>CM048746.1:452191660-452850549 GCA_026315105.1 Locusta migratoria
TGATGGTTGAGCTCCCCATTCATAGTTTGTCAGCCTGCGAATGATGTTATTTCTGGAGCGAACTTTGGCCTTCGTATTTCGGCAATGTTGTTTGAATGAGAGGGTTGTGTCAAGTGTAGCCCCAAAGTATTTAGGTGTTGGGCAGTGCTCTAGGTTCTTACCGTGCCACGTAACGTCGAGATCAACTCCAGGTTATGAGGGCACTTTTCACGTAGGACCAAACATTGATAACAGAGTTCATTAATAACTACGGGAGAGTAAATAGTGGATGTCATAGTCAAAGGTCAAGTGAGGTCGAAACATATCCAAATGAATACATTTAATTGCTGGTGTACATATTTACCCGCAAACACATCAAACAATAACTAAATTGCAGCAAAAAGTGACTTTTTGCTTTATTTTTCATAGCTTGTTTTCAAATAACATGGAATATGCCAGAAGATATTTCATCTCTTTTATAGGTGAACGCTAGCAAAAAATACTTTCGAATGCGATGATTAAAACAAAGCAGACAACGGAATAAAATACGAAATGATTTCTATAATACTAAGGCCAACTGTTTATTAAGGATTTGAAGGAAAGAAACTGCACTAGGGCATTGGAATTACGAAATGACGACAAGTGAAAAAGTAAGTGGGGTTGCGATTCGAACCAGATTTTCCCGCTTCGAGCCAGCGATCGCCTTAACCACTTGTCTAACCGCATTCGCCTCCCGCCCGTTTCAAATTCTTGCAAGTGACACGCTATACACGTAGCACCTCCAACCTCCATTATCGGCATTTCGGATTCCCGTACGAGATTCAACATATTACAGCATCTGCGGTGAAGTAGTGGAACAGAGAATGTACTCGTTCAGATTAGCTTAGATTCTATGTGAGCACACGCCATTGTTGTTCTTTAATTTTGGGTATGCACAGAGTTCATTGGGCGTGTTTCTTAAGAATTTTGCCTGGAGGCAAATTATACCTTGGTCAACGAGAAAGACAAGCTGCTAAGTGTACGTAATACACGTGATAAGGCTCAGGCAACCCGTGGCAAAAGCAGACCAATAAAGAGGTTATCTATCTTTTTATTTTATAAAGAGATATTAGTGTCTCCTGTTATTTTCTTTTAATACCACGATTAAAAGACAGAGTACGCATTGATTTAATGTGCCTGTTACTAAAGGGTTGCGCCTCTACTAGCTACGATGAAATGGTAAAATGACTTCGATCGTATGAGGTACTATTGCGTAACATACTATTAGCGATAAACATTCAGTTACACAAAAATTAGTTATAATGTAAACAGTACAGGTAGCAAAATTGTTGTTTCTATTTCAAAATCGGTTTCGGTGTACTGAAGACCATCTTCAGATGGAAGCAAGTATTTCAAGTCTGTGCGGCCTGCTCTGTTACCGTTACAGCCAGCCAGCGCGATGGCATTCATCTGAAGGTGGTCTGCAAAAGACCGAAACTGGTTATAAAATAGAAACAACAATTTTTCTATCTAGACAGTTTTCAATTTTAATTCTTACTATTGCATCAACATCGCTATCTATCCCCAGTATGCTTTCTAAAATTACTACAATAACAGGTTGTACTCCTGAAATGACGCTGACGATTGTGATCCGGGTACGGTAGATGCCACATGTGATGTAGTACATTTTCTGACGTCGGAAACGCTGTGAGATCCTACCTTTTGTTATTGTTGCATTGGAAACATGATGTTCCATCTGGATAATCCGGCTGACACACTGAGTGCGAAAGCGAACGTAGTGAGAAAGATGTGAACCAACATCTCTGGCAGGCACGATCCTCGCACTTGTCTTCAATCGAGCACCTGTGGGATGCGAATTGTCAACCCACAACTGTTGACGCTAACTACGTCGTGGGCATAGAGATGCGTCCAGGGATAAGGGGTCTGTATATCGGCTGTTACTGTGTCCATGCAAAGAGGAGAGAGGGATGAGATAGGGCTGAACCCTGATGAACACCAACGGTGATTTTTGAAGGTAGTTTCCAGCAGGACACCAGACTGCACTTGTTACATCTCTATAGAGGAGCTGGATCTAGTTCACGTACATTGCTGGTACTCTGTGGTGTCGTAGATGCACTGTTCGAACTATAAATATTGAGTAAATTGGAAAATCCTAAGGCTGTACACTAATTTTTAATTCTGGCAATATATTTGTGTCGAGTAATCATGTTAAATTGCAGTACGCTGGAAAGACGTGTGTTTCTTTGTAGTGCTAATACCCAGTAAGGATTAGAAATTGTGATGTAAGTCCAACATACTGTACTCTTATGAAGGTTATTCATACGTTAGCACCCACTTACGAGTTACGAGGCTTAGAGACTGCCGCATCTGCTAAGATGGGCTAGGGAGAGGTCTCAGGCCTAACCTGACCTCACAAACAGCTTTTAATTAAATTTCATGGTTATTTGCTACTGCATAGGGGATTTCCTGTCAGAGAGGACACGGTTTGTAGTAACCGATGGTAAGGCAACAACTAAAACAGAGGTGATATGAGGCGTTTCATAGGGTCCTCAGCTGTACCTTATTTACATAAACGATTTGGGAGAAAATCTAAGCAACTCTCTTGGGTTGTTTGTAGATGACTCCGTCATTTACCGTCTAGTAAAATCATCTGAAGATTAAAACCAACTGCAGAACGATCTGAATATCAGTATGGTGTAAAAATAGGTAATTTACTCTAAATAATGAGAAGTGTGAAGTCGTCCACATGAGTACGAAAAGAAATCCGTTAAACTTTCTTTACAATATAAATCAGTTAAATGTGAAGGCCGCAAACTCCACTAAATACCTAGGAATTACAATTACTTCAGATTTAAACTGTAAAGAACAAGTAGATAGTGTCGTGGGAAGGGGAACCAGAGAATGCGTTTTATTGCAGATCCCTTAAAAGATGCAAGAGAACTACTAAAGAGACTGCATACACTACGCTTGTCCATCCATTTTTGGAGTATTGCTGCCCAGTGTGGGAACTTTATGAGGTGTGTTTGACGGAGGACATCGGAAGAGTCCAAAGAAGGGCAGTTCGTTTTGTATTGTCGTGGTAGAGGGGAGACAGCGTTACGGAAATGCAGGAACTGGGATGGAAATCATTACAACAATGGCGTTTCTCGCTGCAGCGTGGGCTACTTACGAAACTCCAATCACCTCTGAATGCGAAATTGTATTGTTGACTGCCTCTTAAATAGGTATAAATGATCATCAGAATAAAATACGAGAAATCAGAGTTCGAACGGAAAGTTTCAGGTGTTCTTTCTTCCCGCGCGCTATTTGAGATTTGAATGGGAGATAAATAGTGTAAAGCTGATTCGATGAACCCTCTGCCAGGCACTTAAATGTGATTTGCAGAGTATCCCATGTAGATGTAGATGACGTGACGTATGCATCGGGGCTAGGGCACCTGGATGTAGACGAGCATGCGCTTCCGCCATTTTAGTTCCTTCGCGTCGGCGCGGGACGGCAACATAAGGCAATCAGTGTGCTTTCGGTATGGTGGCTGCGCATCTTCGACTTGTTCTAATTGTTCAGAAAATTGTTTTGTTTCTTCGTGGACCCTGAAAGCAGTAAATTATTGGTAATAAACTGTCATCGTGAGAAAATCACCCATAAGAACTATGCGAAGTTGATTAAACTATTTGTAATTAGGCACAATTTCAACCCATTGTAAACGGCAGGTTTCAATATTTGGTTTTTTTTTTTTTAGTGAAGGGTCCGACGCGATAACTTTCTTAATTTATACATGTGCTGGCGATAACAAGCAGTATCAATTTATAGACTAAAACAATATTAATTACTTTTAAGATGCATATTGTTTTTACCTATGACAATGGCTCATACAGTCCGTAATTTTAAACAATGTTCTAAACTAATTCGATGTTAGATAGCACGAACGTCTATGAGTCTACGTCATAACTACGTTGTAGTTTATTGGCAAAGTGTTTTATCTCCAAATTTGACACTTCTTATTTGCCTATTTGAGGCAATTGGTTTGTAATGATGTAATTAGGTTCTTTTTGCCATAAGCCGTAACTAAAAACCTTTTTACACATGTACGTTGTTTCGTATAAACCTAATAAAAGAACTAATTTTTGTTTTTTGTTTTGAAGACAACCAATTTGAGAAAGAAATAGAGTGAATTGTTGGAAATGATTGAATTTGACAGGAATAACAACTATTTCCAGTGATCCAATCGTCTCTTATTCATAAATCTTTCATTGCATCCCAGTTTATCATGGTAATGTAGTCTTATAGCTTGTGCACTGAAGAGGCATTGTACATCAATTTAAAAAAATATATTCTGTATAAAACGGACAGACCTTATGATCAAATTAATCACATCACATTCCAGAAAGCAGAGTTATCGCGAAACTATGGAAATGCATCTGACACCCCATAAAACTGAGTTGTCCAATACGAAAAAATTGCTTCGGATACACACCCAGGTGGGAAATATATATATAATTTTTCAAGCTTTATTGAAACAATTTATTAAGTCCAGATTAATTTATAATCCATATCTTAATTTACTTCTTGATATATGTATTAGAATTGGGACCAAGCGATATTTCAAAGCAATAAAGAAACGTCCGCTTTGTTTCCACAACTCTCGTTGGCAGCGCACTGCTCTGACAGCATCGAAGCGAATGCCCTGCAATTCTTCACGGGCGACTTCACAGAAACTATTTAATAGAAAATATTTTTGTCAACGTTAGTTGTGAATTCATATGTCACCTTCATCGTGATGTGCCCATCATTTCGTTAGAAGTCACAATTTGAGTGATATTTGTATTGAAGTGACAGGCCGTGCTAAATTTGGAAATGTTTGCAATGTGAAATAGGGGTTACTCTGATATTGCGTTGTTACAGACGAAAATTTCATAACATATTGAATTTTATTTTAGACTCGAAAGAAGAGCTCTATCTATGGCCTGTCTCGCGAAAATTTATGTAGCGAACTCATTTCCGAGAACGAGCACTAGCGATAACGCCGGATTGACATATGTCACAATTCATGAACGGTTAGAGATAGCAAGCCGATATTTTTGACAACTGGTAGCAACCAAGAAGGAGAGTATTTTGCATTATGGATCATATACTTTGTATCTTGAGCACATTCCCTTTTCAACGACGACGATGCCTGGTTCTTGAAGTGAGAGCCTCTGAGGATGGCTGCTGGTTTTGTTGAAGCTGCTCATGAAGTAAAATAGTTCCAACGTGGGCACCGAGCGGGGTGACACAATGGTAACACACTGGACTCGCATTCGGGAGGATGGTGGTTCAAATCCACCTCCGGCCTTCCAGATTTAGGTTTTCCGTGATTTCCCTAAATCACTCCAGGCAAATTCCGGGGTGGTTCCTTTCAAAGGGCACGGCCGATTTCCTTCCTCATCTTTACCGATAACTCCGAGCGTAAGGTCCGTCTCTAATGACCTAGCTGTCGACGGGACGTTAAACCCTAAGCTTCCTAAATGTTCAAATGTTTGTTAAGCTTAAGGGACTTAACTACGGGGTCATCAGTCCCTAAACTTACAAACTACTTATGGACTACCTACAACTAAGGACGGCACAAATATCCATGTCCGAGGGGGGATTCGAACCCCCGACCGTAGTGGCCGTGCAGACCGTGACTGAAGCGCCTCAGTCCCCTCGGCCACCGCGGCCGGCTAAGCTTCCTACCTTCTTCCTTTTCAACATGGGCGCTCTTGGCTATTCATGTAAAAAGTAATACGTAAAAGTTCATTATCTGACGCTTTATTTAAATAAGTGTAAACAGTAAAATAAAGTTAAATGAGAGAATTATGTTGGGAAAACGGGTAGATCGTTTTTACTAGATTCCGAGAGCATACAGGTAACCACAATAAAACAACATTTGGTGAGCACTGACGAGAAAACAAACATAAAATCCAAGACATTCGACAAAATATGAAGATCCAACATAAAGCGGCCAAAGGAAAGAAATTAAACATCATAGAGAATACAAAGGAATATTAAAACATCATAAGAAAAATGTTCTCAACGATCAGCTGGAGATGGTGGATAATAACTTTTTTAATATTTTTGATGAGGTCTTGTGAAGTTAGGAGTTCCCTACCATTCTCGCCGTAGATAATGTGTTAGTGACATCACTAACCATGAACGCCATCTAGCGGTCTGTGTGGTAACTGCTTTCCATAAGTTTAACGTGAGCCCGCGCAGTTTGGTTTAATGTGGTGTGAAACGCGTGTCGACGGCAGTTTATGTTGTGGAGGCCATGACTGGTTTTTATTATATGACTATGCAGTTTTATGTAGACTATTTGACCACCGCACGGAACGCTACATGTTACTGGTATGATTAGATACACCACGAAGTCTTTCACGGCAACACTTTTGTATAAAACTTTCTCGGACTTCTTGCCGCGTCAATTCTTGATAAAATTTCAAGCTTTCGAAGATATCCTCTCTCTTCTTCTACAGCGGCTCCTTAGGAAGAAGATGGAGGATATCTTCGCAAGCTTGAAATTTTATCAAGAACTGATGCGGCAAGAAGTCCTTGAAAGTTTTATACTGATACACCACAGTTCCACAGGTATGTAGATATCAAATATTTATGATTTTTAGCGTTTATGGCTGGTAAGTGGCAGGTACGTTGACTGATCTCCTTTTATAGATCTGATAATGACTGCAACATCAGTGGAAACCGGTCATTCTTTCTTTCTCTTCAGCCCTTTACCCGCACATGCAGGTACAGATGGTTATTCGGTTTTGGCGTGCTAATATTGACGGGGTGGCCGGATGCCCTTCCTGTCGCCACCCCCTGTCCCCCGGGAGGAAATGTGTATTCCAAATGTCTGTGTATACTCTTATATGTGTGAAAGTGAAAATTGTTATAAAATGTTTGCAAATCGTGTAACTGACGGGGGACTTGGGGGCCAGCCCGGTATTCACCTAGGGGGATATGGAAAACCGCCTAAAAACCACATCCAGGCTGGAAGGCACTCCGACCCCTTCATTAATCCTCCGGGCGGATTCGAACCGGGGTCGGTACGCCTCCCCATCTCGGAAAGCGGTGCGATGACCATAACGGCTAACCGAGCGGGTGGTGGAAATCGGTAGATAAACGATCTTGGCAAAACAGTAACAAGGTTCCACAGAAAAGGAGATCGCACCCAGAAAAATGTGTAAATTATTAATTCACACATCAATACTGAGTCATCACTAACAAATGCTAATTTATTTCTGTGTTGACAGAACGATATTTTCTCTCTGCCCCGGAGTGTGCGATGATACGAAATCTCTTGGCCTATTAAGACAGTATGCCGCAACCGCGATTCGACCATCAGACCTTCGCCTTTCGCGCGCAAACGCTCTACAGAGAGATCTATCTCGTCACGCATCACGGTTAAGTCGTCACAGATTTATTTCCGCCAGTACCTAGACTCCTAGTGTTAGTGCGAACCGTGAAGAATGCTGGAATAGCTCAGTCGGTACAGCTCTTCACTGCGAATGGTTCGAACCCAGGTTGCGCCACACATTTTTAATCCGCTAGAAGTTGTGTAGCACATGTGGGAACAATAACTCCATTTTTATGTTGAGGTAACGGAACGGAAGTGTTACTAGTTTCAACAAGATGAACTAAGCGAGAATTCTACAAAATAGAAGGTAGCAAGGATGTGCTCTCTTAAGAAGCTAATTAACTGACTTGTTTTCATTTCCTCAGTGGACAAAGCAACGTTTAAGGTGCATTTTCACATTCAAAGCGTGAAATTGTAAGAATCTCCGATGTGTTATTGCAAAAAACTTAAAAAGATAAAAATAATTATGACATGGCAATGAGATGAATGCACGTGTTACTTAAAAAACGTCGCTACAGAGTAGAATGCCCTATTCATATAACAGAAAAATTGAAATTTTGTATTAAATAGAATTGTACGCACGGAACTTGCGTGATAGTTTGGAACTAATAGATGAGTTACAATGTCGGTTCAAGTAGGAGTCTTATGCAGTAACAAAATGTGACTAATTATTAGGAGCTGTAATGCGGGAGACATAACATCTCACGATGGCTGACTAAATGTGCCGACAGCGGCCATTTAATTAAATGAGTTATCATGTGATCTTTACTGTTTTTACTACTGGATTATCAAGAACAGAGTGTTTTTACGTCCATCTCACGTTGCTTAAAACTTTAAACAGAAAAACAATCTGATCTGATGCCTGTGTCTAAATTATATGCCTGTATCTGTTTGTGGCCCTCGATTTCCTATCAGACACAATTCTTAGTAATTGACTGTACGTCATCGAGGAACACGGGAGTGATATCTGGCGATCACTAGGGAAGCGTTATAGGTCCCCTACTCTTCCTTGTGTTTATAAACGATTTAGGAGACAATCTGAATAGTTCCCTTAGAATGTTCGGGCCATGATACTGTCGTTTATCGCTTAGTCAAGTAAACAGAGAATCAAATGTAACTGCAAAGCGATTTAGACAAATTTTCTACATGGAGTGAGAATTGGCAATTAACACTAAATAATGAAAAGTCTGAAGTAATACAGTAAAAGAAATCCGCTGAACTTCAATTACGCGATAAATCAATCAAACCTTAAGGTCGTAAATTCTATTAAATACGTAGGAGTTACAATTACTAACAAATAGGACTGGACAGAACACAGAAAATATTGTGGAGAAGGCGAACCAAAGTTTCCGTTTCATTTGACAGAACGCTTCGATGATGCAACAGCTGCACCAAAGAGACTGTCTACATCAAACTTGTGAGGGCCCTCCTGGAGTATTGATGCCCAGTGTGGGACCCTCACCAGGTAAAACTGACGGAAGACATTGAGAAGGTTCAGAGAAGGGCAGCTCGTTCCGTTTTATCACGTTACAGGGGGGGAAAGCGTAACGGAAATGTTGTACGAGTTGAGGTGGAAATCATTAAAAGAACAACGTTAGCAGAATATGGAATCGGTGAGTTCAGGAGGGCAATACGGAGTGCCGTGCTGGATCCCAACGGCCTCGTACTACTAGCAGTCGAGAGGACAGGCATCTTACTCGCATGGCTGTAACGGATCATGCAACCACGTCTCGATCCCTGAATCAATAGATGGGGACCTTTGATAGACAATAATCATCTGCACTAAGAGTTCGACGACGTTTACAGCAGCATGGACTATCAGCTCGGAGACCATGGCTGCGGTTAACCCTTGACGCTCCATCACAGACAGGAGCACCTGCGATGGTGTACGCAACGACGAACCTGGGCGTACGAACGGCAAAACGTCATTTTTTCGACAGTACCTCGCCTCCTACTTTGCAAACTTCAAATTGGCGGAATTAAAGTTGTGAGGCGGCATCGTGAGTCGTCTCGGAATATCTCAGTCGGTAGAGCGCTTGCTCGTGAAAGGCAAAGGTCCCAGGTTCGAGTCCTGGTTCCGGCACACAGTTTTAATCTGCCAGGAAGTTTCATATCAGGGCACACTCCGCTTCAAAATGAAAGTCTCATTCTTCACCATCAATGTTTGTATACAACTACTACATGACAAACGTAATGAAAGGATATCGGTAAAACCATATAATATATGACATTGTAAAATAAGGGAGATCACAAGATGACGTCTGCGAATGTCGAAACCCGTCATCCATAATAAAGAACGCGATGTTAGCTTGAAACTTGTATATATATTTTTTTCCTTTTTATCACGATGAGCTTCTTTCCAGGGGTTCACTGAACCATTGAACATATAAAACGAGCCGCCACTGCCGCCACCCGTAGTGCCCGTTCGAAAGCTACTCTTGCGAAATAACTCCAGGAATATGTGTGCTGAAAGGGGCATAAAAGATGAAGATTAACAAGAACAAAACTAGGGTAATGGAATGCAGTCTAAGAAAATTAGGTGATGCTGAAGGAATTAGATTAGATAACGAAGCAATAAAGGAGGTAGATGAGTTTTGTTACTTGGGCAGTAAAATAACAAATGATGGTCGAAGTACAGAGGATATACAATGCAGAATGGCAATGGTTAGAAAAGCGTTTTTGAAAAAGAGAAATTTGTTAACATTGAATATTGATTTAAGCCTAAGGAAGTCCTTTCTGAAGGCATTTGTATGGAGTGTTGCCTTGTATGGGAGTAAAACATGGACGATAAACAGTCCCGATAGGAAGAGGATTGAGGCTTTTGAAATGTGATGCTACAGAAGAATACTTAAGATTAGGTGGGTGGATCGCGTAACTAATGAGGAGATACTGAACAGAATTGGGGAGGAAAGGAATTTCTGGCATACCTTGACTAAAAGAAGGGATAGATTGGTAGGACATATTCTTAGACATCAAGGAATTGTGAATTTAACTTTGGAAGGAAGTGAGTGGGGTAAAAACCGCAGAGGAAGACCAAGAGATGAATATAGTAAGCAGATTCAGGCATATGTAGGTTGCCGTTCGTATGCGGAGATGAAGAGGCTTGCTCAGGAAAGGGTATTGTGGAGGGCTGCATCAAACCAGTCTCCGGACTGAAGACCAAACAACAACAACATGTGTTTCCCTAACGATGACAGAAGAGACTGCGCGGATGTAGCTGCGCAGCAGGTGTGAAGAAAGGGGTGGGGGCTAGCGGAGTGTGAGGCGCGCGACCACAGCTACGCAACGAGCTGCGTGCTGGCTAGGCCGTGCAGCGGCGGCGGCGGCGTCGGTGTCTGCGGGTTAGTGATGAGGCCGCGTGCGCTGGACGCGCGATCGATCTGTCGTGGCCGCGCCACGCCCACCGCACGCGTCAAGCGGTCTTCCAGCCAACCGACATTAGCCGCACCTGGCCTCTGCTGCCGCACGCTAACCAGGCATGAGCACGCCGCAGAAAAAGGGTAGCGGGCCAACCTCCCGACCATCCACGGTGGCCAGTGTGCCGCCAGGAATGTTCAGCACGCTGTTTCGAACTCCTATATACATGGTGAGTCACGAGATTTTCACCCGGTTTCTGGAGGGTATTCCTTAAATAATGAAGAACAAAAAATGTACATAAAGTAATGGATCATATCCAAATTGAAGTGTTGTTGTTATTATGGTCTTAAATCTGCAGACTGCTTTGTAGTCTTGTGTAGTTCGCGAACGAACTAGTTTGGCAGAGCGCTCCCACAGGCGAACTGCGCGTACTAGTTCGCAGATCCCTCGCCTCTTAGTTCGTCCGCTCCTTTTCCGAAAACTGACGGGGAACAGGGAGAGGACGCGAGAGCGCGCAGAATCGCGTGATTCCCTTCTGACAGTTGCCGTCATTTCGAGCTGAGATGCAGCTCAGCTGTAGTTTTATTAGCGATAGCAAAAGCCAAAACCAGCGGACGAATTAAAAAGAGCGACCTACTTCGCGGCTGAGCTACGAACTAAAAGGTCGCGAACTGAAATATGCGAGATAGGTCGCCTACTGAAATATGCGCGATAAACCGTGAACTAAAATATGTGCGATAGGTCGCGAACAGAATTAAAAATCACGTGTTTGCCTTCTGCTGATGAGAGCCATTTCCATATATTACTTAGTTCAATGCTACAAAATTTCTGCTTTTATGTATTCTGCACTCTGCAATATCTGACAAATTCCATAATGCCAGGATATAGATAACACTAAACTTAAATGCGAGAAATTATCCACAAACTGTGTCTTTTGGTTTGTGTGATATCGTTAGCGGCTCAAGCAACAAGCGCATGAAGCAGCTCGGTGGGGAAACGTCTCCCTCCATCTGCATGCACAGACCACTCCGCTCAGCCGTCACCGGGAGCGGACGAACTAAAAGAAGCGCGAACTAAATTGAGCGCTTCCAATCGCGAACTATTATGCGCAAGTCTACTGCTTTGATGCAGCCCTCCACGCTACCATGTCCTGTGTAAGCCTCTTCATCTGAGAATACGAATCGCAACCTACACCCTTTTGAATTTGCTTACTGTATTCGTCCCTCGTTCTCCCTCTACGAAGTTCACCCCACACACTTCCTGGTAATTTGAAGAGTCCTTGATATCGCAGTACTTGTCTCACCAACCTATCCCTTCTCTTCGTCAGTATTTGCCGGAACTCCTTCTCTCTCCGGGTCTGTTCAGCACCTACTCATTGGTAACGTGATCTTCTCATATAATCTTCATCATTCGTCTGTAGCATCACATATCGAAAGCTTATATCAGCTTGTCTGGACACCTTGTCGACTCTGTTTCTCTCCCATACAGTGCTCCTCTCCAGATAAACGCTTTCAAAAAGTTAAGATATATATATAAAAAAAACAGTCTAGAGTGCAAGGAGGGTTTTTTTTTTTTATCACCTTCAGGATTGTAACTCCATTGAAGTTTCTCCCAAGCAGTTGCCGAGCTCCATAACATCAATGTAGCTACAATCCTGAAGATGGTCCGAAAAGGGGACCGAAACTAGTTCATTAAATAAAATTGCTTAATAAGAGGTTTTCAGCTAAGATCGCTTTCTTCTTGTAATTATATGTCCGGTTTCGGCGTGCTAGACGTCATCTTCAGACCTGTCGTAATTTTTTTACATCACTGCTATTCCAACTATTTTTAACATAGCAAATTGGTATACATCCGCATTGATGTGTCATCCAAATACAATTTGTATGTCAATTATAAAATGAGGTCTACGTCAGAGAAACTTCAGAATCAAGCTCAGTGAAAGATTAAAACAGGTCTGAAGATGGCTTCTAGCACGCCGAAACCGGTCATATAATTAAAATAAGAAAGCCATCTTGGCTGAAAACCTCTTATTAAGCAATTCTAGATCGCCCCAATAATGTGTTCCTTAAAAATCATTGGACTTTAGACTATTTTTATATATAAATTTAAATAAGAGTTCTGTTATCCCAAAAAGTGAAACAAAAATGTTTACAAACATATGTGCTTTCAGAAAGGTCTTCTTGACATTTGAACAAATATTGGATGTTAACAAATTTCACTTCTTCAGAAAAGCGTTTCTTCCCATAGCCATACTGCATTTTATATCGGAAGTTATCTTACTACCCAAATAACGAAACTCACCTACTACTTTTATTGTCACATTACCTAATCTAATTCCTAAAGCGTCGCTTGATTTTCTAGCACTGCATTCCATTACACTCGTTTTACCATTCTTAATGTTCATCTTATACCTTCCTTTCAAGACACTGTACATTCCGTATAATTGCTCTTCCGGGTCCGTTGTCTCCGACAGAATTACTATGTCGTCAGCAAACCACAAGGTTTTTATTCTCTCTCCCTGTACATTAATTCCCTCTCCAAATTTCTCCTTGCATTCCTTCACAACTTTCTCAATGTACAGATTTAACATTACGGAAAGGTTACAACCCTGTCTTACTCCCTTCCCAACCACTGCGACTCTTTCATGCCCTTCGACTTTAATAAGTGCTGTCTGGTTTTTGTACAAGTTGAACATAACTCCTCGCTCCCTACATTTTAGCCCTGCTACCTTCAGAATCTGAAAAACTGTATTCCAGTCAACATTGTCAAATGATTTCTACATATTTACAAATGCTAAAAACATAGGTTTCCCTTTCCTTAATCTATCTTCTAAGATAAGGCGTAAAGTGAGTATTGCCTCGCGTCTTCCTACACTTCTCCTAAATACAAATTGATCTTCCCCAAGGGTTTCAGGACTATCTGGTACCTGTGGGTTGCTGCCGCAGTAGAAATAATAGTGAAAATAACGTTTGAAATTTGAAAGTGTCACCTTGTTTAATGACATGTGTTTCTTCAGCGCTCTTTCAAATACATTTGCCGGTACGAACGCGCGCAACCTGTGTTAAGTGTACTATGTCCATAACATTTGCCTAAGAGCAAGAATTAAGATGACGAAGTTTTATGCAATCAGATGGTAACGCTAAAATACGAACAAATATATATGAGGTTTACAATCTTCAGTTAGTCCACCTCCTCGTTTTCCTTCTCTCTGTTCACCCGCTCCTCACTTCGTCTTCTCCTGTCCTTTTCTCTGTCCATTTCTTGTTCTGTGGCCACCGCCACCCATCCATTGATGTGGGAAGCTGTTACCACATGATACACGTTTGTAGGTGTCCCATCATGTTGGACGTACATTTGGCGTCTTGTTTCCAGGGGAACATCATTAAAATGCTGCAGTGGATCTTCTCGTAAAACGTTACCGCACATTTGGCCATATAAATTTTCCGATAGAATAAACTGCCCCAGTAACTGGTCACAAACAACACCATACCAATTGACACTGCATCTGCGCTGAAATTGAGATCTATCGTGGCATGGAAAGTTCCGTCTGCCCAAACATGCCTGTTCATGCCGTCTGTTGTAAAGGTGGCCTCATCACTGAACATTATGAAGCAATGGAGCTTTCTGTTTCTACATCGAACGGTCTTTATATTATTCATCTACCATTCCATTCTCGAATAGCGCGAGGAAAGAAAGAACATCTGAATCTCTCGATTTGAGTTCTGATTTCTCATATTTTACTCTGAAGTAAATAGACAACGCCGAAGCGATTATCGCCGTTGTTGTAATGACTCCAATCCCAGATCTTGTATCATTTCCGTGACTCTGTCTCCCCAGTATCATGAACAATACAAAACGCCGCGCGCGGCCCTTCTTTGGACTCTTTCGATGGCTTCCATCAAACCCACTTGATAAGGATCCCACACTGGGCAGCAATACTCCATATAAGGACGGACAAGCGTGGTGTACGCAGTCTCTTTAGTAGTTCTGCTGAATCTTTTAAGGGTTCTGCCAATAAAACGCAGTCTCTGGTTCGCCTTTCCTACGACATTATCTACGTGTTCTTTCCAGTTTAAGTCTGATGTAATAGTAATTCCTAGGTATTTTGTGGAGTTTACGGCCTTCACATTCGATTGATTTATCTTGTAAACAAAGGTTTTTGTTTTGTTTTTGTAAATATATCGGACCAAACTGCGTGGCCATCACTCCGTAGCCTTCAAACTAGTTAAACTAAGGTAAACTAACCTAAGGACAACACACACACACACACACACACACACACACACACACACACACACACACACACACACATGCCCCAGGGAGGACTCGAAACTCCGACGGCGAGCAACCGCGCGCTCCGCAGCGAGGCTCTTTAGACCGCCCGGCTACTCCACCGCGGCAAAAACAAAGTTTAACGGATTTATTTTCGTACTCACGCGGACTTCACATTTTTCATTATTTGGAGTCAATTGCCAGTTTTTACACCAAACTGATATTTAGATCGTTCTGCAGTTGGTTTTAATCTTCAGATGATTTTACTAGACGATAAATGACGGCGTCGTCTGCAAACAACCTACGAGAGCTGGTCAGATTTTCTCCCAAATCGTTTATGTAGGTTAGGAACAGCAGAGGACCAATAACACAACGCTGTAGAATGCCGGATATCACCTCTATTTGTAGTCGATGCCTTACCATAGATTACTACAATCTGCGTCTTCTGTGACAGGAAATCCTCATTTCATTGAACCAGTTACAAAAGGTTGGCTAAATCATGTGGTTTTAAATGGTGAGCATTCTGCACGTAAAAAAAAAAAAAAGTTTCAGTCCATTCTCATGAAGAAACCAATATACCTTATATTGCGAAACGTTAAGGACTGGTAACCATAGCAATTTGGTCTTATTGCTCGAGAAAAATAAAAGTAAAATTGCTTTTTCATCCATCCTGGCATTTTAGTTTATTACTTACACTCTTCATATAAGCTGCAAACATATATCACTGAAGCTCAATGAAAACGTATACCAAGATACTTCATATTGAGATGAGTTAAAAAGTAGTTTTGCTTACAATGGTATACAAAGCACCATCTATTTAACCAGGGGGTAATGATGAAACTATTTAATGATTTCCTGCAAGCCTCAAATACAATTTCAAACAATTTTCTAACATTTCTCTCCATAAATTGCTTTGAGTGACCCTTTTACCATATAATTGAAGCTGTAACTCCTACCGACAGGTTGACATACGCTGGCGGCTTATTTTCGTAGTAATATGCAACCACGAGTTACTTACGGTGATTTTAAACCGTTTCCATGTCGCATCTTGTACAATGGAAATATGCAGACATCACTTGGAATTAAAATTATTTGTGGATGTTGTAATACAATAGCTACCCGTAAACCTTCACTGAACCAACCGATACCAAAGGTAAATTAACGTTATTACTCATAAATTGAGGGACCTAAAGACACCAAGATCAGCTAACTTCTTGAGAGCATATACTTGCATTATTTTCGATCCACATACTTTTATATGTTTAAACATGACACATTATATTGTACTCAGTTGTAATGACTATTTATGTACTGTACTGCTAGTAAGTATACGTAGTAATCTGTAAATACCTGGTCAAAGTGTGATGTCACAATGTTGCTGATCTCGATGGTTTCATAAAAGTAAATGTTGCTAACGTGGACACATCCTTTACTTTGCACCAGGAATCCGATTTTGAACACTGGCACGAACTGATGTAATTGCATTTGGCTCTTTTCGATAATGCCTGTATTTTAATTTATGCATAAAAACATAGATGAAACCAAACATTTCAAAAACCACGCTTTTTTATCTTATTTGTAAATATAACAATTCACTTTATTGTAGTACTGTCAATACGTTTGTTCATTTATATCTGCCAACATCAGACTTACCAGTAGTCTTTCAATGTGCTGTCGGCCTCCATAGCTCAGCGGTAGCGTCGCTGACTACCACGTAGGCGGCCCGGGTTCGATTTCCGGCAGGGGACTGGGTGTTATGTGTTGTCCTAATCATCATCATCTCATCATCATTGGCACGTAAGTCGCCCACGTGGCGTCAAATAAAAAGACATACATTAACGCGGCCGAACAATCCTGCAAGGGATCTTCCGGCTAAGAAAGCCATACGCTCATTTAAATGTGCTAAATATTGAAACGTCTTGTCAATTATGTAACTGTTTAAACTCATTTATTCAGAAAATCCAAGATGGACGACAGGTTTCGTCACTTCTTTATAAGGAATTTGGCCGAGTGGCGCGAGGCGTCAGCATTAAACCTCACTTGTGTGAACACGTATACTCTTTGTTGTTGTTTGATTCTGCAATGTCCGAAGAGTATGCCAGGAAATACAGTCTTGTTAAGTGAAGTGTTTTGAGTAAAATCCATCATGGTGGGCATGTATCTGTGATATTCGTCTAAAGTAAAAGTATTTAGTGCTCAGTGTTCCCGAGTATTATTTCATCACAGCATACTCCGAAATACACTAGACCGTGATATTTTGGAAAATCGTGCAAATACAGACAACGGGACCAGCCAACAAATATTAATTAAAATGTTGATCTTCAAGATTCGATTTGTAGATACTGATCGTCTCTGCTCCACAATTTCTCCTGTGCCATCTTTATCTACCTAATCGCTGACAGGAGCTCTCGTTAACAATAACAATATAAGTACTGGAGTTAGAGGTTTATTTCAGTGTTAATGTCTTTTTATTGACATAATACGTACGTGTCGCTTGCAACAATCTCGGCTCACCGTATCAAACAATATTTATTATCAAGTTTTTTAAAGAATTGACTTCTACTGTCAAACTAAGAAGCTAAATTGGGGGGGGGGGGGGAAGTTTTATATACGCAGCATGTATTACGTTCACGTCTTAAAGCCACTTTTCGCCAATCCGTAGAGCTAGAAAGTTGCGGAGGTGTGAAAAGTAACTTTGGATCCTGTCTGCTTTGAATAATGCATAGCAGGAAGGATGAGAGAGAGGGATTGGTGTGGGGATAATACATCAAGCGGGGGCCGGCGGACGGACGCGCGAGTGTGAAAGGCCCGGCGCCCATCTGCCATTCACACACGGCCGCCGGCTGCCTTCAAAGCGGCTGCTACCATTCGCTCAGTCTGTTGGCGCGTCTAGCAAAGGACCTCTTTCGACAGCGAAGGAAAGGTCATGTCACTTTCACATCGCGTCCCGTTCCACAGTTACGAGTTCAATAGCAATCGCAACAGCATTTTAGCATTCTGATTTTATTAAATTACTAGCTTGATTCCCGCTGCTTCGCACTCGTAGACTGGATGGTATACATTGATTGTTTCTACTTCTAAATATAAATTTTCGTAGATTTAGCTTTAAAAATGCTTTCCTAATCAAGTATTGTGATACAATTTGCCACCCCCTATTGCACCATTGATGGCAGAATTCAAGACATCCCAAAACACTTTTTTATAATTTTTAATCTGACCATGGTTCGAAATTCAAATTTTCGCATTTGTATCATGAAAATAGTCTTAGTATCACCCTTAAAAGATTTTTCCCTTATTTCAACCGCTTAATGGTTGAATTACCAAAAATATCGATACACCTGTTTTCAAAATTCCAATCAAAAACCTTAATCCGAAGTTTTGTACTTCTTTCTTCAAAATTGCCTGATAGCGACGTATTTTAAAAAACTGTTCATCCCCTATTTAACCCCCTTAGGGATGGGACTATCGAAATATCGCTGATGCCTATAGTGTAAGATAAACAACGTCTACAAATTTCAATTTTCTATCGTCTGTAGATTCACTTTTCAGCCCCGTATTTTTTTTAGAAACTGATCGAGAACGTAAATTTCTGTCTTGCGCTTTGGCATCTTTCTAGGTAGTTTCACTTTTCAAACTGCAATATGCACTTATTTTTCTTCATTCGTACGCTTCTTCAAGAAAAACTGAAGAATGTGTATCACATTTCGCAGTATATAGTCTCTTTGCTATTGTAGTGTTAAAAGTCGTAGCTGATCTTCAGTTCGAATTGTATATGAGCTGACGACTTTCAACAGTTATGTCTTCTTCCCTGTTATAGCTACCGACACGGAACTAACATTGTGTACAACGGGAGACTTCCTACTTCAACAGTCGGCCGCGGTGGCCGAGCTGTCTGCGGCGCGACAGTCACGTTCAGCACGGCCACTACGGTCGGGGGTTCGAATCCCCCTTCGGGCTTGGATATTTGTGCCGTCCTTAGTATTAGGTAGTTTTTAGGTTTAGGGACTGATGACCCCGTAGTTAAGTCCCATAAGCACTACAAACTTTTTAACATTTCGTACTACAACAACACAGACAGATCGTTCGTCTCCATTGTGTAGTTTTTGCAGAAGAGCAAAATATTGACACCGACAGGTAGAATTTTATTTAAGTAACTTTTAACTCCCATATCTTCCACCCCCTTATCGTTATCAACCCACAATGGGAGACTGACACTTACTACCACATTCAAACACTATTCGTTTGCGATGTGTAGTTACGGCTGCAGAGTGAAATATATGCACAAAAACCTATATATATATATATATATATATATATATATATATATATATATATATATATATATATATATCTGAAAACCGGCATATCCCGGTTATATATTTATGGCAGTATTTAGTCCATCTCTCCTTCCCCTTTGTCTCTCTGTCCACATTCTCCTTCCTTTGCTCTCTGACCAATGATCAACGCCTCCTCTCCCTTCCTCTCCGATCATCTCCTCATCTTTCTTTTATTTCCTGCTACCCCCTCTCTGCCCACCTCAACCTTTCCTTTCTCTGTCAATCACCTCGTCTTCTCTGTCCAACTCCTCCTCCACCTACTCACTCCATTGATTCTACCATCTTTTAAAAATTATGCAACTATGTTCACTTTCACTGTGATCAGTCAAGTGGTTTCTAAGTATTTTGCACGGTACTGTCTACAACGCATGGTACGAAATCTTACGTAGATGTTTAAGTTCCTCCATTTTGAAGGTTAAGTGTGCAAATTTTGGGCAAGATATGCAAAAACTACATAATGGAGACGAACGATTTCTCTTTGTTGTTGTAATACAAAATCTTCCGTTGTACACCACAGCACTTCCGTGTCGGTAGCTATAACATGAAAACAATCGGGCCCGATGGTCTTGGCGAAAAACGCTTGACTAGAAAACGAATGGTCGCAGGTTCGAAACCCGATCGGACCTTTGATTTTTTCAGTCTGCGCTTTAACCCATCCTTCACTTTTCAATGATATCGTCAGAAACGACACGTGATTCTGTTTTCAGGTTAAGCTGCAGGTCCCCTTTCCCCAGTTGGATAACTGGGCTAAGATAAGGACACGCTAGTCACCTAAATAACGTCCAATTGAAAGACTTTAACCAGGCCCATGAGCCACACGAAATTATTATTACATGAAATCAAGTATTATGTAACTTAAAACCACAGCCTTGTTGACTGAATAGCTAGAGAGATAGCCGAGCGTTTTAGGGCGCCTTGCAGTGAAGTGAACGAATGCTCGCCATCGGAAGTTTGAGTCCTCCCTGGGTCATGAATATTAGTGTTGGCCTTAGGTTGGTTTAAGTAGTTTGTAAGTCTAGGAACGGATGACCAAAGCAGTTTGGTCCAGTAGCACAGTCTAATACATACAGTCGCTACACTCACTTTTGTGAAAGTTGTTACCGGGCGGTAATTGCTACGACTCTAGCGTTCCCAGCGGTGGGCAAGCCGCCGAACGAGTCGTAATTGTTTATAATCATAAACGAAATGGCTACTTCGGTTTTTTGTTACAAGTATTAGTAAAATATCAAGAGACTTGCACAATACGGAAACTAAAGTAAAAACAGCAGAACTTAACTGATTCAGCGCTACAATGAACCAATTCGTCATGAACTAATACATATATTTGTATAACTACAGCTTATTTCGCTGAAAGTAAATAGGATATAGACGTAACAGAAATATGTATTTCTATTACGATCTGTTCTTACTAAGACAGCCAGTTTTTTACGCTTATCAATTCGCTGTGGAGTCTAATAATTGGAAGACTTTTACACCTCACTCGTCTTACTCGTGCATATTCTTTTGATTGTAATTACTTTAGCTTGAAAAGCCAACGTTTTGAAGACTTTTGACTTGTATGGTTCACCTGAAGCAACAATTGTGGTACTGGATTCTTGTTTGTTGGAATACAGTTTGATTTCTTTTGCACTTTTATTCCTACGTCTGTGACGTTTGTCCTACAGCTACAGTTGTGGTGGCTGATTTGTTACGTTACATACCGTAGTTACGTTTCGTACGTTCCATCCTCACCGATTTTATTGGAATTGTAGTGATGAAAAACGTTCCTAAGTAAAAAAAGCGCCGTTTGTCTGCCAAGGAGATCTTCTGGCGTTTCTTAGCAATTTTTTAATCTAAATAGAAGATGAGATTATTCAGTGCAAGCCTGTTGTTTACGAGATAATTGTAAACAAACTGTCCTGTAATAAACCGTTTCGTACTTTGTCAGGGAATTTAGGAAACTTAAGAAAGACAAATGTTGAGCTATTTTTAAGTTATTAACCATTTTTATGGCGCGAAATAAGTTCCCTAATGTAAAAAGTATGTTAAAATCAATATAAACGATACGATTTGCACTCATCCAATATCATACTCAGAAATGTAGTTTATCGACCGCTTGGAGCGCTGCTATCGCCATGTTCGACAATCTTCTGAAGGCATGCCGCGGCTGTATTTGTTAGACTAGTGTTTTCAACCTCTATGTCGTGATCCCGTGGAGGAAAGATGGGGTGGGGGGGGTGTAGGTTCGCAAAGCCTTGCTCTGGGGGTCGCGTCGCAGGAGCAAGTAGTTGCACCATAAAACAACCAGCTAAGAGCTTGTCCCAGTGTTAGGGGTTTCGAAATGGATAGACTTATGCCAAGAAAAGTGAAACTTAGTTTGTGTTAAAATTTGACAATTCCTTGTTTAACATTAACTCTGTATTTAATAGAATGTAGATTTTTGTAATATTTCGTGTTAAAGGTGAATAAGCGCTTAATATTAAATTTGTTTTCCGGTACAAATCGGAAGGTAAACAAACAAGGTGCATTATTTAATACTCAGAAATAATAATAATAAAAAAAACTCCTTTGGGAAACTGTATGTACAGTGCGACCTTTCTAAATGAGAATAATTTTCTTCTGAGTCCTGTCTGAAATGCCAAACATTCATCTTACGAAATATGTTGTTCTGTCTGAAATAAATTACGAATACTATAATGTATTCCGTTCAGGAAATACACAAAAATTCATACAATAATTTACAGAAAGTATTTATTAACAGAAAGAAAATTAAGTTCTTTGCTTTTGAGATAACAGTGCTTTGTTACGGTTTGGCAGGAGAAGGAGGAGTCGCCGAAATATTTGTACTTGGAAGGAGGTAGCATATTCGAGATAGTGAAAAACACTGATTTTGCCAAGAGGCATACAAACAACTGTACATTTGAATTTCAGAGATAGAAAGTCAACGCAGAAAGACCGGCTTTTTTTTTTACACAAGCATGATTAACTTTGAAATGATAAAAAGTACACTTACAATTGGAATTAATCCAGATGCATGAAATTATTCAGGAGAGATTAAATATTTCACACCAGGAAAATGAAAGAACACGATGAATTCGTCGAACCAGCAAAGGGGAATTTGATCCACACATTCTTGAGGTTGTTAACAACACACGATCACACAGGCAGAGCCGTACGCACGTGAATAGTCGCCATAAGTTTAGGGACTGATGACCCCGTAGTGAAGTCTCATAAGCTCTACAATCATTTGAACATTTTTGAATACAGTCACCAGAGCGTCCGCAATGTTGGCGTTAGTACCGTGTATATCCTCCTTTTGCAGCAATGGAAGCTGTTCTTCTTTCATGGAAACGCTTGAAGAGGTTCCGAATTTTGTTATGTGGAATGGCCTGCCATGGACTTTATTTTGTATCCCATCCTCGTCGCCAATTTTGCGTCCCATTATCATCGCCAATTTCGCGTCCCATCCTCGTCGCCACTTTTGTCTCCCATCCTCGTCGCCACTTTTGTGTCTCGTTTCCGCCGGTTGTCCTGGGCGTCGGAGGCCGAGTAGAGAGAGACCGACACAGGAAAAGAGGATGCACGTGCGTGCGGGTACGGAGGTGACTAGCCAGTGGGACAGCAAAAACTAGAATCACTAAGCTAGATTAGGACAAGATATATTTCGAAGAGAGAGAGTACAAATACTTAGCTTTGTGAACTGAAGTCTAGTGGAAAGCTGATACATAGTTTAAGTAGATAGAGGCCTGCCTACTAATGAGAGACTTTCCTAGTGCCTGTCTTAATCCCAAGTGGCCGATGCAGTTCAGTGGTGGCCACGAGCGGAGTTGAAGCAGAGGGCGCTCGTGGCTGACGTCGTCAGAACGCCGCGTCGTGCTTGCATGGCAGCGCGCGGCGAAAATACGTGGCGCGCACTTCAGACTTGCGCGACACCACACTTTCCACCTGGTGCCTCAGTTGTAACAGATCTCGTGCCGCGCAACTTGACGTTTCAAGCGGTCCAAAACATTCTCCATGGAGGGAGAGATCTGGGGGTCGTGCTGGCCAGTGTAGTTGACGTACACCTTGAAGAGCACCTTGGTATCTGCATTGCCCTGTTGTAAAAGCATATCACCTTGTAGGTGCATGAGTGGTAGCAAGTTGGGTTAAATGATCGTTTCAGTGTACCGTGTACTGTTCATTGTTCTCTAGACGATCACTTGAGGAGAATGGCGAGTGTAGAATATCGCTCCCATCACAATGATGCCCGCTCATGTGTGCCGTTAGCGTGTCCTCTGCTCACGCCTCAACATCATTCACCTCGCATCCAGTGGTATCATGGTAGGCGATTGTGGAGGGACGAATGGAGACGTGTCGCCTTCTGTGATGAGAGTTGTCACTGCCTCGGTGCCATTGCTGGTCCTGCGCGTGTGTGGTGTCATGCAGGAGAGTGCGAAAACCTGGAGAGTACGCGACAGAGGCAAATGGTGCCGACGCCTGGCGTGGGGAGCCATATCCTACACTGGCCGTTCTCCTCTGGCGTTCGTTGTGGGAAAATTGAACAGTAAACGGTACACTGAAAACATCATTCAACCCGAGTTGCCACCGTTCAAGTACCAACAAGGCGATGTGCTTTTCCAACAGGGCTACCCAACGTGCTCTTCTAGATGTTCGTCAGAATGTCTGGCACCGGTTTAAACGTAATCTTGCCGCCGTTTACACGACCAACTGAGGCATCAGATGGAAACTGCATGGCAGGCCATATCGCAAGTCTTCATTCGGCACCTCTACAATCGTCTTGCGACCTTCCTATCGGTACCCACCAATAAGAATTGGGCAACACATAACTCAGGGTAGTAAATGGTTTATGGCTCGTTGTTTGTTCATAGTGGTGAGTTATGTACGTCGGTTTGTATGCCCTAAATAGCCACCCAAACTGTTTAAATAAGATCAATCATTAATCAATCATTAACTACCAATGATAACTGGCAACATTTAATATTTAAGACACCAGCTTTCCCTCATCCAGCAGTAAACGTAACACCCAGAAGATGGCCGCTTGCAATAGCAGCCGAAACGTCGGTGAAATATTTGATATATTGATGATGTGGTCTAATACCCAGAAGAGTTTTATCAACATTAATCTGTAGTTTAGCCAGTCTATCAATCTGCGGATGATGATGCGAAAAGTATGATTGAAGACAATTAAAGCTAAGAATAACTAACAAATGGATTCAAAGATAATGTTCTGAAAAGATTCACTGACGTAGTAATTGTTTACAAATGATGGAGTTTATTACTGTTTTTGAACATGAAAGTGCGGAGGAGGTCCTACTTTATACATCGATAAATAACTGAATATTTCCCGAATTATTGTGAATGAGAGGCAAAGTAAGTATCACACGCACTCGAGAGTAAACGTTCAAAATTATCACTCGTAAATTAATGAAATCCATCGAACACTGCAGTTCCAAATTAACCCGCGTTTAATTACAATATTTGGTATAAAACACAGCTTGTCATTACACGAGTACACGATTATTGAATTACCACAGTTTCACAGCCCTACTACCGTCCATAGTTTACAATTTTTCAACCGGAGTTCTGCAGTCACAGTCCCGTATATTTTCTAAGTCCACACATGCCTATCTCTTAAAATTACAAGTTCGTAACGCGACTTCAGACCACCCAGTGACAACCTCTCACCACCGCGTACAAGTTACGAGTCCTCTCCCAAACGTTCGAAAGCGTGCTCTACCTCCTCCCTTCCGCTCATCCTAACGCCTCAACTTTAAAATACAATTTCCCTTCCAAAATATTCTACATTTGAATATAACAGAATTAAATGCTTACCATCTCCCTACAAATGTTGTTTACAATTAATTTAGCTATTAAGTATGGCGTCTCATTATTAAAATATACTACCACTGTCGAAATATAGTTACACAATTAATATTTAATTTATAATGGATTTTTATGCAAATATATTCATTTCTTGTCCACAAATACGTACGTTTATCTATATATTATCTGCTGCATATCTACTATTTTTAGTCGGACATGAATTATTTAAGTGGCAGTCTACAAAAAAAAAAAAAAAAAAAAAAAAAAAAAAAAAAAAAAAAAAAACCGAACGTTGCTAAAAATAATATTACATGTTATAAAATACATATATGGATGTAAAGTGCTTTGCTAAGTTCATGTTTTGTGTTTCTGTAGTGGAATCTATGTTCTGACACAAGAATATTACTACCTCAACGAAAAGCAGATTAATAGTGTAAAACCAAGTTTATTGAAAGAATACAGAAATAACGTAATGCGTCTTTTAAGATAGGTAACTTGGTACAATGCTACCCATTTGCTTCTTAAACTGCTACTGATAAACACTATGTATTAATAATTGTAAATGTAAGTCTTAAAAAACTATTATTGTAGTACTGAAATGTATCAGCTTTTTATCTGTAAGAGATACTAAAATTATAATTACGGCATTTGATTCTCCCAAGTCTTCTGAATCCATTCATATATTTGCACTGGTGGCTGTACTGACGTGCGCATGGTTCTAACTGCGTGATCGTGTGTTGTATACATCCTCAAGAATGACTAAAATCACTCCACTCCACATTTCTGTGACGCTGGCACAGCAACCGTAATTGATATTTTTAGTAAAATACAGTCTTGGTTGCATAAACGTGATGTTTTATTTAAACATGACACGTTTCAGCTCTTCTGGGCAAAATAAGATGTTGAAAGGGTGGAAGGAGGGGGGAGAGAGTTAAAAACTTGTTTAAAACATAAATAAAAACATGTTAAACCTTTCCTAAACAAGACATAATTACCAGTGGCGACTGGTGAACAGAAAAGATGATAGTGCACTTTTTTTTTACCAATAAAAATTTCGGACTCTAGGTGTGGCAGCTAAACTTATTCGAAAAAACATGCTATTGCGCCAAGATAGTATAGATGTATATGGATCAAAAACAATCACACGACCGCAGAGACAATATCTAACCTAGCAAGTTAAAAAAAAAAAAAAAATCGGTCGGATCACTTCTCAACGATGTGAGGAGTCGCCAGAAACAAGTGGTTGCACGAAACTGCGTCCAGTTCAGAGACTTACACCTGATTACCGAGCCGCACGGAATTATTATAGTTATAGGTACCAAGAAAAGTATTAACTAAGAAACGAAAATCAGCGAACTGCTCATCTTTTTGTTTTGCATGACATTAACAAATAGATTGCTCATATCACCATAGCATGTACGTAAACACTCTAAACCGTGTATAAAGTACTACCTTACGATTGAAAAGAAATAAAACTCTATTTACGAAAATAATAGTAGAGCAGCCTTTTTCAACAAACTATCAAACTGGGAATCGGTCTACCTAGCTTCTTGATTTCTAATTACTCTTCAAACCTGCGTAAATTGAAGGGTTCAGAAAGAGACTAAATTACTAATTCATTATTTCACGAATTCATTTAACCTCAAAATTCACTATAAAACACGCTAAACAACGGACACAACGCATCTACACGTGAACTGGTAAGAAGGTGCGAGAAGCCCGCTTTGTTTGAAGGATTGTCGACTCCAGTTGTCTTCGGAAAATTGCAGACTCTGCTACTGCGGCCGACAGGGTGGCTCGGACGGGATGTTTATACGCTCAAGGCGACTATACGGGAACACTGTTGCCAAGCGTTGCCCCCGCTCCCTGCACAACCACTGAGACACAGTAGTCGGCGTTTACAAGCCAACTGCAAACCCAGCCGCTGTCGGCGAAGTGCGTTCCACTCGGGAACAGCCGGAGCGTAACAGCCCGGGCGTTTCAAAAAAGGTAAATGGAGCGATATTTCTCCCCTTACAGAGAATCTCTAACAGCAAATAGGTAGCACAACCTGCAAACTTATACAGGAGCCGCCCCTGTTGCAGACTGAAAAAAACAGCAGGCCACATAACCACCTTAACGTGGGGGGATGAAAACTGGCCGGCCGCGGTAGCCGAAGGAACTGAGGCGCTCCAGTCACGATCTGCACGGCCACTAAGGTTTGGGGTTCGAATCCCCCCACGGGTATGGATATTTGTGCTGTCCTTAGTGTTAGCTAGTTCGTAAGTATAGGGACTGACGACCCCGTAGTTAAGTCCCATAAGCAATATACAAACATTTGAACATTTGATAAAAACTGAACTAATAAAAGGCATTGCATTGTAATTAAATTACTTTGAAGTTGTGGAGCGTCAAATTATTAAAATTCAATAAACATAGATGTAACTGTTGCTCAATAATGGGGGGGGGGGCAACGAAGTCAATGGTAAAACTAACCTCCTCGAAGCTTTGTTTACTCACGCATTGACGTCCCATGCCACAACCATGAGCTGCTTCCGCGCTCGTGTCTTTCCAGTAAATCTTGTAACTGCCCCCCCCCCCCCCAATCCCCTCCGCCCTTTCAACGTCTGATGATGCCCAGAAGAGGCGAAACGCGTCATGTTTACGTAAATAAAACATCGAGTTTATGCAACCAAGGCTCTTTCTTACCAAAACATCATAAAGAACGTGTCAGTAAATTTTCGCTCTGCGGGGTTGACGAATTTGTGGCGTCCTTATTTCATTTTCCAGGAGTGTATTAAGACATAATAATCGGGATATTTTACTTTTTTGAAAATTAAAAAAAAAAAAAAAAAAAAAAAAAAAACACCATACCTACTCCGCGCAAGTATAAAGCCCTTTTTAAACGATGAACGAATGTGAAAAAGATAGATAATAGTCTACTGAAGCGTTCCTTGCGTACTAGCCCTGAACTACAAACTCACGCAAGATCTTGTGGCAGCGTGTTTAGACGATAAACGTAATCGAACAGTAATATCCGATATTGAAAGTGAGGTTATAACAAGCGATTTGGTATGTAGGAAGTCATAGTTTAATACTGGAATTGAGGAGACAACGCTAAATGTTATTGACGGCCAAAGAAAACCTTGCAATCTATGTTTTTGGTCAACTTAGTGTGCAAATTTCTCGGAACTGAAACAACATTTCACATCTATTTTCAAGCGAAAAAAATAAACGTATGAACACATCAAGCAATATTTATAAGAGCATAAATAGACCTTTACTTTATCTACTACGATTTGCCCACTGACATTGTTAATAACGTCATGCACAACTGAATTTTTGTCTTTCATTTGGACTGACTTTTTCATTTAAAATGCTATTTAATGAAAATTGCACCATCAAATTACAATCTTATTCAAATAAAGAATTGGCGTTAGTCTTTTCTGTTATGATATTGCAAAACAGAAACTATTTTTCGGTTTCATATGTACGACCTCGCTTTTCTGTAGACAATAATCGAAATAAATATTTAAGTCGTCATGAAACATTTGCAATTTGCCACCTAACCAAAGTATAATAATAAACTAAAGATTAATAATACAAATTTACGTGCAAACCGTGTAATTGTCGACTATAATATGAAAATTGCGTGACGAACATAGGTTAACTTCCGATGTCAGCAGACGACCGTTCAATCAAAACAATCTTCTATAGAATGCTTAACGTGACGTTGACGTTAGGTGGCTGATTGGTGACGGACAGTGTGAATGCTATAATTAGAAATACATTTTGTAATACATTCTGATCATAAACTTCGACATAACACAAAATATACGTAAATACGAAGGAAAATGCCGGACTAACTGGAGCGATGACTGCAACTGACAGCTACTAGCTCGCGCATGCGCAGTGAACCCACTAGTACCGAATCTAGAACTGGCCCTATTTCTATATCGAGCTTCGATACTAGCGTGATCATATTAGTGCAGCCGTTCAAACGACTGACGGCCGCCATTACTGCAACTTGTTATCACTCTATTACAAGTTCATTGATCGTTTAACCCCTTTCTTCCCAAAAATAGAAATTGTGAAAAAGTTTTATATTTTTTCATCAGGTTCTCTTTAAAATAATTGAAATAACATTACAAATATTACAAACTAGCAGTATGTGTTGTAATTTGCACCACCCATAAAGTTGCGCTGTTGCCTAGTAAAAAAAAAAAAAAAAAAAAAAAAAAAAAATAGAAAAATTTAGTTTTTGTGATCACCTTCTTCTATAGGTTCAAACTATGCAATATTGTCTATTGTATGATAACTCTGACTTACATTGATGGTATCACTCAAGAAATATTGAAAAACACTCTGTGTTAAGCTGAACTTGATATTTCTTGTGCATGTAGATCGTCTGTAAATCTTGCATCTTTTTATGTGTTAAGGTAATTGTGAAATTTTAACACATGTACAGAGAGCAGGGGCGGCTCCTGCATACGTTTGCAGGTTTGCGCTACCTCCAGGAATAACAATATTTTTAAACTCCATTTACAGTTAGAGATTCTATTTATCTCTTTTGAAATGCCCGGGCTGTTACGCACCGACCTCTCCCGACTGGACCGAACTTTGCCGACAGCGGCTGGGTTTGCAGCCGGCCTGAAAACGCCGACTATGGTGTCTCAGGGGGTGTGCGGGGTTCGGGGGCAACGCTTGGCAACTGTGTTCCCCTATACGCGCCTTGAGTGTATACACATCGCGGCCAAGCCACCCCGTCAGCCGCAGAAAGAGTCCCAACTCCCCCGAAGACAACCGGAGTTGTCCGCTCTTCGAACGAAGCGGGCTTTTCGCGCCTTCTTACCAGTTCACGTGTAGCTGCGAGCAAAGTAATTGTGCGTTGATTGGGTTTTTTAGCGTGTTTTATAGTTAATTTTATAGTTAATTTTGAACCCTTCAATTTACGCACCTTTGAAGAGAAATAGGGTATTCGACTGTTTTCTGGAAATCGTTTTAAATTGTTAATTATGTCATATTATGGTCCGAACATGCTTTTCTACCTCGTGAATTTCAGTACTTTCTTTTAAAAAAAGAAATGAAATTCAGATAATTTGAACGCCCGCTAAAACGCTACATTGGCGTCACATGATGCCTGTGACGTCATACAGCACGCCGCTGCTGCTGCTGCTCTCGTAAGATGAACAAATACCTTTATATTGTTTGGGCCGAGGCCTCGTGTTTGGGCGTTAACGTTTGCATAATGACCTACAAATATTGCTTAGTTACGCACTGTACCAATACATCTGTCAAGACTCCAAAAAAATTGTTCTTGCAAGTACCAAAAAATGAGAAGATATGCAAAAAGGCTGCTGACACTGGTGCGAAGAGATCCAAATGAAATAGCGGCTACTTCATGTGTGTTTTTCTGTGAGGATCATTTTGATCTAAGTAAAAAATATTATTCCATTGGTAAACTGAACTGTTTAGTATCATTCTCTTTTTCTGCAAAGGTGTAAAGTAGTATTACGTCTAGGATAATGACCTGATGTTTACATTTGCGAAGTAAAACTTCATAATGTTACACGCCTACGACTTATGTGTAATTAAAGCCGTTTCCTAATATATTTGATGAAAGAACAACATGAATATTGTTGCAGCCCACTATAAAAGTGCAATTTTATCACCAATAGATCTTAGATAAAATAACGTAAGCCTTTTCTTTTGCACAGGACTCCACCAAGCAATTTTCATAAAAGTAAAGCATGGGGCTTCGTATGTGGACGAGTAAACGTAAATGGATTAGCTTGTAGTATCAAAAGTAGTGACACATTCATATCAAACCAAATCTTGAATATGTAATGAAAATACTGATTTGCATGGCAGAAAGTTTACACACAATAGCATACTCACAAAAACAACACACTAAAAAAGTGCTGTAATTTCGGCGCTATAAATTTATTCCATCGTGTCTCGTTCGCAATGTTTACGTGAAAGTGACATGCCTTTGGCTACGCGAAATGTGCGTTGCCAACCTACGAGCGATATGAAAACACCACCGACGCAACCCACTGCCCCTGTTCTAGAACATAGATATATTGTATAATTATACACAAGGCATTTTTGCTGTATTTTACACGTTTTGATGTTTCACTTTGCACCAGTATTGAAGTAGTTAAATAAAATTACTCCCTTAACTGCGTGCTTTACTGGGTTAAATTTTACTAACTATCCCGGCGGCTTCCTGTGACTATGTTGGCAACAGACGCTGAATAGCGAGAATCATGAGACGTCGCCATTAGCCAATCACGTGACACCGCAAATATTTTGTCGTGAAACCTTTGATTTACGAGGGCAGTTACTGTTACTGACCGGACAAGGGTACATACAAAAATCATAGAGCAGGAACAGCATTATTTATTTACTTCATGGTCTGTACGATACACTAGTCATTCTAGGTTGTCTGAAAATCTGGACAAAGATTTTCTATCTTGTTGTTGATGTTGCCAACATAATCACTCAAGGACGCTTGGATAGAAGATAAAATTTCACCCTTTATTGCATAATATGGTGACTTCAGATTAAGTCTGCTGACAACAACAAATACGGTACTTTTTTCCAATGGCATAAAATATCTCTCGAAATAATAAGCTTTAAAATGGAGGTATGCGTTACTTACAATGCAGTTTTCACGTTTCTTATTTCTGGCACGTAAATATTTGGATTGTTTTTAAAGAATGAAGACACCATAACTACATTAACTTTAGGGAGGTTTCCGCTGTCAGCCTTCACATAACCATCTTCCATTGTGGCATGAAAACTGTAAATGCGCTTAGATCACGAAAAAACTGAACTTAAAGCTGCGAAATGGAGGCAACGCGTACAATAATACAGCTCCGACTTCTAGCTGCCGCGCTGTAGGTGTTCTATGACGTCACCAGTACTTCAGCCAATAACGGGGCGTTTTCGATCACGTGATCTAATCGTGAAATTTGATGATTTTTAAGCTTTAATTACGTAAAAATAGCAGATGTTTTGTAAGAATTGTGAGCAAAAATGCTGTCTGAATGTTATAATCATTCAGAATAACAACAATTCGAACCATATTTTTAACACAGGAAAATACCCTATTATAACTCAAGAAGCTAGGTAGACCGATTCCAAGTATGACAATTTCACAGACAGTTAAAACGAAAAGTCGTCAATTCATTTTTTATTTATTTTTTATTTTTTTATTATTATTTTTTTAATGCCTTGGGTAGATACTGTGTCTGCGGTCGAGTGATTGTTTCTGATCCATATACATCTATGATATCTCGACTTAATAGCATTTTTTCCGAATGCGTTGAGCTGCCACAATGGTGAAAAAGTGCACTACCATCTTTTCTGGTCACCAGCCACCACTGAGAGAGAGCACGTGAATGCCTTTTAACACATGTGTGGTGAGTTTTGTTTAGTAAGTCCATTTCGACTGCATTTTGTAAGGCTAAATTTTGTGTTGCGTGTAAGCAACATTGGGAAGAAGTGGGTTAAAACGGGCTTAATGGATCTTGTGAGGAGCAGGTGGTCAGGCTTGATGGAGAGGACCACCCAGCCGCTGGCTCCAGCCGCCCCGGCACGGACGTCACCGCCGGACCGGCCCGTTTATTGGGGTCGTAAATGCCGGGGACACACCCGCCGTGAGCAGCCGCCCGTCCGCAGTGCCGCCAACCCACGAGAAAAGTAACGTTGGCGCAGCGCAGCGCGGCGGCCCCGTCTGGATCCGTTTACGACGTCGGAGGCAGTTGGCATCCACTCTGTCAGCGAAGAAGCAGGGCAGGTCGCGCAGGGTAGGGCAGCGCCATTCCTACCGCAGATGACCGGCTGCTCGGGCCAGGCCGAAGACGGTGGAGGGGAACGGGAGGGTAAAGGCACTGAACGTGCGCTCTGAACTCAGAGTGAGGCTGGAGCCCGAAGACGCCTCTGAGGCAAAATTACGTAGATTACTCTATTTCCACTTTGATTTATTAATCGTAATAGAAGATGCAAGTCTTACTGGAAATTGCAGTTGAAAGGGCTGGGGTGGACGAAATTAAGCCGGAACTCGTCAAATACAGTGGAATATCAGGTCTCATATGGTTACAAAGGATAATTGAGAGGGCGTGGGAATCGGGACAGGTTCCGTCTGACTGGACGAAAGCGGTAATCACGCATGGATACAGAAATGATTGTAACAACTATCGACGAAATGTTCAAATGTTTGTGAAGCTTATGGGACTTAACTACGGGGTCATCAGTCCCTAAACTTACAAACTACTTACGAACTAGGACGGCACAAATATCCATGCCCGAGGGGGGATTCGAACCCCCAACCGTAGTGGCCGTGCTGACCGTGACTGGAGCGCCTCAGTCACCTCGGCCACCGCGGCCGGCAACTATCGACGAAGAAAGATGCCAAAGCGTAAGAAAGAAATTTCACTTTCTCGATCCGTTTCTAAAAGAGAGAATACTGCGCTCAAAAGTGAATATATAGACGAAAGAAACTTGAAATTTGTAGACGTTATTTATTTTACACTGCAGGCATCAGCGATGTTTCGATACTTCCATCTCTAACGGGGAGAAATAGGGGATGGACATTTTTTGTTTTGAAAATAGTTTGCTATTCAGGTCATTTTAAAGCATGAAATCCAAAACTTCGGATTTAGATTTTTGACTGGAATTTTAAAATCACGTGTTTCGATATTTTTGGAAATTCAACAATTAAACGGGTGAAATAAGGGAAAACCTTTTAAGGGTGCTACAAAGACTACGATGGAAACCGGATCTCACTTGAGGAAGTGGAGAAAATGGTCAGTAGATGACAGTGCAATAAAGCGGCTGTAGTGAACGAAATTAAGCCGGAACTCTTCAAATACAGTGGAATATCAGTTCTCAAATGGTTACACAGTATACTTGAGAAGGCGTGGGAATCTGGACAGGTTCCGTCTGATAGGACGAAAGCGGTAATAACGCCAATTTTCAAACATGGATACCGAAATGATTGTAACAACTATCGAGGTATCTCTTTAATTAGCGTTGTATGCAAAATATTCTCAGGTATTGTGGAAAGGAGAGTGCGAGTATTAATTGAGGACAAATTAGATGAAAATCAGTGTGGGTTTAGGCCTCTTAGAGGCTGTCACAACCAGATCTTTAGCTTACGGCAGGTAATGGAAAAGTGCTATGAGTGGAACAGGAAATTGCATCTAAATTTCATAGATCTAGAAAAGGCTTATGACCGTGTTCCTAGGAGGAAGCTACTTTCAGTGCTACAAGATTATGGTATAGGAGGCACCGAAGACGCCTCGGAGGCAAAATTACGTAGATTATTCTATTTCCACTTTGATTTATTAATCGCAATAGAAGATGCAAGTCTTACTGGAAATTGCTGTTGAAAGGGCTGGGGTGGACGAAATTAAGCCGGAACTCTTCAAATACAGTGGAATATCAGGTCTCAAATGGTTACAAAGGATAACTGAGAAGGCGTGGGAATCGGGACAGGTTCCGTCTGAGTGGACGAAAGCGGTAATCACGCCAATTTTCAAACATGGATACAGAAATGATTGTAACAACTATCGAGGTATCTCATTAATTAGCGTTGTAGGCAAAATATCAGTTATTGTGGAAAGGAGAGTGCGAGTATTAATTGAGGACAAGTTAGATGAAAATCAGTGTGGGTTTAGGCCTCTTAGAGGCTGTCACGACCAGATTTTTAGCTTACGGCAGGTAATGGAAAATGAGTGGAACAGGGAATTGCATCTAAGTTTCATAGATCTAGAAAAGGCTTATGACCGTGTTTCTAGGAGGAAGCTACTGTCGGTGCTACAAGATTATGGTATAGGAGGCAAACTTTTGCAGGCAATTAAAGGGCTTTATGTAGACTGTCAGGCAGCAGTTAGAGTAGATGGCAAATTAAGCTAATGGTTCAGGGTAGTTTCAGGGCTGCAGCCTGTCACCACTGTTGTTCGTACTATTCATGGATCATATGCTGAAAACAGTAGACTGGCAGGGTGAGATTAAAATAGGCGAAAAGAAAATAAGCAGTCTCACATATGCGGATGACTTAGTTGTAATGGCCGATTCAATTGAAAGGTTGCAGACTTATATCTCAGAGCTCAATCAGAGGTGCAAGGATTATGATATTAATATCAGCATCTCCAAAACGAAAGTAATTTCTGTGGGAAAGAGATTTAAACAGATTGAGTGCCAAACAGGAGGAACAACATTAGAACAGGTAGACAGTTTCAAGTACCTAGGACGTATTTCCTCTCAGGATGGCAACATAGTGAAAGAACTGGAATCAAGATGCAGCAAAGCTAATGCAGTGAGTGCTCAGTTGAGATCTACTCTCTTCTGCAAGAAGGAAGTAAGTACCAAGACTAAGTTAGCAGTGCACCGCTCTATCTTTCGGACAACTTTATTGTATGGGAGTGAAAGTTGGGTGGATACAGTTTACCTTATTCACAAGGTAGAGGTTACAGATATGAAAGTAGCAAGAATGATTTGAGGTACTAATTGATGGGAACAATGGCAGGAGAGTGTCCATAATGAGTAAATCAAAGAAAAACTGGGAATGAACACCATAGATGAAGCAGTTGGAACGAACAGACTGAGATGGTAGGGTCATGTTACACGCATGGGAGAAGCAAGGTTACCTAAGAGATCCATGAGCTCGGCAGCGGAGGCTAATAGGAATCGATTAGACCAAGAAGAAAGTACTTAGATTCGGTGAAGAACGATTTTGAATTAAAAGGCATAACATCAGACGAGGAATCAATGTTAGCATTTAATAGGGGATCATGGAGGAATTTTATCAGAGGTACTATGCTCCATTCAATATTCATAGAATATATGACATCAACTGCGATTGGGCAAAGCTGAAAATGTGTACCCAGCCGGGATTTGAACCCGGGTTCGAATCCCGGCTGGGTACACATTTTCAGCTTTGCCCAATCGCAGTTGATGTCATATATTCTATGAATATTAAATAATAACAGCTGCAGGATCAGAAGTGACGTCTGTTCTTTCGGAACAGACGCCACATGTATATATACTATGCTCCAGACTGAACGCTGAAAGGCATAAACAGTCTCTAATGATGATGATGATGATGAAGTTAAAAGGTTGATCTGTTGTAAATAATGGGTACTTGTTGGATGTACACTGTTTCATCTCTTCCTTTCGTTGTAGCTTCTAACGCACGGAATTCAGGCAACGCTAAAAGACACGTGACAAATCCAGAGATTCTGTCAGGCCAGATCTCAGACAAAGGAACAGTTATTTCTTAAAATAATACGTCAAATTTAATTAAAAATTCTGAATCCAGATGAAATCTCAAGTTTATCGATTACACACTCCGACCGATTAATTTCATAATTAATAATCATTAAAATTTCATCGCACGATTATAGACATAAAACTAATTATCGCAGGCACACGGACAATAGCGATGTATTGTCTGCAAAGAGGAGCATCAGTTGGAGGGAGCAGCATAATTTTGGCACTGTGTAACGTCACCTACTTGTTGCATTAATGAAACGGGTAGTAAATAAAATTGTGTCTATTACCGCGTAGCCTTTACTTACTGCAGATCCGAAAATATGTTATCCGAAGCTGAAGAATTTTAATGTTACGGAAAATATGGCAATAATAATCAATGATTTTGGTTAAAATTTTGAAAATTAATATTTTGTGCAGGCAGCGTTATAAAAGGTGCGATATTAAACGACCTACGTACATTCATACATAAATCATTTAAATAATATCTGTAGATTCATTTCCTAATAATATTAGAAGGCACCATTAAATATCGCAATACAGACATATCCTGGTATGTTAACTTTTATTTTCATTTTACGATGGTATCGATACTATTGAGCGCAATATTCAAACAGTAGGCAACTCAATCATGAAAAAATCTTTTACTTTAGGAAGTTGCTTTAAGATAATGACAATGTATACCGAGAAATGTATCATAGAAATTATTTTCAGAGTAATGGCGGCTGAAAATAAAATTAAAAATAACTTTCGAAATTACGATCATTTAGGCCTAATATATATTCTATTTTAATGAGAAAGTTACCAGTAAGAGGGAGGATATTTTGAATTAATAACACCAATAGGGTAAATTTAAATGATTTTATTTTAATGAATATCTGATAGGCGATACGTAAAGATTGCGAAGCAAATTCAATTCGTGTCTGAATCATAATATGTCTCGTAAAGAATGGCCACAGAGTCATTGTATCCGCTGTTCTGGTCAGCGATAGGGAAGACAAAAGAAGTTATGTAATAAATTTCACTGGCCAGTAGGGAGGAGCACGTATAAAAATTCTTTATTTTCTATTTATGGAAAATTACGTTACAACTGCACATTTAATTATTGGAGAAAATGCCCAAGATGGCAAATTGTTTAGTTTCTCTTCGACCGCTACTTCAAACTGTCATTGTAGCACGCGGTGGTGGAGGAAGACGAGTTTTCGCGTCCTCGAGAATCCGCACTAGTTCAGGCCACCCAACATGACGGTTGGAACTGAGAGATTGCCTCTTCTTCTGTTAGGTTGGCTGTAGGGATCTTTTTGCCAACCACGGAGGTGCACATGAAACCAACGGTTACTTCTTTAAATAGCCTGGAGAGCAGCTCCCAAGACCATTCCGTCGCAGTTCATGGACGTATTGACATCGGATATCAGCGTGTGGCAATTATCCTCGTATAGTGACACGTGCTTCCCATTACTTTGGAAGCAAGCAGAGTTCCGCGCCGGACTCGACATGATCACCGATACGACATACTTGGCATCTCCAGTAGTCGCGATCGCCTTATTTCTGCATTTCCGGCGTCTATTCGCGAGCTGCTACTCAGGTATGTAGCATGTTCGATGCGTAGGTTGCACCCATGTTGTGGTAATCGTTCGTGAACTTATGGCTCGTTTCTTACCATTTGTCTCAAACACTCTCTGAGGTCTGGTTATTATTCATATTCTAACTCTGCGACTTGACCTGCAGTAGGTTATTCCACGGCCAGTGGCTGCATTCAGTGTGTGAGCGTTTATGGAAATTTGTGACGATGCTACCTCACCCCTTTTTGTAAACCTTTCACCAGGCGCTGAAACCCCTGCTGTAATAGACGAAGTCCGAGAGCCTGGGACAGAAGATCAGTAGGTGATTCGCCTGTCAGGAAACAGGATAATTTTTGCCATTTTTCCTTTATTCAGACACAGTTACAGCTTCATCTAACAAGGTTCAGAAGTTTGTATAGTCTATGGGACTTAACTACGAGGTCGTCAGTCCCTAAACTTACAAACTACTTATGAACTAATTAAGACTAAGGACGGCACAAATATCCATGCCCGAGGGGAGATTCGAACCCCCGACCGTAGTGGCCGTGCAGACCGTGACTGGAGCGCCTCAGGCTCCTCGGCCACCGCGGCCGGCATTCATCTAACATGTCCTAGGCTACAAGCACTGTACAATATTGCTTTCGACTATACCCGTGTGAGATTCATTTCTGTGACATTCTCTTCCCTACAAAACGTGCTGACCTTCTCTGAACATTCTATAAATCGTCTGTCAGTCCCACTTGGTGGGTATGAATGAATTACTCTAGACAAATAGCATTTTCACTGACATTCAACAGATGACATTTTTGGAAACATTTTTGTTTCGATTTTTGGGAAACAGCACTCTTATTTAAATTTATATATAAAGAACAGTCTATAGTGAAAAAAAAATCCGTCTTCTTTTATACTATTCAGGAAATTTTGTTCAATTGATGTTGTAGAGCTGGCAGGAAACTTGGAGCCTTCTAGTGCGTCACTCAAAGTTTCCTGCCAGTTCCAACAATTTAATTAAATTTCCTGAAGATGGTCTAAAAGAAGACCGAAACTAGTCGGAAAAAAATTGCACTCTAGACTCTTCTTTACACATAATTTCAACAAATGAGTTAAAACTTATCTCGTAGAAGTATTATACGCTGATATGGTTAACAAAATGTGTCTTAAACGTCGGAACTCACGGCGCAGTCACAAAGGAACAAATTAGTGTCTACAAGAACTGTATTTACAATCGCGAATATGCATGAGCAAAAGTTGAACAATTTATTGGTGAAATACGAAAATTTGTACCCGACCGAGATTCGACCCGAGTTTCCCTCATTTGGCGAGCAGTCGGTGTATAACCCATACAAATTTCCGTATACCACACATTGTGTATCTCCCGTAAGTGCTTGCATTCTATTATACATCGTATCTGGCGAGACATTTATTATAATTTTTGCATGCATTTATTTGGCTAAAACACTGGCGCTGTACATCACAGTAATGTCTGTAATTTGTTACAGGAGACAGAGAAAGGTGCAATAAATAAATGGAGTTTCAAAATTCTTTATTTTTCATGTTTAAATGAGTAATGTATGCAGCGTAAATTACACATTTATTTCAGAAAACATCGGCAGTTAAATATTCGCTTGTCTGCAAAATCCGAAAAGGAAAAACGAAACTACTGTATAGCATTACGATATTCGTTCATCCTTTTGTGTCTCATTATGCCCACACGATTACCATGATAGTAACACTGATAAATGAATACTATCGGTTGGATGCATTTGATCTTGTATGGAGCGCCCATGACTATTATGACGAAAGGAAACTGTGAACATTCACGTTATTCTTAATTTACTGCCAATCGACTTCGGCTACAGAATAGCGATCATCAGTGCATACATCACCAAACACAGGTTCACTGGGATTATGTTACCCTGCAATTGCACTTCAGTTTATTAATTATAGCGTAACAAAAAAGTATCTATAAAACATTTAGATGAAACCAATTGAAGGGGCCAGGGCAACAGTGGTCTAACCCACTCCAATATGGAAAATGAGATATTGGTGCCATCTGTTGTCTAGTGAGGTGAACTACCTTTCTATCATATGGCATAGACCAATATAACCTTGTACATAATATTTAGAAGACACTAATTTCTTCCCTCGATAAATCATCCGTTTTGTTTGAAGGCAATATTGGTCCAACCTCAAACAGCCAATGAGAGGTCAGTATCTGGATCACCTGTAATAAAATCAAGTATAGGTGACGTTCAGGGCTAGAGTGATGTCTCGAGCAATATTGATAAATTAATCGTTTATTCTAATAACTGGTTTGCTGGAAATAAGAATATATCCTTAGTATGTTTTTGATTGTAAATTATTCACAAACAATATGTTAAGGCAGTATTTCACAAGTATCTAGCTTTAGATCGTAGCTACCTAAACTGTGATAGTGACTTTGGACTCATAGAGAAGAAAAAAAGATTGAAAAAATATGTGTGTACACCTGATGGGTGGGTAGATCTTATAAAAAATACTTGGACAGGGAAAAGAAAATTTAATGTAACTGAAATGAAACTGTTTGATTTTGTAAGTTCAAAGCCTTTAACGGATAAAATAACTAATCGTAAATTCACTGAGGATAAGGAGAGTGTTGCTTTCAGTCGCATTTCAACGTTTAAAATCTCTCCTGAACAACCATGGAAATATTGAGTTAAAATGTTTGTAAATCTATGGGACTTAACTGCTTGCTTCTTAGTCCCTAGCTTACAAACTACTTACACTAAGTTAAACTAATCTAAGGACAACACGTATACCCATGCCCCAGAAAGGCGTGTCCGAATCCCCGACGGCGAAAGGCCGCGCGCATCGCAGCACGGCGCCTCAGTACGCACGGCTATTCCACTGCGGCGAAATATTGTGTCTGGTATCGTTATTCAGATGGCATAGTGAATATCGTTAAAGGACGAAAGAGAATGAATGAACACACCCTTGAACTACAAATTGTAAAGCTAATAGTGAAATATTCCAACTCAAGGTCAATAAACCCAAAGAAACTTAAAGATATTAATGGCAGTTTGAAATATGTTCCACCCATTCACCATTCATTTTACATTAATCTGGTATCTCAAAATAGAACTGAGGAAGATGAAAATATACTACATTTTGTGCAGGATGATAGTGAAGATATTTATATATTCCTGATTATGTACAGTGCGCCTACTGTGTAATCGTGCAAAAGACATACTGAAAAAGTATACCGAACTCATAGCTGTTGCCTGAAATTTTAAGTTTATAATCTTAATATTTTACTAAATTAATCACTGTGTAATGTGTAGTTACTTCAAATTCATATTAAAACTTGCAAAATAACTATTAGGATGAACATTTGATTCATTAAATTACATTTATTCAAATAACATTTTTCTTGTTTCTGATGTGCAAAAATATGTCAGTGCCACAGTGGTCTAACCAAGAAAACTTGTTGCAGGTGCCTCATAAGAACTGCACTATTTTTAAAATTACTTCACAAAAGAGTTTATAACGTTGTGGTTAAGTTAACAAAACATCGTGAAATACACCAATATAAAAAAGTGGGATTTCTAAATTCCAAGAAAAACCACTGTTGTATAACTTTGACCTGCTGTATCTCTATTTCTTAAAAGAGTGGCTTGGACCACTGTTGTGCTGACCACCTCAATTAGTACTTAATGCAGCATAAAATTAGTATTCTAATGAATATTAGAATTTATTATTTTGTCATATACTTTTCACAAAGAAATTGACACTCGCAACATAAATTAATTTATTTATTGTATAATCTGGAACAGAATCATTTCCTAATACCACATACGAAATAAATTCAAGCAGTAAACTGTTATTGGCAGCTGTTTGGCAGTTGTTTACGAAGCTACACCAAATTCTAAGAGAAAACAACAATTTCCATAGTTCATCTACAAGGTAGAAAGAAGAGTAAGATTGGAATGCATTGATATACTAGTCAATAAATACTTAAGTGTAACTTCTAATAAGCACATGAAGTTCCGTGTTTGTGTCAGGAATTTAGAGTTTGCAATCCCTTCCTTACAAGGAAAGTACTTGGACTCGAACCAACACATATACACCAAAATCTTATGAGAGATAATGTATGGATCCCTTATTGCACCAGTTATACTCCCACAACTGCAAACCTCTGCAGTCGTCCGTTAGAGGCCTCTGAGTATGCCTTGCCACATTGCACTTTGACCTGTCGGTTCTCCAGTAGGGACGATGCAGTGTGCCTCCGAAGTTGCGTTTTGTGACATTTGTGTGGTGAAGCGTCAGATGGAGCGGTGATTGATAATCAATCCTGCTAAAGTATTGAGATTAGTTGAGATGAAGTTACGAATAACCATTCTTCCTGAAGTTGGTATTAGTGTAGAAGATGAATCATTCGCATGCTTTCTCGTATCTGTTTTGGTACAGAAATATGAGCATATGTTAGATACTGTTGTAACGTTAACACATAGGGATGATAATGACAGAGAACTCATTGCTAGCGGTAGTGCTACGGTAAGTGCGGGAAGAGGCGATGGAAACAGTGGCAGTGAATACCAACAGTCTTCCAAGAAGAAGGTTAAAGTTGCAACTATTATCACGGCTTTTGATGACAATACGCTAGAGAACATGTACGACGATTATTACATAGTGTAAGTTACAGTTCAGATATCATATGTATGGTGTCTACAATTACATCTACAGTGCTATCTAGAGCGTGATTGCAAAGTTTTGCATAAAAACGACACCCACCAGCACATTGAGGTGTACGTAGAGATACGGTAACCAAACGTTCATACATACATGTTTGTTCGTGTGGTGTCGCACAAGTCTAAAGTGCGCGCGCCACGTACTTACGCCGTGCGCCGCCATGCGTTCTTACGATGTCAGCCACGAGCGCCCTCTGCTACAACTCCGCTCGTGGCCACCACTGAACGACATCGTTCACTTGGGACTGAGGTAGGAACCAGCTAACACTTCGGCATCAGATAGGCACCAGTGAAGACTTGGCCATCGGATTGGCACTAGGCAGGCCTCTAGCTCAACTATGTATCAGCATTCTGCAGTACTGAGCTATGTAAAAGTTAAGTATAAGTCTCTAAGAAATATATATCTCGTTCTAATTTACTCTAGTGTTTCTAGTTTCTGCTGTCCCACTGGCTGGTCACCTCCTACCTGCGCAAGCGTGCCTCCTTTCTACATCTACATCTACATACATACTCCGCAATTCACCGTAAGGTGCGTGGCGGAGGGTACACTGTACCTCTACTAGGCATTTCCTTTCCTATTCCACTCCCAAATTGAACGAGGAAAAAAAGAATGCCTATATGCCTCCGTACGAGCCCTAATTTCTCTTATCTTGTCTTTGTGATCTTTACGCGAAATGTAAGTAGGCGGCAGCAAGATCGTACTACACTCAGCTTCAAATTCCGGCCCTCTAAATTTACTTAACAGAAATTCACGAAAAGAACGTCGTCTTTCTTCCAGCGATCCCCAATTGAGTTGCCGGAGCATTTCCGTGACACTCGCGCATTGGTCGAACCTACCGGTAACAAATCTAGCTGCTCGCCTCTGAACCGCCTCTATGTCTTCCTTCAAACCGATCTGCTGCGGGTCCCAAATACTTGAGCAATACTCAAGACGTGGTCGTACAAGCGTTTTATACGCGGTCTCCTTTACAGTTGAAGTACAGCTTCCCAAAATTCTCCCAATAAACCGAAGTCGGCTGTCTGCCTTACTCACAACTGTCCTTACATGCTCGTTCCATTTCATATCGCTCTGCAATGTTACGCCTAGATATTTGAACGACGCGACCGCATCAAGAAGCTCACTACTGATGCTGTATTCGAACATTATGGGATTGTTTTTCCTACTCATGCGCATCACCTTACATTTTTCTACATTGAGAGCTAGCTGCCATTCTTCGCACCAACTAGAAATTTTGTCTAAGTCAACCTGTATGCTATTACAGTCAGTTACAGACGACACCCTCCCATACACCACAGCATCATCAGCAAACAGCCGCAAATTACAACTTACTCTGTCCATCAGGTCATTTATATAGATAGAGAATATTATCGGTCCTATCACACTCCCCTGGGGCACGCCTGACGATACACTCGTCTCTGATGAACACTCGCCGTCGAGAACAACGTACTGCGTTCTATTACTTAGGAAGTCTTCCAGCCAGTCACAAATCTGTGAACCTATTCCATAAGCTCGTACCTTCGTTAGCAGTCTGCAGTGTGGTACCGTGTCGAACGCCTTTTTGAAGTCGAGAAAAACACAATCCGCCTGTTGCCCTTCGTCCATGGCTCGCAAGATGTCATGTGAGAAAAGGGCAAGCTGAGTTTCACATGAACGATGTTTCCTAAACCCGTGCTGATTCATGGAAAGAAGCCTTTCCGTTTCAAGGAAATTTACTATATTCGAACTGAGAATATGCTCCAAAATTCTACATGAAACCGATGTCAACGATATTGGCCTGTAATTGTATGGGTCAGTTCTCTTTCCTTTCTTATACACGGGAGTCACCTGCGCTTTTTTCCAATCACTAGGAACTTTGCGCTGAATTAAAGATTCGCTGTAAATGCAAGCTAAGTAGGGGGCCAATGCCGCAGAATAGTCTTTGTAAAACCGAACTGGTATTCCATCCGGACCAGCAGACTTTTTCGTATTTAGCTCTCTCAGCTGCTTCTCTACACCGGAAATACCTATTGCTATGTCCCCCATTTCGGAATTGGTACGTTGATCAAATGATGGTATATTTGTGCGGTCCTCCTGCGTGAAAGATTTCGGTATTTCTACTCGGCCACCGACACCTACGACGGAAACGAGACACAAAAGCGGCGACGAGGATGGGACACAAAAGTTCGAGCCCAAATACTTTCCTTGTCAGTACTCGTACTGAAATGATCATGTGGCTTTTCGTTGCCAGGATATCTCCATAGGGGTTTGACTGCCTACTTCCAGTCTTTCCAGGCCACTTCCGTGTCGATGATGATGAAAGTGAGGAGGAGAAACACGAAACACCCAGTCCCCTGACGGGAATCGAATCCGGGCCCTTTTCATCCGGACAGGGCTTTGAGCTACGGAGGCGGACCTCAGTACCAGTGAAAATAACAGGCATTGAACGTCAGTTTTGACATCACGGCTTCATACCTTCTCCGTACACTTCAGCTTTGTTGGGGCAGCTGTCAGCGGGTTCTCGAGTGCAGAGATGAAATTGTTTAAAAGCTGTGCCTTCTCTTGCTTCTATGTACTTCAGATGCGGCTGATTTCTGTATAAGCAACGACAGCAAGCAACGAGACCAGCAGACTCTACTCGGACTTTTTTTCTGACGCTTCCAAGTTTCCAAAAATCGCGTATGGAGCTGTTTGATTGGGGTGAAACTATCATGCTTCGTGTTTCTATGTGTACTGGGAACTTAAAAGTCTTCAAAGCTGTTGCAGTACTCGCGTTATACTAGTTCACATTTATGTTTAATAGTGAATTGTAAGTATTTTACTTAATCCTATAAAACAGTTTTGCACATCGTGATCTGATTTATCCCAGAAAATTCAGCCGGAAATGGCGTGAAAAAGGTATTAACAGATCAAGCACCAAATACCAAATACTATAAGCAGCGCATAGGATTTGGCGGAAAACAGATTCACTGGACGACTTTTCTGGTAATTTTTGTAAATGGACCTCCTCTGTCAGACCCAAAGGTGCTACTGTAACTGCTACATCCCAGCAGAAAGACAACGCAACACAAAAATGATGTTATAGACTGCAAGTCTGTGATACTGCTATATATTTTTATATTAAACGGTTCGGTATGGTATCATTGGTAAAAAAATTGTTCGAGCAAGGGAAGAAATGGAAATTTATTCAGATAACGGGGTTGTGATGATAAAAGGTGTCTTGCTGGTAACTTCAGAACTGAAATTTTGCGCCCTGCCATACCCCGTCTTAATGAAACTAAAAACGAAACTAATAAAATGAACAATTAAAAAAAAACTGTCATGATTTGCATTTCTTGTATAAAATGATGTAGGTCACTATGAACAATTTTTAAATGTGAATGAAGAACTGTGAATATATCGATATAAGCAAGTACTCTCGGATAAACAATTTAATGAAGTTTTAATATGTTTTTACGGAACGGTTGCTGCCGTCGCCAGATCCCCCCCCCCCCTCTCTCTCTCTCTCTCTCTGATAGATACTCGTAGCGCTCGGACGCATTGTCCTTTCGCTCTGATTTTATATACAATTCCAGTTGCATCAGGTTGTAAAATGTAAGTGTTGATAGTGTAAATAGTTTACTAATAATATGGATGATTTCATTTTAATTTCGTAATTGGAGTTATCTCATCAAAGTTCATTTTTCTTTCCCCATCACTAATGTAAGATGTGTTTTATTTTACAGCAAACAACGATTATGGTTATCGCCACCTTTTTAGGAAAGTAACTAATTGTTGGAGACGTGCTGATTAAATAATGTCTCTTTCGTGGAAATTACTTTTCCTTCATTTATAGCTCTGCTAAAACGTCCCTGAGACTTTTTATGTCGATTTAATAAATTTATTTGACGATTTTGTGCTAGTCGTGGTCAACTTGGATTAAATGAGTGAAACATATTTCCAACAGTTATCTTCTGCCGCGCGGGAGTAGCCGAGCGGTCTGGAGCTCCACGTTGCAGATCGCATGGCCTCCCGCATCGGGGGTTCGAATCCTCCTTCATGCATGGATGTGTGTGTTGTCCTTAGGTTACTTTAATTTAGTTTAAGTATTTTGTAAGCTATGGACTAATAACCACGCAGTTGAGTCCCGTAAATTTACAATCATTTGAACATTTGAGTTATCTTCAATTGCGGATACCATCTGCAAGATCAGTATAGTCAAGACTATTTAGTAGACTGATTGAATTGTGCGTTGCTTTTGCTGTACCGATTAAATTTCTATACACTTACGAACGCAGGCACATAAGTTTAAATGTAAGGCGCGACAGAGGGGCCAAGCGCATTGAGGCGCTATGCTGCGATGCGCGAGGCCGCTCCCCGTCGGGGGTTCGAATCCCCCCTTGCATGGATGTTTGTGTCATCTTTAATATAAAGTGGTTCATAAGTAGTTTGTATGTTCAGGGACTGATGATACCGCAATTAAGTCCCTTAAGCTTAACAAACATTTGAACATTTTTTAAATGTATTATGCAACGACACCTAAACATGAAATATATTTCCCAGTTAGTATTTTGCGCCAAATACAGTTCTTAACTTAACGCAGATATTGCCTTAGAATTTCAATTAATCGGCGGAGCAATTTATTTTTTGGCGCACTAAAAATTTTGAACAACCATTACTGTTATCATTATTACAAGGAATATTTTTAGGAAGATATGTTTCAACCTCGTCTTAAAGAAACTACAATTTTGTTGCTGCATGTAGTAATGATCAGCCGTGAAAAATGTTTGTACAAATTCAATAATATTGTTTCGCCTGTCCTTTATTTATATTTGTATGTAAAACGTTATATGACCTTCTTTGAGTAACTACGTCTATGGTTTACTCTGTTGTGTAACATCTCTGTCAAAGGCTACTTATGTGAGTAGTAGCTGAACAGAAAAAGAGAGTCGGTGTGTATCTCTGGTATTGAACTGACGTGCTTTGGTTGCTTGCTGAGGCAGCAAATTTTGTACGAGCTGATGGAATAATTTTGTAATCTAATTTTAACAGACACAGTTGTTCTATATAAGATTTTGTATCATTCATATATGTATCAGTCTGAGAAGATTTTTGTTATTCTCCAATCATAAGGTAATGTAATGATTATTGCTAACAATAATTGAAAAAATTAAACTTCTTTACCTTTTTCATTTTTGTGGTTAGAAAGCTAACCTCATTCCTTTCATTGAAAGTTATTGACTGTTGAAGTCAAAGCATGGTATTGACTAAGCTGAATTTGATTAACAGGTTTCTTTGTTGGTATGACGTTTAATGATAATAGTGATTGTTGTGCAATACTACACAGGTGACCCCTGTAATCAGTCAGAAAGATAAATTTTCGGAGTTGCATCATTAGAAAATGATTTGTGTTTGTTCAGATCTCTCGCAGTCCAATTTATAGTGTAGTCAGTGAGCCTTATGCAGACTGCTTATTGTTATTGCTCATCATCATCATCATCATCATCATCATCATTACAGACTGATTATGCCTTTCAGCGTTCAGTCTGGAGCAAAGTATCTCTAAGAAAATTCCTCCATGATCCACTACCAAATGCTAACATTGATGCCTCGTCTGATGTCATGCCTTTTACTTCAAAGTCATTCTGCACCGAATCTAAGTACTTACTTCATGGTCTACCACGACTCCTCTTACCTTCCACTGCCGAGCTCATGAGTCTCTTAGGTAACATTGCTTCTCCCATGTGTGTAGCATGACCCTACCATTTCAGTCTGTTCGCTCTAACTGCTTCATCTGTGGTGTTCATTCCCAGTTTTTCTTTGATTTAATCGAAATATCAGTTGCGCTTTCAATCAGTTTAAACGTACTGTTTCTTAATTAACTGCGCAGGTATTAATATTAGGGCCACAACGAAACACAATTATAGTGTTAATGAATAAAAAATGTTTTCAACTAATCTTTATCAGCTTGATTGAAAAGTTAGTTGGATGGATGGATGGATGCTTAGGGTTTAACGTCCCATCGACAGCTTGGCTATTAGAGACGGAGCTAACGCTCGGAGTTTTTGGGTTAGGATGAGGAAGGAAATCGGCCGTGCCCTTTGAAAGGAACCATCCCGTCATGTGCCTGGAGTGATTTAGGGAAATCACGGAAAACCTAAATGTGGATGGCCGGAGGCGGATTTGAATCACCATCCTCCCGAATGCGAGTCCAGTGCGTTACCACTGCGCCACTTTGCTCGGTGAAAAGTTAGTTATCGTGAGTATTAACTACCAGATGATGATAATAATTATTATTGCTGCATTTGACATCAAATGAGTTTTGAACGAGTATCTTTGAAGCAGACCTCCTTTAGCTGGCTCACAATTGCCAAATCCCTGTATCGACCCTGTTTTTCCTATCAATGGAACAGCCTTACCTTATTCCAACAAGCAACACACCTGTTTTAACCGGAAAGATCCAAATCTTCCCTTATCTTCGTAGAAACTATCCAGTGACCTCTTCTTCGAAGAGTCGACTCTTGGTGACGTCAGAGAAACTCGCCATCAATCTGCGGCAGTGGCGCCCCCGCCGCCGGCGCTAAGTGTGGGAAACAAGTGGGGGAAACTTTGTGACGAGCGCGCCAAGTTAGCCTGCGCGGAGGGAACTCGCGGCTCCCATTCACATTTACTTACGGCGGTCGGCCGCTTAACTCCGCCGCGGCTGTCACCGCCAGCGCCTGCAAGTCCCGTAATTAATTCTGTTACCGCTGTTGACAGCTCCATCTTACCGGGCGAGAACTCGCGCTGCAAGTCGATAAATCACACCGACATTTTTTTACGTCAATAGATCTCATAAATCTCCAAAAAATTAAGTTAGAAACGCCTGCCATAGTGTAGAACAGAAAAATCTCCCTTACATATTACATTAATTAACTTCTTCCAAAGTGTGATGATGAAAATAGATTTCAGTTCGGAAGAAGAAGACATCGACAATTTTACCATAAAACGCAATATACTTCTCGTAGTTAAGTGTCTAAAATTATGCCTCTGTAGGAAAGCAATACATCGCAAAAAAAAAAAAAAAAAAAAAAAAAAAAAAAAAAAAAAAAAAAAAAAAAAAAAAAAAAAAATTAAATGCTTATTTTATTCGATAATGTTCTCTAGGAGTGTGACAATATTTTATTATATACCACGTATAATATGGTTAAGCCATTGTCACAAAAAATTAACTTTATATTTATATAACGTAAGATATAGACTCTGACCATAACTTGTTTGTCATGAACTGTAGGCTGAAACTGAATAAACTACAAAAAGGTAGGAAAATAAGGAGATGGGACCTAGATAAATTGAAGGAACGTGAAGTTCTGGAGAATTTCAGAGGGAGATTTAGGCAACAATTGACAGAAACAGGGGGAAATAAACAGTAGAAGAGGAATGGGTAGCATTGAGAGATGAAATAGTGAAGGCAGCAGGGTACAAAATAGGTAGAAAGGCAAGACCTATAAAAATCCTTGGATATCACAAGAAATACTAAATTTAATTGATGAAAGGAGAAAATATAAAAATGCAGTAAATGAAACAGGCAAAATGGAGTACAGACGACTAAGAAATGAGATTGACAGGAAGTGCAAAATGGCTAAGCAGGAGTGGCTAGAAGCTAAATGCAAATCTGTAGAAGAATGTATAAGAAGGGAAAAATTAGATACCGCCTACAGGAAAATAAAAGAGACATTTAGGAACAAGAAAAGCAACTCTAAGAATATCAAGAACTCAGATGGGAAACCAGTTCTCAGCAAAGAAGGGAAAGCTGAGAGGTGGAAAGAGTACATAGAGCAGCTCTACAAAGGAAATGAACTGAGAGACGATGTTGTAGGAAGGGAAGAGGAAGTAGATCAAGATGAAATAGGAGATACTGTACTGAGAGATGAATTTCACAGAGCACTGAAAGACCTAGGTCGGATCAAGGCCCCAGGAGTAGATGACATACCCTCAGAGCTACTAAAGTCTCTGGGAGAGCCAGCCATGACAAAAATATTTGAACTGGTGTGTAGGATGTATGAGACAGGCGAAATACCCTCAGACTTTAAGACAAATGTAATAATCCCCATTCCAAAGAAATCAGGTGGAGACAGGCGTGAAAATTACAGAACCATCAGTTTGATAGGTAATGGTTGCAAAATTTTAACACAAATTATGTACAGGAGAATGGAAAAGCTGGTAGAATCTGACCTCGGGGAAGATCAGTTTGGATTCAGGAGGAACGTAGGCACCCGGGAGGCAATACTCACTTTACGTCTTATCGTAGAAGATAGATTAAGGAAAGGCAAACCTACATTTTTAGCTTTTGTAGATTTGGAGAATGCCTTTGACAATGTTGACTGGAATACACTCTTTCAAATTCTGAAGTCAGCAGGGGTAAAATACAGGGAGAGGAGAGTTATTTACAACTTGTACAAAAGCCAGACCGCAGTTATTAGACTCGAAGGGAATGAAAGGGAAACATCAGTTGGGAAGGGAGTAAGACAGGGTTGTAGCCTTTCTCCGATGTCAATCAATTTGTACATCGAGCAGGCTGTGAAGGAAAGCAAGGAAAAATTTGGTAATAGGGATTAAAGTTCAGGGCGTTTTGCTGCTGACATTGCAATTCTGTCAGAGACAGAAAAGGACCTGGAAGAGCAGTTGAATGGAATGGACAGTGTGTTGAAGAGAGCGTAAAAAATGAACATTAACAAGAGCAAAACAAAAATAATGGAATGCGGTCTTAGAAAATCAGGTGATACTGAAGGAATTAGATTAGATAACGAAACAATGAAGGTGGTAGATGAGTTTTGTTACTTGGGTAGTAAAATAACATGGGAAGGTCGCAGTACAGAGTATGTAAAGTGCAGAATGGCAATGGGAAGAAAAGCATTTTTGAAAAAGAGAAATTTGCTAACATCGAATATTAATTTAAGTGTAAGGAAGTCTTTTCTGAAGGCATTTGTGTGGAGTGTTGCCTTGTACGGGAGTGAAACATGGACGATAAGCTGTGCGGACAGGAAGAGAATAGAGGCTTTTGAAATGTGCTGCTACAAAAGAATGCTGAAGATTTGGTGAGTAGATTGCGTAACTAATGAAGCGGTACTGAACAGAATTGGTGAGAAAAGGAATTTTTGGCATACCCTGACCAAAAGAAGGGATCGCTTGGTGGGACACATTCTTAGACATCGAGGAATCGTAATTTTAGCATTGGAGGGAAGTGTGTGGGGTAAAAATCGCAGTGGGAGACCAAGAGACGCGTATAGTAAGCAGATTCAAGTGGATGTGGGTTGCCGTTCTTATGAGGAGATGAAAAGGCTTGCTCAGGATAGAGTAGGGTGGAGAGCTGCATCAAACCAGTCTCCGGACTGAAGACCATAACAACAACAACGTAACTAGTTTCGATGATCTGTGTCATCATTATCAAACTTAAGAATATTGCAAGAAATTGAGCATAAACCGAAAATAGCAGATGAATAAATTATGAAAAAACGTAGTTTCTCCAGTATCTTGAGACAGGCCATCTAGGGGAGTGAAAGTGTCTCCCAACAGTCTGCTATACTCACAGCATATGGTATCTAACCATTTGCAGCCATATTTTATCCCATATCATACAGCAACAGAGGAAGCTGGATTGGTGAAATAGATGGTAATAAATTGATGTGCTGCCATAATCATATAATATGGCATGCACAGACAAGATTTTCGGAGCCCAGACATATGCAGGAACAATCCAAATGAATCTAGAACACAGTACCAGTATGTAAGTGTTCTAAGTTCGAATGTTAATTAAGCTTCTGGAACTCAACTGCAGGGTCATCAGCCCATAAAATTACAAACTCCTCATAAACTCAAAATGTTCAAATGTTTATATAGCTTATGGGACTTAACTACGGGGTCACCAGTCCCTAATCTTACTAACTACTTATGAACTAACGGCACAAATATCCATGCCAGAGGTGGATTCGAACCCTCGACCGTAGTGGCCGTGCAGACTGGAGCGCCTCAGTCACTCTCATAAACTACCTTATACTAAAGACAACACAAACATCCATGCTCGAGGGAGGATTCGAATCCCCGACGGAGAACGGCCTCGCGCATTGGAGCAAAGCTCTTTAATGCCCTCAGCCACTCCACCGCGGCCAGTACTTGGAGGGGTGATCAAAATATGTATACACGCTTTGATGAAGAAATACTTGTATGCATCCGTAATTTCTCTGATCTTATCTGTATGTTCTTTGGGCGAAATGTAAGTTGGTGGCAGTAGAAACGTTTCGTAGTCCGTCTCAAATTGAAGCGCTTCGACAGTGCTTCTCGAAAAGAACGTCGCCTCCCCTCCAACGACTACCAGTTGGGTTCCCGAAGAATTTCAGTAACACTCGCGCATTGATCGAATCTACCAGTTACAAACCTAAACGCTCGCCTCTATATCCTCCTTTAAACCGATCTGCTGGTGATGCCCAACACTTGAGCAATACTCAAGACGGGGTCGTACTGTCTCCTTTACAGACGAATCACACCTTCCCAAAATTCTCCCAATAAAGCGAAGTCGACCACTTACCTTTCCCACGGCTGTCCTTATATGCTCGATCTATTTCTTATCGCTGTGCAGCGTTACACATATGAATTTAATTGACGCGTCTCTGTCAAGCAGCACACTACTAACGCTGTATTCGAGCATGACTGTTTCTCCAACCATCTGCATCACCTAACATTTTCCTACAGTTAGCGCTAGATGCGATATCTCACTACACCTATAAATTTGATCCAGTTCATCCATCATTCCCTACTGTCATTCAATGACGACATCTTCTTGTACACCACAGCATCATCAGCAAACAGCCGCAGATTTCAAGTCACTCTGTCCGTCAGATCATTTATATACAAAAATATTCAAATGTTTGTTAAGCTTATGGGACTTAACTACGGGGTCATCAGTCCCTAAACTTACAAACTACTTATGAACTACTTACGAACTAGGACGGCACAAATATCCATGCCCGAGGGGGGATTCAAACCTCCGACCGCAGTGGCCGTGCAGACCGTGACTGGAGCTTCTCAGTTCCCTCGGCCACCGCGGCTGGCTCATTTATATAGACAGAAAATAATAGCAGTCCTATCACATTTCCTTGTGGCACCCTGACGATATAGTCTCTGATGAATAACGAACTTGGTTCTATTACTGAAGTAATCTTCGATACACATATTTGGGTACCTAATCCATAAGGTTGTAACTTCGTTAGCTGTCTATAGCGCGGTACCGTATCAAACGCCTTTCAAAAATGTAGAAATAAGCGTTCTGCCTGTTCCCCTTATCCATACCCCGCAAGATGTCATGAGAGAAAACGGCAAGCTGTGTTTCGCACAATCGATGCTGTTTAAATCCGTGCTGATACATGGATAGAAGCTATTCCGCCTCAAGGAATTATACTACATTAGAACCGATAATATGTTCAAGAATTGTACAGCAAACTGATGTTAATAATATAGGTCTGTAATTTCCTGGGTTCTTTCTTTTATCTTAGTTGCTTAGTACTTAGCGCTGGATCAAAGATTCGCGATAAACGCAAGCTAATTAACCATAGCTTAGTAACATCCATCAAAATGACGGCTATGTTCAAACTATCAGTGAGCTGTGACGTTTTGAAGAACAATTGATGAACAAGTGTAGACGGGTAGAGTTTTGGTTTGGAACCACACTCGCCGAATTGACGGGTGTTACTTACAAAAGTTCAAAACCCCTGAAAGACGGGTGCTAGTAGCGAGCGTTAAAACCAGATGTTAGTAACGCAGGGTTAAGGGGCCAATGCCGCCGAGTACTCTTTGTAAAACCGGATTGGTACCCCATCTGGACCTAGTAACGTTTGTCTTCAACTCTTTCAGCTGCTTCTCTAAATCAGCTATGCCTATTACTATGTCCTCCATTTGGGAGTTAGTGTTAGCATCAAATGCAGGTATGTTTGCATCGTCCCCCTGGGTAAATTATTTCCTAAACGTTAAATTTACAACTTCAGCTTTCATTTTTCTGTCTTCTGTCACCACCCCAGAATGATCAACGAGTGACTGCATAGATTCCTTTGATCCGCTAACCGATTTAATTAAGCGGTTACGGCCGCGCGAGAGTAGCCGAGCGGTCTGGAGCGCCACATTATGTATAGCGAGGCCTCCCGCTTCGCAGGTTCGAATCCTCCATCGGGCATGGATGTGTGTGTTGTTCTTAGGTTAGTTTAATTTAGTTTAAGTAATTTGTAAAACTAGGGAGTGTTGACCAATGTAGTTGTGTCCCATAGGATTGCAGCGGTGGAGTAGCCGAGCGGTATAAAGCGTCTCGCTGCGGAGCGAGCGGTTGCTCGCCGTGGATGTTCGAGTCCTCCTTGGGGCATGGGTGTGTGTGTTGTCCTAGGTTTAAGAAGTTTGTAAGCTACGGACTGATGGCCACGCAATTTGGTCCGATAGATTTACAAACATTTGAACATTTCCCATAGGATTACAAATAAAGGCGATTACCGATTTCAAACCTAACAGTTCATTAACAGGCGGCTGCTCGCATCTACATATATTTCTTGTCTTCTATATTTTGATTATACTCATAATTTTATCTTATAGCCAAAAAGTTCTTGTTATAGATGGTGTGGTGTCATCTACAAGAATGCAATACCTCTAACTCGCTCCTTCATAGACAGCGAAGACGCCGTTTGGTTCATTTACTTCACCGCAGATGTGATCATACGTTCCACCTCGTCCGGTAATTCGCAATGGCAAGTGTAAGACGGTAATAACAATGGGGGCGTGTGACTTGTGGAAGTTTGAGAAGGACGAAGGCGAGCGGGGGTAGCCAACCAGTGATTGGCGCGGTGGCTCAGCGTGTTTGATCAGAGGGCTTAACGCTCTTAGTAATATAAAATCTGAGCCAAATAGTCAGTGAACAACCCAGAACGAAAATTAACAAACGCCTGCAAAGCATCAATCTACCAGAAGGAAAAAAGAAAAACAAATTCTGAGACCCGCTTCGATTTCCGGCCCGACTCACGTATAATGTCAATGCCACATTGGAGCTAATGTCTGTGGTGTCGCACAAGTACAAAGTGCGCGCCACCTACTTTCGCCGCGCGCCGCCATGCACGCACGGCGCGGCGATCTCACGACGACAGCCACGAGCGCCCTCTGCTGGAACGCCGCTCGTGGCCACCACTGAAGAACGCCGGCCACTTCGGACTTCGCACTTCACTTCGGACTGAGATAGCAACGAGTTAGGATCTTCGTAATCTGATAGGCACGAGTGAAGACTTTGCTATTGTACAGGCACTAGGCAGGCCTCTAACAACTATGTATCAACATTCTGCAGTACTATGTAAAAGTTAAGTACTGTTACATTCTGTGTAATATATATCTTTCTAATTTGCTCTAGTGTTTATAGTTTCTGGCTGCTCCCCTCCGTACCTGCACCAGCGTGTCGGTCTCATTCCACTCGGCCACCGACACCTACGACGAGGCTGGGACACAAAAGCGGCGACGAAGTTGAGACACAAAAGTGGCGACGAGGAGTGATAGAACCTTGGATCAGCCCGCTTGCAGCAGCCAGACAGCAGCAGTCGGAGCACGCAGAAATTGCTCCCGCCCACCCACCCTTATTATAAGATTTTTGGGGGAACATATTCAGTTGCGTGTTTTGTGGACTTTTTTGTTGCAGAGTGTCCTCTTTCATATTGCATTTGTGTTTTGTTATAAGTTACTTGTATACGCGGCGCCTAATCGGTCAGCATGGCCACTACCCCGAACCCAAACTTAATGGAAATTATTCAGTTACAGACGGCGCAAATCACCCAACTTCTCCAGGCCGTGTCGCAGTTGACGACACAGGCTGCTCATCAACAACAGCAGTCGTCACATCAGCAGCCCACACCTGCCGCCGCACCGCTTCCGACGTTCCGCCAGTACAACGAACGTGAGGAAGAATGGAGCGACTATTTCGCACAGTTTCAAGAACTCGTCGCGGCTCATCAAATTACAGGTCAGAGAGTGAAGAACCTTTTCTTATCGATTGTGGGCCCCCAGACTTTCGTCCTATTGCAAAAACTTTTCCCTCTCGCATCTCCTCGTGATGTAGACTTTGAACAAATTGTAGATGCACTGAATGCTCATTATGAGAGAAAAGTTCTTGTAGCCGCTGCACGATACCGATTTTTCAGACTTAAAAAATTACCGCAGCAGTCACACCAAGAGTGGATTACGGAATTGAAGGGCTTAACCCGCCAATGTAAATTTACTTGCTCTTGTGGACTTTCGTATAGTGACGTGTTGTTGAGGGATGCGATTACGCAGAATATTCAGGACCCCAGAATTAGAGCAGCAATTCTGAAACAGTCTGACCCCTCCTTAGACAGTGTACTGCAGCTTATAGAAGCGCATGATACTTTTGACTTAGCTGATGTAGAAATGCAAAGCCATAGTGTAAATTCAGTGCGCCGCAACGGACGCTTTCCTAGCCGTAGTTCTCAGTATAGCACTAGTGATTCTTATTTTTCTACCGGCCGTGCTGGACAGACAGTGAACAGTAGCCAGTGTAAAAGTGCGACGCAAAGGTCGCCCCGTCGTGTTAGAAACAGTAATTTGAATAACGGGCGCCAACGCTCATTTCAGAAAAATGTACGTAAATCTTGCCCCCAGTGTGTATCTCGCCACAAACGTGCACAGTGCCCAAGTCGCAACGCAACCTGTTATCAATGTGGCAAATCGGGACATGTACAGTCAGTGTGTATGCAGAATGTAAATTCAAAACACAGTAACGTTAGGAATAGTGTTTCGCAAAGTACGAGAACAGTGCATGCAGTAAATGTCATACACGCTGTGGACTTCAGCTGTGCTTCTGTTGGTTTTCAAATGCAAGAACAATTTTCTCCGCCTACGGCAAAACTATATAGTGCACCACGTAGCAAGCGCCGACGAGCGCGTAAAACAGTGCAACGGAAAAGGGTTCGGGACAAGCAAAATGACTATGAACAGTGCATTCCTGTAGTGAAAATAGTGCCTTCTGCAACTTCTAATTGTAATAGTGCCCCGTACTGTGTAGCTAGAGACAGTAGAATTGGTGTAGCTACTCAAAGTAATTTTAGTGCAGTAGCCTCGCATTGCGCGGACGCCGATCCGGCGGTAGTGTCATCTAGTGACAGTGTGGTTAATCCGCTGTGTGCCGAGTCTGCGCCGCTTACTTCACTACGCGGCCCGCGCAGACGCAGCAAACAAACCGTAGCAGACGTTGCCCACATTCGCGCACCTGTCGAGCGCCGCAAGCAAAAACTGTTTGTGACTCTCTTCGTAGAAAATAAGACGGTGCAATTTCAGCTAGATACTGGTTCCGCTGTCACCTTAAATAATAAAGATACTTATGAACTTCTGGGTCTGGATTACCGGTTTCAAACCTAACTGTTCATTAACAGGCGGCTGCTCGCATCTACATATATTTCTTGTCTTCTATATTTTGATTATACTCATAATTTTACCTTATAGCCAAAAAGTTCTTGTTATAGATGGTGTGGTGTCATCTACAAGAATGCAATACCTCTAACTCGCTCCTTCATAGACTGCGAAGACGCCGTTTGGTTCATTTACTTCACCGCAGATGTGATCATACGTTCCACCTCGTCCGGTAATTCGTAATGGCAAGTGTAAGACGGTAATAACAATGGGGGCGTGTGACTTGTGGAAGTTTGAGAAGGACGAAGGCGAGCGGGGGTAGCCAACCAGTGACTGGCGCGGTGGCTCAGCGTGTTTGATCAGAGGGCTTAACGCTCTTAGTAATATAAAATCTGAGCCAAATAGTCAGTGAACAACCCAGAACGAAAATTAACAAACGCCTGCAAAGCATCAATCTACCAGAAGGAAAAAAGAAAAACAAATTCTGAGACCCGCTTCGATTTCCGGCCCGACTCACGTATAATGTCAATGCCACATTGGAGCTAATGTCTGTGGTGTCGCACAAGTACAAAGTGCGCGCCACCTACTTTCGCCGCGCGCCGCCATGCACGCACGGCGCGGCGATCTCACGACGACAGCCACGAGCGCCCTCTGCTGGAACGCCGCTCGTGGCCACCACTGAAGAACGCCGGCCACTTCGGACTTCGCACTTCACTTCGGACTGAGATAGCAACGAGTTAGGATCTTCGTAATCTGATAGGCACGAGTGAAGACTTTGCTATTGTACAGGCACTAGGCAGGCCTCTAACAACTATGTATCAACATTCTGCAGTACTATGTAAAAGTTAAGTATTGTTACATTCTGTGCAATATATATCTTTCTAATTTGCTCTAGTGTTTATAGTTTCTGGCTGCAAAAATGTCAATCGTTTCCTTCTTCGTTTTCGTCCATAATAAATAATTTGAAAATTTCTTGGTTAGGTGGTAAATGCAGATGACAAGAACTGTTTGTAGACATGAAACGGCCGCCTGGTGGTGCGCTGTAAGGTTTGGACCCGGTAAGGGCGCTGTTTTATAAATAAAAAGCATAATTAAATGTGGTGGTTTGCGGTTTTTTTAAGGTAACAATCATCTTGCATTTTATACATAACCATTGACTCAAAGTATCAGGTTTTGACAAAATACAATTAACATTACAGTGGATAAAGAAAAGAAAGTCGCAATAAGTGAACAAGGTGAAAACCATCCGCCTCCAAATGTTTTTGAACACGATGGTGTAAATTGGTAAGATCTCTCAGAACAGCTAAAGGAATTGCGCGACTAGCAGTATCAACTGCATCCCTCAGCTCCTGTAGTGTGCGCGGCTTCTTGCCGTACACAACTTTCTTGAGGTAGCCCCATACGTACAAGTGGGGTGACATCAGGTGAGCGTGCAGAGTACACTGTCCAATGCAGTGACCCCGTGCAATGTTATCGTGACAGGTACGATGGTCGGAAGTAGCGATGTTTTGTTGGATGGATAAAGGATCGTCACCAAAGCCCTGATGTGTAGTAGTACGCATGTTTAAAGTATCTACAATTAACTCCTTCCAGTAACTGTATTCTCGAATAAGAAACGTTCACTCAGTCCATTTAATAACCCACAACTTGTGAATTTCCGGAGAATTGACCGCTTGCTCAACATGAAATGTGGATTTCGTGTGATTCCGTATACACAGTAAAGTCTGTTCATCGTATAATATAATTTGAACTGTGCCTCATCAGATCAAACAAATAGATGAAACAAATTATGCGTCATTTTCAGCCTGCACAAAGTACCAATGTACTTCTCATTCAATAGTATTCTGGTATGTAAGCTTGTGACGTTACTGCTGTATCGTCACATTGCCTTCTCAGTCAATAGCCACTCAATTGTAATTATGCTTGCACTTTAAGTAATTTGAAATCTTTGTCAATTCAAGTAATGTTGAGCTCTGGGACATGTAGGCACTATTCTCCTGAGTTACAGTTTAATTTTTCGATATGGTATGACATGGAAGGGGAGATGGAGCCGGCCGCGGTTGCCGAGGAGACTGAGGCGCTTCAGTCGCGGTCTGCACAACCACTACGGTCGGGGGTTCGAATCCCCCCTCGGGCATGGATATTTGTGCCGTCCTAGTTCGTAAGTAGTTCATAAGTAGTTTGTAAGTTTAGGGACTGATGACCACGTAGTTAAGTCCCATAAGCTTTACAAACATTTGAACATTTTTTTTGGGGAGATGGTACAGGCGTGTTGATTTATTTCATCCTACAATACAGGAGTTCATGTAACACGCTTTTCCTTTTCCTTCCGCTGAGTGTGAGAATGGATGAGTACAAGTAGTAACAGATTACAGGTAGCCCAAGGTAAGGTTTGCATGTTTGTAGCAGTAGTATAGAGATCGTCTGCTTCTGCTGGCAAAGATGAGGTTGTTAGTCAGTGGGAGGTTCAAAGATGTTCAGTTTGTGGGTGGCTGGACGATATTGGACGAGTAGGGAGTGCGGAACCGACAGAAGGAATACGCCCTCTGGGGCCACCGCGTTTCGCCAATCAGAGCGCGAGTTCAGGGGAAAGTTGGGACGTTGGCGGTTGGCGAGGGAGTAAGAGGTGGTCGTTGCCTGCCTACCACGAGGTCCAGACGCGTTTCTGAGAGTGCTGTTCAGCTTTGCAGTTAAGTGGTAAGAAATTGCGCAAAATTGCTATATTCGTAGGGAGAAATGTTGATAGAAATGTCGCGTTTATCGGGGGTAACCAAATTACAACAGCAGAAATTTTATCGATTGGCAAATTTCGCTAGGAATGGGGGTGACTGACTTGGAAGATTTCCGTTAGTCAAATAGGTCATCTTGCTCAAATTCTTTCAGCGGGTAACTACAGTGATAGTTCATAGATCAAGAGCGTTTTCCAATGTATTTCTGTTTCATGTATAGTTTGGGGGGGGGGGGGGGGGGGAAATCTTAAATTTGGAACAATTCCTTTTGCTGGTGGACTTAGATTTTGGCGTGGTGTCGGCCACACAATAGCACCTCCTCGAAATAAATCCCTCACGCTCTTGATGATGCTATGATTTCATTCTAAATTAAATTCGCGTCAGTTTAATGTATGATTCGCCAACGAACTTTTCGTAGATTTTAAATGGGGTTTGTAACGGTTTTGGACTTAGTTTCTGGCGTGGCCGAGGCCACACAATGAACTGTCGACAGATAACGGGGCCCAAAGCCTCTTCTATTACCTGCAACTGCTGTAGGGTAAGAAATGCTTGAATTTTATATGCCATTTTGTTAAGGAATTTCTTCAGGCTTCGCGATTTTTCTTGTACCATTGTGAGCATAGTTTCAGAGTAAGCAGTAATTATAATTCCACACTGTGCATGGGGCTTTCTGCCTCGCTTCAGTTAGTAAATATAAGAAGTGAAGTTTGTTTGTTGTAGCCTAGGAAATGCTTATGCACTGCATGCTTAAATTTGTCTCACTGCCTTTTATGGGAAGTAATATTTCCAGTGTGAAAGAAACCTGTCCTTCCCGTGCTTCTAAGTGTGGCAATGAACTCGCACAGAACAGTTAATAATGAGACCAAAACCTAATTTTTACTAAGTAAAAAATCAACTTGCTCTGGAACTAAATACAGTTAACCTTCCATTCTTGTTAGTTGGCCATACTGGTTCCGTTGCCTCAATATTGACACTTGCGTTATCCGTTGCTTGAAATTAATTATCAGTGGCTATATAGTTCGGTTTATTAATTAAGTGGTTAATACCTATATTTTCGGAATCAATATGAGCAGCTAGACAAGATAAAGCCTACGTGTAAGCCAACCATTCCACAGTATTCTATTAATTTTTGGGGTTTGTGGGAGCCCGCTGTTTATAGTCGGGCCGCTGAAACATGTCACTTCAAGGTCACTACACGAGTGTTTTGAAGTTGCCAGTATGAGTGAAAAACAAATGACGAACGCGAGACGCTGCGTCTTCTGAACCAATCACAGCACAGCTACGAATGCCGGTTCCGTCGTCGTCACTACCACGTTGCCGCGTTCTATGAAAGCTTTGTGTGCTCGTGGGCTATCGTCTGCTTTTGTATCGTGTGTGATTGTACTGCTTTGCGTACATTTTTTTATTTATTAAAAAAAATGTCACCGAAACGGCGTCTTCAAACAAACGACAATCCATTGCGGCGCGGAGTGCCGTTAAATAGCCAGGCAATGGAATTAATTAGAAGAACGCGGGAGTTCTACGAACAACAGAGAGAGTTTGTTTCTGTTCACGGGGAACCATCAATTCCGGCTGATAAAGTCTTAGAGCGTACCTCGAAAACTCTAGGACTGAGTCAAAGAACGATTATAAGGAAAGGTGTGCTGCTTCAAGAACTTCAAGACAGTGACACAAACCGTGTGGAAGATAATCCGGGTAAAGAAAACAGTGTGTTTTTAGCTACCCCAGGCAAGGAAAAGAAGCAGCCTCGTCCTGTTACCAATCTCGATTTGTTTCAAACGGACGCAATCCGTCGTCATATTTATGACTATTATAGCCGGAAAGAATATCCGCCTGTAGCGAAGCTGCTAATTTCGTTAAAAGCATGCGATCTTTTCTCGGGTGGAAAAACATCTCTGAAAACGGTGTTAAGAAGTATGGGCTTCCGCTTCAAAAAGTTAAATGGACGAAGACTATTACTCGAAAAGCCGCATGTTGTTGCAGCTAGAAGTATATTCTTACACAAAATTAAAGGTAGTGATATACATTCCATTGTATGGTTAGATGAAACCTCGGTCAACACCGGAGAAGGTGTTGATAAATGCTGGACAGACAATACACCAAATAGTTGTGGTCATCAGCCAACAGGAAGAGGTGCCAGATTAATTGTAGCACATGCAGGATCTTCAAGTGGATTTGTAAATGACGGACTTTTAGTCTTCCGATCCAGAAAAACTGATGATTACCACGAAGATATGGACCACCAACGTTTCCTGCAGTGGTTTAAGAATTTGTTGTCGCAGTTTAGTGTCCCAACAGTGTTTGTAATGGACAATGCACCTTACCATTCGGTCATACTAGACAAAACTCCGACAACTAGTGACCGGAAAGAAAGTATGGTACAGTGGTTGCTAGCGAGAGACATTGCTGCAGATATGAGTATGACAAACTTGCTGTTGTATTCACTCGTGAAGCAAAATAAACCTGTGACGCCTACGTATGTAGTAGACGAAGTGGCAAGGGAACAGGGTCATGCGGTAATTAGGCTACCACCGTATCACTGCCATTTCAACCCCATTGAATTGGTTTGGGGTGACGTAAAGACGTATATTAGGAAGAAAAACAAGTCTTTCACTATAACGGAAGTGGAAAGACTTTTACTTGAAGGACTTGCTACTATTGACGCCAACTCGTGGAGAAAGAAGGTAGAGCATGTTTCGAAACTTATTAAAGAAGCACAGACTATAGATGGAATAATAAATGAACATGAACAATTGATGATTTCCCTCGATGACGATGATGACGACGACGACGGGTTTGGTGTTGATTCGGATGCCAGTGATGATGGAGAACTTGACGGAATTACGCCATTGACTTCATAAACCGGTGAGTGTAAATTTATGTAAAATTAATTCTTTCACTCTGCATCGAGAATGCAACTGTTTCTTTATTTCGTATTACGATTGTTGGTTGCGTATTCTTTGTTATGAATATCTTTACATTATTGTACGACATTTCATTTGCATCTATTACGTTAACAATTCGGAATAACATCTCATAGACACTGCCCTTAAGTTAGACTATTTTATTTATTTCACAGTTTCGCATAATAACAAATCGTATTTCTCTGTTGGTGATTTGATTGTTGAAATAACACATTCTGCGTTATACTTTCTTATAAATTATTATGCGACCGTTCTTATTCACTGTTTTAGGCGACAATTCCAGTACATATTTTCGATGTTCTGAGCTATCAGCTGACGCTGTAGTCGTCTGCTGCGTAGCTATTGCAACCTCGCAGTCGCAGTATAGCCATCTTCGCGCGAACTACGTACAAACTGTCAAGTGACATGTTTCAGCGGCCCGACAATAGACAGCGTTGGTGTAGGCGTTCCAGGGGCAAGAAATGATTGAAAGATATACTCCCAATGTCAACCAATGGTTCTGCAAAAGGAAGAACAAAAAAACAAAAATAATTTTATTAAGGGGGGTTACAAGCTTTCCATTTTGCTGTGTTCAAAATAAGCCCTGCCGGCCGCGGTGGCCGAGCGGACTGCTGCGCGCCAGTCACGTTCTGCACGGTCACTACGGTCGGGGGTTAGAATCCCCCCTCGGGCATGGATATTTGTGCCGTCCTTAGTATTAACTAGTTCTTAAGTAGTTTGTAAGTTTAGGGACTGATGACCCCGTAGTTAAGTCCCAAGCTCTATAAATTTTTGAACTCTTTTTGAAAATACGCCCTTCGGAGCTACTACTCGCGGGTGTTTCACGTGCAAATTTTTGTGTTCGTGTAATCGTCTCTAACGGGAAACACTTCGTTACAACAGTAGAAGTAACAACCAACCAATTTGTCGATGTCGTTTGTCGATGGGAGTTCCAGGCCATTATTGTTCATATTCGAACGTACCGCGAAGGGAAGCAGTGGATACACGTTTTTATGATTACGTTTCGTATTCTTCCTTCCAATGTCGTGGCACTTCACAAATATTCTCAAATACCTAACACCATTGCAACATGCCGTTTAACTGCTTGGATGCCAGACGTACACCTGCAAGGTATCCCGGAAAAAACATAAATTAATTATGTTTAATGGAAATTTGCAATTTGTCACAAATAAATTAAGCTTAGCTTCATTGAAAGTGTCCACTACTGCGCACTACGTACGTCAAAATCTGATCTTTTAAAAACCGAACAACGCGGTGACTACGACCACCGAGGTAAGTTTTAGAAGACATTAATATGCGCAACGGAAATGCCCGGGAAATAGGGGAAAACACAAACATTGAAAGTTATGGCCCTGTCGAAACTACTTGTAAAGGGTACAACGAAACTGATTAAACTGAATAATGAAAGGGGAACACAATCTCACTGCGCCACAGATAAATAAAAAATTTACTTACCTCGTATATTATTACAAAATTAGGAACAGGAAACAACAAGCAGCACGCAGCATGCAGCTTCATAACTTGACTGATTTCAGTATAAAAATTTTGAGAAATGATAGGTGGGTAGTAATTAAGAAAAAAATAATCGTAAATGAAGAAAATAAAAGGAAGGGGAAACTAACTACCAAATAAGAACGCAGAAAGCGAATTTAAGATAAGAAATTATATATTAAATTAACATCGTGCATTACAATAATGGCGTGCTGCAACGCATATTAAGGACTGCCTTCTCCAACAGCTTCCGTGCCGCGATACCCCTCACAAATGGTAAGTAACTCGCAACTGACTGCTCACTCGCTTCATCTACATCTACATCTACATAGATACTCTGCAAATCACATTTAAGTGCCTGGCAGAGGGTTCATTAACCACCTTCATAACTTTTCTCTACCGTTCCATTCTCTAATAGCGCGCGGGAAGACAGAACACCTAAATCGTTCCGTTTTTTGATCTGATTTCTCTTATTTTATTGGGATGGTCATGTCTCCCTAAGTAGGTGGGTGCTAGCAAAATATTTTCACATTCAGAACTAAAAGTCGATGATGCAAACAGATCACGCCGCAATGAATAACGTCTTTCTTTTAATGATTTCCACCCCAATTCGTGCAACATTTCCGTGACGTCCCCCCCCCCCCCCGTAACGTGATAAAACAAAACGAGCTGCCCTTCTCTGAACCTTCTCAATATCTTCCGTCAGTCCCACCTGGTGAGGGTCCCACAAGGGGCAACAGTACTCCAAGAGAGGACGCACAAGTGTGATGTAGGCAGTCTCTTTGGTGGAGCTGGTGCATCGTCTAAGCGTTCTGCCAATGAAACGTAACCTTTGGTTCGCCTTCCCCACAATATTTTCTATGTGTTCTCTCCAGTCAGAGTTGTTCGTAATTGTAACTCCTAGGTATTTGGTAGAATTTACGACCTTAAGGTTTGACTGATTTATCGCGTAATTGAAGTTCAGCGGATTTCTTTTAGTGGGCATGTGTATTACTTCACACTTTTCTTTATTTAGTATCAATTGCCAATTTTCGCACCAAGTAGAAATTTTGTCTAAATCGCTTTGCAGTTGCTTTTGATCCTCTGTTGACTTCACTAACCGATAAACGACAGCATCATCCGCGAACAGTCTAAGGGAACTATTCAGATTATCTCCTAAATCGTTTATAAACACGAGGAAGAGTAGGGGACCAATAACGCTTCCCTTTGGAACGCCAGATATCACTTTTGTTTTACTCGATGACTTACCGTCAATTACAACGAACTGTGTCCTTTCTGATAGGAAATCGTGAATCCAATCGCACAATTGGGGAGATATTCCATAAGCACGCAATTTCATTAGAAGCCGCTTGTGGGGTACAATATCAAAAGCCTTCCGGAAATCCAGAAATATGGAATCGATTTGAGATCGCTTGTCGATGGCACTTAACACTTCATGTGAATAAAGGGCAAGCTGTGTTTCGCAAGAGCGATACTTTCTGAATCCGTGCTGACTATTGGTTAATAGGTCGTTCTCTTCGAGGTAGTACATAATATTCGAACAAAGTATATGTTCCAAAATCCTACTGCAAATCGACGTCAATGAGATAGGCCTGTAATTTTGGGGATCACTCCTATTGCCTTTCTTGAATATTGGAGTAATTTGGGCAACTTTCCAGTCTTTGGGTACGGATCTTTCGCTGAGTGATCGGTTGTAAATTATAGCTAAGTACGGAGCTATTGCATCAGCATACTCTGAGAGGAATCTAGTTGGTATACAATCTGGCCCGGAAGATTTGTTTTTGTTTAGTGACTTAAGTTGTTTTACTACTCCAGGAACATCTACTTCTAAGTTTCGCATGCTGGCAGCTGTTCTTGGATTGAATACTGGAGTGTTCACTTCGTCTTCTTTGGTGAAGGAATTTCGGAAAGCTGTGTTTAGTAATTCTGTCTTAGCAGTACTGTCGTCGGTAGTATTACCATTGCTATCGCGTAGTGAAGGTATTGTTTGTGTTTTGCCGCTAGTGTACTTCACATATGACCAGAATTTCTTTGGATTTTCTGCAAGATTACGAGACAGGATTTCGTTGTGGAAACAACTATAAGATTCTCGCATTGAAGTCCGCGCTAGGTTGCGAGTTTCAGTAAAAATTGCCAGTCTTGCGGATTCTGTGTCTTTTTAAATTTTGCATGCGTTTTTTTTTTGTTTCTGCAACAGTGATCTGACCTGTTTTGTGTACCACGGGGGGTCAGCCCCCTCTTTTATTAATTTATTTGGTATAAATCTCTCGATTGCTACTGATATTATGTCTTTGAAAGTAAGCCACAACTGATCTACACTCGCATTTTTAGTTTTGAAGGACTGGAGGCTATCACTCAGGAAAGCGTGAAGCGAATTTTTATCTGCTTTATTGAATAGATATATTTTTCGTTTATTTTTGGTGCATTTGGGAATTTCGATATTCAGTCTCGCTACTACAACTCGATGTTCGCTAATCCTTGTATCTGTTTTGATGCTCTTTACTATCTCGGGATTATTTGTTGCTAGGAGATCAAGAGTATTTTCGCAACCACGTACTATTCTAGTGGGTTCATGAACTAACTGTTCAGAAAAAGCATTCAGAACTAGTTCGGACGATGTTTTATATTTGCCCCCGCTTTTGAATACGTAATTATGCCAACATATCGAGGGTAAATTAAAGTCGCCACCGATTATAACAGTATGCTTCGGATACCTATTTGAAATATGATGCAAGCTTTCTGTGAACATTTCTGCAACCGCATCGTCTGAGTCAGGAGGCCGATAAAAAGATCCAATTATTAATTTATTTCGGTGGTCAGGTATAACCTCTACCCAGACCAATTCACAGGAAATATCTGCCTCAATTTCGTTGCAGGATAAGCCGTTTATGACAGCAATAAAAGCAAAAAAGTTGAGCCAAAGACTCAACGAACAACCAAGAACGAACTGAACCAACGACTGCAAAGGATAGATCTATCTGGGAAAAGAGAGAGAGAGAGGGAGAGAGAGAGAGAGAGAGAGAGAGAGAGACGCCCTTTTTTGTGCTGTGATAGGAGCTTTCTTCATTCTGGTTACCACCTTTTATTCTACCGTAGTGAATTAGCTGTCGTCTTCAGCAGAGGGTGTAAATTATGACTTTCCGATTTCTTCAGGAAAATTAATATCTTTAGTATTATATTACTGAACTTTCTTTAAGGCTTGCTGTTGCTGACGATTAATGCGAAACCATAATTAACTGATAAAAGACTGTCAATTTAAACTCACCTTGTCCGGACGACCCTCCAGTCTTGGCACGTATCAAGTTTAGCTCTACTTAAAACTGCGAATAATGATTATTCCATAAAATATTTTTTTTAAACTCTGGCCACCTTCATGCAAAGTTTGAAACAATACTTTCAAATTTAAAATCTAGACGTAAAGCGCTTTCAAAACATCCAACAGTTTTTTACAAGTAAAATGAACTTCTATAGAGCGTTAAGACACGATGCAATAATCTGAGCACTATTTTTTTTAACGAATTAATCGATTTCAATTACTTTAAATTTGTTACTTAAGAATGTCGTGCTGTTATTTAGCTCGGGTCGACAACGGATAATTCTTGGATGAAAATAGATTTTCACTTTATCTATTTATCTACCTTCTACATCCAGATCGTGCGCCTCGGTTGGACAGTGATAGTTTGCCAGACTACAAATCCAAAGGTCGCGGGTTCGATCCCCGAGAGGACCTAGGGTTTTTATCTGTCACTTTCCACGTGTTTAACCTCCGGCAGTATTGCTTATGTGAAAAATACCGAGTAGCACCGTGGTTCGGAACCCAGGTTAAACTGTAGGTGCCCCTACAACTGCCGGCCGCGGTGGCCGAGGAGACTGCGGCGCGCCAGTCACGGTCTGCACGGCCACTACGGTCGGGGGTTCGAATCCCCCCTCGGGCATGGATATTTGTGCCGTCCTTAGCTAGTTCATAAGTAGTTTGTAAGTTTAGGGACTGATAACTCCGTAGTTAAGTCCCGTAAGCTACACAAACATCCCCCTACAACTGGCTGGGTCAGTTAGAAGGTCGGAGGAATGCAACGGCATACCACTTCCAAACAGGACGATGCCTAGTAAAGCACTGTGGTGTTCAAACCAATCTTCGGACTGTTGACTGCTTTACCTTTATTTTACCTACATCCAGATCCACATTCAGATTCTGCAAGCCACCTCAGAGGAATGACTGGCAGCGAGTACTTTGCTTTCCATTGTCACTTCCTCGTATTGCAGTCTCGTATTGTTCGTGGGAAATTATATTGCCTGTTTGTCTCCGTATGGGGCCTAATCTATGAAAACTAAAGTCAGACGGCCAGACCAAACTACCCGCCCAATTTCCTTAATTTTTGATGCAAACGAAAAGTTTTCATCCACAGACTTGTCACTGAGTATCAGAATTTACATAACTGTCTCCTTCCTGTTTATATACTCAAACGTAAATCCCTTCTGTATATTTATTATGGGGATTTCCTTGCTGTAACCTGAAGTCATTCCATCCGGCAGTTCTATCCGACCGATTTCCTTCATTTTGCTTTAAACGAAAGATTCGCAGATCTGTCATCAAGTATCAGAATTAACTAAAGTCTCTTCATACTTTATTTTTATTCAAACGCCGTATCTTTCTGTCCTTGCATTAAATATTTTAATCACTTTGTTTTACGATATGCCGGCCGCGGTGGCTGAGGGGACTGAGGCGCTTCAGTCACGGTCTGCACGGCCACTACGGTCGGGGGTTCGAATCCCCCCTCGGGCATGGATATTTGTGCCGTCCTAGTTCGTAAGTAGTTCATAAGTAGTTTGTAAGTTTAGGGACTGATGACCCCGTAGTTAAGTCCCATAAGCTGTACAAACATTTGATTTGATTTTTTACGATATCTTCGGTTCTAATGAAGGTACGCAGTTCTTTTTGACCTAACAACACTCAGTGGATCAAGTTCTTTCATTTGCTCTTTTAAACACTTGCATATATTGATTTGGTAGAAAGCTACGCTTGAACATTCAACTTTACTTCTATTTTCTCCCAACTTTATTGTCATTCCACTAATGCTGCGAAGTATTCGCACGGGTCCTCTGATGTCTAAGATTTTACTTTTGTGCTCCTTTCAGTAGAAATAGGAAAGAGGAAGCAATATATTGATTGACCATTCATGAAACGTACGTCTCAGAAGGTTGAAGAAGCCCGTACTGCCACAGAACATCTCTCTCGTAGCGTCTGCCTCTGAAGTTTCCTAATAATCTTCGTGACGCACTCGCGCTGACTAAATGGGCCCATATCGAAGCGTGCTGTTCTCCGTTGGATCTTCCATCATTCCTACCTAGTACGGATCCCACAATAATGACCAATCAAATGTTCAAATGTTTGTATAGTTTATGGGACTTATCTACGGGGTCATCAGTCCCTAAACTTACAAACTACTTATGAACTACTTACGAACTAGGACGGCACAAATATCCATGCCCGAGGGGGGATTCGAACCCCCGACCGTAGTGGCCGTGCAGACCGTGACTGGAGCGCCTCAGTCTTCTCGGCCACCGCGGACGGCTATAAAGACCAATACTCTAGCGCTGGCCGAACGTGAGTTTTGAACCTACTTTCTCTGTTCACGCGCTACACTTCCTAAGGATTCTTCCAATGAAGCTCAATCTGGTATCGGCCCTACACATGTCTGATTTTATATAGCAGTTACATTTCAAATCGCTCCATATGTCTGCTCCCAGATATTTTAAAGAAATAACTGCCTCCAGTGCTTGTCCTCTTCTTGCTTAGTTTCAAGGTATCCCGAATAAATAAAATTTAATGGTAATTGTCCAATAAATGAAGTTCCATGAATTTGACCAATACTGCGTACTACGTACGAGCAAAACTGAACTTTCAAAAACCGACCAATATGGTGACTACGACCACGGAGGTAAGTCTTGCAAAACATTAATATGCGCAACGGACAGGCCCCGCATACAGGGGAAAACACAAACATTAAATTTTATGGCCCAGTCGAAAGTACTCGCAAAGGGTACAACGAAACTGATTAACTTGAATAATGAAACGGGGGAAACAATCTCACTGCGACACAGATAAACAAACAGTTGACTTATCTCGTACATTCCTATTACAAAACTGGAAAAAGTAAAAAGCAAGCACCTCGCAGCATGCAGGTTCGTAACTCGATTGATTTCAGTATAAAAATTTTCATAAATGATAGGTAGATAGTAATAAAGTTAAACAATAATCATAAATTAAGAATATAAAAGGAAGGGGAAGCTAACTAACTGCCAAATGAGAAAGCAGAGAGCGGATATAAGGTAATAAATTACGTATTCTTAAAAATGTGAAGTAGAAAAAATATTACATAAAAGTAAATTGAATGGCGTGCTGCAATGCATACTTAACGACTGCCTTCTTTAACAGCTTCCTTACCGCGGTACCCCTCACAACTGGTAACTAATTCGCAACTAACTCTCTCGCAGTCAGAGCGCTTACCCTACAATGGAACTTCCAAAGATTACTTCGCCACTTATAATTCATATCTGTGGCCAGTTCACAAAATTCACTACATAAACAACTCTCGTACAATGCCGAATGTCAAACAGTATTAACAATAATTAATAATATAACTTCATAAGTATTGTGTGTAAAGAATCTTTATTTCGATGTAAACGCAGCACTTTACACTTGTTTATGTCGAGGACCCCAAGCGTCGATACGCTGTTAGTCATCCTACATTTCGCTACCATTTTCCAGTGTTGCGTCTTCTCGATTAATTACAACATCATCCACAAATTTCCGATGTTAGCTACGAGGTCACTTGTATTCAGTGTGAAACGCAGCGGTACTAAAACACTCCCCTAGGGCGCACCTGAAACACTTTAACGCCTGAAGCCGTCTCTCCGTTGACAATTACATATGGCATTCCGTTAACTAGAAACGCTTCAATCCAGTCACACATTTGGTCTGTTACGTCATATACTAGCACTTTGTTAGTCAGGGGACGGTGTGGAAAAGTACATAAGGCCTCACAGAAGACAGGAAAAATTGCGTCTATCTGGGATCCTGTACTAGTGCCCTCTGGCTCTCGTGGATGAATAGTTTTTCCACAGGAAATTTCCGATCTTCATGAATAACATAATAGTTGAACATCAACTCCATAATTCTGCTGGTCACGAATAACAGAGAGATAAGCGGGGATGACCTCCGCTTTTTTCCAATACTTACAAACGCTTCGCTCCTGCAGAGTCTTTCGCTACACTGCTGCTATAAGAGAGAGTGTGTGTGTGGGGGGGGGGGGGGGGGGGGGGAGGGCAAGTTCCTCCGGCATACTCTGAGTTAAATCGAATTGGCATCCCATCAGGTGCAGCGGTCTTCCCTCCATCGATGGTTTACAATTTCTTTTCTATCCTTCTGACACTTACTTCAATGTCTGCCTTTTTGTCGTCCATGGGATGGTTTAGAGAGGGAATTAGAGTGCAGCCTTACTCTATGAAACAGCTTTTCTAAAGATATTTTTAATATTCCGACATTTTCTGTGTAATCAACTGTTTCCACACCATTATAGACACATAGTATATCGGTATTTCGTTACGACCCTTTTACCGATATGACGTAGGACGAGGCTAATACACAAAACATTGCTATTAAAGTCGTAGAAAGCCTATCGTATATCAATTCTTGTGGTAATTTTTGCATCATTTAATTTTTCCTTGTTTTTATTGGCAATGAAGTTCTCTTTGCTTTCGTAGCTGTTTTCTAACTCGCTTGTTGAACCACGGCGGAACTTTCCTACCTTTCATAATTTTACTTCGCACATACGTATATTTTGCGTATTATACGGTGCATTTGAACTTCGTCCACTGTTAGAGACGAACCCATTGTGTTCTGCAGTCAGGTACTCTGATATCTAACCATTTTTGCTTTTGCGAAATACGAAAAATCTGTCTACCTCTCCTGTGATATTTCTGTTTAGTTCTGTGTTGATTTATGCTGTACTGGCTACATGATCACTGATTCCCTGATGTACGCCAACAAAATCGCAATGTTCCGATGTGTCTGTCTTCAAAATGTCTAACATATTATCTATTCGAGTTGCTGTCTACACCCAACAAAGTAATTAGGAGATAAGTTGAGGCATCGATGTTCTGAAGCATAGTCATTAGCAGAATGAATTAAAATGGTTGCACGCCTTTCTATCGGTTCTAAGGAGTGGAGACAACAACATTACGGCAATCGAGATAGTGGTAATAAAAGAAAGTTTGCTACACATGGCGTTGTGTAGACTCGTATTTATCAAACGAATTACACAAGCAGTTGAGTTCATTGTAGTGAGCAGGTAGTATAATGCGATAACAACGTGACTTACCAGTAATCTATGGCATGGAAATCTAAAGGAATTTTGGGAGCGAGACTGAAACATAGAGTGGTGACTGCAGTGTCGCAACGTGTAATTTCCAGGATCTGAGTGCGATTTCAGAGACCAGAGCACGTTTCCACTTTGGTACGGAAAGACTACTGCACACGCGATAGCATTTGACCCGAGATATCTGAGGAGGCGGCAATAGCACGTCGCATATCAACAGGTGTTGTTGGTATGTCTTTGTATGCAACATCTCTCGGATTTCCGCACAGAACAAAGTTCACAAGAGTCAAACCCGAGAAACGAGCCGGCCAAGGCTGACGTCCACTGAGTCGAATCCAACTATTTGGAAATAAACTTGGTGGAGACATATGGTAGTAATCCGTGCACTATGGGCTGGAGAGACATGAAGTTGGCGCCACAGGTTATTGAAAGTCCGTAGAGAAACGTTCTGTAGCAACTGTGACACATGGTCTGTGAGAAGTCTGACGTACTTGTGCGCGTTCGGTTTAAAGTCTAGTATGACGGGCGTAATAGCTGATCATTAACTATCCCACGCCACACATTTACGTATCATGGACACTGTCGTTCCACGTGGCGGCCGCGGTGGCCGAGGGGACTGAGGCGCGTCAGTCACGGTCTGCACGGTCACTACGGTCAGAGGTTCGAATCCCCCCTCGTCCTTAGTGTTAGCTAGTTCATAAGTAGTTTGTAAGTTTAGGGGACTGATGTCCCCGTAGTTAAGTCCCATAAGCTTAACAAACATTTGAACACATTTACGTAGCTGTTTGAAGAGGATGAAAAAAATTTTCAGAACTGCATGGCGTCTATTGGGACATACGTATTTACGTACATACCGCACAACCACGAATTGTATTTTTCCTACACTCTATATATCGGGTGAATAAAAAAGAATGGTGCTAAACACTGCTTGCTCTTTATTCACATAAAGTGATAAGTGCCATCGACAATGGATCTCAAATCGATTCCATACTTCTGGATTTCCGGAAGGCTTTTGACACTGTTCCCCACAAGCTGCATCTAATGAAATTGCGTACTCATGGAATATCGCCCAATTGTGCGATTGGATTCACGATTTCCTACTAGAAAGGACACAGTTCGTAGTAATTGACGGTAAGTCATCGAGTAAAACAGAAGTGATATCTGGAGTTCCCCAGGGAAGCGTTATGGGTCCCCTACGCGTCCTGATGTTTATAAAAGATGTAGGAGACAATCTGAATAGCTCCCTTAGACTGTTCGCGGATGGTGCTGTCGTTTATCGGTTAGTGAAAGCAACTGCAAAGTTTCGAGACAAAATTTCTATATGGTGCAAAAATTGGCAATTAACACTAAATAATGTAAAGTAATATACATGACCACTAAGAGAAATCCGCTGAACTTCAATTGCACGATAAATCAGTCAAACCCTTAGGTCGTAAATTCTACCAAATACGTAGGCGCTACGATTACGAAAGAACACATAGAGAGTATTGTGAGGAAGGCGAACCAAAGGTTACGTTTCATTGGCAGAACGCTTCGAAGTTGCAAGAGCCCCACCAAACATACTGCCTAATCACACTTTCCTGGAGTACTGTTGCCCAGTGTGGGATCCTCACCTACTGTGACTGACGGAAGACATTAAGAAGGTTCAGAGAAGGGAGCTCGTTTTGTTTTATCAGGTTACAGGGGGCAAGGCGTATCGGAAATGTTGACCGATTTGAGGCGACTTTTACTTCTGAATGTGAAAATACTTTTCTAGCATCCACCTACACCGGGAGACCTGATAATAGAAGCCGTTTCCAATTACTAACCATTGGCTCCACTGAAAACATCGTACTAGATAGTACACACTATTTGAAATTTAGGCTCTACTATTAACATTTACATCGCTTTTAGTTCACATTTCTCTGACTTCATTATAAACATCGTTCTAGTTACTAAAAATTAATCTTTACAACAAAACCAGTGAAATGTAATGTAATAGTAAAGTCTAAATTTCAAATTAATGTGTACCAACATAAGCATGCCGGCCTTATCTGCACTGGTCAATCCCATCGTCCACTCACAATCTACTGCTCTGACTGTCAAACGATAACTCGCTTGCAACTGGCAGTGCACTCTACGAACAGACAAGTACTAACATAAACAAGCAAACATAACACCACCGTAAGTAGCAGCTACGCAGGTTGCACGAGGCAAGTGTCGGGTTGGAAACATTTCATAATACGATTCTTTTAAACGAATGTCCGCATCCGTAGCTCAGGCGAAAGCATCACTAACTACCACGCTGGGGTCCGCGTTCGATTCCCAGCAGCGGACCGGGTGTTGCATGTTATCCTCATAATCATCATCACCGGCACGTAATGTGTCCAAGAGTCGTCACGCAAAAAGTCTTGCACTACAGCGGCCGAATACTCACAATCGAGATCTCCCGGCCAAACATGCCATATGATCATTTCCACTTTTTTCTTAAAGGACTGGCTTCAGGGTACTGAAAAAAAAACACAAAATGACATTATAATATACGCTACGTTTTATTTGGTTGTGCAAACAGGCATTTGCCATTTAAAAAGTGTATGTTTGCTCAAATTATATGTGATATTCTTAAGATAAAACTTCCGGATGAGAACCAGTGGTCCATGCATAAAACTAATTCTTGACGTTTCGTCTGCATCTACGGGCGACTTAAATTTCTAGATGTCTCAGTAATCCAACGGGTGGACAGGACTGTGGGCCACAAGGTTTACAGGAAAGCACTGATATATACCTCCACAAGGAATCAAACCACCATCCAAGACAAAAAAAGAGGTGTCATGAAAATCTTGGTGAACAGAGCCAATAAGATCTGCGAGCCAGCTTAATTGCAGGGGGAATAAAAACACTTTTTGCCGGCCTTCAGGAAAAATGAATATGCCAACAAGGATATTGATCGAGCATTCCCCCAGAAAAGGCAAGAATCCAGAAGTACTGATGAACATCGGAAATGATCTGAAAACGTTTTACTCCCTTTGATCTCCAAAATTACAGATCGAATCGGCAAACGTCTGGGCAGGCATGGGGTAGATTCACAAAGAAGATCTAAGTATGTTTAAGATCGGCAAAAGGTGCACGTCACCCCTTAGCAACACCTGGAGTATAAAAAAGACCATGCAGTTGTGGTCAACTATATATTTCTACAAAGAAAAGAAATGTCTACATCCCTTTAACAGAACACAAAAGGAACTGTCGCCTGGGACACACCGAAAAATCGTAACGAAACATGTTTTCCAGGATGGGAATCATGAAATAAAATTTAATGAGACGAGCGTATTAGCATGCACATCAAATTACTATGCACGCATTTATAGGGAAGCCATTGAGATTCATAAACACCAGAACAAATTTAATACAAAAGAAAATTTAAAGTTAAAATATGAAAAACGCTTAAAGTTACAATATGAATGTCGACTATACGCCAACAAAACGACAATCGATTAAAAGTAATCCAGAATGACGACAACATCCAGAGATAAGCGCATTGTCGGTTTCACGTCATTACCGCTGGCGTCCTCTATGCTCCGTATAAATGGGAGAGCACCTCCAGCCACTTTGTCAGTAGCCGGAAGATGATGTCGCCCGCAGATGGGTACGAAAAGTCAGGAAGAAGTAGTTTTATGCGTGGACCTCGGCCTCTCAGCCCGGAAGTTTATCTGAAGAAAACTCGAGCCGAACGTTTACATTGTATGTTAATATTTTATATTATTAAAATATGTGTGTAGTTTAACAGTGTGGGCGCAATTCATCCTGTGAAATAACCACAGTAATAGCAATTTCCTTTTCCGGAAAATATGCTGCGCAAGTTTTGGATTATTCACCCTGTATATATTTGTTCATAATCTTAACCCAGTTGACCCTATGATCGTTCCAGAAGGATCGTATGCTCATGGATACAAGACTTTATACAACAATGTTGGAGTCCCAGATCATTTTTGCAACAATAATACGTAAGTTCGTTGTTGACACAGTTCAGCTAAATAGAGTAATATTGGTGCCACAGTCATCTGTGCTTCAAAAAAATTCTTCTGCTGCAATGGATGAACTGACCGATTTGTTTTTTCATGGGTGAGTAATAAATGTTAATTATTGACATTATCTTTATGTTAATAACATCTTGAATGTTTAATATTATATGCGGTCATAAAATTACTACCTACGATAAATTTTAGTGTCTTATTTGTCGACATCCTTTCAAAAGGATCGTAGGATTATGTGTTATTTGCAGAAAAACGATTACAGTAAATGAACTGGACAGCAATGATGATTTTCCAAATAATGGTGCAGATGTTACCCTAACATCTCCTCTGTATGGCACAGATGACATTATTGTTGAAGATTCAAGTGCTGAGGATAATCCTTGTGTTGTCAGTTTACCTGGAAGTCAGCTAAATACTAACATATTACTGACCCACAAATTCGAGCTTTGACTCAAGATTCGCTCCTGGAAACAAACTCTTTCCAAAAAGAACAGGAACCTGGTATACATTCAGTGTGTAGTAACATAAAGGATAACACTAATAGTAATCAACAAGGATTTCAGGCTGCAGCTACTCCTTCCTCAAAAACTGGATTCTGTTTCAAAGGGCAGCTCTATGAGAGAAAGGAGTTCTAACTGGACAAAAGACAGTATGCCTGAATCAACAGATCAACAGTAGAACACCATGCAAGGGCCCTTTAGAATACTTTGGTTTTTTATGAAGAGGTTTACAGGCGCAATGAGGGACCAGTTGATAACCTCGCAATTAGGCGCCACATTGGCACTGCCGTACTTGAAGAAAATAAGAGGACTGTCCAAAGCAGTCGACGACAGCCCAGAATAGATAAAATTGATTCACGTTATGGTGCGAAGGAACATTAAGTTCGTGGCTTACCAGTAAATGTCAAAACAAACAAGAAAATTCTACTGCAATGAAGAATGTGCAAGAAGAAATCCCAAACTATATGCCTGCAGTGTGATTTAGCTCTTCCTGTATCTTATTTCCTGTCTTTCCACACTGAATCTTAGGGTGTTGTACTACTGTTGAAAATTTTGTCATATTATTTATGGAATACTCTACACAGTCACCACAAAAATAAAGATTATAAATTAAAATTGATTTCGATGATGTCTTAGGTGGAGGTGTGTAAAGAATGAAATCTCAACAGCTGTGAAGATGTGTTTATTCCGACAGTATCGGGTTTTCATCAGTAAAGATGCATCTTCAGGTGGATGACATAAGAAAATGATTACATAATAATTGGAACAGCATCCAGCTTTCAGGGTACCTTGGTAAAACATTCCCACAACAGGGTGTGGCCGCCTTGTGGGTTGGTGAGAATGTTTAAACAAGGTAGCCTGAAAGCTGGATGCTGTTCCAATTATTATGTAATCATTTTCTTATGTCATCCACCTGAAGATGCATCGTTACCGATGAGAAACCGGTAGTGTCGGAATAAACACATCTTTACAGCTGTTCCGATTTCATTCTTTACACACCTTCACCTAAGACATCATCGAAGTCAATTTTAATTTTCAATCTTTATTTTTGTGGAGACTGCGTAGAGAATTCCATAAATATTAATTTAAGTTGTGGTTGCCCTTACAAAAAAAATTGTTTTAGTCATATTACCCTGCGATCCTTGTGGAAGGAGGGTATGTTGTAACTAGACTATCAGTGTAATTGTGGCAAAAAAATGATTTGCGTATCTGTAGTAATAATAAATTATTAAAATATAAACAAAAAATTAAAAAAAAAATATTTCATCCACAAAGAAGATGCTTTTTCAGATTTCCATATTTTGCTGAATCTAAACATTTGTGAACAACCACGGCGTGCCGGGCGCGGTGGCCGAGGAGACTAAGGCGCTCCAGTCACGGTCTACACGGCCACTACGGTCGGGGGTTCGAATCCCCCCTCGGGCATGGATATTTGTGACGTCCTAGTTCGTAAGTAGTTCATAAGTAGTTTGTAAGTTTAGGGACTGATAACAGCGTAGTTAAGTCCCATAGACTATACAAACATTTGAACATTTTGAACAACCAGTGCCGCCAGTGGAGGGTAAGTAGTGCGCCCCGGAAGTTGCCGCGCCTCTCACAGATCGACCCTTTTTTCTCCCCTCCCCCCCCCACCCCCGTCTCTGTCTCGTCGTAAAAGAGCTAGCGGCGTGGCTTTATAATGGCCGGTGAGGTCAGGACGGCGCGTTGACGCGGCGTGGCCGGGCCATTCGCCGGTAACAAGGCCGCGCAGGGACGGGCTGCCGGTGGGTGATGGATGGCGGCACTTGTTATAGGCGACGCGCCTGATGAATGCCCGCCGCCGCTCCAGAGCCCGCTCCCACAGGCATTGCTTGAAGACACCGGCAGCCGGTGTTTCCCAGTGTCACGGCGGATCGTATCCTCACCTGCTTTATGTTCCATTCACACTTTAACCCTTTCCACCCGAGCCCATAATCCATGCGGTTTTTTTTTTTTTTTTTTTTTTTTTTTTTTTTTTTTTTTTTTTTTTGGGGGGGGGGGTGACAAAACGGTATCTTTTGCATCATTTCCAGCCGACCTACCACGATCGTGTAGGTTGTGCACTACGCGTTTCTGATGATTATGTTGCCATTCGGATCCCCAATAGATTGCTCCACATGTTGTTGAAGTCGATCGAGAAGTGTGCATTATGCCGGCGCACAGTAGAACGGAATCCCCAAAACGTGGTCAAAACCCCGAAAAATGAATTTTCAATTCTCTGAATTTCGATGGGTTGGTTGGGTAAGGAAAGGATTGGTGCATTACATTCCAAAAGCAGAGGTCGCCACCTTCGACACTCGTCGAGCTACGTCATTTCAAAAGTGAATTTCGTCTTGAGCACATGCGTTATTGTGAAAGCGAGGCAAATTTACTCTCGATTTCTGAGTGAATATTAAGTGTAGATTTTCAGTTCTACAAGACGGAAACGGTTGCTACAGGTATGTACAAAATGTTCGTACACTAAATCGGTATAATGCTCACGGTTATCAGGTTATCATATTTACATTATATTCTTTTCGGATACCTGTGCAAAACGACCGTTCTTTGCGGAAGTTGCGTTTTCAACTAGAGCAAGTAGCATATACCGCGGAATTTCAGCTTGCAGGCTATAGATTCATTAATTACCTGATGGAACTGACAAGAATGAGTTGCCAAAATCTGCCATTTCTCTTGTATAATGAATATTTACAAGTGCCTACGCACTTTGCCGATCTGTCAGTTATCCGACGAAAGGCAGGAACCGAGGAACAAGACATTACAATCAATCTGGAACACTTTTCCAGAAAATGTTAACGTGTAAAAACAACGGAAGACGTTTTAAAGAAGCTTCTGGTAACTTCAGATCCATACATATCCAGTATCAGAAAACTGCAAAAGAAACATTTTAAAAGTTTGATAAAGGAGGCAATAAAGCCGTTACTATCCCGTGCAATTCCAATAACACCGCGATCGCCCATGGAAAATTCCGATATGGATTGTGACAGAACTTCGAGAGCGATACTGACACTGATTGCTAGACCATCAGAACAATATCTTCAGTCATATTAAGTTTTGAAGGTTAAGAACGATTGTCTTTATTAGCTACACTTATGACTTCTGTCGTTGATTATACTATTAATTTATTATTTGTGTTCTATCGCCGACTTTGAAGATGGTTTCATTGTGTTATTGAATTAAAATGTGTGTGTTATCGAAGAATTATTTTTACGATATATTTTCCACAAACATCCTGTTATTTTGTTATAATAAACAAATAATCTTGTCAGTGAATAATTATTAGTGTCTAAATACTATATATGTACACTACTATTAATTAAATTATAATGGATTCTCGTGAGTCACGTTGCTATATTAACTCCGCCATTTTTACAACTAAATTCGAAATCAGCGACCTCAAAAACGGCTGTGTGAACAGTTTCGTGTGAATTAAACGTCTTCTTGGGATTTTTGCCACGTTTTGGGGATTCCGTTCCACTGTGAGGTGCCACATCAGTAGCTCATAATTAAGTTAAATTGTTTCGGCCGTTTACTGCATCTGGTTGTTTGTAATAGTGTGTACAACTTTTGATATTGATAATTATTATTAGTAACTTCGTATCTCTTCACGGTGCGTTGGGGCCGGCCACGGTGGCCGAGGGGACTGAGGCGCTCCAGTCACGGTCTGCACTGTCACTACGGGCTGGGGTTCGAATCCACCTTCGGGCATGGATATTTGTGCCGTCCTAGTTCGTAAGTAGTTCATAAGTAGTTTGTAAGTTTAGGGACTGATGACCCCGTAGTTAAGTCCCATAGACTTTACAAACATTTGAACACGGTGCGTTAAATTTGTACTAGCACGACTGTGCGCTTTAGGTGTTGACTGTGTAACTTCATCCTAGACTGAGTGTTGTTGATTGTGTCATTGGCCTCCATTACTGCTTTACATACAGTTTTGAATTTCAAAGTTTTTATGCATATCCTTGTTATTGTATGCAGGTTTATCAGAAATTTCGTTCTCTATTACAGGATTAGGATTTGATTGGCATTTCGTCAGATGAAGACGGCGAGTTTGTTTCTTCTCCTTCAAATAGTCAGCAGGCAGACGACTCGTCGGATGATGATCTGAGTGCCGAAGAAATTCCTGACGTACCTGAAGAGCACAGGCGTTTACACAGTGTACAGGAGGTGTCAGACCACTGCTTTTTCGGAGATCAAATTTTGTTCGAAAGTTTCATTCACAGAAAAATTAATTACCGTGCTGTTGAGATCAGTGACAAAGAGGTGCGATCTGTGTTTCGTATTTCATGTATCATTCCGATTTTCTTACTAAAATATCTTCTTTTTAATTCTCAAGTCCTTCACCAATTGGAACTCCTGCTAAATATTTCTGTGAATACTTCAGTGAAACTTTTTTGAAGAGGCAGCGAAATACACAATTATGTATAGTGGTGCAAAGACAGCTCATGAACTTTGTGTTACAAAAGAAATAAAAATTTTGTTAATACTACATTTTTTGCCACAGAATATCTACGTAACATTTTTTATAATCTTTATATATAACGCAGTGTCCGTATCTTTGTGTGTTTGTTGTACGTGTAGTATACAAATCTACAGTTTTCTTCCAAACTATTTGAAATTTTGTACACTTGAGCTTCAATCTATAAGTACGGTCACCGTAAGCGTAATAATTACGCACGATACATAGTTCACGAGATATGGCGTCATAAACAAGATGCGCGAAAAACTGCTGCATATGGCGACAATGCTGCTCATTTTCTCCTGAACCACTGGACCGATTTCAACTAAATTTGATACACACATTCCTTACCGTGAGGCAACAATTGCTGCAGGGTTAAGAATCACATACGACACATAATATAAAGATATGACGTCATAAACACTAGGAATCGCAAAAAAATGCCACATAATATGGTGAGACTTTATAAATACGCTATATGAGAATGAGAGTACTTACCGACTTGCAACAAACTTTAAACATAATTTCAAACCTTTATTCAACTTTTTCTCGCTGACAACCATAGTAAAATGATGAAAGGAAAAAGTTTCTCGCTTATTACTTTTCCGCTGATAATGGAGTAAAACTATGGCACTAGGTATGACGTTGCAATTTATAACTTGTAAACTACAAATTGTAGCCGCACGAAATTTTACAGATAGTATACACGCATGTTGTTGAGTGTATATTCTAAATTATATCACAGTACGACACGTAGTTCATGCGATATGAGCACATAAACGGTAACGTTTATGGAAAACCGCCCCATACGCATCAAGTTTAATCTACTACTTGTTTACTACTGATTCTATTCCCAAGAGATTTTACAGACATACAGACCTTATAAAATGAATGTATACCTAAATGGCAGGAATAAATAAATAAATATCCGGGCAAAGACGGGTTTTCAGCTAGTAACTAATAAATAAAAGGAATGAAAGAATAATATTCGTAACTGTTCCTCAGGTAACTTATAATATCAGACAAATAGCAGGAAGTCAGAGAATAATTCTGGTGAAATAAAACCTTACCCTCACGATTGTGCTAATTGTTTTATGGAAAAATTTTGTTGTTATTTTTCCCAGTATCTACTATGCCCAAGTATAAAGAGAATTCAACTTTATTCGCCATTAAAAGGAAAAAAAAGGTGTTCACGGTGGGAAAGGTTAATAGGACACATACATCATGTGATCATTGGTCGCATTGGTCGAACCTACCAGTAACGAATCTAGCTGCTCGCCTCGGAACTGCTTCTTAGTATTCCTTAATATTGACCTGCTGCGGGTCGCAAATACTTGAGCAAACTCACGACGTGGCCGTACAAGCGTTTTGTACGCGGTCTCCTTTACAGATGAAGTACATCTTCCCAAAATTCTCCCGATCTTTACATGATCGTTCCATTTCATATCGCTCTGCAATGTTACGCTTAGATATTTGAACGACGCGACTGCTAATGCCGTATTCGAACATTATGGGATTGGTTATCCTACTCACGCGTATTACCTTACATTTGTCTACATTGAGAGCTAGCTGCCATTCTTTGCACCAACTAGAAATTTTGTCTAAGTCATCCTGTACGTTATTACAGTCAACTAAAGACGACACTCTCCCATACACCACAATATTATCGGCAAACAGCCGCAAATTACAAGTTACTCTGTCCATCACATCATTTATACAGAACATAACAGCGATCCTATCACACTACCCTGGGTCAAGCCAGACGATACACTCGTCTCTGATGACCACTAGCCATCGAGAACAACGTACTGCGTTCTGTTATTAAGAAATCTTCCAGCCAGTCACAAATCTGTGACAAATCTCCTTTCACCTTTTATCATGCCCTATAAATCCTCGAGCATTACTCACACCACCTCCCAAATTCACTTACCTTCCCCTACCCGACTCTTCTACGAACTTAGAAATTTCCCGTCCATCCTCTTCGATTCTGAACATCTCCGTATTTCCTGACAGTTACCAATTAGATGCAGACGGCAGTTTTAACACTTGAAATGACATACTTTGCTTTGTATCACATAACCTCTTGTGCGTTAATAAAGGGAAAATAAAGTGTCCCATTTTGTAAAACTCCAAAAGAATTTTTATTTTAGTAAAATCTCCCCTATGCTGATCAGTTTTAACTACTGAAATTCAAGAAGAGGCCAGTATTAAACATCTGACGTAGTGCTCCGACCGCACGGGCTCCGAAGCGCTACTATTTGTGTACGGACCACCAATGTTATCCTATTTGGAATAACCTGTTTTGGAGTAGGTATAGAACAGTTACCGTCTTTCGAAAAGTCAAAAGTAGTTAATACCACTAACTATCACTATTATACTTTAATATCTGCGGATGCGGATAACGAACTTGCGGATGAGGTTAAAGTGCCGCGGATGCGGATGCGGTTGCGGATATGGGCCTTGCGGACGTGGATAACACTTTTCGTATCCGCGCAGACCACTATTTATAGGTAACTCAAATTTTACGTTTGATGAAGGCTTCCGTAGTCCATGGTCAAGTAATCAATAACTAGCTTTGAATCCAAGGACCTGTGTTTCTTAAGTATTAATCTTATATTTCACGAACGGTTGCTGTCTTTAACAGGCATGTTTAAAATTTTAATAATATTGAAGAGGACTTTTACTGATAATGCACACTATTTGCCTTTCACGATTATTTACATAACACAATGATGAATATAGTTTTAATCGCGCCGTATACACCAAAGGCTTTGCGATCGTCCACGGGGTCGTTCCATTCCCGCCCGCCTCTTCTCGGCCAGACGGTAAATAACGGAATTGCTCGGGCAGCAAAAAACTGTTCAGGGCTCCCAATAGGCGATAGAACGCCCGAGAACGAATATCCGCCTGTCGAGCGGAGAGTTCTACCTCTATTAAAAAAGTCGCTTCTCTGCTGATAGAGCGGAACAGAATGCTCGCAATAAACAAGCGCGCCCGTAATAAAGAACTCCATTGTTTCCGCTGATGCAGCCTCGAGGTGTATTACGCGGGAGCCGTCGCGACGGACAAAAATGTAGCAGCTGCGAGGGACTCGCAAAGTGATGACTGATGTCGCCCCTTTTGTGCTTAGCGGAGTTGCCACTACGCGGCGCTGTCTGCAGCCGCTCTTGTTCTGAAACTGGCAGCAATTTGCTGCCACGCGATGCTCTGATGTATGCAAATGGTTCACTTGTTTTTGCCACAACTTGGTCGAATGTTTCCAGGTTAATCGTCGGTACAAACGCTTTTCGCTGTTGTTGGGGTTTTACATGGCACAAGTCCAACTTATTATTAATACAGGCTTTCAGAGGCAGTTGGCAGTTACTGTCGGTGGTCTAAATTGCTACCTAAATTCACAGTGGTGGACAAAGGTTTACTTAGGAACCTAATGACAAATCCTAGAGCCGCGGTTGATTAGCCGTGCGCACTGGAACGGCGTGCTGCGGTGCACGCGGCTGTTAGCAGTCGGGAGTTCGAGTCCCCCCTCGGGCACGGGTGTTTGTGTTGTCCTTAGGTTAGTTTACCTTAGTTTAAGTAGTTTGTAAGCTACGGACTACTGACCAAGCAGTTGAGTCCGATAGATTTACAAATACTGGTCGTTGTTTCAATATAATGTATAACAAGAAGGAATTAATGCATTTGTCGGTGCTTGCTCATTTCAGTCTCGAAATTTCTCAGATTTTATATTTTAACATTATTCCCTTCCTTCGTAGCCGAGTAACAAGGTTAAATCAGAACTTTACTGAGACCACATTGAATTATGATGTGTTTAATATTGTACTTGAAGGTTGCCGGCCGCGGTGGCCGAGGGGTCTGAGGCGCTCCAATCACGGTCTGCACGGCCACTACCGTCGGGGGTTCGAATCCAAAATGTTCAAATGTTCAAATGTCTGTAAACCTATCGGACCAAACTGCGTGGACATCAGTCCGTAGCTTACAAACTACTTAAACCTGGATAAACTAACCTACGGACAAAAAAAACACACACATGCCCCAGGGAGGACTCGAACCTCCACGGCGAGTAACCGCGCGCTCCGCAGTGAGGCGCTTTAGACCGCTCGGCTACTCCACCGCGGCAGGTTCGAATCCCCCCGCGGGCATGGATATTTGTGCCGTCCTTAATATTAGCTAGTTCATAAGTAGTTTGTAAGTTTAGGGACTGATGACCCCGTAGTTAAGTCCCATAAGCTATATAAATATTTGAACATTTTTGTAAAAGAAAGAGGAAAATGTACTGACATTAACGCGAGTCCGGCAAGTGTTTCATTAGCCATTGTGTTCGGCAAGTAAATCTTCAGTTTCATTGTGGAGAATCACATTTCAGCTTCGACTTTTGATACCGGTAGGGACGTAAGTAGACATAAAATTCGTTTGTAGACTTCTGTCCTAAAGGCTTTGTGAAACATAGACATTTTAAAGAACAGTCGTCTTCATTTTGTAATCAGATACACCGTTTTCCATTTGAACACTGATGGTGCTGGTATTCGCCTGTAGATCGTTTGGGGACGTAACAACAGCACTCGATCAGCCCCTTGTCGTGTAATATAATCAACGATGACTCGCCTGTTTACACGTTTTTATTTTAAACAATTAAATCGCTTACATGACATGCATGATGACAAGTAGCTTTGAATGAAAAGTTGACTTTCAGTCAACCTCTGCATGATGTGACTACTCTTGATATTCCTGTTTTGGTTTCTGATGATATCAGAAAAGTTCTTCGGACTGGAAGAATGTGTGTTTACTGAAAACTTCCGCGCCCTATAATATCATTGTTTGCTTCGAATATCACCTTACGTATTCAAAAGAAATTCTGAGCGATATGTTGGGACAGCTGATAAAGGCCGACGTCGATATTTGGTGGGGATGAACGGCCACGACCATAGCAAGTGACTAGCATCACAACTTCGTGGAGGGACTTTCATACAGAATCCAGCCAGTTATCAAATCTGGGAAGAGAACGAAATTATATTTGTAATAAATTTCTCTATTAATAAGAAAAATTCCTGTGTCTCAGGTTATAGGGTTCTGCAACTCAGCCATGAAAACGGAATGCTTACACTCTTTTCGTTTACCGTCTACCTCTAAAAGATTTTTAATGCCGCTTCTCAGGAAAATTATCACGCACAATAATGGCAAAGTCAACGAAATCGAAACCTGCGGCCTTTTCTTTTGTATTCTTGGAAATTAACTCGTAGGATCCAAAGGTTTTCTTAGGAAACCTCCTCAACAGGTGCTGATATAGGAGAGAAAGTAATTGCGATATCGTACCGATTAAATACATTAGTATTCTTAATCAGCCACTTGATCTCATTGGTTTCATATAGTAAGATGACGCCGAAGCAGCCCAGGAATTTTTCGGTCGAAGCGCAAGTTACTATAACTACTGTTCCGAAATATGTCACTGGAATGAAGCAATAACACTTTTAGGATGTGCTTTACACTGAAATGTCATAACAGTTATTTCGGGTCTACAAACATAGATACACAAAAATTAACACGCTAAACGAAATTATTCATTGATTCAAATAGATTTCAGACTACTAATGAGCATATTCAATAGCAAAAGCGACGATCTATAAGCACTTGTACATCGCATTTAAACAAGCAATTAGCATTATGTATGGTGTTGAGCGAACAGCAGATTAAGCATATAAATTAGTAATTTACACCTCACACCTGCCCTTTATCCTTCAATCACTGTCTGAAAACGTATACATTTAAAACTAGCAGCGGCATTTCTAGGGTAGAAAATTTACTTTCAATACAAAGTCACAATAACAGTAAAATAGTAACAGAGAATTAACTCCTAGTTACGAAAAGAGGATAGAAAACATTATATCGTAAGATACTGATGTTATTTTATTTTTTGATACCGATGGCTTTCGTTTCTAATGTTGACCATAACGGTCTAACTCACACATGTTTAATGGTTTTATTCGTCTTGAAAAACGCCGAAGTGAAAAATATGTTTTGTGATCGAGATCACAGAAATGACTTCTGACATCGTAGCATCGTTTTTATTGAAGATGAGTGTGTCATTCAACCTGAGCAACAAACGTAGCCGCAATGATTAAGGCACAGTGTCAACTTGTAGGTACCGTTAGTTTCTTACGCATCCTATAACTGAGGAGTGATGGTTCGTATTGCATCGCTGATTAAGAATTATTGACTGAAACTTCCTGAACCAAGAAAAACCGATGGTAGAATTGTAATTAAATAAATCGTAAAGAGAAGAGCCTATCTCATTGTCTAAGACTTCGAATATCAGTTTACAATTTTAGTATATCAGATAATTTTGAACTATTGACAGTCTAATAAGACCACTACATTTGTAAAATTAAGAAGATTCATGAATGAACTGAGTACATCCTTCGAAAACGGAAACTCAACACTTGTGTAAAATATCTAAATATCAACCAACTAAGTACTGTACAGTGTGTTTCACAGTACTAGTTACACACTTTAAAGAAAGAAGAGGGTATGTGCATAATGCTAAAAAGAAACATCTCAATGAGATAAAGTTAGAAAGAAAACGCGAGGCAACAAAGAGCACTGCGACTGAAGATACCTTGCACATAAAGGCGAAACGTGACGCCTACAGCAAAATAATTTGTTTCGTTTCAGTTGCATAGACGGTTCATGTAAATATGCGTATTAATGTAAGAAGCCACTGAGGAAAAAGAGCAGTAAACAGCTAACAATGTTTGCCAGTCGTCTTAGTAGATGCAATTTTTTTACAAGATCAGCTTTGGGCCAGTGAAACAAGTCTCTCTTACAGTAAAATATTTGATTTTCATTATTTAGGACGAGGTATTATGTATCAATAACATCAAACAATTTTCAGTAAATGTATGCTCTCTAATACATCCGTCAGAGCTATAGGTTCTTCAGCAGTGGAACAGATGTGTTCCAGAGAATCGAAGTACTGGGCATAGCTCTTCAGGTACTCGTTTCAGAGTCCCATGTTCTCTTGAAATTTCTTCTTGTTCCATAGCCCCTCCTCCCAAAATATGGAAAGCAAAGTCCACATAGTAAAAGATATTCGCTTCAAAGATGTTCAAATATTATGGGACTTAAATACGGGGTCATGAGTCCCTATACTTACAAACTACTTTTGAACTAAATTATACTAAGAACAAACCCGAGGGATAATTGGAACTACCGACGGGGAACGGCCACGCGCATCGGAGCATAGCGGTTCATTGCACTCGGCCACTCCGCTGCGACGGGAAGGATGTGTCAGTACTTTTACAGTCACTGAATGTCACTTCCGGACACGGGTACCTACGTAACATAGATACATTAAGTCACCCATACATGTGTAACAGGAATTGTGAAATACCCTGTATAATAGTTGCCTTGCCAAAATGTAAGCCTGGAATAAAAACGAGATAGCGATGGTGAAAAGCTTGATTTTTGTTAAGTTTCCTGTGTGCTGAGAGTTACATGTTACGAGTGATTTTAGGATAGCAATATAACCTACCTAAATAAGTAATATTAATACTAAAAATAGCGATCTTGATTGTTGTTTTATGTAATGAGTCTACAATGAGAACGCCCAAATTTCACAATGACAATCGAAAGAAACTTACTCCTGTAACTGCCCTCAAATTATGATTTTGAGTGAGGAAGGTTCATAAAGCACTGCATTTGTTTTGAAAAGAAGCGTATACTTGGCCCTTAATGTATTTCGTTTCATAAATGTTCTGAACTGCACATAATTTACAGATAACATTACTTGTTTGCTTATGACATTGGTTATCAACACGCTAAAGTCACAAGTAATAAATGCCTAGGCTTCCGATTTAGGTGGCATGACTTCACAAATTTAGTTTTGATAAATCCATGGATCCGAGTGTGCGTAGCCTGAGTAGAACACGACTGCCAGACGGAAATCTGCCCAAAAATTGCATTTCACCATTAATTTCTTGTTAGGCGGGGATACATATTATCTCGTATTAATATGTATGACTAAAATACGAGCATGACATACAGTCAGGGAAGTGTTTGGAAACTGAAAGTGTGTCAGGAATATGCCCACTGTATTGCACTGTTTTCGAAATCGTGACGACCCGTTTGGCTTTAGGGGAAACATAGGATTACATAACGGGCTACTGGTACAACGTTTTTTCTTGGAAGATAGGCTGTAAAATTCTAAACTTACGATAATTTGTATGGCTAGGTAAAAACTCTGATCACGTAGATTGGAATAATTCCTTAGAAACATGAGGGTAGAAGGATATAATTGGAAACTGCAATTAATACATCAGCTACAAACGGTCAATTCCTATTATTATGAATTGCTCCTGTATTTGTTGTCAAAGTTCCAAAACCGCCCTAAAATGCATGTAGTAGCACTAGCCAAAACGATGTAGCGAAGTGGAACATGGCGATCTGGGGTTCGGCCGTATCGTGCTACCTTCAACAAACTAAAAGAAAATGCACCTGTCCTAGTTTCGTGTAACGTATTTGTTTTCAAAGCAAACGACGATAAAGAGGATACGAATTATTGCTAGTGAAAAATTCATCTACAGATTTATAGATAACACTATAGATTCTCGCCCATTCGTCGTTTAACCAGGCCCAGCTACTGTACGTTATAAGCTTTACTTGAGTCCCGTTGTTGCTTCGTTAATCAGTTATGTTATCACCTGCAGTGTGATTTAATCCAAGAGCTGCCATTTATCGGTTTTTTGCTTTGTGCTATAGGGATAGTTTCTAATTATGGGTAACAGCGTAACGAGAAAGGAGCGACTTTCGTTAGTCAGCTACCTTTACGGTAAGTCAAAAAGTGTACGCACTGCTGTAAGAAACAACTAGCAGTTTATTTATAATTGCGTAGGTTTCCGCGGCCAGAGTCAGGTGACATAAAGGCTTTCTGGGTCTTGTACCGCGTCATGATGTAAGAAGCCTATTACTTTAATAACCGACGTTTCGGCCAACGTTATAGTGGCCTTCATCTGGGTATACTGATGTGAGCTGGTTGTTACTATATATTATCTTTACTGTCAACTAGACATTACGTCATAATATTTAAAAGTCAATGATATTATTGGAGGTCTTTGGTGGAAGAATTGAAACTTTAAGACGCCGAGGTGGAAGGATGAGGGGTTAGTCGTTTCCTACTGCTTCTTCAATAGCAAGACGTGATTGGTGGTCGTCGGTGAATGATGTGAGGGCTTCCGTTTCTCTCCTGCTGGCGGCGGGCAGCGTGGTGACAGTTGCCTGCTGGTGAGGCTCGCGTGTTGTGTTGTCAGTGCGGCCTATTTCGCCGTGAAGGCTGGTAGACAGGAGGGGGTAAGCCTGAGTCCATCTTCTCTGTTCATGTTATTAGGATGCTTCGAAGTTTCTATAGATTCCCGTATCCTCCTCTGGTTATCAGTCCCTAGGCTTACAAACTGCTTAAACTAACTCACTAACATGAGGACAACATACATAACCATGCCCGATGGAGGACTCAAGCCGCGTTGGAGTAGCCGAACGGTTGCTCGCCGTTGCAGATTCGAGTCCTCCTGGGGCATGGGAAGTCCTTAGCTTACTATAATTTAGTTTAAGTAGCTTGTAAGCCTAAGGGCTAAATAACCTAAAGCAGTTTAGTCCCGTAGATTTACAAACATTTGGACATTTGTTTGGTGGACTCGAACCTCCAACGGAAAGCAACCATGCGCTCCGCAGCAAGGCACTTTGGAGTGCACAGCCGTTTCAACGCAGCTTTATGGTTCAGAGTAAGATTTATACATATCACAAAATGTGTTGCGTTACCTTCGCTCTCATATCTACTGATCGCTAATGCTGTATGTGCACATCGCATCAAGAACACAGTTCCTTAGCTTGTCCGTAGCTGTCACGCAACCTGAACAAAGATGTAAACAATCACGCACGAGTAGTCCTTATACGACGGAGTGGGTAAGACATCCGATCATTTCCAGCCATAACACCAGGAAGGAGGTACACTGTTTGTGTTGAGTTCTGCCTTGCCAAGAAAGTTAGTTCAAAAATGTTCAAATGTCTGTTAAGCTAATGGGACTTAACTGCGGGGTCATCAGTCCCTAAACTTACAAACTATAAACTAACTTATACTAAAGACGACACAAACGAGGGAGGATTCGAACTCTCGACGGGGAAAGGCCTCTCGCATTTGAGCACAGCGCCTCAATGCGCTCGGCCAGAGGAAAGTCAGTTCCGAAGTTTGACTTATGCACATCGTTACTTTGTGTCAGAATTGGTTCTCATCAGGGAACGTCTCCAGGCGTGTCGGAGTGGACCAAAGAGTTGTTGCCCAGACGTGAAGTTGGTACAGAAGATACTGGAACTATCGATAACTTATGATTTTGTAGTCGTCAGGAGCCTCAGTCATATAAAATTTTTTAAAAGAGCTGACCGCCATTTGACTGAAAGTTTTGTTTACTGTCAATACCTGGTTTCGGCCTTAGGCCATTTTCAAGTGCTGCGATCAAAGTTGTCAGATAGGTTTCCTTAAGTCATGGTCATAATAATAAAAACAATAAAATATTCGATAGCTTGCCTCGCTCGGGCCCTTCAAAGCAGTTGATAACCGCTATTTACTGATTTTAGCTCGGAGGAAACCTGAGACGGATCGCGCGGCCTCCCGCGTCGGAGGTTCGAATCCTCCCTCGGGCATAGATGTGTGTGTGTGTTGTCCTTAGTTTAACTCAGTTTAAGTAGTTTGTAAAACTAGGGACTGATGACCAACGTAGTTCCTTCCCATAGGATAACAAACATTTGAACCTTCTTTTCTTTTTCTTTCTCTATTTTTTTGAAACCTGAGAGAAAAACATCCACGTTGAATTGTGGTTTTCGTGCAACATCAGAACGTCGTATGTCGACGCAAACTGTTCATAATAGCCGGCAAGATACACAACTTCACCTCCAACCTCTATGGCGAGGTTGAGCTTTGACATCTACACACCATGCAGCGCGGTACAAACGGGCTCAACAGCGTATTCAATGGACTTATTAGAACTGACATTAAGAGCTCTTCACAGAAGATACTCGCTTCTGCCTTCAACCAGAAAGCCGTCGGTAATGTTTCTGGAGGTCCGCACGTCACGCGAGTACAACGAGGTCGTGGTTTGAGGTCTTGTCAAAACAATATTTCATTCCAACGTCAGTATCTATTACAAAAGTGTATTCCTGGTGAAAGATAACAACAATTAACGAATACAGTATTTCAGCATTTGAAACTTGTCTTAGTCGCCTCTTGTAATATTCGTAATTGAAAGTTTGTAGGTGTAGCTGCGAGTGTGTTTAATGTTTCAGACTCTGCTCGCTACTTACATGTCACTATGTTGCTGCTGCTTAAATTATTTAGGGTGCTTATAAAGTACGCCCCCCTCCAAAAATTGTTTAATACTCGTAACGAAAAATACGTAGGTATTAGGTGGCTTAACGCAAGAAAGTACAAAAAGAAAAGTGAGTATTTTAGTTATCAGCACTAAGAAACGGTAGAGAATGAAACATTGTTATACCCAGACAAAAGCACTGCTCTTTAGATACATTCACTACAATATGTATACAAAAATAAATGTGCCAGGACGATAACGGTTTCTTTTTAAAGAGCCACTCGTAAACATGCGACATTTTGTCTGTGAATTTGTGGTTCTCCCAGTACTTGTTTAGTGTTCGTTATTGAAGATTTTTCATCTTTCTAAAGCTAGGTTACTGCTATAGGAGACTGGAAAGTTGGTCTCCGTCTAACATACATTATCAAGGCGTTGTTCAAATATTTCATACCTAACGATGCCCCCCCCCCCCCCTAAATATCTGCAGGTGCTGGCACGGTACCATTTCCTCATCCGTCCGCTAATCCGATCTTGAGCTTCGTCTCATAACGAACTTCTCGTCGATAGAACCTTGATACCCTCCTTCCCACCAGATTATCTTTTGCGAGCTTGCAGATTATATGCAAGTTTCGAATTTGCTGTTGGAGAAGAGTATGAGGGAGCAATTCGTTAGGTATCATAAGAAAAAGGAAGAAAATCTCCGCGGGGTGGGCTCCATGGACCAAACGGAAAAGGCCGATCGCCATTTTATACTCTGGAAGTTGCATAACTGGAGAGGAGTGTCGCTGCCTCTACATGGCAGGTACGTCCATTCATTGATTTAAAATATGCACACTTTTTACCTTTGCTGAGATTAGGTGACATATAATGACCCTCTTTCTGCCCCTACCTTTCACCCAGTTAGATATTTTCGTCCTTTTTAATTTATTAAATATTTTTAAATGATTATTTACTTTCCACATACCGTCTGACACATATCAGTTAAATATTTTCATCCTTTTTATTTTTAATTTTTTAATTTTAAATGATTATTTACTTTCTACATACCATCTGACTGTTATATATATTGCGAATAAATTCTTCTATTTGCTGTTACCCAGATGTTAAGATTTGGTGAAGCATAATGGCTCATCTCTCCCAGTCACGTGATGTTTCACCTTATTATTTGTGATAGTAATAATAATTTGTAAGCCATTAAACTTAACTGACATGTTCTTTATTTTGCTTCATATCACTAAAAATAACTACGAATGAATACTCAGTCAGCTAAGTACAAAATCGTTATCACGTTTCTAAGTGTTTGTGGCGTAATAGTAAAAAAGCACTATTTGATAAATTAGCTTTATTAATTATTATTCCATCTTATGAACTATTAAAGCTTTTAGAAATATTTAAAAAAAACGAAATAAGGAACATTCTTTCCTTGATCTGAAATATTAATCGTAAAATCTTAATTTCGAACTAATATCAGTTATTATATTCAATATATAGCTTATAAAGAACATTATATAAAATTACAGCTGATTGACATATGCAAGAGAAGATATTTTCTTGAAATGACCAGTAGTGATTATAATTGTACAGGTTCAACGTGTCAGACTGGTTAGCTATGTTCCAACAAATGCTGGAGTGTACATTATATACAATTCCAACATGTTGACACATGCAATAAATTTTATTTTCTTGAAACGCGCTTAGTGACTGTAGTTGAGCGATATAATCATGTCAGTTAATTTATAGCTTCATTGAAACACACACTTTAATTGATATGATATACAATACCTGTAATGTTACACATGCAATAGACTTTTCCTATTTTTGACATGTTGCAGCACGTTCTATGGTTCACATTATATATAATTCTAGTTGGATGAGACATTATCTTGAAATGACGATTGATTACTTTAGTTGAGCGACATAATAATGTAGGTTAATTGGTTAGTTACGTTGCAACAGATCCCAGGATTACATAATGTACAAATACTACTAGATGAGATAAGCAATAGTTTTCTTCTTTTTTTTCTTGAAATGACGACAAGTGACAGCAGTTGTGCGATATAATAACATCGGTTAACTGTTTAGCTATATCGAAAGAGATGTTGGGATTTGAATTACATACAATTCCAGTTGCTTGGCAAATGTAGTAGAGTTTCCTTTCAATTTTCTTAAAATGACTACTAGTGACTGCGCGATATCATAATGACAGTTAATGGCTTAGTCTTATTGTATCATTTACTGGGATTCTCCGTTTTCATGGTGTGATGCGGATTGTCTGATTTTGTGGAACAACATCTGCGTTACACACACTTACTTGCAGTTGCAGTCATAGTTCAAAAGCAGGGATACCATGTGCACAATACTCTGCATCGTTATGCAACCAGAGACACTGTCGTGATTCTGTACGTTACGTTATTATATAGATTTCGTGGAGACAGTATCTACAGATATATTGTTGCTGATGCGAACGAAGTGTTGCTTCTGGTAAAAAGTTTACCTTTACAGTATGTGGTATCGAAAACTTACGTGCGTCACAATTACCTATTGTGTATCAATTAAGACAAGCAGCGCGTAAAACTCGCGCCGATTCCCTTATTCAAATCCGGACCTCATCACTAGCCATTTGCACTAGCCACTATGACACCTGGCAAAGTAGCTACGAGGTCCTGCAATTTTTTTCTCCGGTACGCTTCAATAAAAATTATCGATATTTCTGGTACCCCAGAAGTATTAATGCATGAAACTTGTCCAGTGTACAACATCATAGGCGAAATAGTCTTCTGTAAATGTAGCAGTGAATCGGGAAGTAAAATGTGTATGTTACGATATAGCTTCAGTTACAAGGTTATCTAAAGTCTCCTTGCCTCTTTTGTGGGTGAGTGAGTAAAAACACAATAGATGATTCGCTGTGGGACCTTAAAGCAGCAAATGCGTTGGTAGTTCGTCACCTCAAATTAACATCTGTGGTCTGTTTATATTCGGGCTACCTTGAGTAGAGAAAACGCCAAGACCAGAGTATACGGAATTTTACCGTTAAGTTTCCAAGGGCAATAAAATTTTCATTGTTTCAGTTTTCAGATGATTGGCTCCAAAATTACCATACTTCGACACTAAAATACAACGGAGCTGATGGTTGCAGTCCGTGTATTTATTTGTGAAAAACATAAGTGCTACAGAAGCATAGAAATAAGATCTGCATGACGCAATTTCTACATAGAGATGTCAAGTATGGAAAAGAACATACGACAATATATAAGAAGCCGGTTTTTAATGCTTCCATAAATCATAAAAGTAGGAATCAAAAGTGGCTGACTCTGTAAAAAAAAGTTACTTTCCTAAAAACCATTCCAGCTAAATATGCGAAGGGCCAGAAGAACTCACTGTGGATGATATTCAGAGTATCTTTCATGCATCGGTGACATATTGTAACGCAGACAGACCTTCTTCACCCCGCTTAAAAAAATTTATTGCCTTAAGATTTAGAGATAAACAGTAATTACGTACAAAGAATATCACTGTGCTGAATTGATGGCAGTAATTTTTAAGAGCAAGATTGTTATTTTGCGTAACGTTGTATATATGCCACTAAAAGGACAAAATTACTTTACTATTTCTCTGTGGCAGTTATTTCTAACACCAAAAGTAGGGATGAATTTCGTTTACGATGTGTAGGTTCCACAAACTTTAGGTTTGAATATTTGAGAAAGTACGGTACAATATCCGTAAGTATGAGCGTGATTATTGGAGGTAGATATTCAGGTGAAACTAATAGGATACTGTAGAAAAACAACGTAGTAGCATTTTTTGCAGGCAACATACTATCCGATAAAAAGGAATACTATCTGTGACTTCTATTACTACATATGAGCTTATATATATATATATATATATATATATATATATATATATATATATATATATTGAAATACCTTGTTATTATCATAAACAAAATATGTTTATAGAATAAACATTATGCCTTTTATGAAAAACAAAACATGACTTTATAACACATGTATGTATCTTGTCAGTAAACCATCCATACACTCCGAACTCTAAAGGATCAAAATCCCACGCATAAAATGATTGTTTACATCTGAGTCAATGTATTAAACATTTGGCTGTGAATTTATGAGAAAAAGTGTCTGAAACCCTTGAAAGCTATGATGACACTTCGTTGAAAGTTGCTATGCTGTGAAATTATCAAGTACTAGATGTATTAACAATGGGTAACTTGCGATCTATTTTCGGACAAATTTAGTTTTCCATTCATCTCAACATATAAAATGTTATTAACAGTGTGCTATACACAGATACAACATTGAAGGGATCTACGTATCTTCACACTGTGCTAGAAGTGGACGGTGCTAAATGAGTAATACGATAGAATGTTGTGCTTTACGAAGACCTTTGAATGAATAAGCAGCAAAAACGTGAGGAATAACTTGTTTTTGTTGCGTAAAGCGTGTCCTAGTGTGTGTGGGGGGGGGGTATTTGACAGAGAGAATGTTTCGTGAATATGGCAAAAATAAACCCGACTACAAGCTCCGCATCAGCTACACGGACTTAAGAGAAACACACATTTCATAACCATAATACTTCTCTCGTTGTGTTGTTTCCACGTAGGCTTATACCGATAGCGTGTGACATCAATAACCATGGAAAGTACGTGCAGTATATACAGTATTCAGAAAAAGATTTTGTGTTCAGGTGTGATGATAACGCATCAATGAAACAAAAATAATTTCTTGATCAAAACGAAATTGTTCGAAAATTACTATGACCTTCAAAAATAAAAATTATTTACTTGATGTCAATCTTGAAGATAAACAATGCTGTCAAATATAAGATCACATAGATACTCACTGTTGTGCAAAATTCTGTCCGTCCTGGCACCTCTGCACGTACCTGCAACAGGGAAACGAAGTATCAGTCATTTTCTTCAAATCTTTAAGTTGCTTGCGTAAGAAAAATAATCTGCAACTAAAAAGGTTATTATACGGTATTAAAGTCCTTTCTTTGCATGAATAATAGAAAATGTTCAAATGTTTGTTAAGCTTATCGGACTTATCTGTGGGATTATCAGTCCCTAAACTTACAAAACAGTTATGAACTACCTTATGCTAAAGACAAGACAAAATTTGGTCATCATTTATAGACATAAGCGCCTTTAGAGAGTTTCTGCAATCATGATTTAAATTAAATACTTCATTGTCAGTCTTTAGATATCTTATATTTCTTAAATAGATACATATGATTCCTTGTAACTCGGTAGTCGAGAAGGCAGTGGCCCACCAGCACTCAGATGAACAATAGATGTAAAAAAAAAAAAAAAAAAAAAAAAAAAAAAGACTTTAGCTACATATAACTGTTCCCTATGAAAAATAGTCTACAACAAGCAATCGTTGATGACCTTTTATTGCGAATTTCTTCTTTAATCATAATAACCTAAACCTTGCTTGTGTGTTCCTTAGGCGAAATGGTTATTACGATTTTCCCTCTAATAGTGCTTCTACTGCATTGGTATACGTATTTCAGCATGACATTCAGTAACGATTTCATTTCTAAAATTAATGTAAGCGAAATTTAAGGAACTGTAAGTAATAAATACCTGACATACAATACGCCTTTGGAAACATTTTACTATTTTCCTGTTTCTTTGTTCAGTTTTACTTTTGCTTTTGGTGCCTAATTATTCTAACTAAAAAGTCTTATTCCTTAACATTTAAATTTCGTTTAAGTCAGACACCTGACCTCAGCACTATCAGAACGGTATTATCTGGCTAACTTTACTAGGATTGTTCCATAGTTAATCTCTTTCATAAAATGCAGATTTTACTCCATATATGAGACACTGTAGTACAGTTGACGAAACTTGATAGTTGGCAGCTCTGTTTCCCCTTTCTAACCGTGAATCGAGAATTACTGCATGCCAGACAACAGAGCTGTAATGAGAAGTGCCACCGATATGTAGACAAGACCAGCTGACTTGATTAGATGAGGTAGACGCACATAACCTCACAACCTGTCACGCTTCTTCTTTTGGCGATTCCAATCTAGTTACATAAGGAGATATTTAATTGACAGATAAATACTGACACAAAACTACTGCATCTGAGAAGATTGGTCCAAAAACGTCACAATTCGTGGTTCATAAATACTGCTGATGTGTGAGTAAATCACTAGATTCAAGCGGCTGTGCGATTTCTAAAACTCCCACCAGAGCGCATTCGGGATGTCACCGCCATGATGTGAAGTTGGTATCAGTTAACCGCTGTGAGTAGGACAATAAACATAAATGTTTACGTACGCTACGCAGCACACAAAGAGTTTCGCAGTGGCGTTAAACAACATGTTCACAAATGCGCTGGTTAACGACATCCAATGTCAGATGCGCCGCACGTGCGAATGATGGTAGCCTCTTCGTCACCAGGATTCCCGATATTGACGCCGTTCGACGAACTCTCAGACTTTACGATCTGGTGTCTGGGGCAGTGCTAAATCAGAGCAAGACTGTGCTGCTTTCCATTGGTCAGCCCGGTCTTGCTACCCCGTGGCCGTGATATTAGGTGGTGGGGGAACATAAGATCCCGAGGTTGGATGTCACTGCCTACCTAAAGCAAATGCAAGCTCGCACCTGTCGCAGGATACTCAAAACCATTCGAGGACAGTGTAAGAACCATGCCAGACGGTATCTTGATCTTCTCCGGTGAGTCTCACTTATTAACACCAATATCCTTTCACGAGCACGGTATATTGCACTTTTTCTTTCTGTCCCCAAACTGCTGGCTCTGTGGTTGCTGTGGCGCCACAAATATATTAAAGACAAAGCCTAGGCATGTATGTTGGACACCTCAGTAGGAGGGCTGGGTCTCGTGGATGTGCCGCGTAGGTGTGCAGCGTTAATCGTACAATGTATGGCTACCTTAGTGACCACCCACCTACAGGCATCAACGGCGGCGGTATTGGCGCACTACCGACCTTCATCTGAAAGGCCATCGATAATGACCACCGGTATCCCCTTCACAGTGTCAAATGTGCTAGATTACTACTTCCATGGGAGTTATGTCCTCCGATCGGAACTGCACAGGGAGATTACTATCCGACAACGGAGTCGCTTGCCGGTTCACGAAATCCAACAGTCATATGGCGGAGAGTATGGGACATCTTTAACCAACTCATACCGACGGAGGTCCGTGCGTTGTGATATCGCCTGGCAAATCATGTTACTAAGTCAGAGACTTGCCGAAATCAATAATATTACCTCGCCAAACTTTACAGTGTGTAATGTGTCAGACACCCGTGTACTTTGGCCCCAGTGTCTCCGGGTTACAGCTGTGTCGGAGCTGTGCCGAGGCATGATAGCCCTCATCAATGAAAGCACCCCTAATGAGGGTAACCGCGAAATAGTTTATTATACCAGACACGAAGCTGTACCCACGCTCGTAGCTTAAGTCTATTCTATGGTTATCGGGGCACTCTGCCTTTGTCATACTCGCCCTCCGCCTCGGGTGCGGTATGGAGTTCATGACGTATCTGTGGAACGCCCACCAACAGGCGCTTATGACGTACTTTACGGCAACTACCTTACAGTGGCGCTCATTCACAGCCACCAACTGGCATTAAGGCTCTGATATTGCGACTCTGCTATTGATTGGAACAATGTGAAGTATGCAAACTTCCATAAACGTATTCCTTAATTAGAGTAAATAAAAAAAAGGGTGGTATACACAATGACCCTCAATTGCTCCAAAAGCAGGAGCAAACGGAGGAGGTGCTCCCTCATGCATGAACCACATGGGCTGAATAATTAAATACAGTGGCAAATCTTCCAACGAACCATGACCAACTGGGAAAGTAAGGTAGACTCTGTTATGTAGACAACAAATGCCAGAAACACGATAACAAAAGCAAATGAACATGTTACAGGTATATTATGCTTGTTGTCCAGACTGCTGTCGAATCCCCGTAACTTTCCCACATATTCAGATACACCATTTATTTCAGGAACGGTATAATTGGTGTATTGATCAAATCGTGGAAGGCTCCTAGCAAAATAAATTGTCCAAGTACGAATAACAACGCGAAGTTGACTAGGGTTAAGGAGGACATCACTACCTCTCTAGGCGTTCTCATTGAAAATTCACCGATGCCACGCTCGCTGATTGCGAATTGGACGCCGTAGGCGACGCACTCGTGCGTCATTTGAATGCAAACAGGCCTAAATGCACTACACACAGTCCACCGAATGTCAAGCAGAACAGAGCTGCAGCCTGCAGCAAATTTCGAAGCTCATATACTGCATGATTCCATGATGGAGTAACAAATTTTCAGGGTTAATGGTAAAATTAAAGGAGCTTATGACATTGTGATTTCATCATTGGACATCACACCCTCGCTGACATGCCTAAAAAACCACCAGACCTCGAAATGCCGCCATTGGGTGAGGTCTACATTGTGCCCCGCGGGATCGCACTCAGTGAAATGTCTAACTCAGTCTATGTGAAGGCGGCTCCCCACTCCTCTAGCATCGAAACCCCAGGAGCAGCCCCCTGTAAGCTCACCGTTCGATTCTTGCGTGCATCATTCAGGTATTAATATTGAAGGCATGGGACCAAACACAATTGCTACTCGCCATCTGCACAAAATATCGCTGAGAAGAATTTTCATACCAAGTTGTGACGCCTTCGAATAAAGTTACAATACTTGCACGTATTGACTGCTCAATCTTCCCCATCTGCCGGGTGTTTTCAAAGACGTTAGCACATAGCCCTGCCTATGAAGTTGTGTGCTCTTCAGCACGGAGGTTATGCCAGCTTTGAGCAACAGACATATCACCATCGCAGTTCGTCCGCCTACTGCAAGTCCAAATATCGACTATACCTCGGTTACTTTCATGCAGATGATGAGGGAAATGATGATGAGGACCAACACACAATACCCTGCCCCTCTCCCACCAACACCACCTAGACACATGGCCTCACAACAGCCCGTGCTACGACACACTGACCACACCACAGCCGCCCGCTGAATGGCTGGCTGATGGGGCAGGCCCACTGCCTCTTAGCGGCCAGCCATTCAGCTGGCGGCTCGGTCAATGTGTTGTAGCATGAGCCGTTGTGAGGCCTTGTTTGTAGGAGGTGTTGCTCCGACTGAGCTACGGAGACGGACATGGATGTAGTAAATGTATCAGTTGACAGCAAGGGACCTTGGTCTAGAACGTCGAATATTACTAGCGAAAATAGTAACCTATTTCCTTTCTTGACCGACTATATTTCCTGAGTTTAATTCTCACCATAGTAGACGGATTTGGGATACAGCTGATTAGATTATATAGATGGATGAAAATACCAGCAGCTGTATTCAAATTATTTATTAAATTTTTGTACGAATGGTTTCTGTGCTTCACTACATCATCTCCATTGTTATTAAAAGCACATTTCAGCTGGAAGCGACCTTACAGCAGCAAAATTTTTGGCAGTAATTGTGAGGGCAGTTGCACATGTTTCCTTGGGAACAGGTAGGCCATAAAATCAGTATCGAACTCAGATCCAATTCGCAATCAGTCCTGCAGTAAGCCGGTGTCCGATTGTTCAACAAATTGCAATCGTTAATGAAACATTGTTTTCTAACAGAGGTCAAATAGCCCATTCTATGAATAAAGTCACAGGGTCAGAAGAGGTTTTTATTACATATTTGGATTTTGTTCAAAGTAATGCTTAAATAATTGGATAAAGTGTTCAGTCAGATTAGCCAGTTGGAGTTACAGTGTAGATTCATTTTACAGCAACACATACACACGCAACTACAAATGACACAATTGTTTGAGAAGTCAAGCAATAATTGACAAGCTGCGAGGACAATACTAAACAGTACTATTTTAATTACAATACCAATCACTATAAATTTAATTTGAGCAACAACAAATCTTACAAATTTATTTATTAATACCTTTCACTGAACAAAGCTGTATTTGCAGTTCGAGTGTTATCAGACGAAGGAAACATTAAAATAATAATGGTTGAATGCTTACTTTCATTCCATAATGCCACGTGGTATAATAATTTGGAGTAATACTTCAAGTCAAGCAAGTTTTACAGTTTAAAAGCGTGTAATATGTATTATTTGAGGAGTAAATTCACGGACATCCCGTAGAAGACTAATCAAAGAACTGAATATAATAAGTAGTGCTCTCAGTGTATTTTATCCTGAATTAAATTTGTCATAAATAATATATCCCTTTTCCCTACAAACAGCTAGGTTGATACAATACTAGGAAAAACACGATTTACATAAGGACTTAAAAGGACGAAAAGGGGTCCACTTCTCAGAAACACACATAACCAATAATTTACCAGCAACCATTAAAAATTCGCTACAAATAAAGATCAGTCTAGGAGGAGCCTAAAAGACTTCCTAGTGGCCGACTCCTTCTACCACATTGACCTATTTGTAAATAGATCCAAGTGATGTATGTAACTGTATTCATAAATTAGTATTATTGTATTTCGGCTTAAAAAAAATTAAATGAAAACAACATAACAAGAAAACGTTCCACATCCACGAGGATCCTCTCAACATGGATCTATGGAATGAGCAACTTCTCTAATCACATGTCAACTATGTGGATACATAAACCGTCTCTGTTGGTGTTAAGATTGTGAAACGTATTCTACTTGTATGCGTAGGATATCGTTCCAACTTTTGACAATGTTTGTGAAAAACAGATAGAAGGTTATGCTGGAATTTAATCCAATACCGATTAGAATTAATTACATACGTATATAAATGTGGAACTACGTGACTGAATTTTGTATAGGGAATGATTTTTGTCGAGACTCTAGTAAGAAACCCCGGAGCTGGATAAAAAGTAAATGAACTGTATTTATTGCGTGATATTTCTGTACGGACAGAATTATAGTTCCACTCCTTCAATGAAATAAGCGCCGTTATGTATCGCTTATTGCCAAATATCCGAAACGTAGTATGACATCGGTCCATCTATTTCTAAGAATACCTGACATACTGGGGTTTGGAGGCGATCTGATCGTTTTATAGATTTCAAAATGAAAAGCCAAGATCGCACATTAATAATTTATTAAATAACGACCGGTTTCGGTGCACTCTGTCACCATCATCTGGTCATATATAAGTTATAAGCTATTTATGGTTGGTTGATTGGTTTGATTTTTAAAGGGACTAAACGGCTATGGTTATCAGTCCCTAAGCTATTTATGTTGACGTATTGTCCGCCCTGTGACAAACAAATGCTGTACTTGACCTCTAGTAGTGGTTGATTCACTGTGGCAAAGAGATCGTAATCACAGGAATCCGTGTCGCGTGAGTACGGTGGATATCCTAGAATCTGTCATAGCCATCGGTGCAAGAGGTGCTAGGCAGCAGCGAAGATGACGCGTCGTGCAGTGTCATGCAAATTAATGGGGGTGCACTTCGATGAAATCTTGTTGCGCTGGTCATCCATCACTCAAGCGAAGACGTCGAAATTTAACTGAACAACACTCCACTGTTTTGAATGACAATGGGCGATAACATACCGTCGCTGACGTCCATGAGCTTTCCTGCAGTTGACAGTGAGGTATTCCCGAAAATCCACCTTATTCAACGGACATCAGTCCCTCTCATTACGACCTCTTTGACAGAGTGAAATAGCAAAATCGTGGGATACGTTACAACAGCAGAAATAATGAATGCCATAGATGGCCAGTACGAGACCAACAAAATATTCGCGAAGCTGGTGCACGATGCCTTTTGGACATTTCAAACAGATGAGAAGTAACCGCGGCGATTTTATATATAATAAAGAAGAAGAGTTCAAATGTTTGTAAATTTATCGGACTCATCTGCTTTACAAACTACTTAAACTAAGGTAAACTAATCTAATGACAACATAAATTCCCATGCCCGAGGGGGTAACAGAACCTCCGCCAGCGAAAGGCCGCGTGCACCGCAGCACGACGCCCTAGTGCGCACGGCTAGTCTGCCGCAGCGCGGTGATTATACTACTCTGTTAATGAAGTCATTTCAGGGAAAAAAGCGCTGCCACGAAAAAAATAAAAATAAATAAATAAAAATAAAATAAATAAATAAATAAAAATAAAATAAATAAATCAATAAAAATAAAATAAAATAAAATAAAAATTACATCTGAAACACGAAGTTCGTTTAGATCTGATGTCGGTAGATCGCACCTGAGCATTAGCAGACGGCAGTTATTGGAGTTGGAATGCCACAAAATGGGGAAAAAATCATATTTTCTGATTTTAAGTAATTTGAAGTTTTCTGCTTAAAATGGTGCAAAATTTGTTAAGAAATTGTTATAGGAATTATTTTTATTTCATTTGTAAACATAACATGTGCGCCCAGGAAAATTATCCAACTTGCGATGTTTACACATTTAAGTCTTCACGTTTCCGAAAACATTAGATATATACGGCTGTGGATTTCACTCTGTAGTTGTAGAATTTTTTATCTTGCCATTGGTACCATTCTCTTTGCAACTAGCGGTGATTATGGTTCCATTTTTGATCTGTGAGTTTGTGACCCTCGTATGAAGTGATGAGTGCTGTCGACAAGAATTCTCAAATTGATTCCGTATTTCTTGATTTCCAGAAGGCTTTTGACACCGTACCTCACAAACGACTTTTAATCAAATTGCGTGGTTATGGTATATCGCGCCAAATTTGCGACTGGAGGGGATTTCCTCTCAGAGAGGCCACAGTTTGTGGTAACTGATGGCAAGGCACAGACTAAAACATAATGCCGTCATTTACCGTCCGGTACAATCATCTGAAGATCAAAACCAACTGCAGAACTATCTAAATATGATATCACTGTGGTGTAAAAATTGGAATTGACTCTAAATAATGAGAACTGTAAAGTCGTCCACATGAGTACGAAAAAAAATCCGTTAAACTTTGTTTACGAGATAAATCAATCAAAAGTGAAGGCCGTAAACCCCACAAAATACCTAGGAATAACTATTACTTCAGACTGAAGGTGGAAATAACACGTAGATAATGCCGTGGGAAAGGCGAACTGGAGACTTCCTTTTATTGGTAGAAGCCTTAAAAAATGTTACAGAATTACTAAAGAGACTGCATACACTACGCTTCATATAATGCATTTTAAGTGTGCTATGTATCTTATAACAATTTCCTACACTAGGAAATACCCAAAACGTCATTCTGTAGATTAAAGGACAAAGTTTCACTGAAAAACGGAAAAATACCGATACTATTTCTATCGAAACAGCAGAGACAGACTCAAAATAGGTAACTGGATATCTACAATGGGTCAGCTATATGTTTGTGAATAGCTAATAATACACAGGCAATGGGAAGGTGCCGTAGCAATGTTAAAACACCTTGTAGCACGAAATGTCATGAACTAACAAAAAGCTAGCAAATACTATTTTTTTATAAATTACTGCTTATCGGATTCGAGCTCGGATCCTTAATATTATGAAGTCAGAACCACGCGGGAATTTCATAGGCAGTAGTTCTATTGCCGAATTTCATCCATGCCTTTCTTACTTTCTAAGTCCCTTTACGGTTCTCGCTTTCTCGGTTAATTTTCACTGCCCACTGTTTCCGTATATCCTCATTCCTTGCGAACACAGGTATTACATAACAATCTTTACTTCGGTGTTTACAGACAACAGCGGAACAACGAGGCATTTCTCTTGACTGTCCTTAATGAATATGCAATACACATTATTAATTACACTCAGTGAATCACTCAAAATCAACATATAATCTTAAAATTGCCGCAAAAATTTTAGGGTTATTGTCAACGACTGACAGACAGCACGTTAATATAGTAAATAGAACCGACATAAGACGTTCAAAAGTGGAGCAGTGCCTGCCGTATTACAACCTGTACTTAATGTACAGTGAAATCACTGTCTGAAGCTTTTAAGACACACCACAGTACAGAAACGCACACTGTAGCTATTCACACACATGTAAAATTGTAAAAATGTCTGAAATGTGAGTACTCGGAATTGCATTGTAATAATTTACTCATGTTGTACTTGATTTTTGTTTGCATCGTTATTCTTGCGCCGAGTAAAAGATTTCACATTTGTTTTTATTTTATACTATCTTAAACCCGCGGCTCCGCTCGCGTGTTGGTTGATTATGATAGATAATGCGCGAAACGTCAAATCGATTTTTTAAAGAGATGTATTGAAAGAAATATCTTCTCTTCTGCTCTATTTATTTATTCTTATATTTCCTTATTCCTATGCTCATCCTTACAGAAAAAGAGCTGAAGACATCGTAGCACGCATAGACCAAAGATATGGTCTGTGGCATCACGTTTCGCTGTATGTAACCTCCTTGCTATAGAGTCGCAAACATCATCGCTGGCCTTCGAATTTTGTTATAGTTTGACGACTTTCAACCACCATATCTTCCACCTCCTTATAGCTATCGTTATAGAACTGCTATGGTGTACAACAGGAGACTTCAGACAACAATTACACACAGACCACACATTGCGTTCTGTAGTTTTCGCTGCAGAGCGAAATATTAACACACACACACACACACACACACGCACACACGCACACACGCAGACACACGTAGAATTTAATATACACCCATAACTTTCCATCCCAATGTACTTCAATATATCAGCTATGAAGCAACAATGCAACCAATAAAACCATTTTCTAAGAGTAATTATTTTTCCGCATTTCGCGTTATATTCTTCAAATAACTAAATATCTTATCAGATCGCTATATAACCGTGCCTAAAACGCGTAGACATTAGTAACTGTACACATTTTCAGTTCTTTATGTCTTGTGGCTCAGACGTGACTCAGACGTGATAAACGTACACCGAACAGACATTCACATTTATAGATATAGATAAAACAGAAGTGGCTCTGTGGACATTTCTTGTTGCCTGCGAGTCCGTGAGTGATTCGCTGGATATAAATGCGTTCTAAATATATTATCCGTAGTCTCCTTTATTTTCATTTGCATCCGGTTTTCGTAATATCTTAAATTTAATTGAGAACTTCATGTTAGTAGCTGTTCACTGAACTGTTATTCAACTTTATTACTTACATCTTGTCACTGAATGAGTATTTGTAAATCAGTGTTGCGTAAATTTTAATTAGAGTGGAAGGATGAATCTGGTATTCGCGTTGATTTCTGCGAAAACGTAATGCTTACATTTCCTTTCAGTTAACGTGTAAAATACCTTTTTTGTAACTACGTTCACATTTTTATTCACTTGTAACTCAGAATGACTTAGCTACTAGGGATACAAAACATACTCATTGACATGAAGCGAGACTATTTTAAACAGAGTTACTTCGCGAATTCATTCTGGGACAAACTTAATAAAGCACAATTCCAATTCTATAAAAAAAAAAAAAAAAAAAAAAAAAAAAAAAAAAAAAAAAAAAAAAGAAAATAAAAAAAAAGTTAACTGGTTCTCCACTAGATGCGAGAAAGTATGAAACACGGTTGCGAACCAAATTGAAATCATGAAGAATACACTTAGAAGCATTATAATAAGGTATTTTATAAAGATTCGTATGCTACAATAAATGCACACAAAAGATTATTTAACAAAACGAGTTTGCAATATGTGTTGACGGAAAAATAAAGCAGAGTAATGTAGTCAGAGCAATGTAGTCACAATGCAGTCAACAATTGCCGCGGCGGAGAGACCGAGTGCATTGAGGCGCTACGGTACGATGCGCAAGGCCGTTCCCCGTCGGGGGTTCGAAACCCCCTCGGGCATGGATGTTTGTGCCGTCTATAGTATAAGCTAGTTCAGAAGTAGTTTATAAGTTTAGGGACTGATGATCCTAAGGCCGGGGGTTTGAATCCCCCCTCGGGCATGGATATTTGTGCAGTCTTAGTTCGTAAGTAGTTCATAAGTAGTTTGTAAGTATAGGGACTGATGACCCCGTAGTTAAGTCCCATAAGATTTACAAACATTTGAACATTTGGACTGATGATCCCACAGTTAAGTCCCATAAGCTATACAAACATTTGAACATTTTTTGAATCAACAATTACAGTACACAAAAGGAGTCGTAATCTGCATCACACTGATATGAAACCAGCTTCCGTTTCATATCATATCATCTGTTTTGACTTTTTGAGAATTTCTAATGTGCATGTAAAGATCCGTAAGGTGACAAGCGTAGGGAAGTTTTGTTGGCAACGGGGTTCCTCGTCTCGGGCTCGCGCAGTCGGCCTGTTATATGACAGTTTGCAAAACAAGGTAGCCATTTGTCAATCTGACAGATGTGTCGACCGAGTTCAGTAGCTGCCGATACTTCTGCTGAGTATCGCGCTTAGGTGTAACGATAACGTGTCTGGAAATACCGGCGGTTAGAACTGCGTTAATGGCGGCTGCCGGAGAGGACCCGTTTTCGGGCGAAACAATATCTTACGAACTATTTAAAACTTGGAATGACATGTTCACTCTGCAGCGGAGTGTGCGCTGATAAGAAACTTCCTGGCAGATTAAAATTGTGTGCCGGAACCGGGACTCGAACCTGGAACCTTTGTCTTTCGCGTGCAAGAGCAATACCGGTAGTGCGCTTGCCCGCGAAAGGCAAAGGTTCCAGGTTCGAGTCCCGGTTCCGGCACACAATTTTAATCTGCCAGGAAGTTTCTTATTTAAATCTTAATAACAGCTGACTCCGATGTGATACCAAGGATCTTTTAGGCTCATTTTGAAGCTAACGAATAGCTGGTTGCGCTCATATAAACGCGCCTGCAGTCACATCAATAGTTTTTTGAGATGTAGTAAATTTAATATTTTCATCAAATAATAATTTTGTAAAATGTGTTTTTCGGAAACGCTTTGAGAAAATTGTTGAAACAAGGGCTGAAATGATAGCCCTCATTCAGTAACGTTGCTTACACCTTTTTTCTCAAACCCAGAGAATTTGAATTAGGTGCTGAAATATGATTTTCGATCATTACGAAAACTTCGTATTTATTAAATAATTTAAAAACCAAATCATGTATATAAATTCTCATGACATTTTCGAATTACGAGGAGTAATTCCTTTTTATTGATATATAACGTATATTTTTATCATTCATATTAAGTGTGAAATAGAGTATTTTGTTCTGGAAAGACCATGATTTGACTCCAGTGTATCGCTACGAGGGCATTTGACGAGGCGACCGTTTTGGTTTTGGGTCAGTGTGTTAGCGTCGTTCAGAGCGCGACGACGTGTGGGTGTATCGAGCGACTGTGCTGTCGCCTGATACTTGGAATTTTTTGGTGAAGTTTATTTGTTGGTGTCGAAAGCGTTGCATACAAAAGGTCAAAGACAACAGTACAACTATGATACAAAACAAAAGAGATTATATATAAACAAATTATACAACCACTAAATAGAATCAGACAAAAAATTAGCAAGCTCGACGGCATTCTCCTTGGCCTGCAATAGATCCTCCAGCGTGTAGGATACTGGGCACTGGGGACAGCTGTACAGGGGCTTGGTGGTTTGTTCGGATGCACATTCGCAGAGAGTTAATTGATCCCCGAGGTAGTTCCATCTGGCCATGTTGTCCTTTGTTTTACCCATCCCGCTTATTAATCTGTTGTGGGACTTCCTCCACGTTTTCAACGGCAGATTTTCGCCTGGGGGGGGGGGGGGGAATGCGATATCGGCATTTCCGGTTGTTTACAGGTTTTGTCGTGAAGGTGATGTACTACAGCTGACAGTAGTTTTCATAAAACTCTTCCCGGATTTCAGCCTGCCTGGGGGAGTTTGGTGTCCATGTAGCGGGCGAGCAGCGTTTTGTTCTACTCTACGTCTCTCTATATTTGCGCCAACTTCCCGTGTGTTATATCTGGTGGGGCTATCTCCCTCAGGAGGTACGTTTGTGGAATTTAATCTTTCTACATCCAGTGTGGAATTTTCAAATATTTTGTTTGTGGGACTTGTGATATTCAGCTGATTTGCAGAGCTGGAATTAGGAAATTGAGTGGTGTGTCAATTATTCTGCTCACGGGACTTGTAATTTTCAGCTAAAGTGGCATTGCTGGACTTACAAACATTTCCGGTGATAAACTTTGATTTTGGTTTACGTGAGTTGGTGGCTTTAGATAACTTGGGCGTACTCTGGAGTCGAGTGAAGAACTTAAATATTCGTGTTTATGACCAGTTGCCTGACTAAAGGACACATAACAAAGAAAGAGTAAAAAGTAGAACTTTGGCCTACTTCCAGTGAACATTCCTGCCTGCTAGTATTATTTTGGGGTCATTGCAGCGGACTTGAACGAAGCCAATTTATTAAAAGACCAACCATATCTCACAGAGCCCTGAAGGGAATAATCATTTTGTGTCAGTGATTATTATTTTTTCTTTTTTCTTTGTGCATTAGCACATGGTGGCTCGAGCTGTGTAATTATAAACGATTATATGAACCATTGACATTTTTAACACTATCACCCAATACAAAATTATCCGTGTATAAACTTGTAGGTCACAAGATCAAAATTGTAATATTTTTTCTCACAAACAAATGTTTTTGCCATCAAAACCGACGAGATGTTAACGTTAAGTTCCTAAATGAGATTTCTCGAAATAATACTTTACAACTTTTAAAAAGTTTTCAGTTTCCGTATACACACCACTAATAGACCATAATTCATCGCATAAAGTAAAAATAAAAAATATTTGCACCTAAATCGCCTAATTCGGTTTAAAAATGCATATTTTGCGCTAAAGTTTTCTGTATTTGAAGTTTACTTCTCACTCACTTGGAGTATTATTGTTTCTGTTTTCATATTTTAACAACAGGCATAGAATTCTTATATATTGATGATGTTTTGTTGCTATAGGGTTCATTGTGATATCAGTGTGTGAAGGAAACAGGCTTCATGTCATGAAGAAGCAGTGGTACTTGCTACAGTCAACTAAGCGAAATTTAAAGGCATCAAATGTTGCTATTGCTAGTAGTAGGGTGGTCCTTTCTGATAATTGTCATACGATGTAGAAGTGCTGTACAACCGATGTTCACGTGAACATTCTGACACCCATAGACGGCGTTCTGGATGTCCACGCTGCTCAGATAATCGCCAACACTGCCGTATTTGTAGGGCAGCAGTGGCAAATTGTAGAGTTACCACAGCACAGGTAAGTTAGGTAGTGATTATAGAATGTCAACACGAAATGATACCAAATGTTTACAAGCATTGCGTTCTATGGGCACGCACGCCTCTATCCTGTCTTGTATTCAAGCCACCGTACTCATGAACAAGGCCTGACTGGTGCTTTCAGAGGAACACTTGAAGCATGATCTTCACCCATGTAAGACAATTTAGTGTACACGCAAGTAATGCGCTTGGAACGTAAGCCTCGCAAGCGCTGTCTCGTAGGGTGCACAGCCCTCTCCCCTCCCCCTCCATTCTGAAGGCCTTAAGATCTCAGGTACAGATACAGCGCTCATTTACCTCTGGTGATTGTTGAGGGAACGTTGACTAACCCTCGAAACATGTTATAAGACCCGGTTTTCTTTTCTTTCTTGTTACAGGAAGGTGATGTGTTGTTCATAAAGGATAATGCTCTCTTCTAGACCGCAACTGAAATTCATTGTGCTCTGAATAACGTGCAACTTCCATGTGTAGCACGAGCCAGGAATTTCCTCCAATCGAGCATCGAGCAATTTATGAATGCAATTAGTCAACCCATCGCTCTTGCAAACGTAGTTGAGCAGATCGAGCAAGCGCAGAATAATATACCCCAAGACATCATTGATCATTCCTATGAAGCAATGGGGCCTGCAAAGACAACCGTGGAGGCTACACCATGTACTAAAATCGGTGTTTCTGAACAGATAGACACGACAACTTGTACATCAGAACCGCTTGAGCTACTGATCTGTACATGTTATCAGTTCACGTAGTGTTTCACACTGTTTCAGCTATAAATCTTGAGTGAACTGGAGGTGTAAAGAGTGTATGAATATTTATTAGAGCAGTAGCAGAATGTATGTATTCGGTACTGAGTAACGAATACGTTGGATGATACGAAGTACTGGATCGTTCCTCACAAATATATTTCGTTACTCGCATCGACCGTATCGATATGAGTTCTGTAACGAAAACCAATACGGATTATGCATATATTCTTTGATACTATTTATTATGAGAAATCTCTATAGACATCCGTGACGAACTTCAAGTGCATGTTGCGTAGCTCTACGATTTTAGACGGTTGTTTCAGTTTTTAAACATTTTGGATTATTCTTCTTCATCTGTGTTTCCAGGTTAATCCTCGATAATCTGACGTCAGATTTTCACGCAAACATAAGTTTTATTGTATTTTTGACCTGTAAGGATTTCATTTTAATGGTTAATTACTTATTCCTGGTATTGTCTACTATAAAAATCTTTTTGTAAAAAGTACTCATCAATTACCATCAAAACATTTTTATTCACGACTGTGTTATCTTAACTGCTAACATCACATAAAACAGTACAACAGTCCAGCTGCTCGCAAATGTAGCGCTACTACCTATGATCGGTCACTCTGGCATTCGTTTCGAAATATTCCGATTGATTCTGACATTTGAAGCCTGTACGAAAAGTACAAGAAAAGTACCGTATGATAAAAAAGTCAGTACAAATTTGAAAACTTAACAAATCACGGAATAATGTAAATTGAGAGGTAAAAATTGACACACATGCTTGGAATAACATGGGGTTTTATTAGAAAAAAATATTGCTAGACGCGTGAAAGATCTCTTGTGCGCGTCGTTTGGTGATGATCGTGTGCTCTGCAACCACTTTCGTCATGCCAATGCTTCACCATAACTCCGGACACGTTTTACATTCCTCGACTACAGCTATTGTTGAGGAATGATGGTGAACATATTGAGCATTTGCTGTTCTTTGCTTTGTCTTAATTTGTTATGCTAATTATTGCTTTTCTGATCCGATGAAGTGCCATCTGTCGGGCATTTTTTTTTTGTTCCAATAAAATCCGATATCATTCCAAGCATGTGTGTAAATTTTTACTTCTCTATCTACATTACTCCGTGATTTATTAAGTTTTCAAATTTATACTGACTTTTTGATCACCCCGCCGCGGGTGGGTCTCGCTAATTGATCAATTTGTACGACACTTGTAATTGAATCACGAGGGAAATGGGTTGTACTGATACTTTCCTTAGTAGTATAATTTCGTCAGAAACAGGCGTACAATAGTATTAGCAGCAACGGTAAAAAAAAATTCACGGTTCAAAGACATTGTAGCTGCCGTATTTCTGGTTGGCACTAATAACAAGAGTAACGATACGTTTGTAACGAATACCGTATGTTTTAGTAACGGATACATACGATTAAACATTTTTAGTTACTCTCACAACACAAATATTTATTTCTGGCAGTGTGAAAATTTGAAATTAAACACTGGACTGTCACTCTCGATTTATAATCGACCTCAACTAACGTGAATACAGTCTCGCATCATTTTCACGTGTAATAATTCTGCATCTCATAAACAAAATCTTAGCACTTTTTAACCACGAAGGTCATCCTATGAGTCTAGGCAGAAAGTGTAACTACAGCACCCGATGAATGAATTGCACCATTCACGAGGGGAGGCGAGGAAGGAGGAATGGCTTATATGTGCGGGGTGCCGTCGCAGGCACCACCACCTAGAGACAAGGCTTCACACAGCCCCAGCTACGTCACACTGACCAGGCCGCGGCCGCCAGCTGTATGGTTGGCCGCTGTGGCACGCCCCCTGCCTCGTAGTGGGCAACCAGTAAGCTGGTGGCCGCGGCCTGGTCAGTGTGACGTGGTACAGCCTGTTGTGAGGCCTTGGTGGTGTTGTCTCAGGGAATCGTGCGTGTGCAGGGGTGGGATGAGGGCTGCGTTAGAAGCGCCCCTGAGCCGGAGACGACAAAGCGACGAGCTGCCCGCGTCAGCAGCAGCTTCTGCAAGCGCATGCACAATCAAGCAGCCAGCACGCCGTGCCGCAGTCGACGGATCTCGTGACGCTGGGCTCAGAGCTCCACCTCCAAGTCGACGGTAATTAACCCGCAGGCTCTGGCACTATTTGAAGCCTAGCGCTTGAAGGGCGGCGTTAACACCGACACGAGATGGTTTTCGTTTCCGAATGCAAAGGCAAGGCGATGCTTTATCCCCTCTTCACAACTGTCCTTGAAAAGGTTATTACATCACTGAAATTAGTTCCGTCAGGCTTACATCCCGGACAGCACCTTAGAGTACTTGCATACGTAGATGATATCGTACTCGTAGGGAGAAGAATACTGTAACGATACATAATTAAATTTTTATATTTTTTTATCAATCAGCGACACTTGTCGCCGTGTTTCCCTCCTTCTCGAAATATTTTATCTGTGGAAAGGTTTTTTCGCTCGTCTTTCGTTTTTTCCGCCGTGTCGAGAGGACGGAACCGCGATCATTCACTCTCTTGTTTGAGCTTATTAAGCGTGGACATGTACGCAGACTGATTAGTGATGTAAGTGTGAGTGCTGTTAAATTTTAATTTAAAATATACCCTTTTTCTTACGAGCCATGTCTTCACCCTGTTTTCATTTAATAACGTCCCATCCTTCCTTAATTATTCATTTTCTTTGATATTTTCAGCTCCTCCTTATTCTGTAGTAACATTATGTTCAAACGCTATCACTTTCGCTTCGTGTGTTGCCTTAATTAAATCTCTGTTACTTTAATTCATTACTTTTCTTATTTTGAACCTGCCTTCGTATAAACAGTTTCGAGAAGTTCTATACACGTTTTTTCTGTTTGTTATTTGCGTAATCAAACTTTACTACACGGTACGTCAACAATGACTTACGACGCGAACAGTCTGAACATTATTTTACTGCGGAAAGTATCAACGTTTATCTAAACCATTCCACAGCTTAACAGTTTCATCTGCTGTGATCAACATTTCCAGAAAAAAGCTACAAAGGATTCTTTCCGTAAGTTTTCTCTGTGACGTTATTTTTGTGTGTTGCCTCAACCCCAATCTGTATTCCGGCATTTCATCTATTCAGCCATTTCGTGTATTAATTTCATCCAGCCTTGTCAAAAGTATTTAATCAGATTTTTTAAATCAAATTTCTATGATAGAAATTTTAACTTAAGTCCTTAATCTTTTAACCGCGGAGTTTAATATTAATGAGTACAGCAACAACAAAAAAGAAATGTTACAATATTACCAGTTATTGCACCGGCAAAGCCTACACAGCCACAAGAGACCGTACTGATGTCAGATTTACTTGTACTAAGAACAACACTAAAACACAAACACACACACACACACACACACACACACACACACACACGCGCTCGCGTTCGCGCGATATAGTCTGCGATGTTGAATGTCTGCAATTCCGCAAGTACTCTTTGGCATGTGCTGCACCGTGTTTGAGCTACCAGAGTTGTAATTCCGCCACTACCTTGTGAGTAGTGGCTATGTGTTATGTAGGCAGTGTGATCATGACGCAGAGAAATCTTTAAAGAATGAAGGTAAGACAAATTGACTGGATTATTAGGCTCTCCGCACAATTGTCATCGCCGGCCGCGGTGGCCGAGGAGACTAAGGCGCTCCAGTCACGGTAAGCACGGCCACTACGGTCGGGGGTTCGAATCCCCCCTCGGGCATGGATATTTCTGCCGTCCAAGTTCGTAAGTAGTTTGTAAGTTTAGGGACTGATGACCCCGTAGTTGAGTCCCATAGACTTTACAAACATTTGAACAGTTGCCATCCATCTATTGATTCAGCATGAAGAGCCAAAGATTATACTTTTAATTCATTTCTTTATAAACCAATTGGTAGTCCAGAGATTTTAAATGATGTTTTGAAATTTTTATTGATAAGAAAAGGTGTAAATATGATGAAGGTATTTGGATTCTGGACTTCATTGTTTCTCAGGTGTAGATGAAAGTAAAACATTATTTTCATAATGGCAAAAAATGCTTTATTGTGATGCAGTCTTAAGCTCATTTTGCTATCGATGCCACTCATTTAAGATGTTTATTGTCAAATCAGTTCATCGAAACTTCTCTTATGAGGAAAATATAATCTGTTTTTAATTCAAAATTCGAACGTTTATCATTCCTACCTGAGTATGTTGCACTTTTATTAATTTTTTGTGTGGAATTACAGAGATGGAGGACTTTTAATGTAAGTATAATTAGTGGATTCGATTTGCACACCGGCGAAATCTATAGTTAGTTTGGACTTCGCAGCGGCTGCAGCTTTGGCAGTAGTTTCGAAAGCAGTGTCACACATGCAGTTTACTTGCACACAGGTACGCCGTAAATCAGTGTTAACTGGAAAATGAGATAAATTGCAATCGGTAGCTTACAAAAGAAAATTAATTTTTGTTGTTCAGTGAGTTGCAGTCATCAATGGGTCAGTTCGTTTTCTGCTGGATTTTAAAGTCTTCAAACTCAATGAATAAGGTATTAGGGCCGGAACTGTAGTTATAAATTTGGTTTCTGCTGTACGTCACATTTATCACTTTGGTAAAGTTATCAGTCAGATTAGAGAAATTTTAGTTGAAGTGCAAAATCATTAACAATCACAAATTATGCACACAAAACAACATACGACACGATTCCTTAAGAAGCTACCCAGTTATAGCTCAGGCAATGTCTAAAGCGACAACTTTTACTTAATGAAAATATAATTTACTGCTAACTTTCTACATGCCCGAGGGAGGAATGAAAACTCCGGCGGGAGTGGTGATGCATCCTTTGACATATCGCCTCAGACCGCGTAGTCATTCCCGCGCGGCGCTAATGCTGAACCCATCATGTGTGTTTCAAATTTCCCCCAGGTGGCATTTTTTCGTCATCGAATCAAAATCGTTAAAGCTAAAGGTGAAGCAATGAATTAAAATTTGTGATGTGGATGGGAATCGAACCCGGACCTCCATGATTGCCAGGCAGACCAGCGTTAACGTAAGACCAACGCACCACTAACGATTAAGGTGCCTCGGGATAGTCTAAGTACGACTTCCCTCCAAGTCACAAACTTCAATTCAGATTCTGTGTTTCATAGATAATTGCCACTACTGCCAAGGCTCTCCATGCAGCGAAAATTATCTATGGGACACAGAAGCTGAATTAAAGTTTTAGACGTGAAGGGAAGTCGTACTTAAACTATTCCGAGACGCCTTAATCGTTAGTGGTGCGGTGGTCTAACAGTAAGCACGTTATCCGGGTTCGATTCCCGGCCGCATCACAAATTTTAATTCATTGCTTCACCTTTATATTTAATGTCTTGGAGATGTTCGAGACGAAAAACCGTCTCAGGTATCTGAATTTATAGGTAAATTGAATCAATTTCCGGCAGTGAATAGAGCTGTGTTGGTTGGTCTCGAAAGGGAGACCAAACTGCTGAGGTCATCAGTGCCACAGTGGGGAGGGAAAGGAATGAGGATTCGGAAAGGAGGAGAAGAAAAAGAAAATGCAATCCAGGTAGGAAAGAAGAAAGAAACACTGCATCTGTACGAGGCCTATCCTCCCCACGCAGGTGCTCACGAAATTACCGCGAGACCGTGAGCCCCCCGGGAGGAACAGGTGTTTGCAATGACATTTGTTCTTCGGTGTCAACCATTCGTGCTATTTGTTCACGAGATTCAGAGGGCCATAGACGCGGGTTCTCAGATAGGTGCCGTGCTTCTTGACCCGCAAGGCGTTTCATACAGTTGTCCATAGTCGTGTAATGAACAAAGTAAGAGCATATGGTATATCAGACCAATTGTGTTATTGGATTGAGGAGTTCCTAGATAACGGAACGCAGCATGTCGATCACAATGGAGAGAAATCTTCGGAAGTAAGAGTGATGTCAGGTGTGACACAGGGCAGTGTCGTGGGACCGTTGCTATTTAGATTACATATACATGACCTTGTGGATAACATCGGATGTTGACTGAGGCTTTTTGCGGATGAAGCTGTAGTACGGTATATCGAGAAGTTGTAACAATGGAAAATGGTACTGAAATGCAGGAGGATCTGCAACAAATTGACGTATGGTGTAGGGATTGGCAATTTAATGTCAATGTAGACAAGTGTAATGTTGTGCATCTTCATGTTTTCGCGGCGCAATGACTGTTCAAAGAAGTTTCGGGCGTGCAGCCGCATAAAGTTTTCTTCTTCTAATATTTCGGCTGAGAAACGTTCAGCCATCTTCAGAGACGAGTCGAAGACTGACGCTCCAGCACACGCTTCGTGCTTATAAACGCGCGGGCCGCGCTACTGCGCATGCGACCACAGATACAACAGGGCGCCAAAGACGTTACTCGGCGGCAAGTAAGTACACGTATATGTAAATTATGTCTGTGGCTGCATGGTCGATTGCTGCGGAGAAGTCGATGTATTATTATCTGTGCTGTGACGGAGTCTTCGTAAATTTATTAAAGAAAGTGCCGGATTCCATGATTTATCTAAATTGAAGCCACTGTCCCTGTTAATTAAATTCGTCCCCAAGCGAATTTCTATTGCTTCTTTCACTACTGAGTCCCAGAAAGATGAAGTGGAAGCTAAAATTTTGACGTTTTCGTACGTCATGGAGTGTCCAGTATCAAGACAGTGCTCTGCCACTGCCACTGAATGTGGCCTTTCGTACATAGGACAGACGACACGTACAGTGCAGGAAAGGTGCACGGAACACCAGAGATATACCCGTCTTTTACAACCTAATAAATCGGCATTGGCTGAGCACTGTCTTGATACTGGACACTCCATGACGTACGAAAACGTCAAAATTTTAGCTTCCACTTCATCTTTCTGGGACTCAGTAGTGAAAGAAGCAATAGAAATTCGCTTGGGGACGAATTTAATTAACAGGGACAGTCGCTTCAATTTAGATAAATCATGGAATCCGGCACTTTCTTTAATAAATTTACAAAGACGCCGTCACAGCACAGATAATAATACATCGACTTCTCCGCAGCAATCGACCATGCAGCCACAGACATAATTTACATATATGTGTACTTCCTTGACGCCGAGTAACGTCTTTGGCGCCTTGTTGTATCTGTGGCCGCATGCGCAGTAGCGCGGCCCGCGCGTTTATAAGCACGAAGCGTGTGCTGGAGCGTCAGTCTTCGACTCGTCTCTGAAGATGGCTGAACGTTTCTCAGCCGAAATATTCGAAGAAGAAAACTTTATGCGGCTGCACGCCCGAAACTTCTTTGAACAGTCATTGCGCCGCTAAAACATGAAGATGCACATCAAGTACCTCTTCGGGGAGGAGATGGTTTTAAGTGTTCGACGATTGGACAAGTTACTGGACTTGAGAGCGATATTACTGAGCTCTTTAGCCTTTTTATTGAGGTGCCGTGACCATGGCATTATTCCAAAGTTTGCCAGGTTAGTACATTTTATAAAATCGACTTCCATGAACAAGATTTTAAGAAGTGCTGGTGCTGCCATTGTTAAAGAGAGGATCCGTTTTACTCGACGACAGTTAGATCTTGTTTCTGAAGAACTTTATCGTCTCCACCTGAAGATAGCTGTGGATTTGCCCTGTCATTCATGGTACTGGATTGATGGTATAACGTGGGCTAAAGCCGATTGGATTCACGAGGTGTCTACATCAAGACAGACTGCAAAGTTTGACCGGCTTGAGACCCCTTCGCAACAAGATACTGTTATTCGACGCTCCGTTGTTAATATGACGGGTAGAGATTTGGACGATGCTACGATGTTGGTCTTAGGCAAAGGACTGAACTTTGCACCCACGCCAAAGGTTTTACCAATACCTTCGTTTATCAGTGCCGTTGAAGAAGCTGTTCGACCACTCTCCACGGATTCAGCAGATGAAATAAGACGTGAAACCTGCCGTGCTGTAATGAAGGCTCGCCCTCAAAGAAGTAATATTTCTGTGGCAGAGAGGGATGCACTACGTAAACTTCGCCAGGATACCGAGACAGAAGTTCTTCCAGCTGACAAAGGAAATGCCACTGTTTTAATGACTCGTGATGACTACCAAGATAAAATGTATAGTTTACTGACCGACAGTACATACCGAAAGCTTACCAAAGACCCCACAAATTAGGTAGTGAGGAAGACTATATCACTTCTGAACGCCTCCACCTTGCCTCCAGACGTTGTGAGAAGATTAAAACCAAGTGCTGCGGTTCCTCCAAGACTCTATGGACTTCCAAAGATCCCCAAAAAGGATGTCCCATTGCGTCCTATAGTGAGCAACATTGGCTCTCCTAATTATGATTGTGCCAAACATTTAGCGTCGTTATTAAGGCCATTGGTGGGAAAATGTGCTCATCACATACGTAACTCCGCTGACTTCATTGCCAAATTAAAATCTTTGAAATTGGACAGCTCTGACTTGTTAGTCAGTTTTGATGTAGTGTCCTTATTTACCAAGGTTCCTCTTTTAGACTCATTGTCTCTTATTGGCAAGAACTTTGACAAAGAGATTTCAGCTTTGTTTAAACATGTGATGACCTCGACATATTTTTTATTCAATAACGAGTTCTTTGAACAAACTGACGGTGACGCCATGGGTAGTCCCTTGTCCCCCTTGGTGGCTAATATGTTTATGGGGGACTTCGAGGAAAAGGTGCTGGAATCTGCCAGATTGAAGCCCACAGTGTTCTGGAGATATTTTGATGACACTTTTGTTGTGTGGCCTCACGGTGAAGACAAGTTACAAGTATTTTTAAATCACCTGAACTCCATCCATAACCAAATCCAGTTTACAATGGAAGTCGAAAAAGATGGATGCCTTCCATTTCTGGATGTGATGGTACGACGTAAAGACGATGGCACCTTAGGACATTCAGTATATAGAAAACCGACGCATACCGATTTATACTTACATGCAAATAGCTGCCATCATCCATCCCAGACGATGAGTGTTCTTAGAACACTAGTCCATAGAGCACACGTGATTGCTGATGAGACCAGTCTGCAGGACGAGCTTCTACACCTGAAGAGAGTCTTTGAAGCAAACGGGTACTCTCCACAACAGATATATAAGGCACTACGAACGAAGCCAACGGTACGTGCAAAGAATACGGAAGATGATACAAAAAGTTTTAAATCTACGGCTTTTCTGCCATATGTTGGGAGCCTGTCGTCGAAAATCGGACGGATTAGGAACAAACACGATGTTAAAGTAATTTTTCGACCCCCACCAAAGACAGCAGCACTTTTGGGTTCTAACAAGGATGATTTGGAGCTCCGGAATGCCGGGGTTTACAAGATCCCATGTGAATGTAGCCTTTCGTACATAGGACAGACGACACGTACAGTGCAGGAAAGGTGCACGGAACACAAGAGATATACCCGTCTTTTACAACCTAATAAATCGGCATTGGCTGAGCACTGTCTTGATACTGGACACTCCATGACGTACGAAAACGTCAAAATTTTAGCTTCCACTTCATCTTTCTGGGACTCAGTAGTGAAAGAAGCAATAGAAATTCGCTTGGGGACGAATTTAATTAACAGGGACAGTCGCTTCAATTTACATAAATCATGGAATCCGGCACTTTCTTTAATAAATTTACAAAGACGCCGTCACAGCACAGATAATAATACATCGACTTCTCCGCAGCAATCGACCATGCAGCCACAGACATAATTTACATATATGTGTACTTCCTTGACGCCGAGTAACGTCTTTGGCGCCTTGTTGTATCTGTGGCCGCATGCGCAGTAGCGCGGCCCGCGCGTTTATAAGCACGAAGCGTGTGCTGGAGCGTCAGTCTTCGACTCGTCTCTGAAGATGGCTGAACGTTTCTCAGCCGAAATATTAGAAGAAGAAAACTTTATGCGGCTGCACGCCCGAAACTTCTTTGAACAAGTGTAATGTTCTACGAATATAAAGAAAGAAAGATACTTTATCATTTAGGTACACTATAGCAGGTGAGCAACTGTAAATAGTAAATTCCATAAATTATGTGGGACTGATTTAAAATGGAACGCCCATATAAAATTAATTGTCGGTAAAGCAGATGCCAGACTAAGATACACCGGAAGAATGCTAAGGAAATGCAGTCATAAAACAAAGGAATTAGACTACAGTACCCTTGTTCGCCCACTGCTCACCGGTGTGGGATCCGAACCAGGTGAGGTTGATAGAAGAGATAGAGAAGATCCAACGGAGAGCAGCGCGCTTCGCCACAGGATCATTTAGTATGGTAATCGTGAAAGCGTTACGGAGATGATCGATAAACTCCAGTGGAAGAATCTTCAAGAGTGACACTCCTCAACTCGGTACGAGCTTTTGTCGAAGATTCGAGAACATACCTTTACCGAGGAGTCAAGCAGCATATTGCTCCCTCCTACGTATATCTCGTGAAGAGATCATGTGGATAAAATCAGAGAAATTAGAGCCCACACAGAGGCATACCGACAATCTTTTTTTCCGCGAACAATACGAGACTGGAAAGGAGGGAGAACCGATAGTGGTACTGAAGGTACTCTCCACGACACATCAGGTGGCTTGTGGAGTATGGATGCAGATGTAACAAGAAGGGTGGAAATAGCATTAAAATTATCCTGCGCTACACATCCTAAAAGTGATATTGATGCAGAAAGCACGAGGCACATCGGATTAATTTAAAAGCAACGACTGCACAACGAAAACTTTTTTCTGTACTAGAGATCAGTTCTGTAATTCCGATAATTGGAGCCGCTGTTTAAAGTGCATTCGGGTCTCCCATATCCTCGTTTGTGTCGCAGTTTCCGGTAACGGTAATGTGTGTTGGGAAACACCGTAGGCCGGTGGGCGGATTGCGCGGCTTTTGTGCCCCCTCTGGATCCGTAATGCGCCACTAGCCTGGCGGTACACTGTGCGGGTAATCCCTGGGACGGCCGGTCGTCCGCCGCGATCATGCATTAGGCAGACTGGGCGCGGCGATAGAGCCAGCGCCCCGCTTATCTCTGCGCGCAGGCGGGTCTGCGGCTCACACATCCGCATCCGAAACACTGTGCGCAGTCTGGCCACTCCTACTGACTAATGGCACGCCACAATAGATGCTGTTCAGCGTACGTGGCTGCGCTTAAAAATTACTCCTACGACTACTGTCATTTTCATACCACATCGTTATAGTACGGTAAAGCAGTCAACAATCAGAAGATTGGTTTGAACATCACAGTGATTTACTATGCATTGTCCTGTTTGGAGGTGGTATGCCGTTGCCTTCTTCGAACTGACTTACCCAGCCAGTTATAGGGGGACCTACAGTTTAACGTGTGTTCCGAACCACCTGTTCAAATTAACAAGCGGATGACCACAAAAAGAAATTTTGCAGCGCTCAGCGCCTGCTTTTAGCAGTTGGCGAATTCGTATCACTTATTTTACATATTGATGCATTTGAATTAAAATTTGTGGTGCGGCCGGGAATCAAAACCCGGACCTCCATGCTTACTAGGCAGACGTCTTAACCGTTAGACTACCACACCACTAACGATTAAGGCGCCTTGGAATAGTCTAAGTTTTGAGTCTCAGCCTCGTCGCCGCTTTTGTGTCTCGTTTACGTTGTAGGTGTCGGTGGCCGAGTACAAAGAGACCGACACAGGAATAAAGGATGCACGCGTGTGCAGGTACGGAGCTGAGCAGTCAGTGGGACAGCAGAAACTAGAAACACTAGAGTAAATTAGAACGAGATATATATTTCATAGAGACTTAGTAATACTTAACTTTTACATAGTTCTTCACTGCAGAATGCTGATACATAGATTATATAGAGGCCTGTCTAATGATGATTCGTAGTGCCTATCCGATAGCCAAGTCTTAACTGGTGCCTATTTGGTTCTGAAGTGTTAACTGGTTCCTATCTCAGTTCCAAGTGAACGATGGTGGCCACGAGCGGAGTGGTAGCAGAGGGCGCTCGTGGCTGACGTCGTAAGAACGCCGCGCCGTGCGTGCATGGCGGCGCGCGGCGAAAGTAGGTGGCGCGCACATTAGACTTGTGCGACACCACACTAAGCACGATTTCCCTCCACGTCACAAACTTTAATTCAGCTTTTGTGTTCCAAAGATAATTGCCATTACTGCCAAGGCTCTCCATGCAGCGGAATAGCACCTCGGCAATTGACATGTTGGAACAATCCTGTTAAGGTGATATAAATATCAATTTAATACAAATATACAATCCCTGAGACGGATTTTCGTCTCAAATATGTCAAAGACATTAAAGACATTGTTGGATTGTTCCAACATGTCCATTGCCGAGGTGCTATTAAGCTGCATGGAGAGCCTTGGCAGTAGTGGAAATTATGTTTGGAACACAGAAGTTGAATTAAACTTGATTGATTTATCTTGTAATCAAAAGTGAAGACCGTAAACTCCACAAAATAACTAGACTTAAACTGGAAAGAACATGTAGATAAGGTCGTGGGAAAGGCGAACCAGAGACTGCGTTTCATTGGCAGAACGCATAAAAGATGCAACTGAACTACTAATGAGACTGCATACACTACACTTGTCCGTCCTTTTTTGGAGTATTGCTGCCCAGTGTGAGGTCCTTATTAGTTGGATTTGACGAAGGACATCGAAAGAGTCCAAAGAAGGGCAGCTCGTTTTGTATTGTCACGATACAGGGGAAACAGCGTTACGGAAATGATACAGGATCTGGGATTGGAATCATTGCAACAACGGCGCTTATCACTGCGGCGTGAGCTACTTACGAGACTCCAATCGTCAACATTCTACTCCGAATGCGAAAATATATTGTTGACTCCCACTTACAAAAGTAGAAATGATTATCAGCATAAAATACGAGAAATCAGAGCTCGATCGGAGAGATTCATGTGTTCTTTCTCCCTTCGCGCTATTCGAGGATGGAATGGGAGATAAATAGTATAAAGGTGGTTTGATGAACCCTCTGCCAGGAAATTAAATGTGATTTGCAGAGTATCCCATGAACCACAGACATTGCCGAGGTGGGGTGGCTTGCGTACCTCAACGATACAGATAGTCGTACGGTAGGTGCAACCACATCGGAGGGGTATGTGTGGAGAGGCTAGACAAACATGTGGTTCCTGAAGAGGGGCAGCAGCCTTTTCAGTAGTTACAGGGGCAACAGTCTGGATTATTAAATGAGTTGCCCTTGTAACATCAGCTAATGTGGCTTTACCACACGGTTACTGCGAACGGCTGAAAGCAAGGGGAAACTGCAGCCGTTATTTTTCCCGAGGACATGCAGCTCTACTGTATGAACATATGATAATGGCATCCTCTCGGGTAAAATATTCCGGAGGTAAAATTGTCCCCCATTCGGATCTCCGCGCGGGGACTACTCAGGAGGATGTTGTCATCATGAACGACAACAGTGGCATTCTACGGGTCGGAGCGTGGAATGTTAGATCCCTTAATCGAGTAGGAAAAGTAGAAAATTTAAAAAGGGAAATGGATAGGTTGAAGTTAGATATAGTGGGGATTAGTGAAGTTCGGTGGCAGGATGAACAGGATTTCTTGTCAGGTGAGTACAGGATTATAAATACAAAATCAGTTGGGGGTATCACAGGAGTAGGGCTGATAATGAATAAGAAAATAGGACTGCGGGTAAACTACTATGAGCAGCACAGTGATCGCATTATCATTGTCAAGATAGATACGAAGCCAACACCGACAACAGTAGATATGCCAACTAGTTCTGCCGATGATGAGGAAATCGAAGAAATATATGAGGAAATAAAGGAGATTATTCAGACAATTAAGGGAGAGGAAAACTTAATTGTTATTGGACACTGGAATTCGGTTGTAGGGCAACAATGGGAGGGAAGATAGTAGGTGAATATGGTCTGGGCAAAAGAATGAAAGAGGAAGCCGACTGGTAAAATTTTGCACAGAACATAATTTAGTTATAACAAACACCTGGTTCAAGAATCACAAAAGAAGGGTGCGTACGTGGAAGAGACCAGGAGACACCTGGAGATACCAGATAGATTTTATAACGGTAAGACATAATTTCGGAACCAGGTTTTAAAGTGTAAGACATATCCAGGGGCAGATATAGACTCTGACCGTAACTTGTTGGTTATGAACTGTAGGCTGAAACTAAGAAAGTACAAAAAGGTAGGAAAATAAGGTGATGGGACCTGGATAAATTGAAGGAACCTGAGTTCCTAAAAATTTCAGAGGGAGCTTTAGGCAACAATTGAGAAACAGGGGAATATAAAACAGTAGAGGAGGAATGGGTAAAATTGAGAGATGAAATAGTGAAGGTAGCAGAGGACAAAATAGGTAGGAAGGCAAGACCTACAAAAAATCCTTGGATATCACAGGAGATATTAAATTTAATCGATGAAAGGAGAAAATATAAAAATGCAGTAAATGAACCAGGCAAAATGGAGTACAGACGACTAAGAAATGAGATTGACAGGAAGTGCAAAATGGCTAAGCAGGAGTGGCTAGAAGGCAAATGCAAGGATGTAGAAGAATGAATAAATAGGGGAAAAATAGATACTCCATACAGGAAAATAAAATAAACATTTGGAGATAAGAAAACCAGCGCTATGAATATCAAGGACAGTGATGGAAAACCAGTTCTCATCAAAGAAGGGAAAGCTGGAAGGTGGAAAGAGTATATAGAGGGGCTCTACAAAGGGAATGAACTTCAGGACAATATTGTAGGAAGGGAAGAGGATGTAGAGAAGATGAAATAGGAGATACTATACTGAGAGATGAATTTGACAGAGCCCTGAAAGACCTAAGTCGAAACAAGGCCCCTGGAGTAGATGATATTCCCTCAGAGCTACTGAAGTCTCTGGCAGAACCAGCCATGACAAACCTGTTTCACTTGGTGTGTAAGATGTATGAGACAGACTTTAAGAAAAATGTTATAATTCCCATTCCAAAGAAAGCAGGTGCAGACAGGTGTGAAAACTACAGAACCATCAGGTTAATAAATCATGGTTGCAAAATATTAACACGAATTATATACAGAAGGATGGAAAAGCTAGTAGAAGCCGACCTCGGGTAAGATCAGTTTGAGATCAGGAGAAATGTAGGACGACGGGAGGCAATACTCACTTTACGGCTTATCCTAGAAGATATATTAAGATAAGGCAAACCTACATTTCTAGCTTTTGTAGATTTGGAGAAGGCTTTTAACAATGTTGATTGGAATAAACTCTTTGAAGTTCTGAAGCAAGCAGGAGTAAAATATAGGGAGCGTAAGGTTATTTACAACTTGTACAAAAACCAGACAGCGGTTGTCAGAGTTGAAGGGCATGAAATGGATGCAGTGGTTGGAAAGGGAGTAAGACAGGGTGGTAGTCTATTGTTGTTCAATTTGTACATTGAGCAAGCTATAAAGGAAAGCAAGGAGAAATTTGGAGAAGGAATTAAAGTTCAGGGTGAAGAATTAAAAACATTGCGTTTTGCCGACGACAAAGTAATTCTGTCAGATACAGCAAAGGACCTGGAAGAGCAATTGAACGGAATGGACAGTGTGCTGAAAGGTGCATATAAGATGAACATTAGCAAAAGCAAAACTAGGGTAATGGAGTTCAGTGTAAGAAAATCAGGTGATGCTGAAGGAATTAGATGGGGAAACGAAGCAATAAAGGAGGTAGATGAGTTTTCCTACTTGGGCAGTAAAATAACAAATGATGGTCGTAGTACAGAGGCTATAAAATGCAGAATAGCAATGGGTAGAAAGGCATTCTTGAATAAGAGAAATTTGTTAACATCGAATATTGATTTAAGCCTAAGGAAGTCCTTTCTGAAGGCATTTGTATGGAGTGTTGCCTTGTATGGGAGTGAGACATGGACGATAAACAGTGCGGACATGAAGAGGATTGAGGCTTTTGAAATATGGTGCTACAGAAGAATGCTGAAGATTAGGTGGGTGGATCGCTTAACTAATGAGGAGGATGTTGTTGTTATGGTCTTCAGTCCGGCGACTGGTTTGATGCAGCTCTCCAACCTACTCTATCCTGAGCAAGCCTTTTCATCTCCTTATAAGAACGACAACCCACATCCACTTGAATCTGCCTACTATTCGCGTCTCTTGGTCTCCCTCTGCGGTTTTTACCCCACACACTTCCCTCCAATGCTAAATTTACGATTCCTCGATGTCTAAGAATATGTCCTACGAAGCGATCCCTTCTTTTAATCTGGGTGTGCCAAAAATTCCTTTTCTCACCAATTCTGTTAAGTACCTCTTCATTAGTTATGCGATCTACCCACCTAATCTTCAGCATTCTTCTGTGCACCACAGTTCAAAAGCCTCTATCCTCTTCCTGTCCGCACTGCTTATCGTCCATGTTTCACTCCCGTACAAGGCAACACTCCACAAAAATACCTTCAGAAAAGACTTCATTACACTTAAATTAATATTCGATGTTAGCAAGTTTCTCTTTTTCAAAAATGCCTTTCATCCCATTGCCATTCTGCATGTTATATCCTCTGTACTGCGACCATCGCATGTTATTTTACTGCCCAAGTAACAACCTAATCTAATTACTTCAGCATCACCTGATTTTCTAAGACCGCATTCCATTACTTTTGTTTTGGTCTTGTTAATGTTCATTTTATACGCTCTCTTCAACACGCTGTCCATTCCATCCAACTGCTCTTCCAGGTCCTTTGCTGTCTCTGACAGAATTACAATGTCATCAGCAAAACGCAATGTTTTTATTTCTTCTCCGTGAACTTTAATCCCTATTCCAAATTTTTCCTTGCTCTCCTCCACCGCCTGCTCGATATACAAATTGAATATCATCGGAAAAAGGCTACAACCCTGTCTTACTCCCTTCCCAACTGATGCTCTCCTTTTATGTCCTTCGAGTCTAATAACTGCAGTCTGGCTTTTGTACAAGTTGTAAATAACTCTCCTTTCCCTGTATTTTGCCCCTGCTGACTACAGAATTTGAAAGAGTGTATTCCAGTCAACATTGTCAAAAGCTTTCTCCAAATCTGCAAAAGCTAAAATTGTAGATTTGCCTTTCCTTCATCTATCTTCTAAGATAAGACGTAAAGTGAAAAATACCTCCCGAGTTCCTACGTTCCTCCTGAATCCAAACTGATCTTCCCCGAGGTCAGCCTCTACAAGCTTTTCCATTCTCCTGTAGATAATTCGTGTTAAAATTTTGCAACCAAAGTGATGGTTCTGGAATTTTCACACCTGTCTGCGCCTGATTTCTATGGATTGAGGATTATTACATTTTTCTTAAAGTCTGAGGGTATTTCGCCTGTCTCATATACCCTACACACCATTTCAAATAGTTTTGTCATGGCTGGCTCTCCCAGAGACTTTAGTAGCTCCTATTTCATCTTGATCTACTTCCTCTTCCCTTCCTACAACATCGTCTCTAAGTTCATTTCCTTTTTAGAGCTGCTCTATGTACTTTTCCACCTTTCAGCTTTCCCTTCTTTGCTGAGAACTGGTTTCCCATCTGAGTTCTTGATATTTGTAGAGTTGCTTTTCTTGTCCCCAAATGTCTCTTTTATTTTCCTGTAGGCTGTATCTACTTTTCCCCTTCTTATATATTCTTCTACAGATTTGCATTTGGCTTCTAGCCTCTCCAGCTTAGCCATTTTGCACTTCCTACCAATCTCATTTCTTAGTCGTCTGTACTCCATTTTGCCTGTTTCATTTACTGCATTTTTATATTTTCTCCTTTCATCAATTAAATTTAGTATTTCCTGTGATATCCAAGGATTTTTTGTAGGTCTCGCCTTTCTACCAATTTTGTCCTCTGCAGCCTTCACTATTTCATCTCTCAATGCTACCCATTCCTCTTCTACTGTTTTATTTCCTCCTGTTTCTGTCAATTGGTGCCTAAATCTCCCTCTGAATTTCTCCAGAACTCCACGTTCCTTCAATTTATCTAAGTCCCATCTCCTTATTTTCCAACTTTTCTGCAGTTTCTTTTTTCAGTTTCAGCCTACAGTTCATGACTAACAAGTTATGGTCAGAGTCTATATCTGCCCCTGGGTATGTCTTACAATTTATCATCTGGTTCCAGAATCTATCTTTTACCATTATAAAATCTATCTGATACCTTCCGGTGTCTCCTGGTCTCTTCCACGTATACAACCTTCCGTGCAAAATTCTACTAGGCGACTTCCTCTTTCTTTCCTTCTGCCCAGTCCATATTCACCTACTATTTTTCCTTCTCTTCCTTTTCCTACTACCGAATTCCAGTCTCCCATCACAATTAAGTTTTCCTCTCCCTTAACTGTCTGAATAATTTCCTTTAGCTGATATATTTCTTCGATCTCCTCATCATCGGCAGAGCTAGTTGGCATATAAACCTGTACTACTGTTGTAGGTGTTGGCTTCGTATCTATCTTGACAATGATAATGCGACCACTGTGCTGCTCACAGTAGTTTACCCGCATTCCTATCTTCTTATTCAGCATCACTCCTACTCCTGTGATACCCCCAACTGATTTTGTATTTATAATCCTGTACTCACGTGACCAGAAATCCTGTTCATCCTGCCACCGAACTTCACTAATCCCCACTAAATCTAAATTGAACCTATCCATTTCCCTTTTTAAATTTTCTAATTTTCCTACACGATTAATGTATCTAACATTCCACGCTCCGATCCGTAGAATGCCACTGTTGTCTTTCATGATGACAACATCCTCCTGAGTAGTCCCCGCCCGGAGACCCGAATGGGGGACTATTTTACCTCCGGAATATTTTACCAGAGCGCATGCCATCATCATATTTCCATACAGTAGAGCTGCATTTCCTCGGGAAAAATAACGGCTGTAGTTTCCCCTTGCTTTCAGCCGTTCGCAGTAACTGCATGGAAAAGCCACATTAGCTGATGTTACAAGGCCAGTTCAGTTAATCATCCAGGCTGTTGTCCCTGTAACTACTGAAAAGGCTGCTGCCCCTCTTCAGGAACCACACGTTTGTCTGGCCTCTCCACAGATACCCCTCCGCTGTGATTGCACTTACGGTACGGCTATCTGCATCTTTGAGGCATGCAAGCCACGTTGGAGGGAAGTATGTGGGGTAAAAATCGCAGAGGAAGACCAAGAGATGGATACAGTAAGCAGATTCGGACATATGTAGGTTGCCGTTCTTATGTGGAGATGAAGAGGTTTGCTCAGGATAGGGTATTGTGGAGAGCTGCATCAAACCAGTCTCCGGACTTAAGACTACAATAACAAACCATGTAGATGTTGATGTAAGTTGCACATGTGGATTTTTAAACAGCGCAATCCCTCCAAACCCCTGCAAACAAAGACACCTAAGTCCACACAGGCAGCATTCGGCCATCGGAATATATAGAGAGGGAATGTTAAGATAGTAGCAGTTAACTGCAGGAGTATCTACACAGAGATTCCACGAATGCTCTCGGTTGTAAACAACCACAGTGACCACACAGAGTTAGGAATAGGAAGCTGTCTGAGGTCAGATATCAATAAGAATGAAATTATATTCTCAAAGTGGAACTTCGCCTGAACAAGTAGGTGGTGGCGTTTACAGCCATTAAAATAATAATAAGGACGACGATGCCGAGGAGGTGGAGATAAGGAAATTGATATACATTGTGTCAAAACCAGGGTTAAAAGTGGATTGAACATTGACAGCGTAATTGAATATTCCTACGAATCAGCAGTAGATGAGGGCTATCAGATTATTTGACGTACATCTTGGAAAATGACTGACTTAAATTTTCGAGACGTATGTTAGTATTTGCTGGAAATTCCGATTTACCGGACGTTGAGTTACTCAAACTTCAGAGACTGGAGTGAAACATTACAAGTTTTTTTATCGGAAAATTACTTTGACCATTTCAACACTTGAGACCTACTGATGACAGAACTGAAACTTTGCAATCAGCAATGACTAGTCATACTCTGAACCGCATGCCGTTATAGCTCTAGTGAATACGGCTGTACTTTGAAACATCGAGAAGGAAAGACCTTTCTTTTTATCAAGAGCGACAAGAGAGACCTATCTTCGAGGACTCCGCAATGGTAACTTTGTACAAGGTAACACAAAACCATATATCGCTCGTGCTGTTCTTGCTTACGTGGGATGAAAATAATATAAAAAACAGAGATGTTCACGTTTGAACATGAAGTGGTAGTCCAGCATTCGCAGTGTCGAACGAAACGTACAAGGCGTGGACAAAATAATATGCTTACTAAACATAGACACAATATTTAATTAGTAGTAATTAGCATTCTTTCCAAGGATTGTGTGCCCACTGATGTTGTCCAAGTGGTGATATAATAATTGTTGCTCATTGTCGATACTAAGACCTGATTAAATGTCGTGGCAAAGGTCCTCAACTCCCTCGCCACAATTATCAGGAGCTGGCTGACTGTCTTGTGTGTTTAGATGTCGAACCTGTTACCTCCATCCAGCTACCAAGACCTCACTGCTACTGCGACACCATCCTACGCCGTTGTTATCCGTCTCGAAAGTGGCCATACCGATATATCGTGTAGTAGGTAGGTTGTAACAGTGTTCAGGCTGTAAAGTGCTTGCAGAAGGTGCTGCTGGCACCCATAATGTGACGCTTGTGCTGAAATGTAAAGCATGAGCATCTGTCCGTCGCCACACATTATTATGCAAACATAACCCTACTACGATGCTTTCTTCAAGGTGTTGCAGTTTAGGAGACCGACAATGTATATATAACAAATGGTCTTTATCGCTTTATATGCCTAGGACCTACCTTACGTGATAAAAAATAGATTCTGACTAGATACTACAATGAACATTCGGACAGATTCTAGAACTTTAATACGGTTCTTGTGGATAATAGGGTGCTGGCCCATTGACCCAACCCCCAGCTTAAGGATCAAGATTTGAAAATAGAGTTTCGTCTTGCAAGAAATTTGGCTTCACCACACCTAAATAGATCCCCCTTCCCTCTGACGAGGCCTGTCCGGCTGAGGTGACCCTGGCAGTAGCTACGCTACCTTCATCAAAGCACTATTGGAGCACGCAAAACATACTTTCCGGTACAGAAGATAACTACGATAACGAGGTGTCTCTTGGGAGAGAAATAACCAGGTAGGCGTAAACTCGACAGACCACGACGTCCTTGGACGGACCTCATAAATGAAATAACGAAGCGTCGTGTCATACACAAGGAAAATACACTGGGTAAATGAGCTTAGATGTAGAAAACAGGAATAAAAAATTTTGTTATTCATTCTCATTGTATAAATAATAATCGTTGTAAAAGTAATTATGTAGCGTATGTAGGGCAAACGTTCACATAAAATGTTTTTGTTTCAAATTCTATACGATTTTCAAATGACTTCCAACAGGCACAGGCAATATATATGAATTCTATACACATTAAAGAATATTTATGTATATAATGTATAAAGTGCAAAGTGAAAGCATTTGAGCGACTTATTCAAATTTCAATACTCTAAGGAGCATTCGGACACACACCGGCTATATATTTCATGTACTTAATACTTAAATTTACGTTTAATACAGAAATGGGGAAAGTTCACAGCAAAATCATGGGGTGAAATTGATCGAATTACTTCAATTTTTCCAATTTTGGGACACACTAAAAATTATTTAGACTCCCGTAAGGTATATATAGAAATATAGAAACCTTGGCCGCACTATGAAAATATGGTTTAGTTTTCGATCTCAAAGATTGAGTTACGATTTCAGGCCAGTTTTCACAGTTATATTCCTTTTCCTAGCATATAATGCCAAAAACAATAATAGTGTGAACTAGTATATGTTGTTTCATTGCCATCCATGCAGCTAGTTTTACAGAAAATAGCGACATTCTATTTGTGGCATCTCGTCTTTAATTTACGATATTACAGGACAATCTGAATCATCTGCTATCATAAGACTGTAAAGTACAGGTTGGAATGTTAGTGACTTGAGGTTACCTAGCAGCTCGCCGTAATGGCCATTGCTGGACGTACGAAAGGCAATCACATTCACAAAATATAAGTTTTCGGCCACAGCCTTCTTCAGACAGGAACATATGTGCATTAACAGAATCACTCACACATATCTGATGCATCTCTGGTAGCTCGGCCACAGTAATGTGGCAGTGGAGAAACAGGAAGAGTGGATGGTTAATGGTAGGGTTTAGTGATCTGACGTTAGGCTGTGCAATTTATTCCCACAATAAAAATTACGCATATTACGGTAACAACTGGATTCTTGCTTTTGGAAAACGTACTGAGTCAGAATGCGTACTAAAGTTTTCTTGTTATTTATAATTTGACTTACATTTTTTTTTTTAGAATTTTTCTACACACTGTTGAATACATAGTGGTATTTTGCATTAGCTACACATGACATTTGTCCATGCTTGTTGCTTCCGCGTGCTTTGTTGTCTCATCGTCTCCTTGTGCTCCTTGTTGGAAAACGTTTTCCAACTGCGCATAAGCTCACGTCACTGACTGTACTGAAGAAAGGAAACATACGGAAAGAGTGCAAAAATAAATTCTTACAATTCGACTATAGTGAATATAAATAAAGTTCAACAAGAATCTAATGTTTTCAGTGTTGTTAATAACACAAGATGACACAAATATTAGAAATATTAGAAACCTGGCCCACTATTATAACTAAATAAACAAATAGACAAAAGTATAGGGGTGGGATAGGATGATATAGGTGGGGTGCATTGGAGAATTGAAAAGCTTAACAAATAGGAGGTATGCACTGGAACTAAAACAGTGAAAAAAAATTCAATTACAATGTTCACAATAAAAATTAAAATAAAATTAGATTTTCAACTTCAGTAAAGTAATTGTTAGAGATATGTACTGGAAACTATTACAAACTTTCTTCCAGGAGTGCTAGTCTTGCGTGTTTGCAGGAGAGCTTCTGTGAAGTTTGGAAAGTAGGAGACGAGGTACTGGCGGAAGTAAAGTTGTGCGGCGGCATCGTGAGTCGTGTCGGGATAGCACAGTCGGTAGTGCGCTTGCCCGCGAAAGGCGAAGGTCCCAGGTTCGTGTCCCGGTCCCGGCACACAATTTTAATCTGCCAGGAAGTTTCATATCAGCGCACACTCCGCTGCAGAGTGAAAGTTTCATTCTGGAAACATCCCTTAGGCTGTGGCTAAGCCATGTCTCCACCATATCCTTTCTTCCAGGAGTGCTAGTCTTGCGTGTTTGCAGGAGAGCTTCTGTGAAGTTTGGAAAGTAGGAGACGAGGTACTGGCGGAAGTAAAGTTGTGAGGCGGCATCGTGAGTCGTGTCGGGATAGCACAGTCGGTAGTGCGCTTGCCCGCGAAAGGCAAAGGTCCCAGGTTCGAGTCCCGGTTCCGGCACACAATTTTAATCTGCCAGGAAGTTTCTTATTACAAACATGTTTTGACTCCAAAATAGAGTAAGGTAAAATATGAAGATACAAGAAGTGGAGGAATGAAATGGAACAGGTCACTTAGCCAGCAAAGGTCAGAAGCCAAATCTACTAGAGGCCTTGGAAGTAAAGAAACATCTGGCTCATAGTCCAGGCTTCATTGTAAATGATCAAACAGTCCTCAATACATCACCATTTCTGAACCCACCATAATCTACAGAGTATCCGGGCCTGTTCCATTCAATCCTCCACTTCTTGTATCTTCATATTTTACCTTGCTCTATTTTGGAGTCAGCATATGTTTGTAGTAGTTTCCAACACCTTTGTCTAGCAATTACTTTACTGATATGAAGTTGTAAATCTAACTTAAATTTGGTACAGCCACTGATTCTTTATTTAATTGTGAACACTGTATTTGAATAAGTTTATTTTCAATGTTTTCCAGTTCGACTGCGTAACTCCGATTTTTTAAGGTTCACAATTCACCAATGCGCCCCACCTGTAACCTCCTAACCCACACCTATATTTTGTCTGCTTACTTATTTAGTTATAATAGTGTTCCAGGTTTCTAATATTTCTAATAGTTGTGCCACCTTGTGTTGTGAATAACCCTTAAAAAGATTTCTGTTGAACTTTGTTTATATTTACTATAGTCATGTTGTAATAATTCATGTTTGCACAGTTTCTCTATGTATGGTATTTACGTTTCCTTTTTTCAGTCCTATTATTTTACAGATTTCATTCAAATATTTATTTACACTGTAACTGCTGCATTAAAAAAGTAATATACTTTGCTTTATGTAACATCTCTTCTGGTTTACTGACAACAAAAGTTCTTTGACTGAATTTCAGTAAATGTCTGATGATGGCTTAATAAGCCGAAAATTGATTGACAAAATAAACGAATCAGTAGCGAAACACAAATCTTGTGTATTTAACTTTCATAATGATTTATCCTCTTTATATGTTTTGGCAAGTGTCAGATTAAAATTACCTTCTTAGTTTCCGAAACAGCTGAATGCAGTGTCGTGGATTCCAGTATGTAACCTTAACAAGCATCCACTTCCAGCACGTTGTTTTCCTCTATCATATCAAGTAAAGAGAAATCAAGTAATATTATAGAACCCATAATAATATACATATAAACATTTTGAAACAGATACGAAGAAAAGGCACAATAAAAATACTGTACACTTGCTAGCCATAAGGAAACAACGAATGTAGAAGTGATTTACCAATACATCTGTGCACAAATCTGTATATTTCTGCCAAACAAACTTAACAAAACCATAAATACCTTTAATCAACTTACCTGTTTCAGACAAAAAAATTGCACATCAAACTGCAAAAACAGTATTCACTATACACAACTGAAATAAATGAGGCCGCGTCCTACGTGAGTGACAGCGCGCGACAAATCTCAACCGCATGTATGGTTACAGCTCTGCCCTACATGAGTGACATCTAATGGTCTGCGTGAGAAACGCGACAACGAGCGACCTTTGAGATTAAAACCTGCTTGAATCTTGTCGCTGTCACGCACGCTACGAAATGTCGAGGTCTTTGAGAATCGTCTACTTCTGGAGGTCATAAAGGATGTCGCAAGAATTCTGCGAGCTAATAATTTCTGAAGTATAGGAAACTAGTACTGCTTCTGAAATAACAGAACATAAAATGAAAGTTGTACATATAATGAATAATTTTGTTTTGGATAAGAAGTATCCTAAAAGAACTAGCTCGTAAATTTTCTTTTGAACTATATACAGGACTGAAGTCAAATTTGTAAATTGTTTCTAATATGCCATTCGTCTGTGTTTTTATTCTGAGTGCTGTATGTATATTGGACAGTTGCTCGTATTTGTGTGCTTTATGCATTTGCACAGCTTTGACAACAATGAAAAAAAAAAAGGGTCCTGCTAAAAGAGAGAACACTACCATGTCAAACAGATGCTTGTAAAATTACATTTCTTAATAAAATATCTCGATTTAATATTTAATTAGGAATTCAGTGTATTTGGTACAATGGGATATGTGTGTTTGCAACTGAAGATAAACTATACTGTCAAAAAAATTTTAAAAATTCGCGATGCGCGCTAAAGAGAATATATAAAACTTTGCACAAACAATAGGTGAAAGGGTTGTAGTTACAGGAATTGAAATATAAGATAAAACGGGAATCGATCCATCTACCTTGAAACTTCCATGTTCATAGCCCAAATCGCTACCCCTACGCCACACCGCCTACTTCCATAACTAACGCGTATTGATTAGGCGTATTAATTGCGTCCTTCCAGTAAGAATCATTTCGTACTTATTTAGTTTTTGATGGTATTTAGTCATAAACTGTGAAGAACCGAACGAAATCTTGGAATTTGAGGAACCTGTAACTGTGGATCCAGAATACCCTCCTCCAACATTGGAAGAAATAAAAAACCATATATAAGAACTAAACAATGTCAAAAGTGCTGGAGAAGATGCTATCGCTGCAGAAAAGCTAAAAGCTGGAGGTGACTCTTGTATACAGAACAGCCACAAGTTAGAAAGGTATGGCGAGAAAAAGTGATACCTGAAGATTGGAAAGTGGCTCTTATTTGCTCAATCCATAAAAACATGACAAAATGCTACGTGATAAGTATAGGGGGATAGTATTACTAAATATTTCTTAGAAAGTGTATTCAAAATGCGTGCTATCACGAATTAAACCACTGGCAGAATAGCTAATTAGCGAATGCAAGGTGGGTTTCAACCAGGGAAGTCAACAACTGACAGTAAATTTTTTATTAAGCAAGTCTGCGAAACAGTTTATGAATATGAGAAAGAAACACACTTCCGTTTGTTGACTTACAAAAGGCATATGGCAGTATCCACAAGACAAGTTTGTTTAAGGCCTTGATCGAATTTGCTGTGTCCAGGAAGCTGATAAGACTTTTATCACTATGTCTGGATGACACAAGAGCAGAGATTAAACTGGCGAATAGAACCACGAATAGTTTTCGGGTAACCACAGGACTAAGGCAAAGGCATAGTCCCTCACCAATATTATTCAATCTAGTTCTTGAGTAGATTAGAGTAATGGATAGTTTCAACCATCAGGGTATCCAGGTAGCAAATAGGATCATAACCAATCTAACATACACAGCTGATACGTTTTAATGATACACACAAAAGAAAATCTGAAGATACTAATGATGACCATGGAAAGCGTAGAAAGCAAATTTGGACTGAAAGTGTACCCCACCAAAACCAAATACATGATCGAAGAACCCTACACCCAGAACTGCGGGAATTAACTGTGGAGAATAACACCTACAAAAGAGTAAAGGATTTTAAATATCTTGGAAGCATAATTTCAGGAAATTCATCGTCTGAAATGGTAATAAAGGCAAGAATTCAAGCGGGTAGTAGATGCTTGCACTCAATACACAACATTTTCACTTCCTGGAGCATATCACGAGCCCTCAAACTGAGGTTGTATTAAACATTAATTCTTTCTGTCATTCTGTACGTGTGTCAATGCTGGAGCACTAGAAAACAGGAATTAAACGGGCTCGCAGTCTTCGAAAGGAGATGATTGAGGAAAATATTTGGATTACTTCAAGACGACATAACAGGAGCATGGAGGAGAAGGGGCCATGTAGAATTAGAACAACTCTATAGTGAACCGAACATTGTGGGCTTGATGAGAAGTAGAAGACTAGACTGGGCAGGGCATGTGGTACGTATGAATGAGGAGCGATGACCTAGGATGGCCATGGAGATGATACCAACAGGAAAATGACCACTGGGGTGACCAAGGAAGAGATGGATGGACGGGATAAGAGAAGATCTGCAAAAACTTGAGGCCTGGAAGAACTGGAAAGGGACAGCGAAGAATCGCTATGAATGGAGAGCCTTAATTATATTATCGTGGAGTCCACTGGGCGTGATTGCGTAAAGTAAGTAGTAGTCATGACAGAAAAATATCATTGACGAAATACGCGAAAGTGTTATCGTCGAAGAATTTGGTTGGTGATTTTCAGTATATTTTCGTATTTTAAATAATGAATGAAGTAGTTCACGAATATTCCTCGCTTTATAAATTTGATGAACAGCACTCTTTTTTTGCCTTATTTCCTGAGGCAAATGAAAGTTTATAGCCTTACTCTGGAGCTATCACTAATCTACTGTTATGGGTGCCAAATTTTAGAAACAGATTGTAGGTTCTAGCGGCAATCCTGTAGCGAGAAGCTATCGAGGCCCCGCTTGTAGCGGCAGTGTCGCGTAGCTGGATGATGTGCGCTGTCGCTCGCTTTTGTCGCTCATGTAGGACACGGCCCAAGCGATGACACGCGCTGTAGACGTTAATAACAAGACAGTTCGTTGCAGACTGCTGATGCCTTCAACACTAGACGGCAGAACCACACTGATGTGGGAGTTTTATATTTCTGTGTACTCAGGTACACCGCATGTGGAACACTGGTTACGAAAGAGTTAACATATGCAGATAATTGCTCGGTAGTCTATAACAATCACAGATTCTTAAAATGTGGGAATGAACTATTATTGCATATTCACAGAATATAGGCGAATGGGCAAAGCCGAAAATGTGTGCCCAGCCGGGATTCTAACCCGGGTCTCCTTCTTTCTAGTCAGTGGCGCTGACCACTACACCACTGGGGACACAGTGATCACCGCACCTGCAAGGACTACCTAAGCACATTTGCCGTCAGAGGCAAACTGTTTCAATAATCAGGTACCGAGAAAGTACTGCGCTATGAAATGCAAGCAGAATAGGAATCTGAATTTCCTCTCAGGAGATATTGTTTCAAGACGGAGAGAAGACGGTCGTCGCAGCGCCAGCGGCGGTGGGAGATAAGCAGGGGCAGCGGAGCAGCAGAAACACCTGCCAGCAAAGGCCAGGGGTCGCGAGAACGGGATCCGCCGCCACCGGAGCAGCCCTGCCGAAATGGACTCCCGCGACATCCGATCTCGCCTGCCCAGTCCACTACGGAGCGGACCTAGTTAATTTGCTCTACAGTATTATTCGGCAATGCGTGGAGCCTCGCTACCCCTCCTCTTAGTCTCGATCAGACCGAATGGAGGTGGTGAGGAAGGCGTACGAAAACAATGGTTGCGTAATTTTGACGGAAACTACTTAGCTATCCAATTCTCGCACTAGTTGTCAGTTATATAAAATTGTCAGAACGACATGTTTCGGAAGCTACTGTTCATAGTAGTTCTTCAAACCGGCAACATGTCAAATTATTGTATGACACTCAACCGTTGCTGCATCTATTTTAAGGTGGATGATGCATAATTTCTGATTGATTTTAATTTCGTAGGCCTTGAGAATGGGATAACTTTGGCCCCGAAGCTTGTAGTTCTGACATTTTTATGTAACTGATAACTAGTCCGAGTATTGGCTATATACATAGTACAGTTGTGTGATGGCGTCAAAACAGAATATAAAACTACTAATGTTCTTTCAGGAGAATTTCATATATTCAAGTAGTTGACACACTGCCTGTGGTCTTTCGTCTCGCTCTTTAAAGTAAAGTACTTACCCTGATAGACGGAAATATACTATCGTTAAACCAATGCACAAAAAGGGGATACATCTGATGACAACAACTTCCTCCCAATATCACTTCTGACAGTCTTATTCGAAATTTTAGAAAAAGGAATATATTCTTGACTAGCTTCACATATTAGTAAAACTAAACTAATGAAATGTCAGTTTTGCTTTCAGAAAAGCTTTTCAACAGAAAACTCTATATATACCTGTTTGGATTTTTGTGATCTCTCAAAAGCTTTTGATTGTGGTATGAGTGGGACAGTGTACAAATGGTTTAAAACATACATAACTGGAAAAGTGCAGAAAATTGAAATAAGCAACGTAGTATGCAAGAACAGATAACTGGGAAGTTATCAAAAATGGGGTCCCACAAGTTCTTTGGTACTTTGCTGTTATATATATATATATATATATATATATATATATATATATATATATATATATAAATGACTTCTTATTCTGTGTTCACGAACATGCTAAGCTAGTTCTTTTTTGCTGACGATACAAGTATAGCTATCGCGACTGACAAACACGAATTAACCAATGAAATTGTAAATTATATCCTTCAGAAACTATTAAGTGGTTCTCTGCGAATGAATTCTTATAGAACTTAATAAAAGGCAGTATATACTGTTCCATACAGTAAACAGCGGGATGTCATAAACAAATTTAGACTTTGTACAGAAATAAGATAAAATATTCAAATTCTTCAGGTGTTTGCACTAATAGAGGGCTTGATTCGGAAGAAACACATTGAATATCTGCTGAAACATTTGAGTAAAGTTACTCATGCAGTCAAGGTCATTGCAAAGGTTGGTAACACACACTCAGTAAATTAGCTTACTGTGCATATTTTCAGTCACTGCTTTCGTATGGGATCACATTTTGATGCAATTCAAACTGCATTGAGTAAAAATGTTTTTATTGCAGATATGCGGGTAAGCAGAATACTTTCTGGATCCAATCCAACATCATCCTTCATACATTTAAGAATCGAGGGATTTTCACTGTAAATCATAAGCACTCCCTTATAAAATTTGTGATTAACAATTCAATCCAATTCAAAACTAATAGTAGTGTGCATAGCTACAACACTAGGATAAAGGGAATATTCACACAATTGTGGTGTCACAAAAGTATTTGGTCGCTTACCAAATAGTATCAATAGTCTGAAAGAAAGCCAACAAGTATTTTTAAAAAATTAAAAATAATTTATGAATACTGACTTTGTTGATTTTCTGACGTTTTGTCAATATGAGTGAATGTATTTGGCAAAGATCCACGCATCATTAGAGTTAGCTACAGATTATACAGTACATTTCTGGCGCGCCAACCTGCCAGATTCCATGGTTATTGAAAGTGTTAAAATGTTTGAAAAAGGCAAGGGATCAAACTACTGAAGTCATCGGGTCCTAGACTTTACTTAAACATACGCAAAACCCAACACACACACAGTCATGCCCACTGGAGGACTCGAACCACGGATTGGGAGCGGCCGCACAATCCATGAGATGGCAACTTAGACTGCGTGGATTTCTGTAGTTATTATCACCATGGTTTTTTCCTTGCTACATACAATGGTTGTTCGCTGCAATGCAATAATCCAGCATCTCTTCAGTTTGTGGCTTTTCTCCTTCCTTTTGAAATTATTGCCGTGTTTGTGGTAGCGCTTTTCCAAGCCTAGAAACTAGGTCTCGGCGAGACTTACTACATATGTGGTCGGTCCCAAAGGATATGAAAGTCTTGTGTTAATTCCAACATGGAATTCTCTAATGTACATTGTATGCGGTACATTGCCGACATTCCAAGTGGAACCTTTCTTGTCTTCTTCTGAACTGAAATTTTTATCATCTCTGGCGGTTTATGAACTGAGTTTACGTCTTATACGTGTAGTACATGGCCGTTTCTGTCCACTATCCTGAGAATGTATGACAGAAAGACCGTACACGACGTCTCTTTCCATCGACGTGTCACTTCACCCTTTTAGATTCAGCAGCAACAGTGAATAAATTAACCGTTGTGGAGCACACTCTGTATTGGTTCGACGACATTGAAAAATTCACCGATACGGGTGTTCTAGGCGTAAAGGAGAGCTTCCATAGTCTGCTGTTCAGGGAAATATTGACACAGGCAAACACTAAAAACTAACATTGGAACCTCCCCATGGCATCCCCCCCCCCTCAGATTTAATTGGCGCAGTTGATAGGCCGTGAAAAACTAAACACAGATCAATGGAGAAAACAAGAAGAAGTTGTGTGGATCTATGAAAAAAATAAGCAAAGTGTAAAAACTTATCATGGTCGAGAACTTTGTGAGAATAAGAGCGCCGTTGTCCTGTGGCTAGCGTGAGGAGCTGTGAAGTGAGAGGCCGTTGGTTAGAGCCTTCCCATAGCCGAAAATTTTAAATTTTTTCATTTTCAGAAAATTATTGCCTGTCAGACCGTCCGTCCGATGCGAGATAACTGCGCCGTAGTGTGGTGATGCTACGCCGAAACAAACATCTAAACACACATCAGTCGACCACAGTACATGGCGAAGAGATGATTAATGTAATATGACTCATATGGTCACCAGTATCGCATATAATACATCAGAGGTGTTTTCCTGTGGAGGAATCGGTTGACCTATCACCTTGCGATCAAATGTTTTGGTTCGCATTGGAGAGGCATTTCGTCTGCTAATCGCACGGTTCTGCGGTGGGATTGCAAAACATAGACACTAAACTGATTAAAGCGAACAGAGACATCAATGAAGGGACGGACAGATTATAATTTTGCGAAAATAAAAAAAAAATTAAAATTCTCGTTCGAGGGAATGCTTGAACAACGAACCTCCCACTCCGTAGCGACTCACTCTAGCCATATGACCACGGCACTCCTATGCTGATCATCTGCTCAACGTTGCTTATGTTTTCGCATGGACTGTTCAGGTGTTATATTTTGCTTATTGTACCATAGTTACACACAAATTCTTACTGTTTTCTCGATTGATCTGTGTTCAGTTTTTCACTGCCTATCCATTGCGCCTACTTATAACTACATCTGATGGGGGCTGCGATCGGGAGGTTCCCTAGTATGTAATCTAACACGGAAAGAACTAGGTGGTCTACCCTACCAAACATCAGTGTCATCTTGGAAACAACAATCTTGAATCTAAGTCAATCGTTTAAATTGTAAAGGGGATCGTGGCAAATATCAAATAAAATATCTTGATAACTTGATTGCTGTGAATGCATCTGTGGTTCAAAAGTTACAACAAGATCCCTCTTTTTCACAAGCCATCTTTCTCAGTGATGAGACAATCTTTATTGAAAGTGAAGTCAACCTTCACAATCACAGAAACTGGAGTGACAAGAAACCTTGAAAGGTAGGTAGTTACTGAAGCAAAAATCATCGTATGGTGTGGAACATGGCGTATCCGTGTAATTACACCCAATTTCATTGACCAGAACCTAAATGATTAAAGCTACCTGGAGATGCTGCAAGAAGTAATGTTCCCATTACCTCTAAATGAATATGGCAGCTATTCCACCTTTTTAAACAAGACGGAACTGCACCAAACTAAGGACTAGTTGTTCGTTAGTGGCTAAAGTGCCAAGTTCTAGGTCATTGGATTAACCGACGTGCCTCTATGCAACGGCCACAGGGATCACCTTATCAAATCAAATGTTCAAATGTTTTTACAGCTGATGGGACTTAACTACGGTTCATCAGTCCCTAAACTTACAAACTACTTAGGAACTAGCTAACACTAAGCACGGCACAAATATCCATGCCCGAGTGGAGGATTCGAACCCCCGACCGTATCTCCTTATCTAACACCATTTGATATTATTCTGTGGGGCCATTTAAAGCGAAACGAATACGCGGAGAACTTCACGAGCAACGCATTAAGAATGTGGCTGCTAGTATTTCTGCGGAAAAACTACGATTGGATTCAGTGCCTTCAAATAAGCGTTCATCAAGAGGTCCGCCATGCGTAATACATTAACTGACTTACAGAGAACAGTCCAGACTTACCTCTGAACAAAATTTAGCTTTTCAAGCATAGCTGCTACATCGAATGTGCCGTTTTAAGGAAAAGAATTATCAGGCAATGCTCATGTTACTTGATATATCAGACGATAACAAATTAATGAGGTTCTATATCAAGATGGATTGTGTTCTGTACGTAATTCAGCACTTAAATTTTATCCTGCGGATGATACCAAAATTGTCCAACCCATTCCACTGCTGTACAAATAAGAGCAGATGGCAGGAGAACAGCCAGGACAGCGCAGCCGAGTCCAGCACTGGCCACATGGGCTACGTTTTATTCCGAATATGACCTACATCAGGTCGAAACCGGGCAATGAAAACTGTTAATTTTTTGCGATCAAGACTGTTTTATGTAATATTAAATAAGATGTGTTGTTTTCAGGATGGAAGGGCGAAGCGATGAAGGCTTGTGAGCGCTCTAGTAAGGGGTTACATAGCGGGACTCGCCATGAGCTCGGATGCAATGAATGAGTGCGAGACTAAGTTAGCGGATTGGAAAAGGTGACGGTTACGGTTCACATAGTTAGTGGCCCATAGTGAACAGTCGCTAGGCGGGAGTGGACGGTATGAGGCAGTTGGCCCCCGCACAGAGGCTGGGCCTCTGGAATGCGTATTTTCTGTAGGACGGCTTGAACGGAAGAGAGCGAAGGAACCGATTCTAGATCCTCAGACTCCTTCAGCTGCAGCACACGTCATCATTATAGTTGTCCGCTACTAGCTCACCCGGTGACATCGAAATGTCAGTAGTTTCAGCACGGACGTCAGAAGGATGGCATGGATTTAGAATCAGCAGTCAGTACTGGTTCTGGCCGGCTCCGTCCTGCAAGGTGGACAGCCTTGTTGACGTTGTCAGGGTTGATGTGGCATTGGGAGAACACTTGTAAGACTGATTTTAGAACGGTTTCCCTAAACTATTTTAGACTGACCGGACATCATGTAGAACTTTTCTTTGTTAACAACATTCAGCAAAAAATATGGTCTGCAACAATTTAGCCACTCAAAGCTCAAAACAAAGATACCGTGCTGCATGGAGTGAATCACTTATGTTGCTGTTGAGCCAGAAACCTGCCACAGTAGACGCTTTTCTGATATTTACCTTCCTGTATAATAGCGCTAAAAAAATAAAAAAATTCGTCGAAATTTGCGATAATCAGAAATATGCAATCGTCCTCTAGTATCATTTGAACCACCATTCGGTCGTACCACTATCTGTTTATCTGTTTTTTACGATTCATTATTTACAAATGAACGTTTTGTTCACGTATCGACACAAATCTAGTTAACACACTTCGTGCACAAGCGCATATGCTCTAGCGTTAAAGTTTCTCAGTGCCACATACTGTTATCGTCAGGCAGAGGTCGTATGATCTTCTGAGCATGGATCACTGCGGAACTGGGGTGCCTAATTTCCTTGTCCCGCTAGCTCAGTTAAACCACTGCTGTCGGAGTAGGGAATCGCGACCTCCCACTTAAGCGCCGTCTCAGTGGGTCACGTCTGTGTCAAGCTGTCACTCGGAGAAGTAGCGGCAGAGAGCCAATTACTAACGGGGCTGGGGGACGGCGGAGAGGCGCCGTGTGGAGCCGTCAGCCTATGTTCCCGCCGTGGCGCCCTGGGCCGGCAGACTACTAGTCCGTGCTGCGTGCTGGCGCTGCGGTGGGCAGCCGGGACTTCAAACGCGCCGCCCCCGGCGACAGCGGCAGGGGGTGCGGCTGGCGCTGCGGTCGCTGCGTCGAGGGCCCAGCGCCTTAATGATGGCTGCGTCTCCTGGCAACCGGCAGAGGATTGCAGCCGGGGATGGACGGCGTTTAGCTGTAGTAAATATTCAAATGTTTGTAAAGCTTATGGGACTTAACTACGGGGTCATCAGTCCCTAAACTTCCAAACCACTTACGAACTAACTAATACTAAGGACGGCACAAATATGCATGCACGAGGGGGAGATACGAACCCCCGACCGTAGTGGCCGCGCAGACCGTGACTGGAGCGGCTGGCTTAGCTTCCTAGACCAGGGCTGTCCAACATACGGCCCGCGGCAACCTGCTTCGTCGTTGCACTCGAGCGTTAATAAACATGCATGGCCGGCCGCGGTGGCCGAGGGGACTGAGGCGCTTCAGTCACGGTCTGCACGGCCACTCCGGTCTGGGGTTCGAATACCCCCTCGGGCATGGATTTTGTATCGTCCTTAGTATAAGGTAGTTGATAAGTAGTTTGTAAGTTTAGGGATTATGATCCCGTAGTTGAGTCCCATAAGCTTAACAAACATTTGAACATTTGAAACATGCATGCGGGGCGAGAGGGTGGTTGCCTACCAGCTGACCTGTTAGCCGCCCTCTGCTACAACTCTCTCTGCCTCGCGGTTCTCAACTAGAGCCGGCCGCGGAGGCCGAGGAGACTGAGGGGGTTCGAATCGCCCCTCGGGCATGGATATTTGTGGGGTCCTTTGTCTTAGTTAGTTCATAAGTGGTTTGTAAGTTTAGGGACTGATGACCCCGTAGTTGTCCCATAGACTATACAAACATCTGAACATTTTTGTCCACTAGAGCGGCCCATTCCATTCTTCCCCGGCAGCCGTATGCCTCCGAGACCAAGCAGAACGCGGCCGCCGTGGAACAGGTCGGCACTGCCACAACATGGGACAGCTGCCGCGCCGTCCTCATGGTGACCGGCGGCGTTGTGGGAGATTTGCAAACCCGTGTCATGCGCATGCACTCTGGCTATACATTTGAACAGATTCAATTTACTTCAAACCAGCTCACACCAGTTCAATCAATTTCCAGTAGGTTTGGTTCTTTTGTTCTACGAAAACGGGAGAAGAAATGCGCAGAAAAATATGTTACATACGGTTAAAATTTCTGTCTAGACGCACTGCAATGTGTATCTACTTACTTGGGGTCGTACACGAGCTGAATTGTTGGGCTTATGTTACCAATATTTCCCGGTTTGCTCGGAATTAAGATTAAATTAAGAAGTTAAGATAGAAGACGCCATGTTACACCTGCAGATGAAGAAGTTGACTGAACTTTAAATCAATGAAAGCCTGAAAACAGCCTACCATAGCTGCCTGCAGAATGGACTAACAGAGTTTTATAAAAAAATATATCAAACCCGATTAGCCTCCCAACCTATAACAGTTGTCACTCCAACAGGTGTCCTACTTCGGAAGCACATACCGGTATATCTGTGAATAGCTTCCTTCACGAATGAAAAATGTAAAATGTAAAACGAGATCTTCGCTTACAGATGACCATTTGAGCGGAATATTATTATCCGAATTTCTACATTGGACATTTCACCAAATGTCGGCTAACTCTTCACAAGTAATTGGATTAGTTTTCCTCTTTAATTTTTTCTATTAATATAATTTTTCTTCGAAATCTGTCATATTCTGTTATAAATACAGGCTACCTGCCTACCTAGAAAAACAGTATTTTATTTCTGCTGGTTTAGTATTTGATTCATTTGCAATTTTCTTTTGTCTGGCCCGCCACAGTGATTAAAGTTGGTAACGTGTCCCGCGTCGAAATTTAGTTGGACACCCCTGTCCTAGACCCACTCGAGTGACACGTTATTTCTTTAACGCCACCAGTAAAATGACGCTATTGGCTGCAGTGACCCCGTTGCGCGAATTGAGGATTGAAAAGTAAAGCACAATATTTTCTTACCTGATACACGGGTCAAAACAATAAGTGGATAAGTTGAGATATCTATATTCTGTGTAATGTCACCGGAAGAATGATTTGGTTCCCCATCGGACGTTCAATTGTCAAATGTTTCTAAAGCTTAAGGGACTTAACAGTGGGGTCATCAGTCCCTAAACTTATAAACTACTTATCAACTACCTTATACTGAAGACAGCTCAAACATCCATGCCCCAGGGGGGGGGGGATTCGAACCCCGACCGTAGCGTCCGTGCAGACCGTGATTGGCACTCCGCAGACCATTCGGCCACTGCGGCCGAAGTGGGACGTGGGAGTTTTCCCTCAGGCATGGTGTGTGTGTTATGTCCTTAGGTTAGTTTAAGTTAGATAAAGTAGTTTGTAAGCCTAGAGTCTGATAACCACAGTAGTTAAATCCCGCCGATTTACGAACATTTTAATTTGAACAGTTGTTGGTGTATTCTGTATCAAACATTTCTCAGTAATCGAGCAGACGTTTTCGATAGGCGCCAGACCGGGAAAAGAGGGAAGTCAAAGCAGCAGTGCAAACCGTTGGGTCCATCCTACCTGTGGCTGTGCATGATTTTGTTAGAATGTGGCCAATCCCAAGCACTGAAGGTATGGGTGTACAACATGATCCAACACTACAGGGTTGTAACTTTTGTGTCTCGTTTCCGTCGAAGGTGTCGGTGGCCGAGTAGAAACAGCGACACAGAAATAAAGTATGTACGCTTGTGCAGGTAGGAGGTGACCAGCCAGCGGGACAGCAGAAACTTGAAACACTAAATTACAACGAAATGTATACACTTTTACATAGCTCAGTACTGCAGAATGCCGATACATAGTTGAGCTAGAGGCCTGCCTAGTGCCTATCCGATAGCCAAGACTTTACCGGTGCCTATCTGATACCGAAGTCTTAACTGGTTCCTATCTCAGTCCCAAGTGAACAATGTCGTTCAGTGGTGGCCACGAGCGGAGTTGTAGCAGAGGGCGCTCGTGGCTGACGTCGTAAGAACGCCGCGCCGTGCGTGCATGGCGGCGCGCGGCGAAAGTAGGTGGCGCGCACTTTACACTTGTGCGACACCACAGTAACCGTGGGGGGGTTAGTGTGAAAAGAGTGTTGTTTTTTAATACTGATGACTCGGCAAGTCGATGTAAGTACCTTATGTGTATGATGAACCATGCTACCTGTGTATCATCTGTCCTTAATTGCGAAAGTCTTTCCGGTTCAGGATTTTGAAGAACTGACCTCGCAGCTATGCCCACAAATCTTAGATCGGTTTCATGTCGGCCGCGATGGATTAGCCGTGCGCACTGGGGCGCTGTGTAGCGGTGCGCGCGGCCGTTCGCCGTCGGGGGTTCTAGTCCCCCTTTGGGCAAGAATGTTTATGTTTTCCTTAGGTTAGTTTTTCATAGTTTAAGTAGTTTGTAAGCTACGGACTGATGGCCAAGCAGTTGAGTCAGATAGATTTACAAACATTTGAACATTTTTTTGGTTTCTTGTTGGGTTACCTTGAGGGGCCAAAATTTTCTTCAAAGAAGCGGTGAACTTTTGAGGACGGCTGGGAATGTTCTCAAAGTAGCGAAACAACCTTTCCCAGGCTACGATCGGTTGAATAGTACCAGAGTACTTAGTCCATTCCATGTGGAAAAAGCCCACACTGTCAATGCAATCATTATGATTTAGCACAGTACTTAGAAACATGGCTCCATGGCTTCGTGAGGTCTGAGTCATCGAAAATCGGATTCCTCTTAGGATGGTTGCACATTCCCTGATTTTTGGGCGGCCGGTAAAATATTGGCCGATATTTTATCGTTGAAACGGTGCTTGCACGTACGCCAGAATTTTACCTGTCAAACGAGCAGTCGTTCGGCTGTCGTGGTGGAGTGAAGTTGATTCCAAACAAAAATTAATGAATACCAAAGTATTTTGTGTAATATTATATTGAAAATATTTCTGACGTGATACAAGAATAAATCAGACATTAGTGTACCGCAAACTAAATGCATTTTCTTCTTCATTTCCGCACTAGTGTGGGGTTTAAGTATTGAGGTTCGTTGTTGTGTTTCTGTTTTAACTACTTACTGAAAACGTCAGGAAAGACTTAAGCGGAACGTACGACGTTAAATGAGGAAGAATTAAAAAAGATTGGTTGTTAGAGATGCCCGGAAAAATTAGTAGCGCACGGTGCAAATATTGCGAATGCAGCGTGAATTTATAGGCTCTTGTCAGATTTACTTGTTCATGGAAATAGTAAAAAAAAAAAAAACATTTAAAAGCAGCAAAACTCGGGCATGAATGTTAGTGCCGTCTTTAGTGTAAGTTAGGTCATAAGTAGTTTTTATGTTTATGGACTGATGAATCCGCGGTTACCCTTAGATTAACAAACATTTGTACAATTGATTTTTCTTGTCATCAGAGATGCTTTTTACGGGCTTTTGTTGCAACAATTCACTAATATACTATGCCACTGTCTTGCAGGCACAGAAAGATTTACATCCGTAATAGATTTTTCAAAGAAATTTGTTTTTGTTTCCAAGATTGTAGTAAACCAGAAATATCAGTCACTAAAAAGATAAATTCTAATGATATCCGTGAAAAAATTCGCCGACTGCCGAAGCTAAATTTTATCTGTCAAATTTCACGGGATATCCGTCAAATTGGCAATGCTGGTTGTGGGTCAAATCAAATGTTTGTATAGCTAATGGGACTTAAGCTAAACTTACAAACTACTTATGAACTAGCTAACACTAAGGACGGGACAAATATCCATGCCCGAGGAGGGATTCGAAACCCTGACCGTAGTGACCGTGCAGACCGTGACTGGCGCGACTCAGTCCCCTCGGCCACCGCGGCCGGCGGTTGTGGGACAGACGGCTGGTAAAAGATCGTTGCGTGTGCCACTGTGCCGCCGGCACCGGCCCCGCGCCGTGTGGCTTGTGTTGGCAGCGTTCCTCTGTGGCAGCCTACCGATTTTATCAGGCGCCAGTCCGTGGCCGGCCAGTGTGCAAGCAACAGTGACCTCCAATGGTTCACTGCTGGAATGTGGACGGCCGATATTTTACCGGCCGTCCAAAACCGGTGTGTGCGCAACTAGCCTTACTGAGCCACGTTCCGTCAGGTGTCCAACCGACGACGTTTCGGGGCCAGGAGAGGAGCTGCAGACGGTGTCATGTTCTTAGAAGAGCACCTAGTTCAACCGTCTGCTGACACTGAGTCCACTAATGCCACCCTGCGCCGCACTTTCCTAACTGAAACGACGATTTATGCGATTATTTAACGCAGTTTTGTCTCTTGGTTCTGAGAACCCTACACAAATGACGCTGCTCTTGACATTTAAGTGAAGGCCGATGTGCCACTGCGTTGTCCGTTGTGAAATATCGGGATATTGAATTCCCTGCGTTTTTTCGAAATGGATTGTCCCATGCGTCTACCTCCAGTCACTGTATTCCGTGTGAGCTATAACCACGACGGAATTCTCTGTCACTTGGATAAAAATGACAGCTCTGTCAATTCACCGCCATTTTATACCTTGCCTACGCGATTCTACCCCTATCTGTGCTTATCACAAACCCATTACTTTTGAAATCTGGCAAGGTACATTCGCGAAGTGTATCACCGATAACAGAAATAATATTAGTTACAATGGAAACTTAGGATGTAATCAATAATTAATACACAAATTTTAACAGCCAACAGCGGTAAAACTGCGTGCTGCTCAGCTACATATATAGTCGTGTAACAGTGATAGCCGCGGCGGATTAGTCGTGGACGCTGGGGCGCCATGCTGCGGTGCGCGCGGCCGTTCGCCGTCGAAGGTTTCATTCCCCCTTCGGGCATGGGTGTTGCTGTTGTCCTTAGGTTAGTTTACCTTAGTTTATGTAATCCACGGACTAATAACCCAGCAGTTGTGTCCGATAGATTTACAAGCATTAGAACATTCGATTAGGACGGAGAACACAGATCCATTATAGAATAATAATTATTATTACGAGACTTGGAACTTAAGTAGTGGCGACACTGCTGTGGAGACACTATGCAATGGAATCTGCTATTGTCGTCGATAGCACACGATATTGACATACCTGCCATAACTCCGAGCAAATCGACTCGCCAATCCCACGTCACCGGCATGGAGACATTCGAGGGAAACACCGTCACTTTTGAGTGAGCGGTCTAACGTAACGGTGACGCTATGTCTTCGAAACAGGAACACTAGAGATGGATGAAAATTGAGTGTGCCACAGGTCGTACAGTATGACAGTGTCATCAAGGTCTTCAAGACGCGTTCAGGGTGAAAGTTATGGTGATTCTCGTATACTCTCCTCCGCGACTAACCATCAATGCACAGTACTACAGTTTTCGGAGCATCACCTGCAACCGGCTTTGAGAAGCAAGCGGCAATACTTTCTGCGCAACCCCCCAACATTTTGCACGAAAATGCGCAGGCGGGGACAGCGCAAACTGTTTCTGCTTTGTTCGGTCGATGTACCATCCACCATACTCTCAGGATTTAATTCCCTGTGTCTTTGTTTTGATTCCGATCAACGAACCACTTTCTGGCATTCGATTCAAAACTGTGCAAGTGATTCGACAGGCAGTAGACCGCTCCATTCGCACCATAAATAGCAGAGGCTCTGCTATTGATATACAACGTCTTCCAAATCGCTGGCAACGTGTTCTACACAACGCTGGTGACTACTTTGAAGAACTTTAACAGGTGTAAACATGTAACGCTTTTGTATCGATTGTGAATAAATAGTTGCCACTATCTAAGTCCCAACTTTCGTATTTATTTAATCATTCCGTTTGACTTTATATATCTATTATGTAAGATATATTTTGGTCTTAGAATATAAATTCGTTAAATACAGACGCAACCGACAATATGAGAACTAGTTAAATTGTATAGTTCAGCAGATGGGTGTTGAGCAACGTCAGTCTTCCATATTCAATATCACACAATCCGGAGTATCACAGGCATCATATGTAGCTTTCTTCCAGGCATTCCTAATCATGTTATTGAATATGGGTGCAATGGACTGATTATGGATGAACAATTTATACATGTTGCGGGTCCGATCTCTTTCTGTGAGGAACCTTGTTTTTGTTTTAACAACATCGCTTTTTTATCTACCACTTTAACCGGTTTCGACTGAGCTTGTAGTCATTATCAGATCTATGGAATTGTGTGAATTTAGTCTCACCCGTAAAACTGCGTTCCTCTGTCTATATGGGGTTATATCGACTTGGCTATCCTACATAACGCCGTATGGATAAACCTACATAGTTTAACGGTTGTGACTAAATTAAAACAATTCCACAGATGTGATGATGACTGCAAGCTCAGTCGAAACCGAAAATTGGTACGCTGGCGAGCGGTCTGGAGCGCCAGGTTACGGATCGCGCGGCCTCCCGCGTCGGAGGTTGGAATGCTTCCTCGGGTATGGATGTGTGATAGTTTAACTTGGTTTAAGTAGTTTGTACTTCTAGGGACTGATGACCAACGTAGTTTGGTCCCATAAGATTTGCAAACATTTAAACATTTGAAACAACAATTGGTGTGGCGTTAAAAACTACTTACGACACAGTTCAAGATATATGCCGTCGTAAATATAGAGTCACAAGAACTTTGCCATCACGCGACACTTCAATCATACACTATTTATTCATCGCAGTTTCCTAATATTGCATTCTACAAATATGAAAAATTATATTATTATAGGGCAAATAGTCAAGGATATATGATGTCGTAAGTATTCATCTGCATGGAAACGAAACTTAAATGGACAGACAGAAAAGCAGAAGGCGACGGACACAAAGAGAGAAACGATATGCCTTAAATATTGCTCACAGTAAAGTTTTAAATTAAATTAATGTTATAAATCATTTGTATTTATACCTATTGTAATTTGTTTGGATAATGCATTTATAATTTTGTAAATTATGCGTGTTTAATTGTTATGCTGTTTCATAATTTCTAAGCTGTTTTCATGACTACATGAAGATGAAATCTTTTCCGAATTTTTATTTTCGTATCTAATATAAGACTGGAAAATGCGTACATGCCCAGGATATACCGAGTTTATCGGCTAGTAATTAATTATATTACCTCTTATGAGTTAACGGAGGTAGTTGAAAATAATTTCTACATCACACATTATGTCGCCACCTCAGACATCAGAATTCATGTAATGACGGAAATTGTTGTTGTTGTTGTTGTTGTGGTCTTCAGTCCGGAGACTGGTTTGATGCAGCTCTCCACAATACCCTATCTTGAGCAAGCCTCTTCATCTCCTCGTAAGAACGACAACCTACATCTGTCTGAATCTGCTTACTGTATCCATCTCTTGGTCTTCCTCTGCAGTTTTTACCCCACACACTTCCCTCTAATGCTAAATTCACAATTCCTTGATGTCTAAGAATGTGTCCTACCAATCTATCCCTTCTTTTAGTCAAGGTATGCAAGAAATTCCTTTTCTCCTCAATTCTGTTCAGTACCTCCTCATTAGTTACGCGATCCACCCACCTAATCTTCAGCATTCTTCTGTAGCACCATATTTCAAAAGCCTCAATCCTCTTCTTGTCCTCACTGTTTATCGTCCATGTCTCACTTCCATACAAGGCAACACTCCATACAAATGCCTTCAGAAAGGACTTCCTTAGGTTTAAATCAATATTCGATGTTAACAAATTTCTCTTTTTCAAGAATGCTTTTCTACCCATTGCCATTCTGCTTTCTATATCCTCTGAACTGCGACCGTCATTTGTTATTTTACTGCCCAAGTAACAAAACTCATCTACCTCCTTTATTGCTTCGTTTCTCAATCTAATTCCTTCAGCATCACCTGATTTTCTTACACTGCACTTCATTACCCTAGTTTTGCTCTTGTTAATGTTCATCTTATATGCACCTTTCAGCACACTGTCCATTCCGTTCAATTGCTCTTCCAGGTCCTTTGCTGTATCTGACAGAATTACTTTGTAGTCGGCAAAACGCAATGTTTTTAATTCTTCACCCTGAACTTTAATTGCTTCTCCAAATTTCTCCTTGCTTTCCTTTATAGCTTGCTCAATGTACAAATTGAACAACAATGGAGAAAGACTACAACCCTGTCTTACTCCCTTTCCAACCACTGCATCCCTTTCATGCCCTTCAACTCTGACAACTGCTGTCTGGTTTTTGTACAAGTTGTAAATAACCTTACGTTCCCTATATTTTACTCCTGCTTGCTTCAGAACCTGAAAGAGTTTATTCCAATCAACATTGTCAAAAGCCTTCTCCAAATCTACAAAAGCTAGAAGTGTAGGTTTGCCTTTTCTTAATCTATCTTCTAGGATAAGCCGTAAAGTGAGTATTGCCTCCCGTGTTCCTACATTTCTCCTGAACCCAAACTGATCTTCCCCAAGGTCGGCTTCTACCAGTTTTTCCATCCTTCTGTATATAATTCGTGTTAATATTTTGCAACCATGACTTAATAAACTGATGGTTCTGTAGTTTTCACACCTGTCTGCACCTGCTTTCTTAGGGATGGTGATTATAACATTTTTCTTAAAGTCTGAGGGTACTTCACCTTTCTCATACATCTTAGACACCAGGTGAAAAAATTTTGTCATGGAATTATCTCACAGTATTTATGTACGGCCATCAGATATGAACCTTGTATTTGAATTTCTGTTCCACCGATGAATTTCTTATCCATTTCTCTTAGAAAATGTTTGAATGTACTACATATTCTTATATACTACTGCATTTATTCAAAACCAGCCGCGCGAGAATGGCCACGTAGTCTAAGGCGCTCTGCTTAGGACTGGGCGGCCATTCCCGCCGCAGATTCGAGTCCTCCCTCGGACATAGGTGTGCTTGTTGTCCTTAGTATAAGGTGAAGTAATTTGTAAGTCAAGGGACTGATGACAATAGCATTTCGGTCCAATAGGTTTACAAACATTTGAACATTTTATTCCAATCAAATTTGGCACACATATTTCTTAGTGCAAGGCAACAAATGCTGTGGGGATAGAAACCACCTACGACAGATAGTTCAGGAAATTTGTAGTCATAAGCAAGGAATTGCACGAAAAACTGCCACGTCCTACGATAATATTCCAAAACTCCTCGTAAACTAATGGACGGATTTAGACCAAAATTGATTGACACCATCTTCACTTACATGCAACAGTATCTGTCTTGTTAAGAACTGTCAATATATACTTTAGGAGATATGGCGGCATGAAAAAGAAAAGTCGCAAAAAATTACCACATCAAGCTACCAACACTATTGGCGATGTGTTTTACAGCAAGAATATACGTGTACCACTGAGTATATCGTACTAAGGCGTACAGTTCAGGAGATGTGGCGTCATTCACAGCGAGAAGCATGTTAAACCGCCTCATCACACATGTAGTTGTAACGTATTATGTATTTACCACTAACTGTATTCATAACACAAAACGTATATTGAAAATTGCTTTATTGTAGGAAATATTACTCATATATTGTATAGCTTAAAAAATTGGGCGGAAAGCGATGGATTAAGGGGAAAGAAAGAGATGGACTAACAACAGAATGGAATAACGCAAGTTTTAAATAATTAGTACAATTAAAATTTTGTTTTCGTACTCATGTAGGCCAACATTGTCTTTTTACACCAACATGTGTAAAAGTTCTATGTATGTTAGTGTGGAATTAATTTATCGTAATCTATTAGGATACTGACGAAATGTTTAATGAACAATTACTTATCTCTGAAAACAGTACCTAATGCTCGCTGACGGTACGTAGTATTTACTCTTTAATTAACTCTGATCTTAATGCAGTGGTTCCTGTGGGTAAATATTTCATCTTGTCTGCTATAGAGCTCCATAATGGAGTCGGGTGTGTTATCAGGGCGACCGGTGCAGGCAAATATTTGTGGAAAGCAACGGGACCTGGGTAGTTGGAGCGGGTAGCAGCGTCTTCCCGGCGTATTGGATTTTCATTAATTTAGATGTGCCGTTAGGACTACGTGGCCCACTGCTAACTACAAGCATGCTGCGGTTCCTAGCCGAAGATTTTCTGGTCTAGTACTTGCAAGCGGCGAAGTGTCGTTGCAGTTGTTGGTCTGAGCATAGTATTGTACAGAGTTAGATTTTCTCCAAGTCGGCTTTCTCATCAGAAAGATTCAGAAATATCTGAATCATAGTTTTTTTTATCAATTTCTGTTCATCTACAGAAATAGATCGTACAACACATTTTTTTTGTGTCTTTGACAGACAGAAACACACATACACACACACACACACACACACACACACACACACACACACACACACACACACAAACAAATAAACACACACTCAGTTCTCATTATTCTGTAACGCATTTTTTTCAGTTATGGTTTATGACGACCTTCTGTCGAATTTAATATTGGTTGTGGTTCTAATATATATGGATATTTTTTGTCTTTATGGAATGTCGAAGACAAGAAAGGACCTGTGTGGAAGAAAATGGTATAATAAAGCATTGAGGAATGACAAGACGCGTTTGACGGTTGATGTTGCTAAAACTGTGGATACTTCGTTAATGAATAAAAAAAAGTAGACATTTCAATTGTGATGAATTAACGTTATGGATGTGGATACAATGATATTGGTAAAACGATAGAATGTGCGAAGAAATTTTGAGTAACAGAGAAAATACTTCAAATGATAGACCATAATAGAAACAACAAAAGTATCCTTAGACTGCCACGAATACAAATACCTTAGGTAATATATGAATTGGAAAAGCATCGAAGCCAAGGCAAATGACTGCAGCAAAATGTGAAGAAATCGTCGAGGTAATGATCAAGGACTACACAGCATAGCGATATGGCAAAGCACCATTTAGAGAAATTATAAGCAAGTGTGGTAACATTAGGAATGCATTGTAAATGCCATTGTGAGACGCATAGAACAGACCGGATATGTAGAAAGAGTAGGGCACTGTACGTGAGGGTAAGACATGTAATAGACTACTGGCCTTTAAAGTTGCTACACCAAGAAGAAATGCAGATGATAAAAGGTTATTCATAGACATATATATTATACTAGAACTAACATGTGATTACATTTTCACGCAATTTGCGTGCATAGATCCTGAGAAATCAGTACCCAGAACAATCACCTCTGGCCGTAATAACGGCCCTGATACGCCTGGGCATTCAGTCAAACAGAGCTTGGATGGCGTGTACAGGTACAGAAGCCCATGCAGCTTCAAAACGTTTCCACAGTTCATCAAGAGAAGTGACTGGCGTATTGTGTACGAGCCAGTTGCTCGGCCACCATTGACCAGACGTTTTCGGTGGTATGCCTTTAAGACTTGAAAGAATTCTCAGGAGGCACAACATTAAGTGTCTTCTTCGTCCACCAGAAAAACTGAGGAATATGTTGTGTTCATCCAAAGACGACCTCAGCCTTAGAAAAAAACTTGGTGTATACAAGATACCATGTCAATATGGCAAATCTTGCATTGGACAGACATGCCGTACAGTTCAAGAACGTTGTGTTGCACACCAACGTCATACACGCTTGTGACAACCTGAAACGTCGGCAGTGGCACAACATTCTTTAGGCACTTGGCACTGCATGATTTACGACAAAAACTGTGTCCTCAGCTTCATCGTTTCGGGACAGTGTTTTTAAGGAGGCCACATATACACAGGGACACAGGCTTTCAACTAAGCACTGCCTGGAATCCAGCACTGGCTGCCATCAGATTAAAGGAGAAGAAAAGAGAAGATCGAACACATGTAGCGAAGCGTTTTGTGGACATGTAGTTCAACCTTTAGCCACAAGACCATCCGGCAGCACCATCATTGTCCACGGCGCAAGCGCGGAAGAGCCTCCTCGACTTCCAGCAGGGGCACCATGAGCGCCTCTGCTAACCAGCCCAGAAAGGCCGTTCGCGCATGCGTGTTTCGTATGTTCCACCTTATAAATTCCGACGCTGCAGCGCAATTACCGCCAGTCACGCCTTGCATTAGTGACCAGCGGGATCTACCAACACCTGAAGAGGTCGGTCAGTTGCTTCGACGAAGTGGAGTATAGACAGTATTATCAAACCCGGGAAGAATATCTACAATATATCCGCCGGGTAAGCCTGAATAGTCACATCTGGTACCTCTACGGGGAGAAGATGGCCAACGTCGTAGACGAGTTTGACAAGTTTCGTAAGAAGAGAGGTAGACTGCTGAACTCTTTTCTTTTTATTATGATGTCGTGACAAGCAAACCATCCCTACGTTTGCTAAGTTGAAACATATTGAATCTGTGGCCGTTGCTAGAGTTATGCGAAGAACGAGTGCAGCCTTGGTAACAGAAGGGGTACGTTATACTTGACGAGAATTGCAAATGGTGTTCCAGAAATTACTATCGTTGCATCTGAAGATCTCTTCGAATGTCTCTATCCTGGGATTGGATATATTACGCTACCTGGGCGCTGGCTGACTGGTCTATCAACAATCAAGGGTCCGCCAAATATCAAAGTATTCTTGTCTTGAGGCCCAATCGCAAGATGATAATCCATCATGTCGACGCACAGTGTTTAATATCACGGATAAGATCCTTGATGACGCAGCCGTTGTTAGAGAAAGGACTAAATTTTTCACCAACACTGGGGACAGCTCCAATCCGAGATATGATATCTGGAATCAAGTAAGCTATTCTGAAACATTCCAGTGACGTTGCAGAAGAGATTAGACGTGACACACGTCGACGTATTACAAAACCGCGTCAAAAAAAGAAGTTTAACATCAATTCTGCGAAAAGGAATGCTCTGCGAGACTTGAAAACAGACCAAGACATCGTTATTTTACCTGTCGACAAAGGGAACGCCACCGTTCTTCTCTCAAGAACTGAGTACAATAGCAATATTGAGGTATTGCTCGACGACCATGCATATCGTTAAGCTGAAAGAAGATCCGACCGGCAAGGATAAAAGGAAAACCTTAGACCTCCTCAAGATGAGCTCCATTACGGCGAACATTATTAAGAGTCTGCGACAACAGGCTGCAGTTCCACCAAGACTTTTCGGCCTACCAAAGATTCATAAGAATATGCGTCCTCTTCGTCCTATAGTGAGCAACATTGGTGGGCCTACGTATTTCCTAATAAACATCTCGCCTCACTGTTGGGACCTCTAGTAGGCAAATGAGAGCATCACATCCGGAATTCGGAGGATTTCATAGGGCGCCTGAAGGTGCTTAAATTACAACCGACAGATCTTCTGGCCAGATTTGAGTGTATATTGTTTTGTAAAATAGATTCGTTAAATTTGATGTGTTGCTCTGACGTTCATTTGACTTCAGAGAATAAAACGAGTCAACTCAAATTTCTTTACTCAAATCATTCAAATTATATATTCCCCGGTACACAATTTTGGGTGGGTTTTATTACTTTGAAATTTAATGGTGGGTCAGCCACACCTATCCTTTAACATCAAGTGAACAATCCATTTGTATACTCCGTTTGCATACCGTCCTTCCTGTTCCCTACCTTAACCTTTTATTTTCCAACATACCCACCATAACGATATCTTTCAACTTCATTCTGGGAACACCAGCCCCCCTCCCCCTTGACCAATGATTCACCTCCCCTCAAACTGTGACCTACCCCTCCCCCCACCACATCTGATATATTAGGTAGTAGATACCTTTTGTTTATAAACATTGGTTTATGTTTTTTTAATTAACATTTTGTAATTTATTTTATAAAGCTTCCTCTCCCCCCTTAGGCTGGCAAAAAGTAATAATTTTCACCTCTCTCCCCGCCCGCTCCAAGGAAATTTCAGTGACGCAGTTTGTACCGTGACACCCACTGTGGGCAACTCCAGGGAACACAAATGATGAACCCTTTCACTTCAGTTGAGTAGTTTTGGAATGGTAGCGGAAAAAGTCGTACTGAAGGGAAGGTCATTGTGTCACTTGAAGTTACGGGGTACTTGTAAATAATGAAGAATCGATTTTTGTTATGATTTTATTAAATTCTGCCGTCTTTCCTGGTTGTATTCATATATACATTATATGGTTTCAAATGAAAAATGATATATATATATATATATATATATATATATATATATATATATATATATATATACCAAATTTAAAGTTAGGGTTACGTGTACCGCCACGACCCCTTACCGAAAGGCAAAGAAAGTGGTTATATATACTATCATAAGCATTCTCTTCCTTAGCCTGTAACGAATAAAATAAATCCAATTTTGAGATAGCTGAGTGACCCTATTTTGCTTAGTAAATGTCGTCATGGGGACAGAATAAAAATGTATTTTTCAAACTTTGAAACTTTGCATATGGAAAAGATTACCCAAGAATGTTTTTGTAGAACTAAATCCATTGAAATTTGGTGTGCTAGATGCAGTGATATGTTTCAATGTTGGAGTAATAGGAAGGGTGGAAGTCCTCAGAAATTTTGGCGTAAAATGTGGCTTCAATATGGATGAGCAGTTGCCTGCGTGTGGCAAACAATGGGTCCATGAAGCTAAAAGATTCGCTCTTCAAGTTACCAAAGAAGCAAGAAGTGCTAAAAGGAATGCCAAGAGGAAGCTTGAAGATGATGAAATGCTGCAGGATGAAGACTATGCTTCAGGAATGTTGTGAGGCACAGATTAATTGATGTCTTCATTCGCAGTTTCCCGCAAGTCGTATTTCTCAGCATTCACGTACAAATATTATCTAAAGTTGATCAAGCATTGCTCTAATTTTTTTCTGTAACTTAAATAGTCCTTACTTATGTAGTATAGCTAAGCTTTGATGCAGAATTAACTATATTATAGAAAAAATAACGTTTTTATTAGGAGAAAAAATATAAAAATTGAAATTTAAGGTTTTTAACCCTTGTAATGTACATAATACATGGAATTAAATAGGTAGAGCAGATGAGCCACCATGTCATATATATCTGGTAATTTTTTTTTTAAGTCTGTACCGTTCTGAAATTAAATAAGAAAAAAAAAGACGTGTTGAGATATCTCAATAATTTTATTTTTACATGGGTGCCTGTAACTTAATCTACTTTTCTACATACTTTCCATCAATATTGATGCACTTGTCGTAACGTTGTATCAGTTTTCGAATAACATCGTCATAGAAGTCTGCCACCTGACTGTTTTGACTTCGTCATCGTCTTGCTCGGTCATAATGCCATACAAAACACTACGAGAAACATTAGGAAAGTCATCCCGTAAGGAGGAAATCGTAACGCGTCTGTTTTCTCTCACCTTATTGTTCACTTCCTGCACCAAACTTTCATTAACGACTGAAGGACGCCCAATCCGTTGTTCATCATGTACATTTGTGCGACCATCTTTAAATGCTCTCACCCACTGTCTTACCATTCCATCACTCATAATGTTTTCTCCGTAAACTACACAGATCTCAAGATGAATATCTATGCTTTTAGACATTTAAAGGTAAAGCAGTCAACAATACGAAGATTGGTTTGAACACCACAGTTCTTTACTAGGCATGGTCCTCTTTGGCGGTGGTATGCCGTTGCCTTCCTCCGACTTTCTAACTACCCAGCCATTTATAGGACCTACAGTATAACGTGGGTTCCGAACCACGGTGCTACTCGGTACTTTTCACATCAGCAACACTGCGAGAGGTGAAAGAAGTGGAAAGTGACAGAAAAAAAGTGCTAGGACATGGCGGGGATTGAACCCGCGACCTTTGGATTTAGAGACTGGCACTCCACCACTGTGCTACGGAGCCGCACTTTAGACCTTTAGCACTAACAAATCTTATAACAGTCCGTACTTCACAGTCGGGGGGGACTCATGATTATCGGAGGCATCTTAAACACTCAGTACACAACGCAAACACGGAAGAATCAGACTTTATTGGCGTGAGTGGGTAGACAACAGATGTAGGTACCCATTGAGCATAAAATTATTGAGATATCTTACCGCGTCTTGCTTTTAATTTCAAAACGGTAGTTACTTAAAAAAAATACGCCTCGTATAACATGGGATTAAATGGTACTTCAATTTGAGGAAGCATTTTGAAAAGAAAGAAAAAAACTGCATGTTTGTTTGTAATGTTTTTAATAACCTGAGCAGGTTCAAAAATATTCAAATACTTTTAATATCATCATTTTTTTATTTATTTCCGTCGTCCTTAGTTGCATATGAAATTGGTGGAGGTGTATTACCGTCTTAAGCAACAAAACGGAAGGCGTTTTTTTTGTGCCATTCGCGTTTCGCTTCTTTATTGTGAAGCATCATCAGTGGCCTGTAATACACGTTATTTCTGTTTAATATTGTAGTACAGTCATAATATTATATGTATTTTTCACAGTATGACATTTAACAGTGTTGTTACAATTTCTAAAGTTCGGATCTACTAGGTTAGAAACAACTTCTGTAGCACTAGTTTTTGCAAAGTTAATTTAATTTTCCAGTTTTTGGCCATACTTACGGTTTTCTGTGTTATTCCATGTGTGTCATCATGGAGATGTTTGTGAGGTCTTCCGTTGGATACGGTATTTTCGTTCTTGATGAAAACCCTTGTATCACCACTTCACTGTGAACTCGTTTTTGAACGTTTGTTTACGATGTTTAGTGTTGCCAACTGTCGCTTTTTGTCTGTCTCTTGTTAGTGTTCCTTGTATCTCTGAGTGTAGCAGCTGTTTTTTTGTTTGTGTTGGTGTCATTGTAGCCTGTGTATGTATGTGTGTGTGTGTGTGTGTGTGTGTGTGTGTGTGTGTGTGTGTGTTATTTGCGTTAGTTTTTTGATTATGGGACTAGGGAGAGGGAGGTGGGGAGCGAGAGGGAGGATGTAGGGCATTTCATGTTTAATTAACGTTTTTCACTGTTTTTGTGGCTAGCTTGATCAGTGAGTTGTTACTTACTGATACAGTCAGAGATACAAGGAACACAAACAAGAGACAGACGAAAAGCGACAGTTGGGAACACTAAACATCGTAAACAAACGTTCAAGAACGAGTACACAGTGAAGTAGTGATACAAGGGTTTTCATCAAGAACAAAAATACCGCATCCAAAGGAAGACCTCACAAACATCTCCATGAAGACACACATGGAATAACATAGAAACCGTAAGTAGGGCCTAAAACTGGATAATTAAATTAACTTTGCAAAACCTAGTGCTACAGTTGTTTCTGGCCTAGTAGACCCAAACTTCAGAAATTGTAACAGGATTGTTAAATGTCCTACTGTGAAAAATACATATAATATTATGACTGTACTACAATATTATACAAAAATAACATGTATTACAGGCCACTGATAATGCTTCACAGTAAAGAAGCGAAACGCATATGGCAAAAAAAAAAAAAAAAAAGCCTTTCCTTTAGTTGCTAAAGACGGTAATACATCTACACCAACTTTTAATATGTTTGAAAAGTGTACTGAATTATCTGATATCACTAAAAATTTTGTAAATCACATGTATGTGCCTGAAAGAAATATGTGTTGATTTTTACATAAGACTGACCCGGAAAGGTACCCAGTATCCTTAGAGTGGAAATGTGTAAACGTACTTGTAGATGGGCTCGAGAATAGTAGCATCAGGATCCGTAGCTTTGTACATGGAGAGTCATGTCGAGTCTTCCTGCAGCAGCGCATTCGCGGTTTCCACCCGTTATGAAAGGCGTCCGAGCTGCCCTCGCAGCGGTTGTTAGTGGCCGGGTGGACGTGGCGAAGTGATTTAAGCCAAGGCGGCATATTGAGGAGCGGCTGCGGTGCGGCGATTGCCTCGCCAGCCGAGCGGACACGGGCGCTATCGCTCGCCGCAGGCGCCGCGCCGGGCGGGCAGGCAACCCGCGTCGCGCCTCCACGGCCGCCAACGCCGCGACAGTGGCCGCACAGTGGCGCGCAGGGCTGCCACCCGCGCGGCGCTAATTAATGACCGGCGGCGGCGGCGGTGGCTTCCGCTGATTGTGCGCAGTTAGCGCACCGGCGGACTGCGCCATTATTCCCGCCGACGAGTAATCAGAGCTCGCGGAAGCCTATCTCCCCGGCGATTCATCCTCATCAAACGCTAAACACCGTAATCGGCTCTGTTTAATGTCGCGGGACCGTATTCGCTGAATTTCTTTGCGCGCCTATTGTGATGGGGTACCGGACAGTCATCGCTTTACATCGTATACGTATTAATGAAGTATACGTGCGCTAAATACGTCATCGCTGTAGCTCCACAGACCGAACCCAAGCTACGTGTCGTATGATTTCCCAATGAAACCGTGGCGCAGTGCGCGGCAGCACTGCAATAAATGTGCCTGAAAGGCCGAGTGCATTTTCCGATTTTGGATTCTTGGTAGACGGTTCGTATTTGAGCTATGATCGGGGATCGAAAGATTTATCTTTAGCTTGGAGTGGTCCCAATTTTTATGGCCGTTGCAAACCAGACAAGAAAATGTTGAACAACGAAGTGAAAATGGCATCATTCAAATTACTCGTGCCGATTATTTTCATTCAATATGAATAACCACCGTCTAGATCGCTAAAATTATATTAATTTATTACAACGTTTCCGTAACTGCCGTCATCAGATCTAAAAACCTTTCCATCTACCTACTAGGTAGATATTTTATCATTGACGCTGAACTTTACTGTGCAAGTTCAGCGGTTTTTGGATCTGATGACGGCAGTTACTGAAACGTTGTAATAAATTAATACAATTTTAACGATCTAGACACTTTTATTCTTATCGTACAGGAAATTCGTAGCCTTTATATAAAATAATAAATAAAAAACATATTCATTTTCAAATCATGTCTAATTGTCCGAAATTCATTGCGGTGCCGAATACCCGTAGGGGCTAGGACGTCATGTTACGAAGTGGACGGCCGTTTCTTCCGGACGTCCGAGTCCTCCATCGGTCACAGGTGTGTGTGATGTGTGACGGGCCTGATCTGTAGCCCTTTACTTGCTCTTTCATATTTTTATTCTGTAAGATCGCATAACTAATGAAGAGGTACTTAACAGAATTGGTGAGAAAAAGAATTTTTGGCACACCCTGACTAAAAGAAGGGATCGCTTGGTAGGACATATTCTCAGACATCGAGGAATCGTAAATTTAGCATTGTAGGGAAGTGTGTGGGGTAAAAATTGCAGAGGAAGACCAAGAGACGCGTATAGTAAGCAGATTCAAGTGGATGTGGGTTGTCGTTCTTATGAGGAGATGAAAAGGCTTGCTCAGGATAGAGTAGGGTGGAGAGTTGCATCAAACCAGTCTCCGGACTGAAGACCGTAACAACAAGATACCTTTTTACTATGTTGGGAAAAGCATTAATTATAATATGGTGTGAGTAAACCATAGAGCATACGGTCCGGTGAACAAGTATCCCATGGGAAAACTCCGTCCACATTTCTGTAGTGACTAAAGAGGCTCTATTCAGAACAACACACTTTATTCGATTTCCAGTCGATACAAGAGGCCGTGCAACTCTAATCACTAATCACAAAATCCTGGAGCACTAGCATGAGATACCAAGTCAAAGAGAGTGCAAGTTCTCAGGTAAACGGTCACTCTTAAATACGCCAGATCGATATCCGCAGAAGCAGTACCTTTCCACTATACGTTCCAGAGTCCGTGACGCGGTCTTCTTTAAGCAGCCCACAGAAACCCTAGGAAGAGCAATGGCAGCCGTAGCATCTGCTCGGGCTTAAGTAGCCAGGTTTGGCAGAGTGATCTTGTTCAGACATGGTTGACAGTCCGACATGGACGTTGTTGTGGTGACAGCTCCACCTGGAAAATGTAGTTCCGGTTAGTCTGTTTGTTATTGTTGTTTGCTGTTATGTGTGGACGGTGTCATCTGGAACGCCTTATAGGTAGACTACCGGTGCATTCAGTTTGTTGGTTGGTCTGCTGGCCTCTCAAGAGCGACCAGAGGCCGGCAGAACAATTTCAATCTAAAATCGGGCTGGCTTTTATTAGTAGTCTCAGTCCGCAAGCACTTTCATTATTATTTAATGTACCATTATTAATTCAAATATGTTTGTCTGTAGAAAGAAATTACCTTGTGTTGCGCTATGTTTAAAAATATGTTTAATAGATAGTTACAGACCTAACACTTTAGAATGTTCCGTTGGCGCCAAATTATGGCCATAGGCGAGGAGTGTCACTCCTGCCACAGTCAGTCGAGTTAAGAGCCTCATGCATGTTAATCTAATGCGTGTATCGCGTATAATGTAAAATGAGAGTGTTAAACGATTATGAATATATATATATATACAGTTGTGGCTTTCTCTGTGGGAACAGGGAATCATAAATAAAAGAAAAAAAAAGCCAGTGTCATCCAGAAATTTCGTATGACATTCGTAATTGATAAAGCGAGCCACACTAAACTACTATTTCTCACATCTACTAGCTGAGTGCTGCTTCTACACAGGAGATAACAGCAGTGAAAGAAGGTATCATATTAGTGAAAAAAAAACTCCCGTCTTCATACCCTGACGAAGTACGCAGCTATACGGTCCATCACATGCAGTGCTTTTTTTTCTACCACAAATTGAAAAAAAAAAGAAACATGTTTGTATAGTCTATGGGACTTAACTACGGGGTCATCAGTCCCTAAACTTACAAACTACTTATGAACTAACTAAGACTAAGGACGGCACAAATATTCATGCCCGAGGGGGGATTCGAACCCCCGACCGTAGCCACAAATTGAGATTAGCACGAAGTGTCTTGATAACAGGAGCGAGGGTAGAATGAAGGTAAAATTTAGACACCTGCGTACTCACTATCAAATAATTAATTATCTCGAACTTTAGAGACATTACAACCTAATTTTCTCTTTAATTCCGCCGTAGTTGTCCTTAGTGTAAAATAGTTTAGGTAATGACTGATGACCAAAGCAGTTGGGTCCAAGAGGTTTATAACATTTGAAATTCATTCTGGGCTATTTGCACCATTTTTGTGCACTGTTCGGATTTCAATGGGACTTCACTGTCTCCATGGAGGATTTTGAGACATGTCACTTCTACACTTCAAGTTTGTACCATTCAGTTCAAGTTTTGATAGAAGGTGGTTAAATGGAAAATCGGAGGTAATTTTTTATCGACTGTTCACTATCACTCTACGAGATACCAGGGTGTAGCGACCAGTTAAATTTAGTATATCGTAACAGTTCACATTAGTGTAGGCCAACTTTCATGGGCGTAGCTAGAGTGGGGTTTGGGGGATTCAAACCCCTTCCGAAATGTTGACAAAGCTAATAAAGAAAAAGCATTCTATATGAGGATAGATCCCGCCTGCATTTTGCCAAGGCTGGGAAGCCGTCAAACATATTCCATACACTCCGAATTTCTCTCCATGCGATTCACACATTTTTGGAGCCCTGAAGAAAGACATTCTTTCGGATGAAGAGGCGCACACCTGGTAAATAATTAAGGTGTCCTATAGCTAACGGCAAACATTTTTGCATGAGGGAATTAGTATCGTTTCACAATGGGGTAAAATATGGAAAGTGATGATGATTACTCCTGGAATAATGAGCAGTTTATTTAGTGTAGCAGTTTCTTTTAATTTTTCGGATCCTTAGAGATGAGTTTGACTTGCCTGTTTTTCAATCACTACGAACCGTTCCTTGCTCAAGATACCCATGGTAAAGAGGGGCGACTAAATGCGGTGGAGATTCAGTGTTTAAACTGTCAGGCACCAGGTCGGGGCATGAAGCTTCATTGTGGTTTAAAGATGCTAGTTGTTTTTCGATACCACTATCAGTAATTACTATGCCAGTCGTATATTTCAATATCAGTTGCCAATATTTCCTTATGTTTCTATGCAAACGAATCAAGGTTCGTGTCCAGTTCAAGATTATTTGTACACTTATTTTTATCGCACATATTTGCGTTAACAAGTGCTTAACTGATAATACTTCTGAAACTATTTAAAGCTTCATGCACATACTTTCTGATTTCCATCCATGTTTCGATCCGCATTTGCCTATCTTCATAATATGATCTGTTCCTGAAACTTCCTGGCAGATTAAAATTGTGTGCCGGAACCGGGACTTGAACCTGGGACCTTTGCCTTTCGTGGGCAAGCTCCCTACTGACTGAGCTATCCCGTCACGACTCACGATTTCTCCTCACAATTATACTTCTGCCAGTATCTCGCCTCCTACTTTCCAAACTTCACAGAAGCTCTCCTGAGAAACTTGCAAGACTAGCACTCCTGGAAGAAAGCATATGGTGGAGACATGTCTTAGCCACAGCCTAAGGATGTTTGCAGAAAGAAACTTTCACTCTGCAGCGAAGTGTGCGCTGATATGATACTTCTTGTCCGATTTTAATTGTCATGTCTCCACCATATCCTTTCTTCCGGGAGTGCTAGTCCTGCAAGGTTCGCAGGAGAACTTCTATGAAGTTGGACAGTAGGAGGCGAGGTACTGGTGGATGTACAGGCGTGAGGAGGGACTGTGAGTCGTGTAGGTCAGTGGTAGAGCGCTAGCCCGCGAAAGTTCGAGTTCAGAGTCCAGTACACAATTTTAATCTGGCAGGAAGATTCATATTTTTAAGTAAGTACAGCAAAATAATAGTGTATACGGCATTCATATAATAGAAAGGAAATTTTGAAGACATTCGAATTCACAAGAGTTGTCGACTACGGCATCCTGTTAACTTGGGCAGAATAAATTGATAATAGCTCTTACGACAGAAAGGAAAAAAATGGTTATGTCCGTGATAGAGTCGAACATATAAAAGAGGAAATAGTATGAATGTGTCAGATAAAAAATGCTTCTTTGAATAACGTAGCACACGGGAATTCCTGTTAAACAGGAAAAATCGAAGCTCAATTGTATTACCATAATTTTCCAAAATTAAATTATCTATAATTTCTGTTGAAACCTTTGTGCAGTTTCTGTAATTTAAAAAAGATTTTACAAGTAATTAATAAATTGCAGATTTTTCCACGCTATTTCTTTGCTTCTTTGGAATGTTTGAAAAACTACGTAAGATACACGTCGAGGATATGTTTTGTTAGATTCGCCAGATCAGTGACAAAAAAATAAGTGTAAAACGAGTTTCACTTTAACCTCGCACAGTTTTACTATGGCTTCATATTCGCAAGGTTGCTAAATTCAGCCGGCCGCGGCGGCCGAGGGGACTGAGGCGCTTCAGTCACGGTATGCACGGCACTACGGTCGAGGGTTCGAATCCCCCCTCGGGCATGGATATTTGTGCCGTCCTTAGTGTTAGTTATTTCATAATTAGTTTGAACGTTTAGGGACTGATGACCCTGTAGTAAAATCCCATAAGTTCTACAAACATTTGAACATATTTTTTCAGGTAAAGTCATTCATTAGCCATAACTAAACATTTGCGGACCTGTGTTTATATGAATTTTTTTCTTTAGTTAAATGTACCTGTTAAATGTACTAGTTAAATGTACCAGTGTCGGATACCATGAACATCCTGGAGGAACGTGATCCACCTAACGTTTGCGGTCTGGTGCATCATTGTTTGACGACCACCTATTTCAGGTGGAAAGGGGAATTTTATGAACAGACGGACGGAGTTGCAATGGGTTCACCTCTCTCGCCTGTTGCAGTCGATATTATCATGGAGGCACTTGAGGAAACAGCTCTCCTGTCCGCATCACTACGCCCAGACTGCTGCCTGCGATATGTAGACGACACGTTTGTCATTTGGTCTTACGGAGAAGAGGAGCTGCGGAACTTCCATCAACACATCGATCACCAGCACAACAAGATCCAGTTCACCATGGAGATTGAGAAGCATGGGGTGCTCCCTTTCCTCGATGTAGAGGTTTGCCGGAAGTCAGAGGACAAACTGGGCCATCGGGTATATAGAAAAGCTACCAGCACAGGCGGGTATCTTCACGCAACTTCCCATCATGCTCCACACTCTAACTAAGAGGGCCCATCGGATTAGCGATGAACTACACCTGAAGACAGAATTACAAAACATCAGGTCCATCTTCGATGCAAACGGTTATAGGAAGAGGATTATTGAGCAAACTATGACATCTAATGACGGAAATAAAAGAGAAGAGCAAAAGGAAGATCAAACCATCGCCCTATTGCCACATGTAAAAGGAGTCACCGAACGAGTGGGCAAATTTCTTCGTCGAGAGGGCATCAAACCTATATTTCGCAGCAACAATAAAATAAGAGATGTCCTAGGCTCAATGAAGGACAAAACTGATGACTTGCACACAGCCGGAGTCTATGAAATCAGCTGTGAATGCGGCCAGGAATACATCGGAGAAACTGGGCGGCCGTTTAACACAAGAATAACCTAGCACGAGAGATCCATTTGTCTGGGACAGCATACGAAGTCGGCAGTAGCATAACACCAGGAACAATGCGACAAACAGTTTTTCAGGAAGTCACTGTACTGGAAAAACAACCCTTCACTTTGAAGAGGAAAATCAGGGAATCAATAGAAATAGCTAAGCGACCCGGAAATATGAACAGAGAAAGACGGGTATAGACTTTCGGCGTCTAGGCTGCCTGCAGTAGCAGCGCTTCACGACACCGCGCGCAGTGCAGTCCATAGGGGCCCGCATAGCCCGGAGACCGCGCGTACACGGAGCAAATAGCACGCTCTAGCCGGCGCTAGGCATCACTGCTACGTCACTGCTACCACCACTCCACATTCGCCAGTTTCAACCAAACTTTTATGAACTTCACGCACCGTCATGAGCCCATCATCTTGCATATTTAGCTGCAGATAGCTCAACTCAATTAAAAAGGTTTGCAAATGGGACATAGCGCTCGGAATATGTTGGACGTTGATTGGAGGCTGCACACTTGTAGGTGTTATCTCGTTTAACAGGTGGGCTGTTAAACTGTTTGGTAAGTTCTTCCAGATCTTGTATGTATTACACACGTATAGCGTCCTTGTCTTAGTTTCAACATGCGTAAAGTTTATTCCGCCATCCCAAACAGCCAAAGTGAGTGTGTCGTATTTAACTTTAAAGATGTACCCTCGAGTGACGAAATGACCCAAGGCTGACATAATTCGTTGGATTTTCCCGTGTGTCATCGGTAATACTTGTACAACATTGTTCATATTGGATGTTATGTGAAATTTAGCGACGGTAACCCTTTGTAAGTCATCAAGCTTTCTGATGTAGTGGCTCTGTATGCATGCACGCAGACGTGCGAGAAGATTTCGGTAGTTGACAGCAATCGTGTGCCTTATGTCGCTCCGGTATTCGATGCCTAAGTATGTCAGTTTGGAGACTGGAGTTAAGTATCCGTGGTGCTGCATTGCAATCCCACTCCCGATGTTCATAACACCACACTTTCTTTCATTTAACTTCGCCCCTGAGGCAAGTTCGTACTGCTTAACGATGTGGAGAGCTGCTTCTAACTCCTGTTCGTCCTTGACTAAGAAACCGACGTCATCCGCGTAAGCATTGCAGGCAATCTTGAGTCCACGGATTGTCAATCCTCGTAGACGTTGGTTCAGTGCAGCAAGCAGGGGTTCAATGGCGATTGCAAAAAGCGCCATTGACAATGGGCAGCCCTGTCTCACCGAGCTCTTTAATGTAATTTCTTTTGTGAGCTGTCCATTGACTAATGCTCTTGTAACACCTTTACTGAAGATTTCACTGATGATGTTTGTGAAGCGCTGCGGGAAGCCTATTGCACGCTTGGTGTTCAAGAGGTACTGGTGGTTCACTTTATCAAATGCCTTTGCGAAATCAATTGATACCAAGGCACACTGAATTTTGCAAGCCTCTGCTGTAGCGATCATGTCTCTGTATTCGCATAAATATTGTTGGATTTTCCTGTCAAGGCCCAAGCATGTCTGCAATCTGCCTATTACTGTATTCGGCATCATTTTCAATCTATGGACAATTACTCGTGCCACGATTTTGTAGTCACAATTTAGTAGCGTCAGAGGTCTAAAATCGTCTATAAGTTTGCTTCCTGGTTGTTTAGGGACGAAAACTGCAATTCCTTCTACCAGCTCTTTAGGCAGATTAAAATGCGGCTGCAACAATTCATTACATATAGCAAGTAATTTTGGCTACAGTTGTTCACGAAAAATATAATTCCGCAGTGAGACCGTCAGGGCCCGGTGACTTGTTTTTGGGGCTTCACTGTATGGCATATTCCAGTTCTTCATCAATTTCTTTAAGGAGATTCTCGGCTTGTGCTTCACTTAATGTCCCTTGAAGGTTGTGCCGGCCGCGGTGGCCGAGGACACTGAGGCGCTCCAGTCACGGTCTGCACGGCCACTACGGTCGGGGGTTCAAATCCCCCCTCGGGTATCGATATTTGTACCGTCATTAGTCTTAGGTAGTTCATAAGTAATTTGTAAGCTTAGGGACTGATGACCCCGTAGTTAAGTCCCAAAAGTTCTACATTTGAAGGTTGTGTAACAGCTCCTGTTGCATTATTGCGTCGTTGCTTTCCGTTGCCAGCATCTCTTCCAGGTGAATGTGGATTGCATTTTTTTTTATTTCGTGTTGCTGCACGAGGGTGGTCCCATCGCGTAACCGGAGTTGCATGATAATTTTTATTTTGCCACTCTTATTCTCGCGAAGTACATGAAACGTAGAAGCTTCCTCCTGCGCCGGCCGCGGTGGCCGAGGTGACTGAGGCGCTCCAGTCACGTTCAGCACGGCCACTACGGTCGGGGGTTCGAATCCCCTCTCGGGCATGGATATTTGTGCCGTCCTAGTTCGTAAGTAGTTCATAAGTAGTTTGTAAGTTTAGGGACTGATGACCCCGTAGTTAAGTCCCATAAGGTTCACAAACATTTGAACATTTTCTTCCTCCTGCTCTATCAAGGTATCGGACCTAGACCGGACTTTGTATCCATCACACTGTTGCCGTTTATATTTCAGAAGTTTTGCTTTAATTCGCTTTATTTGTACGTAATTGTCGATTATCGTCGCGTCCGATTTATATAACTCTCTTAGGCAAGAGAAATAAAATTCTGTGGTCTTCTTTTGCCAATAATACTTTTCTCGTGAATAAGTTTGAAACATTCTCCGTATCCTTGGTTTGGCATGTTTGAGCCACCATTCCGTCACTGAGTTGTACTATGGTGCTTTACGTTCACATTCCCTCCATGTATCAATAAATGCACGCTGGCATTCTACATCACGGAGAATGGAGTTATTCAGTTTCCACGTGCCTCTGGCGTGTTAAGTGCCTTGTTTGCACATGTTAACAGTAAATATATATGCAGCATGATCTGATAAAATTGTCGTCCAAATTTCGGAGTGTAGGACGGAAGAAGTGTGTTGTTCGGTGACATATATTCTGTCCAGCCGACTAGCAGAATGGCTCGAGACATACGTGAAACCTTGTAACATGCCATGCAGGTGTTCCCAAGTGTCAATTAAACGCAGTTGATTGACGATACGTCTCATTTTCAGCGAGGTATTGAAATTGAGCGTCTGGTCTTTGCGGTGCTGCACACAATTGAAGTCACCTGCAAGTATTAGGTGATCATTATTCCGACAGGACCAGATTGCACCTTGGCTCATGATGTGATTGACGTTGCCTATTTTTGGCATGGACGGTTCAGTTTTATATTTAGCTTTTTTTTAATTATTTTAATAACTCCATACAACTTCTTCTAGTTCTCTCGGCGCCAACTTATAACCAAATCTGATGGTGGTGCGATAGAGTGGTTCTCTTGTAAGCCCATTTAGATTTAACAACGAAGTCGCTCCAGCCAAATACTTCGATAATGCGTTTTGAAGTATTACACAATTCGTCGGGTAGGTGACAGTTATAATTTTATCACGAGTCAAGATCTTTTTTTTTCCGCCGCAAAAGATACCTCGCTGTTTAACTTTCTTTTATTCCCTTGCCGCGAAAGAAACATGTTCAAGCCTTGTCTGTTCTGCTGGTTCCGTTGTACCGAAAGGACCTGTGTATCCCCAGTTCTGTAAAATATACATTTTTTAATGTGAGTATGCCTGTTTCCGACAGCAATGAATTACAGTTAAATCTGTCTTTGTAATAAATATAACTTTATTTAGTCACATTTTTCTTCCAAAATTGGCGTTCATGTTTGAGTGCTTAGTCTTATGGTGATTCGGACGACATTATGGTGAGATGTATCATGTACAATCTGTTATAGCAATTCATGAATAATGCAGCAATTCATTATTTATCATTTACAGTACCGTTATAAACTACAGTAATTCTTTTCTGTTACAAATTATTTACTTTTAGACGTCCGATATGTATTCATGAAAAATATTTTTGCTGATTACCACTTTAACGATTTGATCCCGAAAGTTCTATTCAGTCTTGTTGCACATATACCAAACTAATAACTGGTCCGTGTCACTCCAGGAATAAGTTACCATCCAAAGATTTTAAATTTACAGGATAATCGACGGCAGAATGTTGCAGTAGCAGCATTTAGAAGAACAATGAGGTAACTTCATTACTAATTTTTATAGTACTACTAGCGGACTTATTTACTACCTTCATGTTCATATTATATACCAAATTGTGATCAGTTATCAGTTTTATGCCTTATTTACAGGCCTTTTCTTTCCAAAATTTGATTCGCGATTTTTTTGCAAGGTCTTCGACTTAAAAGAATTTCCATATCCCAAACAGGCAGTAGCATTATGGTTTCTAACGGCGCGGTTTATTTCCTTCCACATCATCAGCTAAACAATCCGTTTGCGACGAAGCGTTAAGCCCCAGTTTTCTTTCTTACCTTTGTATAATAAATATGCTTCACACACACACACACACACACACACACACATCTGAACAATATGTGCAGATATCACCATTAGAGAAAGAACGTGTATTTGGAATCCGTGAAGTAGGTTAGTGGAAATGCCGAATCGCTCGATATTGCAGTAAGAATGGTTCCAATTTTAGACGACGTTGGCAGGAAGCGGTGAACCGTAGCCGAACACAGCATCAAGCAGCTATCGGTCTAAGTAGAATGACGAAAGAAAGTGAATACAGAGCAATTATCAAAGCGCAATTCAGGGTCCCTGGTGCTTCAGTCAGCACGAGGAGTATTTCTTTGGGCTTAGACAAGGGAGGATGGACTCATGGTGTCCCTACCGTTCACCTCCATACACCGACAACCACTTTTGCAGTGGTGTTGGGCACATTCTCCCACGAATCTAAGTGACTAGAGTATCATAGTCCTTAATGATGAGTTCTCCGGATTGAATTCAGTTGGGCAACGAAGACGTGTCTAGAAGAGACCTGGGAAGTTTTGGGATAGCAGCCTGTCGCAGCGCCATACTGCCATAGAAACATTTCATTTCGTGACCGGGCCACTTTGATTATCATCAGTGGCGTAACACAGCACTATGTCGACGATACTATATGTTTACTTTTGTTGCCCTTCAAGAAAAGCCGTTGTGAACTTACATTTCAGCAAGGTAATGCACGCTCATATATCGAGTTGTTGCTGCTTGTCTCCACGCTATCAAACCATATCCTGGCCAGCAAAGCCACCTGATCTCTTCAAAATTGAGAACAAGAAGAGCATTATGAGAAGGCCCTCCTTTCTGACACGCCAACCTGACACTACACTCTTCACAAGCACATCCAACAAGTGCGTCATTGCCAAGCCGAATGAAAGGTTGCATAAGGTTCACAATAGAAACAACTCGTTATTGTCTTTCTCCACTTATGAAGCTGGTTCTCTTGCATAAAACAGCCAAATTTCCTCAAATTATCATCCTTTGTTTATTTGATTGTATCCGAATCAAATAAATCTCTAGGGGAATTTTCTTTCTGTTGCAATTTTTTTGCCCTTCATTCCATTTTTATGCTGTTGGCTAGGCTTTTTATAATAAATTACTTTAGCTTTTCTCAATAAATTTATGAAAGTAAACTGAATATTGCTTGAAATTTTTTAGAGTACTCCTCGATGGGAATGAAAACATATGGAAATACACAAGAGCAGAATACAGATTACCACAATCAGCTTTTAGCATTAACATATGATATCATCACATACCTTAAATGCACATACGTCATCTGTACCCAGAATTTCGTTCAAAACTGAATCGCAATCAGCAGGTGTGTTCGATTCTTCCGTGCTATTTTTTAATCTAAACTGCAATAATTGGACCTGCGCTGATTTGATTCTGCCTGCTTTCCTTGTGTCGTTAAAGGTACCTCAAAGACCCAAATTTGTCTGCAATTAACATAAAGCGTTTTAAGTATGGAGAGAGAAGAAATAAAATTTCCAAATAAAATAAAATTAAATAAATTAATTTTCTGTCGCTGAAGAATTAGCTGTGTATACCAACAGAGTTCACAAACGAACTGCATTCTGTAATACATCCCACTATGATTTACGTTTCACGTTTGACATTTATCTCCAACAATGCGCCAGTACCATTACTTGTGGATCACTGCTGTTGTCAGTAGACTATAAAAGTATCGAATTTATACGAAAGAATACTTCATAGGACAAACTCTTCCTTTCAATAATCGTACTGTAGTCTAGATTCAGAAAGAAAGTAGATGTTGTCGATGAATATTGTCAGACTGCTTGCAAGCAAATGGGATTTATCGCCTTATGATGAGTAAGATCTTTCCTCAAGAACATGGCAGTAAATGGTTACAGAAGGATTTTTTTTTCACGATAGAAGGAAAGTTTCATGTACGTATATAAGCTCTTCGAATGGCGATCCCATGAGTGGCGACAAATGTCGAACAGGCATTAGGTCGTCTCTAAACGGTACAACGATTAAATGCAACGAGATGAAGTATATCGCTGAGAAATTTATAAGAGACAAATGAAATGTAGTAAGACATTATCTATGATTGATGATGTATATTTCGTCTTGTGAAATACTGATAGCCTTCCTCATCTTGCAAATTATTTAATACGAGTCAAAAACCGAGTGTTGCGGATAATTATTTATTCCAATCTACTGTTAGTCGATCTTTTCCTCCCTCCCGTCACTCTCTCAATCTCCTTTCTCTTTTTTCATCTCTTTTCCTTCCATCCCCCACTCGCTCTCTCTTCCACCTTGCGAGAGTAAAGGTCGGGGTGAGAGTTTAAAATAGGGAAAGATTAATTTTTAATACTCACCATCACCAACTGCGAACCAAATTCCTAAACATGAAAAAACACTGGATCTGTGATTGCTACGCTTTGACTCGTTTTCTACTAGATGATATCACACCTTCGCAGCTTTCCTTCCCTGCATATGATTAACAAAAAAAAAAAAAAAAAAAAAAAAAAAAAATCATAATAAAGTCAAGTTCATGAGAGAAAGGGTGTAATAACTACTATTTTTGAAAACATGTGAAAGTTCATTTTATGTTGTTTATTACACAATATTAGAACCCTGTGGCTGATACGTGTGTACATCGACACATTTATCAAGTAAAGTTATAGCTCGTGAGCCCCCAGACAAAATGAATATTTGTCGCAAATTATTTTCACACCATGTGGCTGTCTCAAACACCGTTTATGTTCATGCCTATGCGACGACACGTGTTACATTAACAAATCACAGTCACTTTAATTCAATGCGATGCACACCTTGTTCCACCGGCTAAATATTCACATACACACAATAGCACTCGATTCAACTTGGTGCAGTCTACGAAGAGCAACCACACGTGGCGATTGGCACACAGAAATCTAAAGTCTCCACCTGGAGATACACATGCCGACTGCTGCAGAGCGACGCCACCCTGCCAGCTACCCCACGTGCTCCCAACTCGTCACTTCCTGCCCTCGTGCGCGGGTGCGCCAAAAGCTCAACTGCTGGGGTTTTTTCCCCTATGTCTTCAACTTCCCCATGTGAGCTGTTCTAACCGATTTGCCAACGTACAGCGCTCAGCCAATACATTTCTCAAACTTTACTTAAAATCAAAATAATTATACTATACATTAAATAAATGTCCTCTTAGGTTTTTATATTGGTATAAACATACTTTGTACTATTTATCACAATCGTGCAATTTCTTATATTACAGATAAGTGATTTAACTGAATATTTCAAGATAAAATACACAAGATTAATTGAAAATAAAATGAGAAATAGTTAATAGATTACTTTAATGAACAAACATTATCATGCTAGTTGTGTAACTATCTTGTATTCATTGGTCATTCATTACTTTTCATTGTCAATTAAACATATTACGTCAGATGTGACTATATCAGCTAATGTATTGTTTATTTATCAACAGGCTATTTTGTAATGAGGGCCTTAAAGGTTCCTAACTGCATCGTATTACTTCAAATGCCAGTAGTATTAGAATACTTTATTTCACGCTGTGCACTGCACTGTGCCTGGCACTCGCCATTGTCCCTCTCTCTCCTCACCGGAAACGAAAACTGGAAAATCCTAAGCTGGAACAAGCCAACAACGTCGGCCTGCTCGCTGGCCTCCCGTCAGCTTCAAGTACACAGCAAATCTCAACGTGGAGAATTTCTACCTATGGCCTAACTATAAATCTTGTCACCCAACTGTGTACATACATTGCTACCATAATTAATAAGATTAAAATTGTGTAACATTTAGTGCATTGGCATGGTCAATGTTTGCAGTGAACTTCGTACTGTTTAATTATCAAATGCTATTAATTACCAATATTTCTATTGGGCGGTAATCTCACAACCTCCTCCACCATTTTCACATATCTGCGAAATTTCATGATGCTCGTGATCTGTTGCATGGTGCTCAGCGGAAGCCAGCCTATTTTTAAGAATATTAATTACTTCTGTTCCAAATTTCATACAAATCCATCTAAAGATCCTTCGGGAAGGAGTGTCTAAGAAACCAATTCTGATACATACACTTCGTACTAAAATGCATATAAGATGTTTATGGTAGCACTAAATACACAGAAAGTGGATTACTATATTTTCTCCCTTTACATAATAAAACAGGAATGAAAAAAAAATACTTGTAAGTGTAAAATAAAAATTTAGCAAAAATCTACGAGAAAACAGAAAATACTGTTAAAAGTGTCATTAACCACTTTTAGATTTACGTGCATCTATATCCATATGTTGTACCTTATGTCTGTAAAGTCCTTGAAGCTGGAATTATAGGTCACAAAAGCGGGAACAAAAACTTAAAAAGATATAAAATAATTCTAATATTTTGAATACTTAAACCTGTAATAAAATTCGACGTGGAGCATAATAGTTACCAGTTGTAGATGAACAATTACTGCAATGATTTGTCGGTATATATTATCACAAATATCAATTCAGAGAATTATTATAAAATAATCTGTACACTCACTGAACTGATCTTTCCTATCGTCTTCAAGATTTGCCCGGAATTTTGAGTTTATCATATTTGAATATATGTAAAAATAAGAACTATTACAAACAAAGCTTAGAACAAATACTCACTGATGATCAAATACGAGTACATCTCATGCCTTCTATACGTACCTGCAACAGAAAAAAATAAGGTGTATTAGTTTTATGAGGCAAATCTGCTATTATATGAAACATTTAGAGTTCAACTGATTTATTTTAAACTAGCACAGTGATTCTTCAATGAGAAAAAATCAATAGCGATATGAAGTAGGTCTTTTGAAAGAGATGCAAAGCAGACTGTTTAGATCGATTGGATTGAAAAACCGAGCAACATAAGCACAATTTGTAGTGTTTTTCTTCCGTTCAAGGCATATTCCGATTTTTCGATTTAATCCCTTGAAATACTAGCACGAACACGTAATATAGGAACGGAAAATACTCAACATCCAGACTGATCGAAATGTAAAATAATATCATTATCTACCATCCAATGACAAATTTCAATTCATTTTGAAACTGGCGATGATTAAATAAAAACATTTTACATAAAAGGCGACTGGGTGCTTTCAAGAAACCTTCAATTCCTTAGCAATTCACGGAGAAATACCCCAAATGATTAACTACCCATAGGATAACTATATAGTATGGCAACAGAATGAGCATATAAAGATTGGATGGCATTATTACGTATGACATATACCACAAAACGTCCACCATGAAGCCGACCGCGGTGGCCTAGGAGACTGGGGCGCTTCAGTCACAGTCTGCACGGCCACTGCGGTCGGGGGTTCGAATCCCCCCTCGGGCATGGATATTTGTGCCGTCCTAGTTCGTAAGTAGTTCATAAGTAGTTTGTAAGTTTAGGGACTGAGGACCCCCTAGTTAAGTCCCATAAGCTTTACAAACATTTGAATCCACCATGAAATTGGAAAAATGAAATAAGGAATCACAAGTTAGGAGCACTTTATTTGTAGTTTCACTGTACTAGAAAGGCTACAGCTTATGCAGGCTTTGTTTTGGATAATTAAATTTCAGAAAGCGATTGGAAACGATGACTATGCGTAATAATAAAACAAGAAAATAACAATCGATATTTACACGTTATGAAAGGCCATATTAATGAATAACTAGTATTTGTATGGTTCAGTTTACGATTTATTTATTTGAGTATAGTAGCTGCATAAATGTTTAAACAATATTTTGCAATAGTTAAGTGTTAAATTCAGTACTAAAATGCAAGAAATAGTTGACACACACAGCCAAAAAACTGAGATGCTTTAACTTTTATAGTGATTCATAGATTTCTTTTATACAGCGGAATATCTTGGCGGATACTAATTACTGGCTCATGGCTGAATGATAGAAATGAGCGTATGGCCTTCTTGACCGGGAGATCCCTTGCGGGGTTGTTCGGCCGCCTTAGTGTAAGTCTTTTTAGTTGACTCCGCGTGGGCGACTTACGTGTCAATGATGATGAGATAATGATGATTAGCACAACACATAACACCCAGTCCCCTACCGGGAACCGAACCCGGCCCTCCTGCGTGGTAGTCAGCGACGCTGGCACTGAGCTACGGAGGCGCGGACATGGCTGAATAATAAAAGCTATAACGTCGGCCGCGGTGGCCGAGGGGACTGAGGCGCTCCAGTCACGGTCTACACGGCCACTACGGGCGGGGGTTCGAATCCCCCTCGGGCATGGATATTTGTGACGTCTTTAGTACAAGGTAGTTGATAAGTAGTTTGTAAGTTTAGGGACTGATGACCCGTAGTTAAGTCCCATAAGCTTAACAAACATTTCAACATTTTTGAAAAGCTATAACAGAATGAAATTTAGTCAATACCTAATTCTTTTGACAATATGTGCATAGCTTCGTAACGAAACATAGTACACATTTATTTCAAACTTTTTCACCTTTTTGTTGATCTGAATGCTTGAATAATGTGGACTGTAAGTATATTAACTCTGTCCTTTTAGCTCGCACTTGGTCCAAAGAGCTGATGGAAAAGAAAGTCTATGGAAGAACTAACAAACAGAACTTTGGTATGACTTGTGTATAGTATTCATTTGATTAAATAAGATTGCAGAAGAAATAAAGAAGAGAATGTTTGTCTTCATTGGTTAGTTGATGCTCAAACTTTACAGTTATGTGATCATTGTGAATTCTTCGTACCGTACTACGCATTTTGTCAGGGACTGTGAGGCTGCTACCGCCAGAGGTTCAAGTCCTCCCTCGCGCGCGCGCGCGCGCGCGCGCGCGCGTGTGTGTGTGTGTGAGTGTGTGTGTGTGTGTGTGTGTGTGTGTGTGTGTGTGTGTTTATATTGCCCGTAGGTTAGTTTAAATTAGTTGAAGTAGTTTGTAAGTCTATTTTATGAAGTATCGTCTTATAATCAAATCTAGGAAAACTTTCATATCCCTGGGAAGAGACAAGAAGTCAACCTGCCATTGTAGTTTGGTTCCTTTACTGTTGTTACTCCGTTATGGCGGTACGGCATTAGCGAATACAGTAACTGGAGACATACATCTCAAAACTATTAAATAATGATAATTACAAAACCATTTTTTCGAGATAATAATTCTTTAATTGGCTCATTATAAGTTTCAATAATATTAGCACGTCTTTTCAGTTTCATTCTGAAACAACCAACGTCCTTGTAATAGTTCATAGTACGAGTGTATACATTAATGAAAGAGACGCATTACACGGCATAGCATTATACATCATACTAAAGATAACACCTGTGAAAGAAGGCTTCCTCGGCCGTCAACATAATTATTCTGGCGTGGGATCTCATTGTCAATCTATGAAAATCCACTGACGTTTCGGCCATTACTTCAAAGTGCCTTCTCACGTGTGCCACACTTACATATCACTTAGAAGGTCGTTTGCGATAGTGGCCGAAACGACGGAGGATTTCAATATATTGGCGTTGCGGTGCAACACCTAGGATCCATTTAGCGACATAAGAGTTATTTTTCAAAAACTAGCATGTCAGCAAAGAATATCAGTTGTTAATCTTGATTCATTGTATTTATTCATATGTCAGCTGTATCTGCAGGCTTGTTTTGTTTCAAATCCACTTAGCTCAGAATTAATGGTAAAAAGCGTTATACTAAAAAAAAAAGGGGGGGGGGATCGTAGCAGTTAAACGCAGTACTCCCTCAAGGCAAATCACTTTATTATCAAATACGTTTCCTCGATTCCTTCTTTTTGTTAATTTATCCATTTATATGGTGACACAGTAGATCTAGCAAATATAGTTCTTCTCAAATATAGTTATATTACTTTCGAAAATGATAAAAGACTCGTTTCGTTTTAATGCGCACAGTCAGTATGAGATAGTAATGAGGCATAATCTACAAGTAAAGTTGCGTCATACTTTAATACGATCACTGAAGGTGAGTAAACAGAATTAATTTATCAAGAAAACGATGTGACTTGCATAAATTTCACTACTGTCTTTATGAATCGAGATCTGTTGTAATTCGATTATACGTGATAGGTTTGACTAAATTCAACATTGACAACAATTCTTCGAAATGTCGTAAATGAACCCAGTTCTCAAGTGGAGGTACATTGCTAACCAATACGGTACGTACATTTGGAAGTATCAATCTGAACTGACCCTGTGCGTATAATTTTGTTGCACTGCATGAGATCGTACGAAATCCAGATATCTCTTAATTAATTCTGTTTGGCGAATTTTCGAGATTATTTTCAAGTATTTCTTAATACAGTGAACTCTTCACGGCCATAACTATGTATAATTTGAGAACCCGATGAGCAGCTATAATTTGGTCTATCTTAACTGCTGGTCCAGAAAATACTTTATGCACCGATATGACGAACATTGTTAGTAAAAACAGTTTTCAGACGCATACGCAGTGGCAGATAATATGATTTTTAGAGCTACCGCTGTATTCCGATTGCCTCATGTGGAACCAGTGGTCCGCAACAGTTCATCAAAGACCAATATTTTGCAAATTAACGAGCATCCTTCGACTGAATGTAACTTTTCGCTTAACTGCCGCGGCCTACACTGATATATTACAGAACGTGATATTTTATTCCCCAGACCCAGTGGCAACATAGTATCCCTTCTATCTTTGAACTCATTGTGCCTGATGATAGTTTTTCGTTTGTCAAAACTTATACAATAAATCAAACATATTCTTCTGTCAGATCTGAATCTGCCACTCAGATTTTTTTAATAAAGTCGAGAAGTGTTATTGAATTTGTTACGTATTTAAATATAATGTCAAATGCTGCCCCTTCACCCCCATCCGCTTTAGAGCTCCATCTTTGGAGTGAATACTATATACTGTTTCTGCCGATATAAAAGCAGTCATCGGTCCCGGTTCTTGTAGAAACCGTCTATGAAACTATAATGAAACGCCAACTAATGCAATTGTTGTTCAGATTATACTTTTGTGTGAAACAACCGATACTGCTGCTTACGTACACGTTGAGTAAAGAAGGCAGGCGCTGTGTGAGACCAGAACATGTGTTGCCAAAGCTTCATGTTACTCTCTCCCAATTAGTACGACGGCATCAAAAGCGTAGTAAATGCAGCCAACACGCGAAATAACGGTTTCCGCGCACAAAGAGAATATTTGAAGCTGTTCGGTACGCAGCAGAGGTTGTTTGCTACATGTAGGCACCCCCCCCCCCCTCTTCCCGCATCATCCCCCTCTGCGCAACCCCCACCACCAGAGTACATTTTGCAAACTCTTCGTCAGTCAGCGCACAACTGGTTGCTTCTGCTGGTAAGTCTGCTGCTAAAGGTGATTTAAAAAAATCCTTAACATAATGTGGAATTATGGAACTGTAGAAGAAGGCAAGTATGTTTGAAGCTACATTTTATATCATGTAAAACACAGCTGTGCATTAAATTTGCATAAGATACTAAAATGCAGTACTATGGTGCAGTGGAATCTTAATATATATAAAAATTGAGGTGTTTGTGCCTATATTTCACTCTGCAGCCAAAACTATACATCGCAAACGAATAATGTGTGTATGTGGTAGTAGGTATCAGTCTCCCATCGTGCACTATGGTGCTAGAGGGTTGACAACGATAAGGGGGTGCAAGATATGGGAGTTGAAAGTTAACAAATTATAAAATTCTACGTGTGGGTGCAGATATTTTGCTCTTCAGCAAAAACTACAAAATGGAGACGAATGACCTCTCTGTGTTGTGGTAGAAAGTCTCCGTTGTACACCATAGAAGTTCCGTGTCGATACCTGTAAGTGGGTGGAAAATATAGTGGTTGAAACTCGTCAGCTTATGTCAAATTCTGACTCAAGATCAGCGATGAATTTTGAATAGCAAAGGAGTTATATACGGCGAAACGTGATGCATATTCTTGTCTTCCTGCAACAAGCATACGAATAAAGAAAAATAAGAGCATATTGCAGTTTGAAAAGTAAAACTACCAATAAAGACGTCATAGCGTATGAAAGAAGTTTCGCGTTCTCGATCCGTTTCTGAAAGACAAGAAATGGAGCGGAAAAGTGAATCCATAGACAATAGAAACTTGAATGTAGACGTTGTGTAACTTAAACTATAGGCATCAGCGATATTTCGATATTCCCATCCCTGAGGGTGTGCAATTGGGGATGAACAGTTTTTTGAAAATACTTTGCTATTAAGACAATTTTGAAGCAAGAAAAAGAAAACTTCGGATTTAGATTTTTGATTGGAATTTAAAAAACACGTATTTCGATATTTTTGGAAATTCAACCATTAAGCGGTTGAAATAAGGGAAAATCTTTTAAGGGTTCTATTCAGATTATTTTGATGCTAGAAATGAGAAAATTTTGGAATGCAACCATGGTTTTAATTAAAGAAGTACTGTTTCGAGACATTCTGAATTCGGCCATCAGTGGTGCAATAGGATGTAGCAAACTGTATCAAAATACTTAATTAGGAAAGCAATTTAAAAGCAAAATCTTTGAAACAACCAATGCAGACCACCCAATCTACGCGTGCGAAGCAGGAAATTAAGTTAGTAGTTATATACGAATATCCGTGTTTATCGATGCAGCGTCCATCAGACATGCAAAAATATCTGAACGATATGGATAAACACGGAAACTACACATTGTATTTAATGGGCCACACCAAGGCTTGCGAGACACTTAGTAGTCTTCTCTCCCTGTGAGGAAGTTTCAGTATGAACTGTACGACCACGCAGTGACAGTAGGCAACATATGACATTTGGACGTTGGATCCGTCCGGGAGACGTGCACGGATAGAGAAAAGTAGGAAATCCGGGTTCGAATCCCTGTTCGGCAAGAATTGTTATAAGTCAGTCTTATATCACACAGCTGAAGTTGATTAATATTTGCAGTTAAGGAAACATTTTTAGTTATTAGTTACAAAAGTTACAAAAGTTACAAAAGTAAGATATATATTTACTATTTTAGCAGTTTAAATATCTTCAGGTGCGATTGACGTTGATATCGGAGTGTCACAGAAACGATTCGCACGATTGTCAAGTTAGCAAAATTAAATTACGACTCTTCCGCTGCAGCAACTGACGATAAAAATATAGAGAAGAATGGGAAACTAAAAATTGAGGATCCAACTATGGAAAGTTCAGGTTGTAGGGTCAGTAATACGTTTCAATTCTCTAAAGTAGGCCACTTAGACAGTCACGCAACTATTTGCTTTTATTTATGTTGTGTAAAACAAGAGCGCAAAGTTCCAAGCGACTGGAAGACTTCAAAGGGACACACCAATCAAATTACAGATCTATATCATTAAAAGCCTATATCAGATTGCTGTAGAATTCTTGAACATATTTCTAGTTATAATGTAGTTAATTTACTCGATGCATCAGCACGGCATGCAGACGTCAACTCTAGAGGCGAACTATCGGAACTATTTGAAATCAGGAAAGTGAGTCAAGGTTATCTACTCTTCAAATGTTCAAATGTTTGTAAAGCTTAAGGGACTTAACTGGGGGTCATCAGCGACTAAACTTACAAACTACTTTTGAACTCACTTATACTAAAGACAACACAAACATCCATGCATGAAGGAGGATTCGAATCTCCGACGCGGGAGGCCGCGTGATCCGCAACGTGGCGTACCAGACCAATCGGCTACTCTCTCCATTGCTTTTAACTGTTTCCTGGGAATGATAATCAGACGATGGAAAACAAACAAACCGCCAAGTTTTGGGATTCAAACTGAACACACGAGAAATAGCCTTTAAGTAAACTGCTTGCTTTTTGCTGATGATCTTGAACTCATTAGAAATGATATTGACGAAGATAAGGTTCAAGTGTCAGTAGCACAATCAATCGCCGCTAAACGTTGCCTAAAAAGCGTTTAACAAAACTGAATTCATCATAAACAACCGAAAAACAGCATTTCACTCGTACTGAAATGCAACAAGTAAGAATCAAGCATTCAAAAATTTTTAAATACTTTGGAGAGATAATTGCACCTGACAATTAAAAAAAATTCAGATTTGGCAATTGTTTATTATAAACTACAAGGTGCTTTTCATCTGTACCAAGACTTAACACAACTTAAATCTTTGTCATTATTTCACCGTGATTAGACCTCAGGACTACATGCATCAGAATGTTGAAACATAGCAAAGAATGGCATATTATAAAAGGCCAGAAAATTTCGAGGAAAATCCTTGGCCCTACCAAAGATAATGGAGAATTTCGCCGAAGACAAAACAACGAATTTTATGTACGCGTAGAAGGTTTGTTTACCACATGAGCAAGCGGAGAGTGATATTGTATGGTCTTGTAGGAATAATGAATCCCCAGAGACTTACTCATTACATACACTCGTCAATTTCTATAAACACAATCGCATTCGAGATGGGTGAGCCTAGTTAAAGAGGCTTCATATGCATATGAATTTTCATTTGATGAATTAAGGATGGATTAATTTTCAGAGAAGCTCAAAACTACTAAAATCCTTATTCCAATTACTACTACTGCTCCACGTCCAGTCCGTATATGGTCACAAGCGATAAAAGAAGTGCCGTCAACCAGAAAAGATGAAAACCTCGAAGAGGACAACCTATTATCCCTTAGTCAAAACGGATTCAGAAAGTAGCGTTCCTGTTTACTCACATGATTTGATGAGTGCTATCGACAAGGGATGTCAAATAGATTCTATATTTCTAGTTTTCTGGAAGGCTTTTGACACTGTACCTCACAAACGTCTTCTAATCATATTGCTTGCTCAATGGATAACGCCACAGTTGTGCGATTGGATTCGTGGTTTTCTTTCAGAAAGGACACAGTACGTTGTAATTGACGGTAAGTCATCGAGTGTTGTCCTTGGCGTCAGTTAAGTTAGTTTAAGTAGTTTCTATGCCTTCAGACTGATGATCAACGTAGTTAAGTCGCTTAGATATACAAACATTTGAAGATTTTTGTAGCAAGCAACAATGTGGTACACGGCTTCAACAAAACCATAGTAGATACAGAAGCTGAAGCGCTGACTAGAATTCTAGTCCAGTTGTGGAGCTGGAAAGTACAATACGGGGTGACCATACAAGAAGCGAACTTTTCACTAGAAAAAACGTACAAAAGTCTGTGACTCCACATGTTCGTTGGCGACTAATAGTCTGCGGCTCTCCTCATTGGTCACTCTTCACGGATATTCTTTGGTGACTGCTGGGAGTGCTACATGCCTGTGTTGTCCATATTAATCAGTTCGGATCAAGTGTCTAAGGTAAGCTTCTATGAGTTTACGCTTTACACCCAACAGTGTACTCTTCTCATCGATTGATGTAAGCTGGACCTGTACAGGAATACGCTGAACGTCCATGAAAATATGCTACGTGTTCGTGCCTGAAGCCTCAAACACTACTTGTCCACGAGTTTACGATATCTATCGACTGAGTAATTCTCTTTGCTTTGGCCGGATAAGGTATACTGTCTTGCGTGGTATTACTATTACTTTTTCCAGTCTATACATATACCTCAATGAGGGTTGTTACTTATTCATTTCGTTTCATTAGCATAAAGAAACTTATTACATGGTTTCAGACAGTATGTCCATTTATATCTGTGGCGAGTTGATACTCCGCCTGATTCGGAGAATTTGCACAGTATTATTCAAAGGGAATGCAATGTAGATTGTAGACCAAAGCAGAGGCAAACGTTCTGCGCAGCCACTGTTTTAGGTTTGTGTAGTGGTGCGTGCAGCTACATATCAAGCAGCAGAGTCAGCCTTAGTAAACATTTTCACACTACAGTTCAGTCAGCAAAACAAAATGACATACGTCTGAAGCAACATCGCGAAACGGTGAAATAAGCAAAGGAAAGCCCGAATAAAAAGACGCAGCGAGACTGAAAAGGGCAATACTGGATATTCCGATACCACACGCCTGCTTTGACCTGTGACGTCAGGCACAACGTCATGACGACATTCATGTTTCAATGCGAATGTAATGTGTCGTCGATAACAATATTAAAATAACAACGACACGAATATAAACGTAAGCAAAAAAAAAAAAAAAAAAAAAAAAAAAAAAAAAAAAAAAAAAAAGTAAAAGGATTTAAGGGTATTATCGCGGCAATTAAGGGGTTTTGTGCGGAGAGATTCTAAATAGAAAAAAAAAATAGAAATAACAATACTGAAATAAAAATGAAACATCGTAAAACACATGCAACGATACCGTTTCACTGTACGTAAATAGCACTTCCGGATAATGTAGGACACAAAATCACCCTGAAAATTGCTCGTTTACTGAAAGTCTTGAATACCATGTGGCATCAGGAGAGCTTTTCTTCGTAATAATGAAGTACAATTACGAAACTGGTGAAATACGGCGCGGGAGACTAGCGAAGTGTAAAAGTGAAGCTAAGTTTTCAATGTTCTTATGTTAAAAATTGATGTCAAAGGAACGGAGTCTATTTAGAGAAAAATGCGTAAGTCCGAACTAAATCATCATGTTTCAATTTAGAAAAAATGCTTAAGTAAGAAATAAATCATCATGTTTCAATTTATTAAGATAAATAAATCAAATCTCAGGGGATGCAGACAGTTTTTTTTTTTTTTCTGCAGTGACAGGGATGCGCAGATTAATGTGCTGTGTAAAAGGGGGAAAAACTCACGTGATGCGGACAGATCGACGTTTAATAAGCTCAAAGACACGATCTGTAACTTTATTAAGAATGATTATTTATACTAATGTTATTGCCAGTCATTTCACTGCTAGTAAATTAGTGGGAAGTAAAACATAAGATTCCACATATTGGCAAGTAAAGCGCAGGATACCACCTATCTGGTTTTAATAATGTCATTATTTTCCCTATAAAACCATAAATTTCATAGATCAACCGCTTCCAACAATGTTACGCACTCGCTTTTGCGCGTGCTTTTAAGGGCGACTTAAGTATTAATGTTTCGGTTTATTAAAAGAAAGGAAAAAAATGGATTCATGGGTTTCTGACAGATCTATGTTTTACTGCAGTCATATGAATTCCCAGATTAATGTGCTGTGTAAAATTAAAGAAATAAGGGGCCCAAAAACCTGGTGTGATGCGGACTAAGCGGTGTTTACTAAGCTCACAGAACTTTAACGTCTACACATGCAACACAACTCGACGACTCATAAATTGCACCTCAGCCGTTATAAATATAACTGCTTCATGTGTGATGTTCATTCGCGGTTTTTCTTTGATATTATTATTATAGACAGCCTTCCGCTATTGTTCCCATTTGTTAGTACCTGCTGTAACGTTTTCTGCTTCCATATCTGTAGCTCCAATTTTATTGATAACATGTATCCACTCAGCTTTGGCCCCCATGCATCAAAGTTGATCTAAAGAGATTACGGTGCTCTGTTAATTTAGTCTTGGTGCTTAGTTCTTTCAGCAGAGAGTACATAGTAGCTGAGCACTCATGCCTTAGCTTCGCTACACCTTGATTCAAGTTCTTTCTTTGTGTTGCCAAACTGCGAGAAAATACATGCAAAGCACTTGAAACTTTCCACCTGTTCATTTTGCTTCTATTTGGCAGTCAATCTGTTTTATTTCTCTCTCACCCACATTACTTCCGTTTTGGAGACACTGATCTTCATAACATAACTGTTAGTACCTCGGATATGGCTCTGAAACATTTGATTTGCCATCACGACTACATCGTCCGCACATGCCAACCTACTTGTTTCCTTTTCACGTATTTTAATGTGACAATGACAATCGATTGTTTTAAATATACAATCCATAAATAGTATGAACAAAACAGGTGACAGGTTAAAGATTTGTCTTATCCCCGAAACTTCTTTGAAACATGAACTCCATATACCGTCAACCGTAACTGCTGCCTGACAGCCTATGTAATGACCTTTAATTGCCTGCAAAAGTCTGTCTTCTGTAACTTGTAAAACTGACAATGGCTTCCTTCTAGGATCAAGTTTGTATGCCTTTTCTAGAACTATAAATTTTAGCTACAAGGGACATTGAAATGTTCGGAGAATGGTCTCAGGAAATATAGGATACAAGAGTTACAAACGGAATACCTCTACTTGCGTTCAAAATAATCGCCATTGCCTTCAGCTGTTAGAAATTATCAAGGCGGAGAAACAGATCACCCGCAAGTATTTGTGTCGGACGGTGATTGTGGACGGTCGACCCGAACGTGGCTCATCCTCGACACCTTCCTTTTCGTTTCAAGCATTTAAACCACTCAAGCACACACTTTTTACACACTGATTCAACATCGTATACTTGCACTAACATCCCACGTGTCTCTGTTGCCGTTTTTTTCTAATTCGAAACAAAAATTTATGCAACGCGTTGCTCATTTTGCGCCCCATGTTGCAATTACATGCTTTCTCACACTGACCCTGTTAGATGCGTCGCAGCGTGTACCACCAGGAAACTTTATAAACCAAATCAATCAAATATAACCAATAATACTATTTCACTATTTATTATATTTCAACTACATTAATTTTATTTAATCAGTTACACTTCTTCTCTTAGAAACTAAATAAAATTAAAAAATAACACTTAAAACAGTGATTAAATATATCTTATTTATTCTCAACATTTGCTATCAACTAATATCCTATATTTAAATATAAAAAACTCAAACTAATAAGTAACTACATTAACAAGAAATATTCACTTATGCTGCTGGCACGAAATATGCCAGTACTTAAACAGTTACTAATTTCAAAATAACTTGACAATTCAATTTAACAACATTAACAACAATAATTATATTAATCTTTGTCATTGGACAAATAGCACTGCTAATTTTAGAATCAGCAGTTGCTATAATTCAAGCATATATATTCTCAAGCCTAAGAACATTATATTCAAAAGAAGTTTATTAGACCTATGTTAACAGATAATAATACTTACCCGTTTCATTTAGTGGATTATAGACCATGACCTTTTACTGGAGCAATCGGAGTCATAATATTAGTTTTAGGGTTAGCTAAATGATTTCACACATTTAATATTAACTTACTTATTGTTGGAATAATTATAGTTATGTTAACAATAATTCAGTGATTACGAAATGTAATCACCGCTTCACTGCAGTGATTTACAGGATAATAGGCGTTTGTTGATATCTCTCTTAATGTGTATGCGCGGGCACATCGCTAGTGCGGTTTGTAAAATATGGGACCATTCACCGAACTTTTCAGACCACCTTGTACAATTCCCTGCTCCACTCATAACAATTCTCCATGATCTGTCGTAAGCTAAAGTTCTAGTCCTGACAGCCTCTAAGACGCCTAAACCCACACTGATTTTCATCCAACTTGTCTTCAACTAATACTCGTACTCTTTAACACTTAGACTGGAAAGAACACTTAGATAATGTCGTGGGAAAGGCGAACCAGAGACTGCGGTTTATTGGCAGAACCCTTAAAAAATGCAACAGAAATACTAAAGAAATTGCATACACTGCGCTTGTCCGTCCATTTTTGGAGTATTGGTGCCCAGTGTGGGATCCTTATCAGGTGGGTTTGACGGAGGACATCGAAAGAGTCCAAAGAAGGGCAGCTAGATTCGTATTGTCGCGATACGGGGGAGACAGCGTTACGGAAATGATACAGGATCTTGGATGGGAATCATTAAAACAATGTCGCTTATGGCTGCGGCGTGGGCTATTTATGAAACTCCAATCGCCAACATTCTCCTCCGAATGCAAAAATATATTGTTGACTCCACTTACGAGGTACATTCAAGTTCTAAGGCCTCCGTTTTTTTTTTTTTCTAATTAACTACTCACCCGAAATCTATGAAACTAGCGTTACTTCTCGACGTAATCGCCCTACAGACGTACACATTTTTCACAACGCTGACGCCATGATTCGATGGCAGCGGCGAAGGCTTCTATAAGAGTCTGTTTTCACCAATGGAAAATCGCTGAGGCAATAGCAGCACGGCTGGTGAATGTGAGGCCACGAAGAGTGTCTTTCATTGATGGAAAAAGCCAAAAGTCACTAGGAGCCAGGTCGGCTGAGTAGGGAGCACGAGGAATCACTTCAAAGTTGTTATCACGAAGAAACTGTTGCGTAACGTTAGCTCGATGTGAGGGTGCGTTGTCTTGGTGAAACAGCACACGCGCAGCCCTTCCCGGACGGTTTTTTTTTTTTTTTTTTTTTTTTTTTTTTTTTTTTTTTTTTTTTTTTGCATTGCAGGAAGGAATTTGTTATTCAAAACATTTTCGTAGGATGCACCTGTTACCGTAGTGCCCTTTGGAACGCAGTGGGTAAGGATTACGCCCTAGCTGTCCCAGAACATTGACACCATTTTTTCAGCACTGGCGGTTACCCGAAATTATTTTGGTGGCGGTGAATCTGTGTGCTTCCATTGAGCTACCTGGCGCTTTTTTCTGGATTGAAAAATGGCATCCACACCTCATCCATTGTCACAACCTACGAAAAGAAAGTCCCATTCATGCTGTCGTTGCGCGTCAACATTGCTTGGCAACATGCCACACGGGCAGCCTTGTGGTCTTCCATCAGCATTCGTGGCACCCACCTGGATGACACTTTTCGCCTTCATTAAACTGTCGCATCCACGAACGCACTTTCGACACATCTATAGCTCCATTACCACATGTCTGCATCAACTGTCGATGAATTTCAATTGGTGCCACACCACGCAAATTCAGAAAACGGATGATTTCACGCTGTTCAAGTAAGGAAAACGTCGCCATTTTAAGTATCTAGAACAGTTCTCATTCTCGCTGATGGCGGTAAAATTCCGTCTGTCGACCGGTGCTGCTATCTATGGGACGTATTGACAATGAATGCGGCCTCATTTTAAAACAATGCGCATGTTTCTATTTCTTACCAGCCTGGAGAAAAAAATCGGAGGCCTTAGAACTTGAATGCACCTCGTACATAGGTAGAAAAGATCATCAGAATAAAATACGTGAAATCAGAGGTCGAACGGAGAGATTCAGGTGTTCTTTCTTCGCGCGCACTATTCGAGAATGGAATGGGAGATGAATAGTATAACGGTGGTTCGATGAACCCTCTGCCAGGAACTTAAATGTGATTTGCGGAGTATCCGATGTAGATGTGGATGTAGAGTGATTAAAATAACATTACGATCAGTTTGAAATTACCTGCACGTTGTGTGCGCGCACGTGGGCGCAAAGAAGGTGCACGTGAGGCTGCAGTGTGGGGCGCCATTCTGCTTTATACTCTCGTATGGTCTGGCGAGCGGCAGTAATAGGTAATAGCTGAGCGTAGCCACGTCGTAATAACGTGGGTGGCGCCGGGCAATATCGTAACTTCCACCTAGTTGGTAATACACAGGGCTCCCTTCTTATTCGTGTGTCTCGCATAAAACTACCGCAGCCGTAAAAATGTGCGAAACAGTTGGGTGCTCCATCGTGCATACAGGATCTCATGGCGAATCGCAGGGACTTGCTATTAGGCTGAAAGTGTACCATAAGAGTAAACAACTAAAAATGTCTTAAACAGAAATGCAAGCAATGTAGGTGCATTCCACTGTAGGAAGATGAGTAGAAGCCTATCAGGAGTGGAAGAAGGGGTGCCCACAGTATTGGAAAAATGCTGATTCTCATTATCTTACAACTCAGTGTTGCCTATGAATTGGCCTTTCGAGAAACATCATCATCATCATCATCATTAGAGACTGATTACGCCTTTCAGCGTTCAGTCTGGAGCATAGTACCTCTAATAAAATTCCTCCATGATCCCCTATTCAATGCTAACATTGATGCCTCATCTGATTTTATGCCTTTTACTTCAAAATCATTCTGCACCTAATCTAAGTACTTTCTTCTTGGTCTACCTCGACTCCTCTTATCCTCCACTGCCGAGTGTCTTAGGTAACCTTGCTTCTCCAATGCGTGTAACATGACCCCACCATCTTGGTCTGTTCGATCTAACTGCTTCACCTATGGTGTTCATACCGAGTTTTTCTTCGATTTTCTCATAGGCATTTTGCTGGCAACAATCAGAGCAAAATGTCTCGAGTAACATATGTTCACCAAATGCCTTCTTTGTCAATCTTGCTGTTTTGTTTATCGGAATTCGAATATTAAAAACTGTTTAGGTCATCGGTCTTTAGACTCACAAATTATTTAAACTAACGTGTGCTGAGACCAACACAAAATCGCATGACCGTTTGAGGACTCGAATCTCCGTAGCAAGTCGCCTTAGACCGCGCGGCCATTCCCGCGTGGCTCATAGCATTTCTTAGATCTTCTTTATCGGAAATTTTCTATCTTGTTTATGCGCAGTAAAAATTTCAAAATCGAAAACGGTCGTGATATTATAACCGTCATTTAAGCAGCAAACATTTTAAATGTATGCACAGTGTAATGCCCTTCCACATTACTGATACGATTCACGCATTTTCTCGGTGTCTTATTTCGGTTACTTTCTCATTCACATTTATATCTGCCTGAGTAAATGAGAAGGCTGGCCGAGCTTAGCTAAAAAAGTGATAAAAGTGTACAGCTTGCAATACCCTAACTCAAAAACTTAAAACTGTGTGATGCGAAGTCGTAAGTGTGAAATGTTGTCACATGACACTCGTATGTAAATGTTTGGATTTTGTTGTTTGTATTATTCTGTTATATATAATATGTTTGGCACAAAACCTTTTGTAAAATAATGAGAGACATGAAAAAAGGGTTGTGATGTGTTTATCATTGTCCTTCCTGCCCTAGTCAGAACATGATTGAAGCAAGACTGGTTATAATGGCTAATGTAAAAACGCAACTTTGACTTTATGTTGTTTCCTTTGATATTGATATGGTAATGGGAAAAGGTGTTTGTTTGATCAAATGTGAATTACTTACTAAGCTATAATATACTGGTAAAATATGCGTACGTGTTATTATCTAATAGGCATTCGCTAAAACCATGTCCAAGCAATCTTTCAGCATTTTCTGTGCGCAAGGAAGACGGAAGCGCTATTGTTAGCTATACCACCATTGGAAGGTAGTTTCAAATGTAACTACAGATAGCATTTAAACCACGCCGGCAAACAATGATATTAAAATGAAATAATGAACTTTATTTCAGCACTTAGTGTCGCTGCTTCAATAATGGCAAAAGGGTTAATGCATGGTGGACAAATCGTGATGTAGGTGAGAGGAATAGTTTTCTCATTAATTATAAATATTTGCATGTGTAATGAAAGTGTAGGTTTATCAATAACTTCTGTCATTCATATGCAATCAAGGTGTGACATGGATGGGAGCCATTTCATTGTGAAATCCCACTGTGGATATTCCAATTAGTATTCCGCGTGTACTACGGTACATTCATTGATAAAATTTTACTCATGGCTACACCGACTATTTACTATTCTTAAGTTATGCTGTGGCATTTTCCATATAAGTCAGCTTTGCTCTTTGCCCATTCTCACACATAAGATGCATCAAAATTACATACGAGATGTCTGTATTTTTACTGTCTGTGTTGCAGTCAAACAGTTGTGTGGTCGTTCAGCACCAAAGCTCAACTGTCTAACTGGAGATTCGTATAATACCAACCATCCATTATTACGACAGTATATGAAATTTATATGACAAACATGACTTTATCTGGTAAAGGTACAGCCAGGGGAATCTTATAACGGCACAAATCGAAAGAGAAAGAAACTTCGTGTAATCATATTCGCGGCAACATTAAAATGTGTACATAATAACTGAGCACGCAGTAACTTAAATCATCTATTAATTCGTACTAAATAACTATGGTGACAGACACCTGTATTTCTACTGTTTCTACTGTTTTTTTGTTGTTGTTTTATTTCAATGATAGCATTTTGTTCGCTGAAATGGAGGGGTAGCTTGTAAAAGAGACCGAAAGGGAGAACCCAGAGCAACAGCACAAAAATCGAAATGCTAATTTTGTACGAACATCGCAACTTCGGATCACATTCGTATTTTATGCGCTTTAATACCGTTCACCCAGTTATGCACACTTAAGCTTCAGATCGAGAGGAAGGACACTGTCTTCCACAGACCTCTATATAACCTGGATATATAACTCGGGTGTCTGTAGTGTGTCTGCACATTAATATGTTTTGCGCCCGAATTTGCATGGTCCGCCATGTTGTAATTAGTGAAAATAATTTCTATCAGTTAGTATGTGACAGATAATAGCTAGATTAACTTCAGATTTGAAATTTATGTCATTATGAGAAGTTACAGTCTCGCATGAGTAAGGAATCGAAACATATTTTCTTTCCATTTCCTTATAATAGTTCAAACTAGCAATGTTCTAATTAGTCAAGAAACATGTTATGAACATCTTTGGCTGGAACGATCAGAAATCCGAAGTTCATCAACCAGGTAGTATAGCGATCACTGATCACTGCTGTCAGCATAAGCATTTGTAAGGTGTGTAGTATTACATTAAAATTTTTCATTCGATAAATAATTTATTTACGATTCTTATCGCTGACCACAACTTTCTCTGGCAACTAATTACGCTCTTCATATATTTTTGATGTTCATCTATTTCTTACGAGCTGCCCAGAACGCGGTTGCGAACTTCGTCTTTCATGTTTCCTACCTCATTGAAAACAGTCGCACTTCAAGGACTTCTCCACTATTAATTGTAAGTGTGTATGAGATCGTTTATCTTATGAAATATGGTGAAAATATATTTAGTTATGTATTAATATTTTACTTATTTCAAATGAGACACCTTTAATAATTCATGAAGTGATTCTATTTTTCCAGGTGTAATCTTAATTATGTAATATTGTCGCGTAGAAATGCGAGCAGGCGTGACTTCGAAGGCAGCTGAACACAGCACTTATACTCATAGCACGTTTATTACGAACTCAACATACACGCAGCACTGACAATATGATGCTTGGTGCCATTGTTCGACTTGTATATATAATTTGCTAGAAACTTCTAGATGCCATTATATGTAACTTTTATGAAAGCGACTTGATAGTAATGCCTGCAAGGAAATCCTCGGAATTAATCGAAAGCCGATTTGGCTTTTGCGTGAGTCGCCTGAAATACAAAATAAAACGTTAATGATTTTATTACGTCATACTTTTGTCACACAACCGGCCAATTCTTAATTACAATGTTTCCGGTTGTAAATTTTTAATGCTCAAATATTAATTGAAAGTTGTATTAAATCACCGACACCTGTTCGACCAAACAATTTATTCATGGATGCAATGTCAGTTATAATATATTATCGCTAGCAGCGAAAAATATTTATCGTTTCCGATGTTGTGCGTGGTTAGATGTACGTACAGTAATTTATCAATTATATGACATTGGCTGACATAAATTTACTCAACATTAAAATTACATTAATCGCATATGATTGATCAATTATTTTTTCATGGGGTTTAAGTATTGTTTAACAGTCTACACTCCGTTACACTGCGCTGATTTACACTTCACAGTCGTCAACACAGTCATGCGCGGGATACTACACATATTCCTGCAAGAAGAAATACTCGTAGTCGTGTGTGGTGGAGTTGGCGCTTTGATTTGATATTCAGTTATAGACTCTCTTCATGCAGTAATGTTCATTGGTACTACTTCCAGTTCCTGCCTGAGAGGAACCTTGAATTTAGTTTTCACGCCAAACTGAAATGTGGGAAGATTTGATCTGTCGAACACGTGGTCCTATTCTACAGGACCTTCACAGTAGCAGCAGTACATGCACATACACAGGGCAACAACTATAGAAGGCCATGAGTCAAGAGGTTCAATGTACAATACTCAACACAGCTTGAAAGTGGACTGTTATGTTTATCTAAGCAAGATCTCGGGCAGTTGAGATCTATAAATGCATGTTAAAACGTTCACTGCTGCTCTAAATTACTTTGCGATTGGCCACAGAATTTGCGCAACGGAAATTTATATAACTGCTCACTCCTTAAGCGAGCAGGCAACGTTTTAACAAACACAATATCAATGTTAAAAGTAAATGAATAGATCATTAAACATGGGATGGGGAGCATGAAATTATAAATCAGAGGTTTGATACTTTAAATCATCATCTATTTAATAAAGAGAACAAGTAAATAAATGTGGGGAGACCAAATTAAGCACACACCTTGTACAAAAGTGAATTAAATAACAAAGTTACTGTTTGTAATAAAATTGTTTCTGCCCTTTATGTATATGGAGGTTACGTGGGAGGAAATTTGCAAATACACAATGGGAAGGATGAAAGCACTCTCACTTCACAGACACGCACATATTGCTTGTGACACTTTACTCGTGCAGGATCACTTGATAGCAGCGACAAACGAAGTGTCGGCGGCGTTTTTGACAAGATGGTGGGTGTCATGAAGCACAAATTTAAAATTACTATGCACTAAACCAACTCATGTTCGGAGAGGCAGTGGCATACTATTCTTAAGTACCACATGGTGTGTGACCACAAGGAAATACATAGAATTTACAAAATAAATTAATTTAGAATAAGCAAGTAAAGCACACACGAGAATTCACATAGAAGGAAGCTAGTAGTAATAAAATCATGGCTGAAGGCCGAAGTAATGACCGTTACGAAAACACGTAATACAATCTGTCATACAAGACAGGAAATACGGAATCAAACTAGAAAATGTGAGAAATGTTTAGCATGTGGATACAGACGCGACACGAAAACGTTAGTTACAAAACAACAATAAAATTTAAACATACTAAGCTTACACAATGGCTGAAAGCCTCACATGAGTATTTGAACTAGAGAATGAAAATGTAAATACTAAACTTACACTGAGTTCTGTAAATTAAGAAACACTTTGCCATGCATAGCAAAAAATTACTCAAGAAACACTGATAAACCAAGACTGCCTGATCACAAAGAAAGCAAAGTTCTAATAGCATGCCTCTCCCTCAGCATGATTCGACGAAGTACTTACTTCCACGGTCGCAGCAAGAGTGAAGCCCTAAGGCCACGCCACACTGCAGAGCACGTTCAGAGCATCGTTTCTACCAGACCTCTCTACCTGAGGAAGATAATACCCTCTTCAACTGCTCCCAGAGAGGTCCCTTGTCACCTCTTTCGTCCAAGATTAGGTTTGTACCACGCTAAGAACAAGGCCACCTTGCCATCTTGCCAAGTAAACTTGTCTCTGGCCACCCAGCAGACAACAAACAAAGCCATGCGTTCTTAATTAAAGTAAACGAGGCCCTAACGCTCTAGGCGGCGACTGTAAGCCATTGTGCGGCAGTCAGTCAATATTAAAAACAACCTTCCACATTCACATGAACACACAAGTTGTAGCGATACATTAATACTTTTTTTATTGAAAATTATATCTGCGACGCTTGTCGCTAGCATTCGTTCTCTCTGCCAATAAATCTATGATTATCCTTGTTTCAAGTAACTATTTCAAACTATCTGGAGAGAAAACGGAATCGCTTGTCGTCTTTCGTTTTTTCCTACCTTTATACTGAGCGGACGTATTTTACTCGACCTCCAGAACTACGTAAGTGTGAGCCCTGGTTAGCATCATTTAATGTAATAAGTTTTAAATTTCATTTGAAATTCCTTTTCCATTTAAATAATGACTATTTCTCCCCATCTTTCATTTCATTTATGACTTGATTTTCAGCAATATTAATAAATTGATGCTTGGTCATTGTTGCCTATTGCCTCATGATGACAAAAGAACGTTCTCGATGCAAAATTTATTTACTCTCATTTTATATTAAAAATTGAATTCAATGCCTGCCGGAAATCTTTATTGTGTTAAAAGCGAAGTCCGATAATTTCTTTAACTTTCGATAACCATAGTGATCAAAATTGCACGCGGTCTTAAAACTTTAATAATTAATAGTCATGAAACCAAGCATCAGTTTACGAGAACGAAGATATTAATCGATACATAGAGGTTCAACTGCAGTGTCACGGCTTCCACTAATGAATGCATACCAGGTAACTGATTCCGCTATTTTCTTATGTAATGGTGCTTTCTGGTGTTGTCTTAATTTTAACTTACATTGCTACTGAGAACTGACGGTGGAACCTTTTGTGGTCCTTTCAGTGTATTAACCATTTCAAAACTTAATATTCGTAGCTGATCTTACGGTTAGTTAAATTTCAATTGATCATTGATCATTAATAAACAGAATAAAAATAATTAAAATACTAATAGATAATATTAATGGTGCAGAAATACTTTAGGTTAATGAATAACTCAAAATTGGAACACGACCATACATTCAGTGGAGGTGTTTCAACCTACAAAATCTGGCATGCTAACTATAAGAAATATGTAAGAGACCATACAGAAGATAACAACGTATGCAACGAACAAACAAAGATTGCAGCAGTGGAACCGGCATAATTAGGGCTGGAGATACCACCCGTCAGCTTTGATCAATGACGTCATTATTCAGAGGCGTTATATGCTTGGCTATCGCACATATACCAAAGAAGTTGTATGTGCTCTTAAGGAAAACAACATCACGGAGGTAAATGAAGTACATAAATTAATGTATGTATGTGGTTCGGAACAATTGAGTATTGATGAAACCAAAAACATATAAATATCTCTGAAAATAACGTAATTTTATAAGCTAACATTACATACGCGATATATACATTGAATTTATTGTAGATATTCATATGATGAAATTGCGGAAAATAAATATCACACGGAAAAAAAATTGAATCACTGTATCGAGTATATCGCAAGAAAATCGGTGTTTTGGATGTGGAGATAAATAATAAAGAACACGAAAAACAAAATCACGCACTCATTTAAACACATTATACATTGTGGATAATGAAGAAAATAACAGTAACGGGACTAGCGCGGGAATATGGGGGGATATTCTAATAGTAAACTGACGTTATAAATAAACTAATGAAGGGGAATATAACTTATAAAAAAAAGTTAAGAGAAAAATAACGCTGTAATGGTGTAAAATTCGTTTAAAAGGGTATCGGATAGTCAAGTAGATCTATATACCTGAATTACAGACAGGGATACCACTATCGAAAATTAAAAAAAAAATCGTATCGAAAACTCGAATTGACCTATATAGCTCACGGTAAAAAATACACTAAGTGCACTCTTAAAGGTTAGTATCACAATTAATAAGAGCATTATACTCTGCATAACACTTCATTGTCTCTTTTTACGAAATTATCTCTTTCTGTGTGAAGGCTGGCTATCAACTAAAGCTGAAAAATATGGAACATCGATGTGACACTGTATCTGGTTTTTGACAAATGCGTCAACTTCTCGATAAACTAAACCCTTCGGTAAAATTTTACGACACTTCTCTCCAGGCTCCAGTGCTTATGTTGGCAACAGATGAACAATGAAGTGTAGAAGTGCGTTAATATTTTTCACGAGCAACATAGTAAATGTTATTGCTGCTCGTTTCACTCGCAGCAAATTCAATACTGTACTTTGCTATGGTCGACAGTTTCTTGTACATACCCTTGTCCGCTCAGAAAAATATAATTTTCGTTTTAATTGCAGTTGTCACGAAAAAACATTTATTGATCATCTGAATTGCCGTCAATACCATTGGTGCCAACATAACCACTGCAGCCCGGCGAGAAGCGTCGTACAATTTAACCTTCGTGTAACACTGCCCTCGGAAAACCATAAATTTGATAGAATTTCAACCGCTTCCAAAAACGCGTTTAAGTACGATGTGAATCTTTGTTTCAGTTAATTAAGAAACAAAGACAATCTCACAGGATGCATACATATCTATATTTTACTGCAATCACAGGATTGCCCAGATTAATGTTCGGGCAATCGTATTTGCATGTTACCGCGGCGGGAAAATGTAGTATTGAGTGACTACTATTCGCTGATTAATGCTATTACAATGTGCTGTGGTTGGCTGACTACAACACGTGGCCTGTGCTCAGCGTAACAAAGGAACATAGCGTAGCGTAACCTTTTATTTGAGGTGCTGTACCGTATTTGGCGGATTTCGTATTTAATCTTACTTAGTACGAAAATTTAGAGGGAAAATGAAACATAGCATTAAAGATATATCCAAAACACGCATTTTAAGGCGAAGTATGCTGAGGAAAAGTTCTTAGAACTGACATTTACATACAGTAATATTTATTCTAAGAAATTAAATTAATAACAAATTTCCAGTGATTTTATTTACTTATATTCGAAACATCAGCGACACAGTGAAGTCATACAGCACAACACGGCTACGTCAGGGGTCAAAGCCGACGAGTGGTATCCCCTGCTCGAATTGACCCGTGGAACCTGTCATTATGACAGTATTCCCAACACAGGCATTAACACGGATATATAACACACACTGACTAGTGTAAGCATAGTAGTAAGAACAAATCTTAGTATGTTAGCGAATAGTCGCTCTTTGCTAATTGCAAACCGGAACCATAAACACGTGTATTACCAATAGGGTAGGTTAATGATGGTTGAGGGTTGACGACCCGATGAGAATGTCAATCCTCGACCGTCAAGATTCCCAAGGTGTCGATATCCACCTTCTACTAATTAATCCTTTCTCCTAATGTTCTTTTACGAAACAGAAATGCATGTTAGACTTTTATTTTCCAAATGTATTGTATTTTATTAATATAAAAATCCGCAGAACTAAAAACAGAGACCAATACAAAACGAAACACATAAGAAGAAACTCTCCATCAGCACGTGACGAGAAACGGCAGAGGCAGCGGTGGGAACAAATCTGATCACTGGAGGGAGAAACCATTATCTCATTTGGATCTGCAAACCCTTTTCAGCGAGCAAGAGGAAATAACGACCCGCTTTAAGTAATGAGGTGGTGGTGGTAATCAAAATAATGTGTTCCTGTTTTTAACGATTCAACCAAAGGATTGAGACATGGATGCACTCGTACAGGAAAGGATACCATATTGCTCAATGTGCTATCCTGCGGAATGTATTTCAAAGGGAAGCCACACAAAAAAATGTCTTTGCCTTTGCAACCACTGTGGTTAATAGACAATCTGTAAGACATAGAAGTTTGGTTCGAACTTAGGGTCATGCGATTTTAGGGCTAACGCTCGTGAAAATCGGATTTAATTACTCATTCATCTCAAATTATGATAATATGTCATCAACAAATTTCTCATATCATACTTCATCATGTTCCTTCAAAGTACAAGTTTTTTTAACGTCCTGAAGGAGTCTGGTGAGCAGCAAAATAAATTCCAGGCAGGTAAAAACAGTGCAGGTCTCCACCCAAGTTTGAGACTTGTTTATTGACTTATCCTCGAACAATACAGACACAAACTACTAGCTTCATAACAAAACGAATGAATGGTAAGGAACCTCCACGACGAAGAATATCCTCATCAAGTAAAACATGGATCTCTTTTTTTTATTATTATTTTTTTTCAATTTGATTACGGTTTGATCACAATTGGTCCGGTGCATCTTCATGCCATTTTCGCAGACTTTCAGAAGCCCACAAGTGATTCCTTTCCCAATGACATAGTTCTCACGAGTGCTCAATGTATTTTCTTTTCTCTTCTCGACGTATTGCGTGTTTTCAGCTCTATCTACAACTGTGAGGGCAACGATCCTTGTAATGTATTGTTATCTATAAAATTTTAATTGTTCTTTACGTAATCTTTGACTTCCTACTACGATAAAGTACTCTTTTCCTGAAATTTGAAGTCATTTGCCTTTGTAGGAAATATGTTTAAGAGAGCCAATCATTTTGGGCATAAGTGTAATTACTGAAAATTGTATTGAATAGCTCTACAAGTGTTCAGACCTTCTTACTCGTTTTATTAACCATTTGCCTTATTCCTTTTTGTGGAGTTAATACAAAATTTACGTTAATATTAACCATTTGCCTAATTCCTTTTTGTGGAAAATTTGTATGGAGTTAATACAAAATTTACGTCAATATAGCCAGAAAACTGTTTCATGAACTAGTGACTAAAATTATATTACCACTTCGCGATAGAGTAGCCTTGCTGGAAGTACTAAAACGTTTTCTATATTGGTTGGACATTATATGAATAATTATTGGTACTTTTCATAACTCATCGTGTGAAAGCCAGCCGATTAATATTAGCTGCAAGATTACGCCACCGACATGCTGTTGGTATGGCCCAATGTGAGCAAAATTTATATTCCGTAGCTTTTCGTGCAGTCATGATCTTTCAGACATCCTGAAGTCATTTATAAAGTTTATAACTACCTTGCACTAAGGAATAATTCCATAAAATTTTCTCTTAATTAATTACGAGTCCTGATTATGTTGCTAGATTTCTTCGTTTCCTGACGCTACTCAGAACACAAAGTAAGCTTTCATGACCCTCCAGGACTATCTGTACACCCCATCTCAGTGATCGCGATTTCTGGGAGTAAGCATATCAATATGGTATCCTGCATTTCACCCACTGTTGACGTTCCGATTAACGCAACTTTAAACTTTCGCACAACGCAGACGAGGATGTTACACTACGAAGGGCCTGATGATGATCTATTGACTGACCAAACTTGATCACCAAATCGCGACAGAAGTCCTTAATAAAAAAAATAGCGTTTTGTGTTCAGGCGAGAATTTTAAAAAATCTAAAACTTGATTCATTCCTGGATACTGTACGCTTAACACCTAAAGCATAATTAGTGTTTATAAAGAGTACTCTCATATAAATACCAGGGTCAGAGAGACTAATTTGTTAAGACATTATTCTGATCTCCACAGTTAAACGGTTAATTTCTCTAGGAAAATGGAACTACAAGGTAGACAATATAAATGTAACTTAAATAAAGAAACCTAGGGAAAAGGATCTGCAAGGAAGACAATATAAGTGTAAGTTAAGTAAATACACACAAATCGTTTGAACATAGAAGTACCACTTCTGAAATGAGCACTACCTTATCCAGGGAGTTAGGAAAAGAAGAGAAAGACAGATGATGAGAAGAGATAAGTAGTTTTTAAGCGTAAATAGAACAAGGACAAAGATGAAGAAAAATGATGCCAATTTTTCTAGCGAACGTGAAATGTGCGTTAATGATGTAATCTAGTAAATCATATGTGGTAACGGAAGATCCTGGAGGCATAAGGAACTTGAGGTAAGATTCCACATAAAAAAGAAATGAAAAAATTACATTTCTTGTACACCATTTACCGATCTACCTCTAAGGCTGCTCCGAAGGTGGTTCTCCTCACGAATTACTGTGACTCAAGTAGGACATTTACCCGTAAAGACAATAATGCGGAATATTTAGTTGTCTCCACAGTGTAATTACGGGAAATTATGGATTGGAGGTTTCTACGGAGCCACGTACGAACCTTTGCAGGCGTCGTCGGGAGGCGGGCAGAAGGAGCGCACGTTCGCCCGTGCTTGCCTCATTAACACACCAGCCGCGTGCGGACTGCTGGTCTTCAAACGCACAGCCGTCGCTTTAATTAGCGTAATTACTCTTATTTCGATAATTACGGTGCCTGTTCCGCAAGGTTCGCTTCTGCAAGTTGTGTTCTCGTCAATGCACTGCTCTCTTGCCCAGTTCGCCACCACAGTGTACAGCCACCCCGAAAACTTTTTTTTGGAAACACGGAATGCAATCTCATTTACCTCTGTTTGTCAAGGACACACAGTTTCCACGAACGGCAACGTACTGACTTAGTCATATTAATATTGACATCTCTTTAGTCATTAGATCACATTTGGAAACAGACTTTGGCCTGACGTTTACAGAAGACAGACCCTGCAGTATTTACTTTACAACTGCCCTACTACCTGTCCATACCTTTCCGTGTAATATGCTTCGTAAACTTCCCAATCGTATCTTTGCAGTGTGTGATATTACTAGTTGATAGCCGCGGTGGAGTAGCGGAGCGGTCTAAAGCGTCTCGCTGCGGAGGGCGCGGTTGCTCGCCGTGGAGGTTCGAGTCGTCCCTGGGGCATGGGTGTGTGTGTTGTCCTTAGGTTAGTTTACCTAGGTTTAAGTAATTTGTAAGCTACGAACTGATGACCACGCAGTTTGGTCCGATAGATCTTCAAACATTTGAACATTTGAACTAGTTGATATTTTGTCACATAAATTTTGTAGGGATGCACACAAACGATGAAGTTTCTTAAATCATTCGGGACTGATAAATTGCCAAATAACAGTAACACGTCCCATGTTATATCGAAAATAATTTTCTCAAGCGTTCTCGATTTTAAAGAGTTTGACACGGTACTGCACTACACACTGCTAACGGAGGTACCAACCTATAGAATAGGTACCCAAGTATACGAATGAATCGGAGATTAGTGAAGTAATAGAACGCAATACGTCGTCCTCGATGGCGAGTGATTATCAGGTCACTGTGTTAGGACTATTATTTTCTATCCATATAAATGATATAACGGACAGAGTCATTTGCAATCTGCGGTTGTTTGCTGATGTTGCTGTGGTGTACATGATGGTGATGTCATTAAATGACTGCAGTGCGATGCAGGATGACTTGGACCAAATTTATAGGTCGTGTGAAGTATGGCAAATGTAAAAGTAGATAAATGTAATATGATGCAGATGAGTAGAAGAAACAATCCCGTAATGTTATAATAATGCATTAGTAGTGTGCTGCTTGACAGAGTCGTGTCAATTACATTCCTAGGTGTATCGCTGCACAGGGATATGAAATGGAACGAGCGTATAAGGAAAGTCGTGGGGAAGCAAATGGTCAACTTCGCGTTATTGGGAGAATTTTGTGTGATCCCGTCTTGAGTATTGCTCAAGTGTTAGGGAATCCCAACAAATCGCTTTGAAGGATGCCATTGAGGCAGTTCAGAGGCGGGCGGCGATGTTTGGAAGATTTGAACAATGCGCGAGTGTTACCGAAATGCTTCGGGAAGGCAACTGGGAATCGCTGGAGGGGAGGCGACGATCTTTTCGAGAAGCACTGTCGAACTTTTGAGGACTGGAGTTTGAGGCGGACTGCAGAACGTTTCAGCTGCCACTAACCTACATTTCGCATAAAGGCCACATGGATAATATTAGGGCTCGTACGAATACATACAAGTGTTTGTTTTTCCCTCGTATTATATGGGAGTGGAACAGGGAAACAAGCAACTAGTAGTGGTATTGAGTACCCTCCGCCACGCACTGGTGGATTGATTGCGGAGTTTGTGTGTAGATGTACACGTGGTTTGCTTTACAGATAATCCATATATTGCCAAAATTCTTCCAATTCCCCCTCGCAAGAAATATTTTTACGAGATCGTTACCTTTCATATCACTCTGCAAAGTTACACATAGTTATTATTTGCCGGCCGCGGTGGCCGAGGAGACTGAGGCGCTCCAGTCACGGTCTGCACGGCCACTACGGTCGGAGGTTCGAATCTCCCCTCTGGCAGGGTATTTGTGCCGTCTTTAGTATAAGGTAGTTGATAAGTAGTTTGTAAGTTTAGGGACTGATGACCTCGTAGTTAAGTCCCATAAGCTTAACAAACATTTGAACATTTTGATTAGTTATTATTTGACGAGAGTGTGTAAAGCACCACACTACTTCTGTCATATCCGAAGAAAGTGTAGTTGTTTTCCCGACTCATGTTCATGGACACATATGTATTTTACGCCGACACTCAGGGAGAAATAATCCATGGAGTAGTAAAGGGCTATAAAATAGAAGACACACATGCATTCTGAGGGAATCGCACAACTGGAATATAGCGCTGAATGAAATAGCGAGGAGGTACGAGAAGGATTAACGACACACCTTACTGAAGCTACTTAGCGTATCAGTATATGCTAATATTGCGAGGAGTGTAATATTAAAACTGGATACGAGAGAATCGATACGCTGAAAGCTGTTGAAAGAGTGTAATTAAAATGTGGAAATTATATTGAAAAGAAGCATGAAAGTCGCATTGAGAAATAGAAATGACACATCGATCGTTAGTATTTGCGGTGATGACTCGATGACGAATATATCATCTGCAGTTACTATTAAAATTACTTACTCTATAACGAAACTGAAAAAATTTCTTGAATTGCTAAAAAAAAAAAAAAAAAAAAAAAAAAAAAAAAAAAAAAAAAAAAAAACTATTTCATCAGTAGATGAAACCATTGTCTAGTCACCCGTAGAAAAATCTGACACAATGCATACTCACTATGCAACTCCCAAAATTAATGAATTAAAAAGTGCACCTGGAAATAACGAACGCTTGACCTCTTTATTTCAAATGGCTCCTTGTTTAGCAGTGACCGTATGCATATGTATGAATCTTAGCTGCTTAGGGCCATTATTCAGGGCGTAAATTACGCTCTTTCAGCTCGTAACTCAGCGCAGTAAATCGCATGAGCATCATAAGGGCAGTCCACCAGAAAATCGTAAATCAGGCAGGAATGTTGATAGCAAGCTTCCGCCGCGCACTCGCTTTACTGCGCAGTCAAGGCTCGAGTCTAGCGCGTTGGTCACGCCTTGCAGCCCACCAACCACGACACTCGCGTGTTCGGGAGGGGCACGTCTAGTAGAAACGGTTGGCAGTGTTCTGTATGCCATGTTGACTAGGAGACACGGGATTCGTTTGTTACGCTAGGACGGCGATCCTCCACGCCCACATCAACGGCACCTCCGTATCTGTTAGTGGCCGATCAGGTAGAGCATGGGATGTGAGGACCACAACGTTATTCGTACGACAGGGGACAGTCACTCACTGATACAATTGAATCCAATATTAATGTGGTTTGCTACTGGTCAAGACACGTTAAACTCATGAAAACCAATAATAGTAAATATTTACGAATTGCTAGAAACACGCGCAGTGCTCTTTAATGCTTAATTTGGATGGGAATTGGGTATACGGCGTATTCCCACAATCAAAGTTCCGTTTGTAGTAGTAGAAGTAACTGCCAACCAGTTGCAAATTAAACTTTAATAAACTTTACCTCGGTTACGATTGATATAAATCAATCTTTTTTAAAAGATACATTGACGTGTAGTGAATAATAGAGTAACGATCAAGCTATGTACAAACCGTATTAAAAAGCATAGAATGTTTACCTAAAAAATTAAAAAAAAATATTTTAGTCTACAGGAAACAAGTACTTACATTACATTATAATTGTAGAGAATTTACACGCGTTAATCTGTGTACACATAATGTACCCCTTAAAACAAAGGCACGTCAAACATATAAAATGATAAGATATGTTGTATTACACAGCACATTGCGCAGCGTGCTAACCAAATGTTCAAATGTTTGTTAAGCTTATAGGACTTAACTACGTGGTCATTAGTCCCTAAACTTACAAATAACTTATCAACTACCTTATACTAAGGACGGCACAAATATCCATGCCCGAGAGGTGATTCGAACTTACAAATAACTTATCAACTACCTTATACTAAGGACGGCACAAATATCCATGCCCGAGAGGTGATTCGAACCCCCGACCGTAGTGGCCGTGAAGACCGTGACTGCAGCGCCTCCGTCCCCTCAGCCACCACGGCCGGCGCGTGCTAACCGCCGACTGACAGTCTGAGCAAGACGGGTACGAGCATTACATGATAGATCACATTTTCAGTAAGAAAGCATCTCGGAAATATTCTGCTTTAGGCAACTTTCCTTTTTCTTGTAGTAATAACGATAAAAACTTCATTTCTATTCCGTTCTAAGGCAACATTTCCTATAGGAGCAGACGTCTTCTAGTAATGAATTTCAACTGCAATGTTTCATTTTCTAAACATAATAGTTTGAAGACACACCTTCTACATACTGTCGGAAACATTGGAGATAGGTTATCCACTTCTGGCGTTTATAAATTAATCTGTAACAACTGCCCCTGTTATTATATTTGCCAAACAGGCAGTGAAGTGAAGGTAAGATATAGAGAACATCTATTGTGGAAGAATGGAGAACATATACGTAACTCCACATTCGCTAAACACCTTTTTATTGCTAACCATACGCCGAAAACCTAGAAGACACTTTGTTTTTACCTAGAGAAGGGGGAAGTTTTTAAACTTTTACAATCTAGAGATGGTAACCTATTAAATGATCAGCTCCATCTCGCCTGCAGACAGTTTTTCGAAGGCTTTAAACCAATATTGTCAACAACAAAAAATTATCAGTCAACGGTAACCTCTGCGGTGTGATTTCCTCAGAGTTCTATTTTATTTCATTTTTACGCTTCCGTGGCTTTCCCATTTTATAATTTGTATTAACATGTATTGACTACTGACGCTGTATCATTGTCACTAGGCGCCATGCACCACTTGTCATGTTTACGTGGCGTCCGCGTCTTGCTCAGTCAGTCGGCGGTTAGCACGCAGCGCAATGTGCTGTGTAATACAACATATTTTATCATTTTATATGTATGATGTGCCTTTGTTTCAAGGGGTACATTAAGTGTACACAGATTGACGCGTGTAAATTTTCCATAGTTATAATGTAAGAACTTGTTTCCTGGAGACTACAATAATTTTTTTTGTAATTTTATAGGTAAACATTCTATGGATTTAATACGGTTTGTATGTAGCTTGACTGTTCCTCTTTTACTCACTATAGGCCCATGCATCTTCTCAAGAAGATTGATTTATATCAATCGAAATGGCGGTAAAGTTTATTAAACTTTAATTTGCAACTGGTTGAATGTTACTTCTACTACTGTGAACTACCGTTGCTGTGTGCAGCCTAGTTTAAGATTTTAAAGTTCCGTTTGGTTATACAAAACAAACTTGTAGAGACACATAAAGAATATTTGTAATAAAACATCTGCAACTGTTGAACTACAGTTCTACATAGCTTCCGAATTTTGTAGATACTTGTCATAGCGTGGCACAAGTTTTTGTAAGCGTTCTTCACAGAAGGTTGCCGCCTGTGTATTCAACCATGCGGTAACAACGTCTTTCATTGATTAGTGATCGTGAGAACTTCGGAACTTCCATAGCAAGGGCATTAAGTGTAAACTTACGGTTGTGCTTAACCTTCTCCTCAGATGTGTGAACCAGTTTATCAGTAACTACAGACTGGCGTCCACTTCGTTCTTCATCATGCGCTTAATCACGTTCTTCATTGAACGGTTTGACCCATGTTCTAACCATTAAATCACTCATATCATTTTGTCCGTAAACTTCACAGATTTGCCGATTATTTTCATTTGGTTTAGAAAAGGAATCACAGACCTGATTTCACACGCGGCGGCATTTTCAATTATGGCTGACTTTGTAGAGAAGCACTACAAAACGCACGTCGCCATCAGCGATCTGAAAATGGCGTACATGTATTCTCCGTGAATCAGAGTAACTCCTGCGCATGCTCGGAACTGCGATATTAGAACTGCCGCGGATAGAAATAGAAACGGCACTTACTTTGTGGACGATCGACATCCTACACTACTTTCACTGAACTCCCCGCCCATCAGTTCTCCCATCTCTAGGACTGTTTATTATCGTCCTCTTCGTCCTTTTAGGCCTCTCACTGCATGAAGATGCTGTAGACAAGGCAGTATTAAAATATTTTTATTGTAATATACTATTATGCACTCCTCCATCGTCTATATATCGATCTAACCTTCTCCCACATCTTCCTCCTCCTCCTCGAGCCTCTTTCAATCCATTCATCCCCCTGTCTCTGCCGTTACCTCCCCCCGCTCTCTTTCAATCCCACAGTGTCACATATTTCCGTATATCTACCAAACAATGTGGTGATCAGAAGTGAGATTTCCTCCACAATGCACAATCCAAAATATTACGTAGATAGTTTTGTTTTTATGAAAATCAAGAACACAATTTCGTGTTGGTTTCTCAGGTTTGTTTATTATGTGAATCGATTTTCGGCTTCTTAGGCCATCATCATACATTTACTGAACTGTCAAGGAAAATGTGTTGTCAACAGTCTAGAAGAGATTTTACACTCAGAGAAATAAATTCTCTTTCATGGAGCAAAAGCAAAGTAAATAAATACTTTATTGCAATTTGTAAATTAATAATACTGTCCGAAGTAAACATTAACACTATACCTCGTGAAACAGTGATATATAACAATATAATAGCAACAATGAGTACAGTGAATAAAATTAAAGAAAAATCTAAAGTTTGAAGGGTTGTTCAAGACGCAAGGTGTTACAAAACCATATATATATATATATATATATATATATATATATATATATATATATATATATATATTAGAAATATGGAACACTATCAAAACAGAACAAAAAAATTTAGGGATGGAAAAAAAATAGGGATGGGATGAGAGGGTATAGGGGGGATGCATTGGAGACTTGTGAAGCTTAAAATATCCGAAATATGCAAAAAAGAGTTGAAATAAACGTATTCGATTATAGTGATAATAATTAAATAATTAATTAATGTAAGGACAGAGTACAAAACAATTTAGAATATTAGTACTAACAAAAGGATGATATAAAGCAGGTGCGATGCATTGTAAAGCTGTACTGGTATTAACACAGAAAGTAGATAAACTGTGGTCATACCAAATTTAAATTAGGTTTGCAACTACATACTAGTAAAGTAATTGTAAGACCGAAGTACTGATGCTGCCTTAAAAACAGAGTAAAGTAAAATAAGGAGATAGAAAAGAATTGGAGTAATAAAATGGAACATTCCTGAAGAGTTACATTGGAAATGACGAGGATTAGTTTTGTTTAATTTCTTTTGAAGGACAAGTGTGCAAACTTTTATGAAGAGCGGACTGAATCCAACGATTCGTATAGATGTTTGTTGTAAAGTACCCTCTACCACTAATCATACGGAATTATACGCAGAGAGTTCAGTTCGTCTGGTTTTCTTGATCAAGTTTACAAAATTTTATCGCTCTGGGATCAACAGTAATGCTTCGCAAAAGAAACGAATGTAGTACGAAACTACCAATTTTCACATTTTTTGTCACCTATTAGGTGCTGTTGCGGATTATAACCATCCAGGACCACACACACACACACACACACACACACACACACACACACACACACACAGGGTAAGGTACCATCTACAATACACGGTACAAAATCTTAGTAAAGAGCGACGTTTCTCTTGTATTGAAGGTGAAGCGTGCACCATGACATTAAGATAGGAATAGAACTGTAGATTGATGTGGGAGTCTAATATATTCTCTACCATGAATCGTACGAAATATGATGTAGATAGTGCTGCTTCAATTGTTTTGAAAGTCAACTCAAAATTTGTAACGAAATGGAATGAACGAGATGGATCTAAACCTACTTTACTAAACTTACTTATTACAATTATTTCTATCAATTTAATACAAATAAACAATCCCTGAGACGTATTTTCGTCTCAAATATGTCAAAGACATTATTGATAAGTCTGAAGCATTGAATTGAAATTTGTGGTGTGGTAGTCTAACGGTTAAGACGTCTGCCTAGTAAGCATGGAGGTCCGGGTTCGATCCCCGGCCGCACGACAAATTTTAATTCATTGCTTCAGACTTATCAACTATTATTTCTATTTTTAAGCGCTACCGACAACGTCCATTTTAGAATCCTAATATCCAGGGACGCCTTGGAACTGCAAAACACACACACACACACACACACACAATTCTTTCAACATGATTGCGGCGTGTCATTGTGCTATGCACGAAGTTGATGTTAGATTATTTCGAAGTATTTTAATCTAAATACTCCGCAGCGCAGTAAAAATTAGAATGAAATGCCCGAAAAATTTATAAAGAAATGTTAAGTCGTGTGTGAATTTGAAAACCCATGTAATGTGAAATAAATTATAGTAACGTTTGAAATCGATTGAAATGTGAATATAGTGTGTATCTGTGGGCCATTGTCTTTCAAATGGACGGCGCTCCAGCGAATTCCATGTCCCTAACCTAGCTCAGTTATACCACGGAAAGAGGTCCTAGAGCTAAATGTGGAATCCGAACCACAAGTAGTTTCTGGAGACTCCTCATAACGTTCAGAGGTGACTGCTAGATTGAAAAGCAGAGTGAAAAATCCGAACCCAGAACGGGTTTCGAACCCATGTTCTTCCCATTCTTTCTCAACCCTTTCCCGCAAGCCCGAAACGCGCATGTGAAAAAGGCGCTATCTATAGATAGCCACGTAGTAAACCTAGATTAAAGCATTTAATGTGCAACAAAAATTGAAGTCATCGATCAAGATAAAATCTATCTTACCGCGCGGTAGTGACCACGGGGTCTAAGGCATCATGCTACGAGTCCACCGTCGTCATGGTTGTGTGTGTCGTCCCTGGTTAAGTTAGTTTAAGAAGTTTGGAAGTCTAGGGAGTTATAACCATAGCAGTTTGGCCTAATTGGTTCACAAGCTTTTGAACATTTGAGAAACTATCCTATCTTTCAAGTTGGACAAAATCACGCACAGTGTGCAAAAAATTTTCAAATGTTTGTATAGTCTATGGGACTTAACTACGGGGGTCATCAGTCCCTAAACTTACACACTACTTATGAACTACTTACGAACTAGGACGGCACAAATATCCATGCCCGAGGGGGGATTCGAACCCCCGACCGTAGTGGCCGTGCAGACCGTGACTGGAGCGCCTCAGTCCCGTCGGCCACCGCGGCCGGCCACAGTATGAAAAAAAAAATGTAAATAAATAAATACTGTTTGTAACGCTGTGAGACCGAAGTAGAATGGTCATCAGTCCCTAGACATATAAACTACTTAAACTACCTTACGCTAAGGACAACACATGTACCCATGCCCGAGAGAGATTTCCGATGGGGAACAGACACGCACTGGGCAGTAAGGTGCCTCAGAACGCACGGCCACTGTCGCGCGGCGAAAAAATTTCGTGAAGATCGATTGGGTAATTTAGGAGTTAATCGCAGATAAACATAGTGATACTCGATTTACTTACTTATTATTATTTTTCATGTCTGACACTAAGACAGTAGTTGAACTTGAAACTTACATGATAACAAAAGTGTTACATTTTGTCTTGTTCTCTTCGTCTTCTTCTCTCGCCAAAACTGCTTCATTCTTTGAATGTGTTCTTGTTTCTTTTGTTCTGTCCACGCTTTCTTCCTTCCTTTCACTTGATATTTTGTGTTCATAATTTTATTACTGAATCTGTCTCTTTCATTTATCAGATTACTATTTGTTCTGATTGCTTACGATCAGTTGGTGTATTATATAAAGATTTATTTAGCTACCAGCTACGGCTTCAAATTGAATCCATTGGAGTAATTGGTCTGCAGTCGTAATGTATGTGCAGCAGCCTCACTCTTGTCGACATTTGCTCTAACACGCCATTCTCCAATCAAGGCTTGGCAGTTCTGAGTGCAATCAGTAAGCTAAGTGTTGCGGAGAAAATAGGATCTAGATGTTTCTTAGAAAAGGCCAGACTACTAAGAGAAGGGTCCATATTATCTACACAGTTTGATACAATTGTAATTCCACCAACCTCTCCCCTTGAAATCAGTAAAATAATAAACTCACTGAAAAGTAAAAGCTCTTAAGGAATTGATGGCATTTCCAGCTGGGTACTTAAAGCTTGTTCCCAACAGATAAGTAGGATTCTCAGTCACTTATGTAATAGCTATCTGAAGCAATGTGTTTTTCCTAATAGATTGAAATATGCCATTGTCAAACCATTGCATAAAAAGGGGATAAATCAAATGTTAACAACTAGCGACCAAACTCTCTTCTGACAGCTTTAGCGACAATTTTTGAGAAAGTAATTTATTCAAGAGTAGCCTCCCATATCTGTAAAAACAAAGTACTAACCAAATGTCAGTTGGCTTTTCAACAGAAAATGCTATATATGCCTTCACCGATCAAATATTAAATGCTCTGAATAACAGGACATCATCCATTGGTATTTCTGTAACCTTTCAAAGACCTTTGATTGTGTAAATCGTGGAATTCTTCTAGATAACCTTAATCATTATGGTTTGAGTGGGGATGTGCACAAATTGTTTAATTCATACTTAACTGGAAGAATGCAAAAAGTTGAAATAAGTGGTTCATGTAATGTCGAAACATCAGCCGATTCCATAAATTGGGCGGCTATCAACAATGGGGTGCCACAGTTTTCGGTCTTTGGTCCTTTAATGTTCTTGATGTACATAAATGACCTGTCCTTCTACATTGATGAAGATGCAAAGTTAGTTCTTTTTGCTGATGATAAAAATATAATAATCACATCCAAAAAGCAAGAACCAAGTGATGTACTCGTAAATAATGTTTAAGTGGTTCTCTGCAAACGGACGCTCACTAAAGTTTGATAAAACACGGTATATACAGTTCTGCACAGTAAATGGCACAACTCCAGTAATAAATATAGATTTTTAACAGAACTATATGTAACTAAGATAGAATTTTCAAAATTTTTAGTTGTGTGCATTGATGAGACATTAAACTGGAAGCAACGCATAAAGTTTGAGCTCAGCTACGTGTGCTATTAAGGTTATTGCAAATTTTGGCAATAAGAATCTCAGTAAATTAGTTTACAATGCCTATTACAATTCGCTGTTTCCGTATGGCATCATATTTTGGGGTAGTTCATCTTTGAGTAAAAAAGTAATCATTGCACAAATGCGTGTAATCTAAGTAATTGCTGGAGCCTATTCACGATTATCCTGCAGACATCTATTTAAGGATTTAGATATCCTCATAGTAACTTCACAGTACATACAGGGTGAATCACCTAACACTTACACCGCAAATATTTCGAAAACGGAAAGTGCGATAGATGTGCGACTTTCACAAAATGGCTTGGTAGTCAGGAGCTCGTAATTTTAGCCAACAAACAGAATGTAATATTACTTAGAAAGTGTATTTTTATGCAAACATACGGTTTTTTAATGGAACAATGGTTGCTTCTATCATGCAGTGGAACGTTTGACACCAGCTGTGTACAAAGCATTTTGAATGACATTTTTATCACGTTTAGTTTGGCAGCTACAACCGTGATAAAAATGTCATTCAGAATTCTTTGTACACAGATGGTGTCAAAAATTCCAGTGCATGATAGAAACAACTATTGTTCCATTTGAAAAATTGTATGTTTGCATAAAAAGTACACTTTCTAGATACTTTTACAATCTGTTTATTGGATAACAATACGAGTCCTTGACTATCAATCCATTCTGTGAAATTCGCACATCAATCGCACTTTCCGTTTCCGCAGTATTTGCGATGCAAGATTTAGGTGATTTACCCTGTATATTCACTTATGAAATTTGTTGTTAATAATCCAATCCAGTTGAAAAGTAATAGTAGTGTGCACAGCTATAGCACCAGGAGAAAGGATGATCTTCACTATGTAGGGCTAAATCTGAGTTTGGCACTGAAAGGGGTAAATTATGCTGCCAGAAAAGTCTTTGGTCACCTACCAAGCAGCACAGAAGTCTGACAGATAGCCAACAAGCATTTAAAAATAAATTAAAAGAATTACTGAATGGCATCTCTTTCTACTCATTGGGTGGTTTTTAGACATAAATTAGTAAATCTAAATAATAATAATAATAATGTGTCATGTAATATTTTGTGTAATGTTAAGTCTTGTACAGACACCGTTCATTAACCTAACATGTTCCACATCATTACGAAGTGTCGTATTCACGATCTATGGAACGAGTATTAATCTAATCTAATCTTTATATCGGATGGCTTCCAGCATTATCCAAGAGTGTCGGTATCATTAACCTGAGTTGTGACTGTCGTGTTATGTGTAGGTGGAATATCAGTAGTGCAAGGGTTAAGCAAGAGAGGCCCAGAATGCGGCCTTGGGTTTTCGCAGCTTGTTTACCGTCTCGTAAAGACTGTTTCCCCTAAACGTCAGTGTTGAAACATGTGTTGCCAGGATACGAGTGTGAGACGTAACTGGTCCTTCAGGGCAACGTGGAATCGATTGGTTTGCGTTCGTGTCATTCGTATTGGAGACGAATAAAAGCCTTTTCGATGTCGAGGAACAGAAACTCGTTTGTCTGTCATAGGATATAATATATGGAATTGAGACGCCGCGTGGTGATGGCCGCAAGATCTGAGGCGCTTTGCTTCGGACTGCGCGGCATCTCCCGTCGGAGGTTCACGTCCTCCCTTGGACACGCGTACGTGCGCACATGAGCGAGCGCGCGCTCTCGCGCGCGCGCACGCGTGTTGTATGTGTGTGTGTTTTGATGTTAGCACAAGTTACATTATGTTAGGGTAAATTGTAGGTTTAGGAACGGATGCACTGAGATTATTCCTTCCTTAGGTAGAAAATAAAAGTCGAGACAAGAGTGTCTTGCTTGAGAATAACCTGTACGAGGAGATAAGGGCCAATAAAAATGTTCCGGTCTGAGGGAGTTGCGGTAGCATGTCAGTGACGTAGCGGGACTTCGATGCAGGCAAATATGCATCGACATAGAGGCAAGGAATTTTTGTGGCATTCATGCCTTTCCGACGCGATCTATGGCGAAGTTATGTGAAATGCATCAGTACTGGACCTTGGCTGCACAATCTGAGTCACCGGCAGGCATGCACAAGAGGCTAAAGATGCAATTTGAAGGTCATGAGTGTGCTACTGCTCATGCAGTCCCTTAATAGCAGAAGTTACACCACATCAAATTACAAACACCCCAACCGCGCTCAATGGTCCTGCTCTGTCCCCTAGCGATTATCGCACCTGCAACCCTTAAAAAGAACAAGTAGAATAAAATAAAAGTGTTCAGGGGTGAAAGATGCGGTGGTACGATGATCACTTCAGTGATGTTGTCTTCAGTCCGGCGGCTGGTTTCATGCAGCTCTTCACCCTACTCTATCCTGTGCAAGCCTCTTCATCTCCTCAAAAGAAAAATAACTCACATCTATTTGAATCTGTTTACTGTATTCGTCTCTAGGTCTCCCTCTACGATTTTTACATTACACACATCCCTCCAATGCTAAATTCACGATTCCTTTACGTCCAAAAATGTGTCCTACCAGTCAATCCTTTAGTGAAGGTTCGCCAAATATACCTTTACTCCCCAATTATGATCAGTACTTCCTCGTTAGTTAAGCGATCAATCGACTTAATCTTGAGCATTCTCCTATAGCACACGTTTCAAAAGCCTCTATCCTCTTCCTGTCTAAACTATTTATCGTCCATGTTTCACTCCCTTACAAGGTAACATTCCACACAAAATATGTCTTTAGAAACGACTTCCTTACACTTAATTTAATGTTTGATGTTACTAAATTCCTCTTTTTATAAAACGCTTTTCTTTCCATTGCCATTCTGCATTTCATATCCTCTGCAATGCGACCATCGTATGTTATTTTACTGCCAAGTAACAAAACTCATCTACCACCTTTATAGTTTCGTTACCTTATCTAATTCCGTCAGCGTCCCCTTATTTTCTTACAATGGGTTCCACTGCCCTTGTTTTGTGTTTGTTAATGTTCATCTTATACATTCCTTTTAACAGTCTGTCCACCACGTTCAACCGCTCCTCCACGTCCTTTGCAGTCGCTGACAGAATTTCAGTGTCATCAGCAAAATGCTATTTTTTGATTTCTTCACCCTGAACTTTAATCCCTTCTCCAAATTTTTCTTTGCTTTCCGTTACAGCATGCTAGATATACCAATTGAATAACATTTGAGGAAGGGTTCAAACATGTCTTACACCCTTCCCGACCAATGTTTCCCTTTTATGCCATTCGACTCTAATAACTGCAATCTGGCTTTTGTACAAGTTGTAAATAACTCTTCTTTCCCTGTATATTACTTCTGCTGACTTCAGAATTTAAAAGAGCGTATTCCAGTTAATATTGTCAAAAGCCTCCTGGAAATCTACAATAGCTAGAAATCTAGTTTTGCCTTTTCTTAGTCTTCTTCTACGACAAGATGCGAAGTGACTATTGCCCCGCCCCCCCCCCCCCCCCCCCCCGTTTTCCTACATTTCTTATGAATCCAAATTGATCTTCCACGAGCTCAGCTTCTGCTAGCTTTTCCATCCATCAGTAAATAAATTGTGTTAAATTTTTGCAGCAGGCCGCGTTGGCCGAGGGGACTGAGGCGCTCCAGTCACGGTCTGCACGGTCACTACGGTCGGGGGTTTGAATCCCCCCTCAGGCATGGATATTTGTACCGTCCTTAGTCTTAGGTAGTTCATAAGTAGTTTGTAAGCTTAGGTACTGATGACCCCGTAGTTAAGTCCCATAAGTTCTACAAACATTTGAACATTTTGAACATTGGCGGCGGATGTTGTCTTTCGGCATCCATACAGATATCGGTCGATCACGATGCACTTGCGACTTCAGGTAACCCCAAAGCCAATAATTGAACGGACTGAGGTCTGGTGACCTGCGAGGAGAAGCATGTCGAAAGTAGCGGCTGAACATACAATCATCACCAAACGACGCCATCTGTAAGACATTTTTTGAACTATTTTTGTTCCAATAGAATACCATGTGATTCCATGCATGTGTGTCAATTTTTACTTCAATATCTACATTTTTATGTGATTTATTAAGTTTTCAAATTCTTACAGACTTTTTGATCACCCAGTACTTCCTTTCCCTTTCCTACAATATTGTTTCTAAGGTAATTTACGCTTCTTGTCAAAATGGCCCAAACCTTCCAGAATTTCTACCTTTCTGCAACCTTGCTTATTGGCTAGATATAATTCCCCTGAGTAGACCTAACGGTTATACGACCAATCTCGCTGTTTTACTTTGTGTTAAAAGAAGTTTTGTAATTTTTGTGAGTGCAGTTGTGACCTGAAAACTTTACCATTCAGTAGTTCTCATCAACCTGTTCAAAACGGAAACCAGATCGACCGTTTTTAAGTATTCTGTAGTGAATTTTCCTATGTAATCGATATCTTGAATTTCTCTGGAAACTTCGCGACTGTAACGCACGACACGTGGTCTTCTATCAGGTGCGTTCGTGACCACTGATAGCTCCCCTAAGCCAAAGTAACAAGACCCTACACTGAGGAACAAAGCTTTTCTTTTATTGGTGCGCGAGTGAACCTGCTGTTCCGTACAGCGTCCTGCTGCTGACGTTGATGTTTTGTGTGTTCGGAGCTGGAAAGTACCTCCATGGCTTGTATCATGTATCTGTGTGAGAATGTGTATCAGTTCCTCCATTCTCCCCTCTGACAACTAATCATTATTAATTACGCTAGTACTACTTTTGATGGTGGGCATCATTTGGTGCATATAAGCTTATGTAAATGTGGATTCTCTTGTAAGGTGTGTGTGTGTATTATAATTGATTTTTTCTCTCCCCCCTTGTTGTTTATGCTTTAGACAATAAATCATTTTGTTAAACGATAACCCTTTGTCCTAATTTAAATTCTCCCACACTATATATTTAGTGTAGTCAGATGAAATATCTTGTCTCTTGATCCCTACTGGATGAGAAAAAATTAACTCGCGTTTCCGTTGCCACCGTTTATTATTTGATTTAAGATCCATAGCTGCCGATTTCCAGTTAATTAAGTGCATTGCCATTAAGACATATAGTAAAGGTACGTTTCTTTCACTTGGCTATCAGAGCCACAATTTTGTTTAGAAAACTGCACGCTACTCTCAAGCTACAGTTTGCATTTAGAATACACTTGTGCTAACTCCAGTTTCAACGCATTCGCAGTAAGCTCTGTGTGGTGTCGCACAAGTGTAAAGTGCGCGCCACCTACTTTCGCCGCGCGCCGCCATGCACGCACGGCGCGGCGTTCTTACGACGTCAGCCACGAGCGCCCTCTGCTACAACTCCGCTCGTGGCCACCACTGAACGACATCGTTCACTTGGGACTGAGATAGGAACCAGTTAACACTTCGTTAATCAGATAGGGACCAGTGAAGACTTGGCTATCGGATAGGCACTAGGCGGGCCTCTAGCTCAACTATGTATCAGCATTATGCAGTACTCAGCTATGTAAAAGTTATGTATTACTAAGTCTCTAAGAAATATATATCTCGTTCTAATTTTTTCTAGTGTTTATAGTTTCTGCTGTCCCACTGGCTGGTCACCTCCTACCTGCCGAAGCGTGCATCCTTTATTCCTGTGTCGGTCTCTTTCTACTCGGCCACCGATATTTACGTCGGAAACGAGACACAAAAGCGGCGACGAGGCTGGGATACAAAACTCTGAATAGGATCGTAGAACGTATTCACAATTATTGTCATATATTTACACGCATATTAGTTTGTACTCTCAATTATGACACAATGCTTCCAGCTATTTGAGAATGACCAGGAATGGAAAGAGGTACACGAAGCGTATGGTGGCGTGAGAATTTTCTGTGTTGATATAGATGTCGATCAAAAATGTGATGACGCCCTGAGGGAAAAACGAACATAAAGAGTTTAAAATAAATGGAATTTTTACACACATCTAACACTCGAAACAAAAGAGAAAATACACGCTTGTACTAAAAGTGAGTGGAAATGTACAGTTTATAACAAAACACATTCATCCGTGTGGCTGAAAGTGATTTAATTAACGCGATAATTATTGTCATACGCCAGTGAAAGGCACAGAGAGAGTATCCGACGGATAATAGAAATATTGAGTTACTTCTCGCCATTCTCTCGTCGCCACGACCTTTCTGGCGGTAATTACCATCAGCAATTCGCTGCTTTTGAGCACTGGTTGGTTCATTGTATGATTGCGTTCAGTAACTAATGGACTTAAATAGGTTAGTTAGCACAGAAAGAGGGGTGAAAATTAATGGGATTTCAGACCATTAAACAAGGAAGTTTGATCACCAGTGTTGCATAATTTTTATTCCAAGGACAAAACTTAAATATACATTTACACTACACTAAAAGAAACAACAAAATCAAAGCTCAAAGCCTAATTGAACAATTATTTTCTGACAATGCTGTGTAATGGTATGAGAGGAGCCGTAATTTTCGCTTTGATGCAATAAACATATAAAAAATAATCTACTGATAGCGAAACGATGTGAATGTAACGACTCTCTTGCATTTTTAACCAATTACCCGGGTTGTCTGTCAAAAAAAGATATGAATTAATAGATATAATTAATCAAACCGATAATTTATAATCAAATATGTTAGTGTTTGTGTGTGTGTGTGTGTGTGTGTGTGTGTGTGTGTGTGTTGTTTGAAATTATGCGTCAATGGAATCACAGGAAAAAAATCTGGATTCAGAATCTTGCTCTTTAAGCTTGATCATCATGAAAGTATAAGATGGGGAATGACCAGTAACTACCAAATATAAAATTTAGTTTCGAAATTGATAACAGCAAGTAACAAGCGATTCAGTTTCAAATGCCGCGGTGGAGTGGCCGAGCGGTCTAAGGCGCCTTGCTGCAGAGCGCACGGTAGCTCGCCGTCGGAGGTTCGAGTTATCCTTCAGGCATGGCCGTGTGTGTTGTCTTTAGGTTAGTTTACCTGTTTAATTAGTTTGTAAGCCTAGGGATTAATAACCAAAACAAATAAGTTCCATAGTGTACAAACATTTGAATTCGAACATGTTACAAGTTACAATATATAATGGATATATCGCAGGTGAGACGAGTCATTTTATGCATTAATCTGCGATTACTTATCCAGTTAATAAATACGCATGGGTCATAGTTATTGTGGGGTATCTCTCTCGTTTCCGAAATATAATAATATAAATAGTTTATAAGCAATGTAAAAAAGGCAATTACTTCGTTTTTAACGACGTAAAAAACACCGCTGACCGTGGTGACCGAGGGGACTGCGGCGCGCCAGTCACGGTCTACACGGCCACTACGGACCGGGGTTCGAATCCCCCTTCAGGAATGGATATTTGTGCTATCCTTAGTGTTAGCTAGTTCATACGTAGTTTGTAAGTTTAAGGTTTAAGGACCGATGACCCCGTAGTTGAGTTCCATAAGCTATACAAACATTTGATTTTTTTTTTAAATCACCACTACCCAACTTCGTAAATTCTACAGATCTATACAGACAAAATTCGGAAGCTTTTACCAGAGGAAACTATACCGAATGACTATGCTAGAATCGGAAAATACGGACGAATGATATCACATTACCTATTTTAAGGAAACAAATATTTCTTGTGGAAATATACGGTTCGAAATATTTGAAAGAACGATAATTTCGGTTTTACTAAACTCCTCAAATTCGGTTTCGTATGACTCCATATCTCCTTTCTCAGAATTACACAAGATTTTCCAACTTTTTATTAATGCTGTAACTGTTAGAAAAATGTCTGAATTATGATTCCAATTCTGCTTAGGTACACACGGTTGTTGCTCGTTTATGTAGCACTGTAACTCTTAGAGTAATGTCTGGATTATAATAATGTATGTTTTCCACACTACTCTAATTATCAAAAATGTTCAAATGTTTGTAGAACTTATGGGACTTAACTACGGGGTCATCAGTCCCTAAGCTTACAAACTACTTATGAACTAGCTAACACTAAGGACGGCACAAATATCCATGCCCGAGGGGGGATTCGAACCCCCGACCAGTGGCCGTGCAGACCGTGACTGGAGTGCCTCAGTCCCCTCGACCAGCGCGGCCGGCTGTAATTATCCTTAAGTACATAAGTTTGTCCTACTTTTCATTAATATTAACACTATTAGAATAATATCTTAATTAGAACACACATAATAAATCAAGCCTAAGTAACTGTACAACTTGAGCAGTACAAATATCGAAAAATATTTATTTATATATGAGTTTATTAATAGAGAGAATTACAGTTACATATCTTCAATACACTTGCCGTATTACTTATTGTATTTTGCCAAATATCGTATAACATCTCCGCGTCTATTTGAGTGATTTCCCGTTCTGACCGGCATATAGCATCGATAATTTCAAATCTTGTTATTGTTAGAGGTTGTGGATAGCAGTAACGGTGTGGCATCGTGCGTTTTCATACAGAATGATTGCGTGCTGTTCTATGAAATATCGTCACTTTTGATTTTTGTGTTTCAGGAGTGTACGTAGTAGGCATGGCCCACCGCCTATCCTGTTGGAAACGCGTGATGGCATTACTTGTGACCGAACGTGTTGCAGCGGTGGCCACTGGAAATTTTGGAACAACCATTGCAATCAACCGACATGAGTCCCTGTGATTACCATCACTTTGCCAAACTGCAGGAGATAATGCGAGGGATACGGTAAGTCAGATGTGACACTATCCATGTCATTGGTAGGTTATTACGAAGTTGGAGGGCAGATGATGTACGACGTTTGCCATACATTTGCAAGAAACATCATAAATGACGAGGGGGGGTGGGATTTAACTGAATATGTGTAATTACGAGTTCCTCTGACGCTAAAGGAAAGACGTTTCAGCAGAAAATTATAGTTCTTATAAATTTTATACAGCCTTGTAATAAGATGGGATAATTAATAGTAATGCCACAAGCGAAGGACGAAAATAGATATGTTGGCATAACCATCGCCTGCTAGCATGCTCCCAGGCTCCCAGTTCTCTCGGCTTGGTGTATTGTAGTTTTGATGCCCCGTACAGAGAGGCGGGCAACAGCATAATACGCCATTCTTCAGCTGTATGTATTAAACAATGGAACATGAGATAAAGATAATAAAATGGCGTAAAATAGGATAATTTTAAAAACCTTTGTGTGGTGAAACTGGAGAGTACACAGTTACAGGTGTTGAAAAGAAAACTGATACCACGGTGGGTTAAAAACATACGTATGAACACAAGAACAGTTGTTATGAAGGAAAAAGCAGATACTGGATGTAAAACGTAGGCGACACTGGTTCGGCGTGCGGTGGTTGCAACTACTTGGTTGATGCACCACACAACATGATTGATACACTATAGTCGGCGTCAGATACGAAGGCGGCCCAGTTTTCAGCAGTTCTGCACATCCCCCTCCTTTGCCGCAATGACAGCCAATAATATTCATTCCGTAGGTGTGTGGCTGGCCACGAGTTATGCAATGTTTCTCCTGCAGCACCACTGTTGTCGCACGGCCGTAGCTCCTCCCCTCCACGCTTCCCCTATCGCTCCGCCTCTCTGCGCGGAAGCGCCTTCTTATATGTCGCCAGCTATAGGTAAAACATTTGGCACTGTGCGCCCCATAGGGTGAAGGATAGGAGGGGAGAGGGGATAGGATGAGGAAGAGAGGGGAGTAGCGTAAGGACCACAGGGGAGGGGAGAGGGAAAGGAGAGAGGGGAGGGAGATTGTGTCTCAGGTCGGGAGAGGAACGGGTTACAGCTGATAGGATGTGTAGAGATCAGAACCAAGGGCGTGATCCATGAGGGGGAGGTAGCGAAAGTTTAACTTGGGCGAAGATGTGGAGCTTGTGAAGGTGAAGGGTAGAGAGGAATCTGTGGTTTTTAGGCGAGGCAGTGGCCCAGGATCGATAATGCAGGGGTAAACCAGTGGGTTGTGGGAGTCAATTTTTTCGGGAGGCGTAGAGGATTCGGATGTTTTGTGGGAATTGTATAAGATGAGAGAAAGGGATTAAATACTGAAGGATCCGCGTGCGGGAAGGGAGACGGATGCGGTAAACGATACGGACAGCACAAACCGAGTAACGTGTGCTTTACTGTCGTTTGTTTGTTTAAATTTGCGAGAATATGCTGATGTGTGGTAAATGAATAACGATGGATTTATTTCGTAATACGGACGAATGTAATCCTGGTAATTCATCATTAGAAACCACTACAGTGCTTGCATAAATCTGATTTCGTATATGACACGCTCTCGCTAATTTTCTACGTCAATTGGCACATCTGCTGTGATGAATTGCTCTTTATGCTCATCTCATTTACAGAGTTTTATTCGCCAACAGGAATGGTATATTGCTACGTACCGTCCTGCACAAGTCAAATTGGTAAAGGGAAAGCAGTTTCATTATACGAATTCCCCATCCAAAGTAATGTCAGAGATCCGTGGCTGTAACCAACATTAAAAGCATATTTCACTTGAGGTCGTTTGTAGTGCGTATGTTTCGTATGCGAGAGTCTGATTATCGGCCTGGATTAAGAATTAAGAAGTGGGAGGATGATGTCGTTTCTTCTGTTAGTCCTTTATAGCCAGCTGATAAATGAATGGAGAACGTAGGCCTATTATAAAACATGAAGTGATAACGAAACATAAAATACGAAAATGTAAGAATACTGTGCAGACCCGTGATGAAAGTAATACTTCTTGTGTCCCACTGCTCGAATATCATGGTAATAATAACTGCCACTCTGACAATCCTATCCAGGTACGTTCTATACGTTAGGGAGATTAATATAGAGCAAAATAAATTCCTACTGAAACTGGGGGGATGAAAGGTTAAAATTTTACGTTTTGAAGCGAAACTAAACGAAACCAACTCATGTGTTGGAGACGACAATTACCAAAAATAGTAATTGAAATTGCAGAATACGTTCCCTGAAATACTACATATTCCTTTCTTATAGCAATAATAGAAAGTTTCAAAAAATCTTCTGCCAGATGAAGAGATGATACTACAAAACATAGCAATCTGTTTAAAACCATTTCCTCCAAAGCGTATAGGCATGTTAAGAAAGACATCTCTTAATTACATTCTAAGAGCACACTGTCCCGCTGTTTAGGCTACATATCATGCGAACAGGTGTCAAAAACTTTGTGGAAAAGATATTGTGACATCTAAAGCTGTGTCAAATGTTTCACCGTCCTTCAAGGCCAGTTTCCCACACGTTTGTGATGGCTGTGCTACATTTTCTAAGGCGTAGCTTTAGTTCTGAATTGTGGTTGGCGCTGCTGCAACTTACTTCCAACTTGTACTATTACTGATTACATATGGTCAGACTGCTATATTTCTAATATTTTATTAAAATTTTTATTCATTTTTGTTTTAACGTGAGTCGGTCTCTAGGTAGCTTTAAGCAAAATTACCCCAGTGAAATTTGAAGTGCATGGTTCTCAAGTTCCTCTAGTCCGGTTTTCACTCTGATCCTCCGACTCAGTATGCTTACACTAAGCTCCAAAACTTAGGTTTTTAGTCTCTTTTGTTCTGAGAATACTGTCCAACATCATATGAAAACTAAGTGGTTCTGTACTTTTTATTACGTTTAACGTCTACACAGAAAATGTCTTTTAATGCCATATTATAATATATAATCCGGGGCATTGCTATTCAGTATTAATGACAGCCTTTATTGACACATTTGTGTCGGCGAAATAATCTTATTTTGGCTATTAAAGGCCATTCTCAAGTGTTTTTCAATTACGATGAAACGTATTTAGTGAAGATAATGTTACTGTTCGTTAAGCTATACTGAATTTTGATTCAAATGTAAATGTACATACGTGAAATTTTCTTCATTCCCATTTGATATCTTTGCATGTCAATCCGTCAAACGTCAAGTGGTCGCACACTGATTTAAGATTTATAAATAGTTATGATCACATATTGGTCTGACAGATGTGTCAACGGTATTGAATGTTTACATCATAGGGTGTTATATGTTGTGTATTTTCTGTGTTCGTATGGATAATCTGGGTATAGATTGTCTTTGGCAGTATTGCTAATTTTATCCGTTGTAATGCTGAGAGATGTCAATAAAGTTTCCGATACAATTTTTGTTTCAATTTTATTTGTTCGTTTGAAGATTTTGCCTGTCGTTTAGAGAGTGCAAATGTATTTTCGCTTTCTCAATCATCTTCACTTTAACGCCTTTTGGTAATATGGGGAAGATATCCATTGCTTTTTCCATAGTGCCTTCTTCGTGACTTTGGTTTACTTGGTGCTGAGAAAAGTTGGATTATTTTAGTTTTCTCGTGTGTGTTGTTTGTATCTGATGTTTAAACTCCTGTCTGTCTTACCTATGTAGTATTTATTTCATGTATTACATCGAATTTTATGAATACCAGGAGTGATGTATAGGCCTGCTGGGAATATCGTATTTACACATTTGATCGTCGATTTTAGGCTGTTTTAGGTCTTACATGCGAATGTGAATTTAATTTTTTTATGCTGACCTGGATCTTATCCGAAATATTACTGAAATATGTGGTAGGTATATTTAGTGCTTTTTTACTTTCTCTTTTGTTTCTTTTCAGTGTTATTTTCTTACGAATGTTGTCTGATTTGGGTTTTGTTTTCTTGTTGTATAATTGTGTAGCTAAGAGTGGGTTATATGCGTTTGTTCCTGCTATATATTCCAATATATTTAAGTTCGTATTCCTTTCGTCTAGAGGATGTTGTGTTATCCTGGTAATCAGGGTATGAAGAAAGATAGTTTGGGAGATTTTGGTTGCCGTGATGTTCTGTGAATGATGCAGTCTGCAACTGTTTGTTTTCTGTAGATTTCTAATGTATGCTAAATATTTATATTTTTATAGTTAGGTCGAGGAAATTTACGGATTTGTTTGTTTCATGTTCTACATTAAATTTTATGTTTGTGTGTAGGTTGTTCAGTGCTATGTGGATATTATTTATGTCAATGATGTTGCCGTCTAGTAACTGTAATCGACATAACGGTGGTAATATAAAATTTTGTGCTTTGTTGTGTCTGACATGTCGAAAATTTTCGTCTTTAAGGAATATGCCTGCAATGACACCTGAAGTTCTAAAACCCATGTCAGCAGAATCTTTTTGTGTGTAGAATTTTCCAGCGGTATTTTCTGCAAAGGGACATTTTTTACGAATAGTGTATGGAAAAGCTGTCACAGTGTGGGATAAATATCCTATAATAACAAAGGAACTTACTCCAATGTAGCAAATTGTTTTCGATGTACGTTTAAGATAAGTACATTAAGAACCACTTACTAGATGGCAGTACAGATCTTGAAGCTCAGAAATTGTTGCGTATAAACGACATGACGTTAAAAATCGGTTACATTCTAGAAGCGACCTGTTTTCGATGTACTTCACTTTCGATGGAGGAAGTAAAAAAAAAGAGTTATGCAATAACTTACTGTGTTTCAAGACCGTTGTCTGCTTCGAGGGTCTATAATATCTTGATATTATTATTATTCATCAGATATGCCTTTTTGTGCATCTCACTCGATTTACCAACTATTTCTTCATCGCTATGCCATCGATAGTGTAATCCACAGGTTTCAATCTCTTGGTACCATATTGAGGGTACACTCTGGCGATGTCCCTAAGAAATACTGCAAGTCTGTAACAAGGTGACGTTATTTTCGTTATTCGGAGATTGTGACAATAAATGTACTGAAAAAGGTACATTTCATCCCTCTCTCATGGGTGGCCCTCTCTCTTTATACTGTCTTTATACTGGCTTTCACATCCGTTCCACATTTTTTGTAGGAATCTGTAGGCTTTTTGAGGAAAGAAATTGAAGTTTATGATTTACAAAATCATGTTCAAAGCCTTCTCTCTTTGGAGCTTGAGATGATTAAAACCCATTAGTAATGATGTTGGTTCCTGGAAGGATGAAATGTTTTATCTTCCTTGGAGTGCACATTTTCGCGATTCCCGTTCACTGACTCTGAAAATCCAAATCTGCTCTGCTTCGCTCTACAGGGGGCCGTCCTCTGCGATTTTTTTCTTATTGTAATGTGGCTGTCGTCGATTTCGACAAATTTCCTTTTCCCACCAACTGGCACACTACTGTTTGTCGATGTGACATACCGCAATTCTCGGCATAATACGTTGTAATCGCAGACTGTTCTCAGGGACAGATCACTTTCTGCATAAGCTACTTCTAAGGTGTAATTACGAACCCAGCAATATTTTCCTCAATAGATATCTTAAAATCCTCGAATCAAAAATTTTTTCTGATGGCTGTTCTTTGACCAGACTTCTTGCAGAACAACTGGAATGAAAAATCGGAGTCGGCTGTCTGGTTAGTGCAGTCTGTAGTCGGAAGCTTGCTCCGGGCGAGCGACAGTCACAACAAATTTTCGGATCGCGACCTTGCAGTAATTGGTGTCGCGACAAAATTCGACCCTTTTATCTACTGTAGTCAACATAGGAATCAACTCCCACCGTGTAGTACTCGGGGAACGGGACATCATGCTAGAACTGGTCATATGTTCACTGTGAAATTGACACGTTAATGAAGTTTCACGAAAAACAGTACATTAGCAAATAACATAGAACATCAGGAATCCGAAATTTAAGCTCGAAAGTATGAACGTCAGAGATATACATTAACCTACAATGAATTATCAAGCAACGCACACCGTGTTTGTGTTCGACTCGTAAGAAATGCAAATATATTCCTGTGTAAGAAGAAAATTATTGGAACCTAAAGTTTTGCAGCTTTGTAAAAGACAACACTGCTCAATAAATGTAAATTAATTTCATAACTCGTTCTCTCTGTCTCTCTATTTCTCTCTCTCTCTCTCTCTCTCTTATAGCTTGTGAAAAGTACCTCTCCGTTTCCTTTATTGTTTACTCGCAAGAATGTAAACTGTACTCTTAGGTTCCTGGCTACCCACGTACTTTAAAATCAGGAAAAAAATGTTCAAATGTTTGTATAGTCTATGGGACTTAACTACGGAGTCATCAGTCCTTAAACTTACAAACTACTTATGAACTAACTAAGGACGGCACAAATATTTATGCCCGAGGGGGTATTCGAACACCCAACCGTAGTGGCCGTGCAGACCGTGACTGAAGCGCCTCAGTCCCCGCGGCCACCGCGGCCGGTTAAAATCAGGACCTATTCCCAAAAAATTGTAAACTACTGCTGTTACATAGGACATGTATTTGCAGTCTAGTTTGTGAAAGGAATTTCGCCGTTTACTGGCTTATTTGCTCGCAAGAATTTAAACTGTGCCCTTAGCTTCCACCCTAAATGTTCAAATGTTTGTTAAATTACTGGCTTTAAGTACTCTGGCCATCAGTCCCTAGGCTTAAAAACTATTTTAACTAACTTACGCTAAGGACAACAAATAAATCCATGTCCGAGGGAGGACTCGAACCTCCGACGGCGATCAGCGGCGCGGCCCGCATCTAGGTGCCTTGGAACGCTCCATCACGTCACCTCAGCTCTTCCTAAATAACCACATCCTTTAAAATCATGAAATACCCGTTAAAAATTGTAAAGTACTGCTGTTAATTGCATACACATCTACAGTCCTGTTTGTCGTAAGTACTTTACTCCGACATAATATGGGATATTCGTAGAGGGGAAAGGGCAAAGTACTTTCAACAAACTAGACTGCAGATTGACAGAATTACTTTACTATTAGAGTTTGAATAATTGCGGGTAAGAAAACTACTATAGCATTCGAATGCTCGCGTGTTTGATACATGTTGGCAGAATGCCTTTGTCGAGACTACGCCTATCGACAATAGGACGTCAATGCGGTATGCAACGCTTCTTCCAAATTACATAGTTTATGTGTCTAATTATGTTATTATCGATTATGTCAATTGTTTCTTGCACTGGTAGGTTCGAGTATAGGTTAGTAATGTGAAAGGATAAAAATTTTTTTGTTCGTAGGTTTTTTTATATATTTGATTTTGTTGAACATTTTTATTTATTTTGTTTTTGCTGGGCTCGTATGAACAAATTGATTATGTAATTATGGGTGCCTTCGTAAATTTGGAGTTCTAGCGTTATGGGAGTACATGTTTTTTGTATGCAAATTTTCTTTGTTTCTGCCAAGTATATATTACTTGGGTTGTTATGTATTTCTGTGATATTATTTTTTACTGAAATCTCTAACTTTTTTATCATAATACTCCTGTTGTAGTATGACTAGTCTGTTCTCTTTATCTGCTTTGATTGCTAATGCATTTTCATGAGGACTTTTTTTTTTTTTTTTTTTTTTTTTTTTAAATCTGTAGTAAAGGTGCCATGCCGCGAATTTTTTGTGGGAATTTTTTTTCTGTGTGCGCTCTTTCTTGTATTTTGGCAATTAATTCATTTTGTACTTTTTTTACTTGTAATCGTGTTATGTCTATGCCTACCATTTTGAGGCCATCCGTTGTTTCTTATCTGTGTTTAGTTCAATGCTCATTTTAAGCCTTTGTCTAGTAGTATATAGATGGATGAAAATACCAGCAGCTGTATGCAGATTATAAAATGGAACCAGTAAGACATGTTTTGCCTCTGATTGCCCAGGTAAAACGAAGAAAGGAAAGAAGTTTATCGTTTATTACCATTGGGCTGTTCATGCAATAAAATTACAACTTTCGGCATGGTGTAACTATTTATTCCTTCTGCACGACTAATTTTATTCTATGGATACCTTACAGATAGTGCACACTCATTTCGATGCATATAGCTCCGAAATTGTACCGTAGTGCGACATATAGCTCATGAGACATGACGTCATAAAAATCTGGAGCATTAAAAATAACCCATACGCGTGACGTTTCCGTTTACTACAAACTAGCCGCGCTGGAGTTGCCGAGCGCATTGAGGTGCTATGCTCCGATGCGTGAGGCCGTTCCCGTCGGAGGTTCGAATCCTGCCTCGGTCATGGATGTTTGTGTTGTCTTTAGTATAAGTTAGTTTATAAGTAGTTTGTAAGTTTAGGGATTGATGATCCCATAAGCTTAACAAACAATTGAACATTTTACTACTAACTAGTCCCGCGGCATATTTGAATCCAGTATACACGTACACCACTGACTGTATGTTTGAAATTAGATATTAGCACGAAACACAGTTCAGGAGTTTTCTACATCTACATCTACATCTACATGCATACTCGGCAAGCCACCCGATAGGTGTGTGCCGGAGGGTGTCACTATTGGTTCTCCCTCCTATTCCAGTCACGTATTGTTCGCGGAAAGATAGATTGTCGGTATGCCTCTGTGTGGGCTCTGATTTCTCTGATTTTATCTTCATGATATCTTTGCTGCTAGAGGTATGTTCTAGAAACTTCGACAAAAGCCCGTACCGAGCGACAGAGTGTCTCTCCTGCAGTCGTCCACTGGAGTTTATCGATCATCTCCGTTTTGACGTCAAAAACTACGAAATGCATGAAAATGCGCTCCGTCGCGCAACAGGTCGTAATTTATTACGTCTTTACTAGCTACTACATTCGCGGTATTGATCAGAATAAAAGTCTACATGAATCATAAAATATCATTTAAAAATGCGGAAAACTGAACATGTAACAATTAGATTAGCATTCTTCAACATTACTTCAACCACGTAACACTGGAAACATTATACTGCCGACTTCTTATTTCTTTTTAACAATACCCTATTATATCACCAGCCATATTTGTTCTTCCAGAAGATGACCTACGTTATACCCATCTTGGAAAACTCCCCTCATTCTCTTGCGGGGGATTGAGAGAAGGGATGTGTCTTTCTTATTTGGCCTGGATGGGACATACATTATGGAAAAATGTGCGCGTTGCCTTGGGTAGGGGAGAGGAAAGGTGATAACCACCTGTCAATCCAAAGGGGTACAGGACCGTGGAATAGCACAAATTTCTTGGAAAAATATCCATGGAGAGGGAGATGTATTTAATGAATTATGTTGCATATCAATTTGATAATAAAAATGTTACCGGACCGGCTTAACTGTACTACCAACGTGATCGCTCCTTTGAGAGCCCGGTTATAAGCTACACCCTTTTAACCAAATGCATTAAACGTCCGTCGTCAAGCCTCATTTCAGTGACAAGGCACGTAGCAATGAGTACATCCTTTGACTGACTTAGCCGTGGTCCGTCGCTTCAGGCCTTGCACTGAAACACCGACGCCTGCAATCTGACGTCAGTTGTAGACATCAGAGGGCAGTCGCGATCCCAATAGTAACCGAACTCGTGGTTGGAATGGGTTAGGCGCCTCGGGACACAAATCAAACGGCCCGTAATTCCAAATGCTTCATTACGGCGCCCACCGTAGTTCAATACAGGGGACGGCGGTTTGGCGGCGTCCTCAACGTGGCGCGTCTCTGTTGTTTCCCCGCAACGCTGACACTGTGCTCCACTGGGCAGCCCGACACCACGATTGCCATCTACAGCGATTCCGCTCACGTACCAAAGTGTCCACCGAAACACGCACGGTGATATGCTACCTCTTTTATATGAAACCAAATTTTACTGGTCAGGATTTGAGGATAATTTTCATATCTTTCCTGTATACAACTACACTGAAAAGTAATAAAACCTGGAACATTTGTTTCACCTGGCAAGATTAGGGCCTTCGGGCCCTCTCTTACACCTAACCAGGCTTACTGAAGGTGATCAATTACTTTAGTACTTCATTTTGTGTCCCAACTTCGTCGCCGCTTTTGTGTCCCAGCCTCGTCGTAGGTGTCGGTGGCCGAGTGGAATGAGACCGACACAGGAATATAGACAGCACGCTGGTGCAGGTACGGAGGGGAGCAGCCAGAAACTATAAACACTAGAGTAAATTAGAAAGATATATATATTGCACAGAATGTAACAATACTTAACTTTTACATAGTACTGCAGAATGTTGATACATAGTTGTTAGAGGCCTGCCTAGTGCCTGTACGATAGCAAAGTCTTCACTGGTGCCTATCTGATTACGAAGGTCCTAACTGGTTGCTATCTCAGTCCCAAGTGCACGATGTCTTTCCGTGGTGGCCACGAGCGGGGTTGCAGCACAGGGCGCTCGTGGCTGTCGTGAGAACTCCGCGCCGTGTGTGCATGGCGGCGCGCGGTGAAAGTAGGTGGCGCGCACTTTGTACTTGTGCGACACCACACTTCACATACAGACAATGTATAATAAAATGTTCGAATGTTTGTAGAGCTTATGGGACTCATCAGTCCTTAAACTTACAAACTGCTTATGAACTAGTTAATACAAATATCCATGCTCGAGGGGGGATTCGAACCCCCGACTGTAGTGGCCGTGCAGACCATGATTGACGCGCCGCAGATCGCTCGACCACCGCGGCCGGCAATGTATAATACAAGTATTAAAATAAAATAAAATTACAGATTAGTAATAGAATATGGATATGAAAATAATACTTACATAATTTACATAAATCAATAATAATAATAATAATAATAATAATATTCATAATTATAACAGTGACAATAATAATAATAATGACTTTGCAAAGTACAGTAAGTATGTTTCATATTCTGAACTTCAGACCTTTTACAATTTGAAAATTGCCTCGTTACGTTCTTACAGGTTGTTAGCTATCTGTTCTGTCGCCATCAAACAACTGTTTCGCAGTTATTACTGTACTTCACGCACCAGTTGTCAATAATAAAATATATGTGTCAACACGACATGTTTCGGGACGACATTATCCCATTATCAAACTCTTTAGATTTGTAGTTTTATAAGTTTTTGCAAACATTTTGACCAAAGTAATAATGTAAATAATAAAAATTTAATTAATAAGACTGTCTCAAACCCTTTTAGGAAAAAAAATTAGGTAGTGGTGGGGTTCGAATCACTGACCTTCAGTGTCACACTCCGACGCATTGCCTACTATGCTACAGATGATAGATAAAGTTGCGTTCTTTAATTTCATACAATTGATGACCGTTGTTAACTGATGCTAATATGGCTAATATGGCAATATAATCAAAACGAAGGAGCCCTTCAAGCATAAACAAAAGATTATCTGTGACTTCTTTGTAATAAAATTAATGACTCCGTCGGACCAGCACGTCCTCACAAGACTGGCGATTACTGTGATTAACCGCACGAGAATAAAAACAGCACGGCTGCGATACATCAGTAGATCAGCCACACACGTCTTCTCGAAATTATTTGGGGACTACCGGTGTAATGATCAAGCATAAATTGGTAATAGGGAACGTAAGTCAACTTATCCCTTCATGGATGATCCAGCTGCGAGGGGGGTCGCGGAATGCACTCTGGAGGAAGTTCGACAAGTATTGCTGGTACTTCGGGTTCTTGACAACTGCGCAGTGTCGTTCATTGATGTATTGCCAGAAATCACCATTTCCAAACAGGTAGTTGACAGCGAGTCCGCTAATCCATATCAATGTGTGGGTCTTCGCTCGTGGGAAATAGTCCTTATCGGGGAAGAGAAGCATTTCGGCAGTGATATTGTCAGGGGTTGTGCGCGTAAAAAAGGCCAACATCTGGCGGACCAAAAGCCAGACATTGCCTGCCTCGCCGCAGACAAGTCGATGGCCGTCGTCGTCTTGCACGCCACACGTGGCACATAGTGGCGATGCTGCTAGGTGGATCCTGTGGAGGCGCGTCTGACAGATCTGCTTCCCATTGACCGTGAAATACCAACTGGACTGGACATCTGATGTAAGCATAGGATCATGCACTGCTCGCCACACTGCTGTCCAGCGAACATGCGTTTTTTTTTTTTTCGCATTTGTGGAAGTCTCGCTTGCATCGCTGAATACACCAGCCGGGCCGTTGACATACGTGAACGGGTAAATGGGATTCAAAGGTAACTGTATACCAGGAAGAGGTATCTCAAGTAGAAAAAGGGCGCTGGGACGACGGTCACCTGCACTGGTGCGATTAGCGAGCTTGGGGCAAGGGCCCTCATTAATAGGCTGGAAAGGCAAGTCGGAGTACGTCGCCACATCTTGATATGCGTGCTTACAAAGAGGACCGTCGCTCGATGCGGTACATGACAGGTTAAGGCCTCCTTTGCTCCTTGGAGGGTTAGGGATTCATAGCTGACCTTGTATAACATACCTTGACTCACAAACGAGCCCAATGCCGCGAACGTGCGCAAGGCCATAGTCGAAGGTATGGGGAACGTCTGTGCCACGTGTGAGATACGGGATGCTAAATAAACATTAGCGTATTGGGTGCGTTGCAGCATGTTCAGGGCTCGAAGGCGGTGATTTAGAAGTTCCACCCGGATCCGTCGTAAGAGACGCCTACTGTTTAGAGCCACAGGTCGCCGCAAGTCGGCTGTGAAATCAATGCCCAAACATCTTATTGCGTCGTGGACTGGCAGGGGAGCGACGTCTGCACAGTCCAACGCCTTGCCCGCTACACTACAGCTGACAAAAGATGAGTCCTTTAATCTCATACTATTCATGGCAGTTGTTAACTGATGATAATATGGCGTTTGTAGACACTAGATTATCATTTATCATACGAAGAACGATGTGTTTTGTTAATTATTCAGTGCGCCATTGCTTTGAAATGACAACGTGTAAGTTACAATAAGAAAATCATCAAATACGCAACGCAAGATGGCGTATGCCAGAGAGAGTTCTGGACGAGGAATGTCACGTGACATCTCCGAACGGTTGCTTTCGTTAATTCAATGGAGGGTGTCAAATCTCCGTTATTTTTGCAAATATGTCACAAACGAAAGCATACATACGTAAGAAAACAAAGTTGTAGATAATTTTCTCCTCTACAAACTGGGTTATTCAATTTCGTGTCAGATGAATAGTTAAGCCGTTATTTTCATTTAAATTTCGAACTGTCAAAAGACGATCGCATAGGCCCACTTTTAGTGTTACTACCGTAACCTAAAGTGGGCCAAACAGGAATAATAAGGGCATTATATACAAACTACTGTACCACAAATATTCCACTGGTAGGTAGGAGGTTAGTTTCGTTGGAATATTTGTGGTAGAGTCGTTTGTATATAATCGACTTTTTATTTTACGTTTCCTTGTTTTACAGAGCTTGATAATGGGATAATGCCATCCCGAAACATGTCGTATTGACATATATATTTTATTATTGACAACTGGTGCGTGAACTGCAGTAATAAAATTGTTAGTTATTCACATCAAGCAAAGACATAAGATGCTAGAATGTGGTGAGAATATAGAAGAGATAGATTGGTTAGAGGAAGAGAAATATAATGGTAACATGCAAAGCTATGACGCAGAGAAAGAACTGAGAGCAGGGTAGCAATGGAGGCTATGCCGTCGTTAATATGTGAATTTTGAGTTTCCTTTTGAATGTCAAGTGGTTTAGTGTAAGATGTAGATCACATGTCAGTGTTTTCCATAGTCGCACTGCTGGGACAGAGAACGACACGGACAAAGATTTAGTGTCGTGTGAAGGCACAGCCAAGATGTTAGACGTATACGATCTGGTATTGCGGTTGTGGAATGATGATCAGTGCAGGATTTACGTATAAGCTAAACAAGCTATAGCTTAGAGTCCCCAAAAGTGCCCCCCCCCCCAAAAAAAAAAGAAAATAATAATTCACGAGCGAGCAATTGTGATATATACAATTGTCGTATATTTAAACTGATTTGAAAACTTGAGAGGATGTGTCATTTTCGTCTTCGCATTGTTAGTGAATAGTAGGTGAATGTGGATTGGGCTAATGGACTGAAAGAGGAAGCAGCCTGGTAGAATTTTGCAAAAAAGGAGATATACAAGAAGGCATATAAATGAGGAAGAAGAGGAGCTTTAGGAAAGCTTGAGCCATAGGACAGGTTCAGAATCAAAACATGCATACCTGTGTACTGCGGCGCGCCAGTCACAGTATGCACGGCCGCTACGGTCTGGGGTTCGTGTTACCCTACGGGCATGTATGTTTGTGTCGTCTGTAGTATAAGGTAGTTCATAAGTAGTTTGTAAGTTGAGGGAGTGATTACCCCGCTGTTAAGTCCCTTAAGCTTAACAAACATTTGAATATTTTGAACCTGTGATGGATGCACTAGAGTAGATGTTCAAAATGTTCAAATGTTTGTAGAACTTATGGCACTTAACTACGGGGTCATCAGTCCCTAAGATTACAAACTATTTATGAACTAGCTAAGACTAAGGACGGCACAAATATCCATGCCCGAGGGGGGATTCGAACCCCCGACCGTAGTGGCCGTGCAGACCGAGACTGGAGCGCCTCAGTCCCCTCGGCCACCGCGGACGGCGCACTAGAGTAGAAAGTCTGCAACAGAAGACATCAGATGCAAAACAAAATAGTTTTCATTATTAATAGAATTAGAAGCTAAAGATGAAGATATGCTGCGAAGGAGTTCTGCTTGATACTAAACATATCCTGCAGATGCGGACATCAATCTTGTAGGAGAAGTCAAGCGGTTTCACCAATATGTTATACTTTGTCACGCCTATGGTCCAGCGGAACATGATAGTCTGACACATCGGAATCTGTGTAGGGTCACATTTGATAATTGTGTCCAAACAGTATTCCCTAATGTAGAAGCAGTTTTGATATTATTTCTTAGTATGATGGTTAAAAATTGGTCTGGAGAAAGGTTTTCTCAACTGAAGCGGATACAAAATGAATTTAGAACAACAATGACTCAAGATGCATTTTGTTCCCTCAATCTTATGTCCACAGAAAGTGACAAATTACGCATTTTAGAATTAGATGATGTCATCTGTGACTTTGCTCTGGTAAAGGCAAGAAAGAAAATATTTTGGTGCTAATACAATTTCGATTTCTATAAAACTTGTTTCAAGAGATTTGATTCTAAGCCTTTGTAAATTGTGCCTTTTAAAATAAATTATGTTTCTTTTTACCATAGTTTGTTTTTTAAGTTTTTGATGATTAAAAATGAGTATATCAATTAAATCCTCTAAGTATAAGAAAATCATATTTAGCACAAAAATATAATAGCTGGACATCTAAAGAGCCCCATACCTCAATAAGCTTATAGCCTTTTCAAGTCTAAATCCGGCCCTGATGATGTTTTACGTGAGAAGATATTAGGGGCACTGGTGGCTAAGAAATCTATGAAGTAAGCACAGAGTTTGAAAATCACGTCACTTATGTGGGCGCATCCGACCTAGCTGGGTATATGAAGGACTGATGTGATCGTACAGGCATGCGTATGCAAACACAGAGATATGTGAAAACTCAGACGACGGCGCTGCGTTCGCCAACGCCTGTATAAGGCAACACATGTCTGGCCCAAGCGTTAGAACGCTATCTACTGTTAAAATGGAAGGTTAACACCATTTAAGTGAGTTTTAACTTGATGTTACAGTCGGTACACGAGAGACGGTACAATGAATTTCCGATGTAGCGATTAGCTGACGATTTTCCCACTCGACCATTTTACGAGGGCACCGTGAATATCGGGAATCCGGTAAAACATGGAACTTGCGATATCTCTTCGGCCGGGAAAAGATCCTGCAGGAATTGGACCAACGACGACTGAAGAGAATAGTTCAGCGTGACAGAACTGAAACCCTTCAGCAACCCTTTCAATGCTGGGCCATCAACAGTTGTCGGCGCACGAACCATTCAACGAAACATCATCGATATTGGACTGTTGATGACTGTAAATATGTTGTCTCGTTTCCTGCACCTAGGAAGAAGACTGTTCAAGTGGGTGGAGGCGGTGTACGTTCTGGGACCTATGTAGTTGGGTGATTCGGGATCCCTGACATTTCTAGATACGACAGTGACGGATGACACGTACGTAGGCATCCTGGCTGATCACCTGTATCCATTGATGTCTATTGTGTATTCCAACGGACTTGGGCAATTCCAGCAGGAAAATGGGACAAACCACACGTGCATAATTTATACAGAGTGTCTCTAGGAACTGTCTTCTGAGTTTGAGTTGGGTTGTTTGAGTGAGATAGGGGGACTAAACTACTGAGGTTATCAGTCCTCCGGTGGGGAAGGGAAGGAGTGAGGATAGGAAAGGATGGGAGGGAGAAAGGAAATGCAGTCCGGGAAGTAAAGAAAGAATGCATGTTCTCGCCACGCACGTACTCACGAAGGAATCGTGAGCCCCCTGGGGGGGAAGGGGGGGAAGGGGTGGGGGCGCTTCTGAGTTGAGACACGGCCTCTGGATATAAACTCCTCAGACATGAATATTATTCAGCATGTCTTGTATGCCTTACAACGCGCTGTTCAGTGGAAATCTCCACCTCCTTCGTACTCGTAATGGTTTTTGGATAACAATGAAGTACGCTACTATAGACATTAGTCGACTCCATATCACGTCGTACTGCGGCACGTTTGCGTCCTCGCGGAGACCCTAAAATATACTCCTGGCCATTAAAATGGTTACACCACGAAGATGACGTGCTACTTAGGCGAAATTTAACCGACAGGAAGAAGATGCTGTGATACGCAAATGATTAGCATTTCATAACATTCAAACAAGGTTGGCGTCGGTGTCGACACCTACAACGTGCTGACACGAGGAAAGTTTCCAACCGATTTCTCATACACAAACAGCAGTTGACCGGCGTCGCCTGGTGAAACGTTGTTGAGATGCCTCGTGTAAGGAGGAGAAATGCGTACCATCACGTTTCCGACTTTGATAAAGGTCGGATTGTAGCATATCGCGATTACGGTTAATCGTATCGCGACGTTGCTGCTCGCGTTGGTCGCGATCCAATGACTGCTAGCAGGATATGGAATCGGTGGGTTCAGGAGGGCAATACGGAACTCCGTGCTGGATCCCAACGGCCTCGTATTACTAGCAGTCGAAATGACTGGCATCTTACCCGCATCCAATGACTGCTAGCAGGATATGGAATCGGTGGGTTCAGGAGGGCAATACGGAACTCCGTGCTGGATCCCAACGGCCTCGTATTACTAGCAGTCGAAATGACTGGCATCTTACCCGCATGGCTGTAACGGATCGTGCAGCCACGTCTCGATCCCTAAGTCGACAGATGAGCACGTTTGCAAGACGACAACCATCTGCACGAACAGTTAGACGACATTGGCAGCAGCGTGGACTATCAGCTCGGAGATCATGGCTGCGGTTACCTTTGACTCTGCATCACAGACGGTAGCGCCTGCGATGGTGTACGCAACGAAGAACTTGGGTGCACGTCATTTTTTCGAATGAATCAAGGTTTGGTTTACAACATCATGATGGTCGCATTCGTGTTTGGCGACTTCGCGGTGAATACACATTGGAAGCGCGTATTCGTCATCGCGCGTATCACCCGGCGTGATGGTATGGGGTGCCACTGATTACACGTCTCGGTCACCTCTTGTTCGCATCAATGGCACTATGAAAAGTGGCCGTTACATTTCAGATGCGTTATGAACCGTGGCTCTACCCCTCCCTCGACCCCTGGGAAACCCTAGGTTTGAGCAGGATAATGCTCGGCCGCATGTTGTAGTTCCAGCACGGGCCTTTCTGGATAAGGAAAATGTTCGACTGCTGCCCTGGCGAGCGGCTGAGTGTGCGTGGATTGACCCTCAGCGTATTCTGGTAATGCAATATACGAAGATAGTGACAGTGTTTTCAACAGAAACTGACCATAAGCTACATCTTGTAATCAATACGGGTTCGCGTCTACCGCGTCGGTCGTAATGGATTACCGTGAGGATTAATGTGGCAAATTATGGAACCTGTGTGTGACGATAGTTTCTACACTGACATGTGTCGAGAGTAACCGTAATCATAACTAAGAGGAAGGCGGTGACTGCATTATATTACTGTCTAGAGGAAATATATCAGTAAATTGCCAACTTTACTGACCTCCACTAATCCATGCTTCCTGAATATTATTGCTTAGCAACAAAAGTCTAGCTAAAATAACTCCCAAAACGAGTAAAGAATCGATCACCCTTATTCATTAGGTCACGGTCATATCAGTGCCGCAGATTAAGGGTGGGGGGGTGTCGCCGCGGGCATCTCGTCTTGCGGGGCCTTCAAATACCTCGAATGCAGTTCTTTGGCCTCTCGTTCTGGGGCCGCCAAATCTCGGAAGCTTTAATTTTTTTTATTTTTGTATTATTTTTTATTTTTTTAGTTTTTGTCATTCCTCTCGTCCTGAGGGGGCCTTCAAATCTCCTAAGTTACTTTTTCTATAGTAATACATGTATGTGGACAGGGGGCCTCCTTTTGTTCTGCCGCCGCCCCGGGTCTCCGACAGCCTTAGTCCGCCACTGGGTTATTTTCTAATATATAGTTACGTTGTTTTTCGGTTATTACCAATTATTATCGTGTGGGGATGTTTCAAACTTTTAACATTACATTGTACCACTTAATGATTCGATTAAGACATATTTAAAAGAATTTAAATGAAATCATTTGTCATACTAAATACTCAAAATACAGTTTCACTGGAAGGTGTTAAGTAAAAAAAAAAAAAAAAAAAAAAAAAAAAATCATTTATTATTGTGAGCCGAACCGAGTTGTCGTTCATCAATGTGGTTACTACAGTAACTGTTACAGGGACACACTACAGACGCAATTGTGAAAAACTATTGACATATCTACTACTACTACTACTACCATTCAGGAGGATGTGATCATCAGGAAAGACAATACTGGCATTCTACGAGTCAGAGCGTGGAATGTTAGATGCCTTAATCGAGTAGGAAAATTAGAAAATTTAAAAAGGGAAATGGATAGGTTGAGGTTAGATATAGTAGGGATTATTGAAGTTCGGTGGCAGGATGAACAGGATTTCTGGTCAGGCCGAGTACAGGATTATAAATACAAAATCAATTGGGGGTATCACAGGAGTAGGATTGATAATGAATAAGAAAATAGGGATGCGGGTAAACTACTATGACCAGCACAGTGATCGCATTATCATTGTGAAGATAGATACGAAGCCAACACCGACAACAGTAGTACAGGTTTATATGCCAACTAGCTCTGCCGATGATGAGGAAATCGAAGAAATACATGAGGAGCTAAAGGAAATTATTCAGACAATTAAGGGAGAGGAAAACTTAATTGTTATGGGAGACTGGAATTCGGTAGTAGGAAAAGGAAGAGAAGGAAAAATAGTAGGTGAATATGGTCTGGGCAAAAGGAATGAAAGAGTAAGCCGCCTGGTAGAGTTTTGCACTGAACATAATTTAGTTATAACAAACACCTGGTTCAAGAATCACAAAAGAAGGTTGTATACGTGGAAGAGACCAGGAGACACCGGGAGATACCAGATAGATTTTATAACGGTAAGACATAGATTTCGAACCAGGTATTACAGTGTAAGACATACCCAGGGGCAGATATAGACTCTGACCATAACTTGTTGGTTATGAACTGTAGGCTGAAACTGAAGAAACTACAAAAAGGTAGGAAAATAAGGAGATGGGACATGGATAAATTGAAGGAACCTGGGGTTCTTAAGAATTTCAGAGGGAGCTTGAGGCAACAATTGACAGAAACAGGAGAAAATAAAACAGTAGAGGAGGAATGGGTAAAATTGAGAGATGAAATAGTTAAGGTCGCAGAGGACAAAATAGGTAGGAAGGAAAGACCTACAAAAAATCCTTGGATATCACAGGAGATACTAAATTTAATCGATGAAAGGAGAATATATAAAAATGCAGTAAATGAAACAGGCAAAATGGAGTACAGGCGACTAAGAAATGAGATTGACAGGAAATGCAAAATGGCTAAGCAGGTGTGGCTAGAAGGCAAATGCAAGGATGTAGAAGAATGTATAAATAGGGGAAAAATAGATACAGCTTACAGGAAAAAAAAGAAACATTTGGAGATAAGAAAAACAACTGTATGAATATCAAGGACACTGATGGAAAACCAGTTCTCAGCAAAGAAGGGAAAGCTGAAAGGTGGAAAGAGTATATAGAGGGGCTCTACAAAGGAAATTAACTTCGAGACAATATTGTAGGAAGGGAAGAGGGTGTAGATGAAGGTGAAATAGGAGATATTATACTGAGAGAAGAATTTGACAGAGCACTGAAAGACATAAGTCGAAACAAGGCCCCTGGAGTAGATGATATTCCCTCAGAGCTACTGAAGTCTCTGGGAGAACCAGCCATGACAAACCTGTTTCACCTGGTGTGTAAGATGTATGAGACTGGCGAAGTACCCTCAGACTTTAAGAAAAATGTTATAATCCCCATTCCAAAGAAAGCAGGTGTAGACAGGTGTGAAAACTACAGAACCATCAGTTTAATAAGTCATGGTTGCAAAATATTAACACGAATTATATACAGAAGGATGGAAAAGCTGGTAGAAGCCGACCTCGGGGAAGATCAGTTTGGGTTCAGGAGAAATGTAGGAACACGGGAGGCAATACTCACTTTACGGCTTATCCTAGAAGATAGATTAAGAAAAGGCAAACCTACATTTCTAGCTTTTGTAGATTTGGAGAAGCCTTTTGACAATGTTGATTGGAATAAACTCTTTCAAGTTCTGAAGCAAGCAGGAGTAAAATATAGGGAGCGTAAGGTTATTTACAACTTGTACAAAAACCAGACAGCGGTTGTCAGAGTTGAAGGGCATGAATGGGAGGCAGTGGTTGGAAAGGGAGTAAGACAGGGTTGTAGCCTTTCTCCATTGTTGTTCAATTTGTAGATTGAGCAAGCTATAAAGGAAAGCAAGGAGAAATTTGGAGAAGGAATTAAAGTTCAGGGTGAAGAATTAAAAACATTACGTTTTGCTGATGACATAGTAATTCTGTCAGATACAACAAAGGACCTGTAAGAGTAATTGAACGGAATGGACACTGTGCTGAAAGGTGCATATAAGATGAACATTAACAAGAGCAAAACTAGGGTAATGGAGTGCAGTCTAAGAAAATCAGGCGACGCTGAAGGAATTAGATTAGGTAACGAAGCAATAAAGGAGGTAGATGAGTTTTGTTACTTGGGCAGTAAAATAACAAATGATGATCGCAGCACAGAGGATATAAAATACAGAATGGCAACGGGTAGAAAAGTGTTCTTGAAAAAGAGAAATTTGTTAACATCGAATATTGATTTAAGCCTAAGGAAGTCCTTTCTGAAGGCATTTGTATGAGTGTTGCCTTGTATGGGAGTGAGACATGGACGATAAACAGTGCGGGCAGGAAGAGGTTGAGGCTTTTGAAATATGGTGCTACAGAAGAATGCTGAAGATTAGGTGGGTGGATTGCGTAACTAATGAGGAGGTACTGAACAGAATTGGGGAGAAAAGAAATTTCTGGTACACCTTGACTAAAAGAAGGGATAGATTGGTAGGACACATTCATAGACATCAAGGAATTGTGAATTTAGCGTTGGAGGGAAGTGTGTGGGGTAAAAATCACAGAGGAAGACCAAGAGATGGATACAGTAAGCAGATTCAGACAGATGTAGGTTGCCGTTCCTATGTGGAGACGAAGAGGCTTGCTCAGGATAGGGTATTGTGGAGAGATGCATCAAACCAGTCTCCGAACTGAAGACCAGAACAACACAACAACATTGACATGTCTTACAGACGTCTGCTGAAGTTGGACATACAAATATTGATTGCAAATAGAACTACTACAAGTGATTCAACTGTTTTAAAATGTATTACATATAGAATGTGACTGATGAATGAGTAGTACTGCATACTTACAAAGTAAACATTTTAGATTCCCACTGTGATTGCATCTCTGGTCACGCGACAGACGTCCAAATGGCAATCACATTCGTTCCATTGCTCACATTGTAACATGCATTCAGTGTTCATCCCCAAGGAAGAAAATCACGTGATATTTCCGACGACGTCAGATCCGAGGGACAGAACCATATGTTGTTCGGTACGGCACACATTTTTGTGATGCAAAAGTACGTTATTCAGATTGCGAAAACATCAATGTTCAAATGCCTGTGTACCCATCCTGGTGCGAGAGGAAATTCTCGGAATCGACAGTGAAATGTTTCCACACCCCATCATATCAAGTCAAATGATGTCCCTTGCAGTTTTCTACGCAAAGAAAAACTGACAATACAATGTCGTCCATGAGAATGCAAAGTAAACATTAATGTTTCCCGAAACTCTTTTGTACGTCACAGTTCCAGGACGCTTTTCAATGTCCCACTGTGCTGATGAACGTGTGCTGATAATTGAAACGCTGCTTCGTTACTGAATATCAGCTTAGAGGTTAAACGTTCGTCCTTCTTGCTCGTCGATAAACGGTGAAAGCACCGACCATAATGTTCCCATATTATTTGTTGCGAAAGCTGCAGTCTGTGCGGTTTGAAATGTAGCTGCCGCCGCAAAACTGTCATACCGTATTTCCTGTTATTGCAATTTCGTGGCTAAACAGGACCGTTGAATGTTTTGGAGTGCCTACGAAACTACCCCTTCCCCTACTCATCATCTCCGCTATTGCGTTTCGTACATTTTAGCGACCGGCAACTTTCTGTTTACAGAGACAAGCATTGTCCTTAAACTGTTGTTACTGTCGCATAATGCTTCGTCTACGTAGCGGTCCTCCCCTATACTCTTTCTGAATGCATTGTTGTAGTAGATAAAAATCTCCAATATTACAATACGCAAAATTCGTTCATTGCAGGGTCACCATTTGTCAAAGCACTGAACTTCTGATGGTAACTGGTAGCCACACTGCACGGACAACGAGTTTACCGTTTTATTCAGTCATCGGTAATGCCTGGGCAAGTACTAATCCGAAAATATACAATTCTGAAAAGTGATGTTGTTGGTATTTAGAGTGGAATGAAAATTAATGAATCGCATGAACACTTTTAAAGACAACATTGAGATACTTAGGCTTTATTGTAAATTAAGTTTTTCCTGTTTTTTGTTGGTCCAATACTTTTTTCACTGTTTCAGATCGTCCCTCTCATTCTAAATCACTCTTTCCACTCCCTGTCGGTTAATTTTTAATGGTATTGTCCTGAATTATCTTGAACCCGTCTGACCTGTGTTCCCTTTCAAATCTTCCATTGTAATATGTAATTTCATCATGTTCATCATGATGTCCATGATCCATCAGAATCCGCTCTTACTATTCCATCACTCTTCTACAATTCTCCCAATAATTCTATTTTCTGTTGTCCTCATCAAATGTCCTATTTGAATTTTTCAATATTCTTGTCACTGGCTCTATTTCTTTACAAACTTATTCAAATGTTCAAATGTTTGTTAAGCTTATGGGACTTAACTACGGGGTCATCAGTCCCTAAATTTACAAACTACTTATCAACTACCTTATACTAAGAACGGCACAAATATCCATGCCCGAGGGGGGATTCGAACCCCCGACCGTAGTGGCCGTGCAGACCGTGACTGAAGCGCCTCAGTCTCCTCGGCCACCGTGGCCGGCCAAACTTATTCTTTTGATGGTATTCACCTAAGTCCTTCTATGTCTCAATCTTTATTTATGCATGTTCTGACTATCATTGTTTCTACTTTGAGTAACCTGTCTATTGCTACAGTGTTCGTTCATTTTTTACAAAGTTTCGCTACCGCACGTTACTTGCGGCTTGAGACTGTTTCGTAGTGCTGTATTTATATGGTATTGCGAGGCATTGTTCATTAGTTACGTATGTTGTTGTTAATAGTTAATTTCTTAATTCTACTCTGCCATGATAGTATGTCATTTACGTTGTCTTTTACTACTTCTCCAAAGTAGTTCAAACTTCCAACAATTATTAGAGCGTGTTCTATATTTCTAATTTTATTTGTCGGTGGCGCTCTTGTTAACATTATTTTAGGTTTTTCAATATATATTTTAATCCCAAGCCTTTACGCTCTTTGGTGTACTAATTGCACTTATTGTTTGGTTTCTTGATTGTTGTTGGCGAGAAAAACGATCCATCAGAAAATCCTAAAAAGCTTAACGTGTCATTATTTTTTGTTCCCACCTGGGGATAGTATCTAGTACATACATATTTTTATCCTGTAAACCTTTCAAAATATTCAACACTCTCCGGCGTTGCAGAGTCCGAGTTGAAAATCTATTTCTCGGTACTACTGTCACCTATGCAAAAAGTTACACACAGCCATCTGTTTAATTACAGGAATGTAAACTGGCATTCTCAGTGAAGTTCAGCTGAGCATGTTTTGCATCCAGTCCTGAATGGCACAATGCGGCTTCTGTATACTGTCCAATACGTGAACGCCTCTGCAAGGCCGTTTCAGTTTAAAGGAGGAAACGTAACGAAAACTCACGTGTGCCTTATGGTTATGGGCTGTGGTATTCGGCTGTAGAGAGGTGGTTGCTCCAAGTCAACTTAGATGGCGGAACCATCGCGTATGGAACACGAGACTGCCCTGCATACAGCTAGGTTTAATATTACACCGAATTAGTAAATTCGAAAGTTGAAGATATACGTTGTAAAGGGTAGTATAATACTGTTGATGAAAGTTAGAACCAAATAAAAAAAATAGTTACGTTCGTTTTGCAACTGCATTACGAGACTAACAAATTTCAGTTCATCCTGCAAAATATCTAGAAAACATGTCAGGTAAGATGCAAAGGTGGCAGTATCCTGTAAACGATTGGAAAAGTGTTCCTATTTTTTATTCCTAAACGATAATTAGTTGTACTACATTTTCATTTTTTTTTTAAATACAAAATAACTTGGAGGAATTGGCGCTGGTAACGCATCACAAGCCCCAAGAAATAGCAAGTTGCCTGCTGAATTGTTGGTATTCACCATAACGATGTTAGTCGATTATCGATCCCTACCGCGAGACACGATGAAACCCTACCTGCTGTTGGCCATCGGTAGGGAACAGTATCAGCTGTCAACCACTACCAACCGACTGTACATCACTTTTATGCTGAGAACTAGTACAGAGTCTTGGGCGAAGCCGGTTACGTGGCCTACCGAGTATAGCCACAGGCCCAGGCCTAGGCGTTAAGGAAACGTAATTCTTACACCATTTGATGGTGTAGTTCGTCTTTGGCTCATTTAATTACATATCCTGAACTGTTTTCTGTACGACGATATTATTTTGTAGCTGGATTCTCTGATGTATGACAATATTATAAGTAGAGGGTGTTGCTGATGGAACTAGCACTGGAAAAAGTAGTTATCTTAAACTTTATTTGAGCGCAGCTACAATGGGGTTCAGATTATAGGCCACACGATATGTAATGAGGCTCGACTCTACTGTTTACAAATGACTCACGGTGTCCAGTTGACTGTTCGTCAAAATGAACAGTTAACTAGCAATGTGCAGAGAGTTATGCCCAGAAGTAAGGTGGTTAAGTACTGTTATGAGAGTTACGGTTGTATGTCAAACGTTCAGGTAAGCATAACATTTACCAGGATGTGTAGTTGAAAATTCGCGGTGACCCAGTATTAAAATTTACTCTCCATTCTTACAAAGAGTGTTCCACTATCTCAAATATGACAAGACAGTGTCTACAGTACTGCATTCTTGCTGTCGTACTCTGACGAACTTTAGTCTTCTGCGTCGAGTCTGGATAATTCAGTAAAGCACGCTGCCATAATGCTACCTATAAGAATGGATGAAATGCAATAACATTTAATGAGTTTCTCCAATTGTATTAAAAACATTTGAACGTTTAAAGTTTTGTAACATTACTAAATGTATTACGTTTTTACAGCACAATCTTAAAATAAGTACTGTCATATGTCTCCTGTAACATTTAAAATCAAATGTAATAAATATATGATGAAATATTTGGAATACGTTCACAACAACTAAACTGCCAGACAAACATAAACTATTGCACCTAGAGATATGACTATTGTGATGCAATGTTGGCAGATGCCACCTGGGGATAGTAGACATGCAGGTACTAGTTCCAACGTCGTCCGCCAACCGATAGCGTGGTGACACATCTGCCAGAGCTTCCAGGAGGACGCTATGAGCCGCACACAGGTTTTCGTGTGGTTTGGGCGCTTTAAACATGGTGAGGTGAGTGTTGAAGACGAAGCTCGTTCTGACGCCTTTCAACAACGCGAAACGAGGAGAACATTGAAAAGGTCGGCCAAAAGATCGAGGATCGTCGTCAAACGATGTTGTAAGGCGTCTGCAAGAGGATGGGAGGAGGAAACGCCGGGAACTTTGGCGAACAGGTGACTCGTTTCTGCATCACGATAACGCTCCAACACACACGGCCTTACGAGTGATCCACTATTTGGCACCTCAGAGGTCGTTCCCCACGCTCCGTATTCGCCGGACCTAGCCCCGTGCGACTTTTTCCTATTTCCACGAATGGAAAAAAAACGTAAAAACGGGAGCGTTATGACGATGTCGAGGCGGTAAAAACAGCTTCGCATAAGGCACTGGACAATATCAAACTTCAATAGTTACAAACATGCTTCCAACAGTATTACATCGCATGTAATGGAGAGCATTTTGAAGGTAACTGAAGTAATTTTGTAAAAGGGTTCATCAATAAATTTGTATGACAAAAATCCGGTTTCTTTTGGGTCCCCCCCTCGTACGTCTTAGTGAGATATCAACGTGTGGAGGAAGCAAGGGGTTAACCATGGTTGTGCACTCGTGATTCGTATGGCCAACTGAGTAAATTTGAAAGGAACCATGTTCTGCCCTACCGTTTGACAGTGTAGGAGATAGGGAGAATATAAAATTCGGCAAATGGCGAGTGAACTTTGATGCAGAAGTTAAACACGGAAGCAGGCTTTGACTTAAAGTAGCACAGGAGAAGCACGTTTATGATTTCAGCAAGTAATGTGGAGCGGCTCAGTGAGCTTCAGGTGACGCAAGTGGGTCGGCAAGGACGCTGTACTGCGTAACAGCCGAACAACTGTATTGCTTAAAGGAACAAGTGGCTGGGGCGTACATGATCGGAAGTAGGAATCCGGTCACGTGTATCAACCATCAGTTATGCCACATTTCCGAAACTCAGGCCGAGGGAGTCAGCCTCATCGTATAAATACATGGGGAAAAGACAGGTTCGGCAGTCAGCCACGACTGGGCAGTCACCTGTCGCCCCGACTGTCCTCGTCGACAGTCGACACTTGTTATTGCTGTTAATCGCAAAGCTGAGTCAGTTGCAGGCTGGAAGCAATTTGACGCAGCGCGGTCAGCAGCCGATCATCACGATGAACACGGCATTCCCCACGGGAGCAGCAGCCTGCGGAATATCGATGGCACAGCCTGGGGCAGTGGGCAGCGGGGTCCCGGCCTCGACAGCGACGCAGCGGAAAATCGAAGCAATGCATTGCGCGGTTGCATCAAGAGGAGGGCTACTCACCCAGCAGCGTGGACGAAAGGTCGCGGGAATACCTAAAGCGCTCCTGTGACCGTCTGGAGGGCGAAGTAAGGAGCGGCAACAGTGGCAGAAGGTCCCCGGTTCAACTTCAAAAAATGTTCAAATGTTTCTACAACTTATGGGACTTAACTACGGGGTCATGAGTCCCTAAGCTTACAAACTACTTATGAACTAGCTACGACTAAGGGCGGCACAAATATCCATGCCCGAAGAGGGTTCGAGTCCCCGACCGTAGTGGCCATGCTGACCGTGACTGGAGCGCCTCAGTCCCCTCGGCCACCGCGGCCGGCCCGGGTTCAACTACCGGGCCGCACCCAGCATTGTAAGGCCGTCGCCAGTCACGGTACAGGCAGCAATGAGGAGCCTGCATGACGGTGGTGGCAGACGGGCACGAAAGTAGCGCCTCGCCTTAAGGGCCCTACACACGATGCGATTTATTGGACCAATTCTTGCTCACCCAATAAATTGGGCGGTTTTGGCGCTACCAGGCCACCTTTCCCTGTCGGTTGGTTGGTTGTGCCTGACCACCCGATCTCCGACTCCCCTACCACTTTTCGGCCACTACGGTCGGGGATTCGAATCCCCCCTCAGGCATGGATATTTGTGCCGTCCTAGTTCGTAAGTAGTTCATAAGTAGTTTGTAAGTTTAGGGACTGATGACCCCGTAGTTAAGTCCCATAGACTATAAAAACATTTGAACATTTGAATTTATCCCCTACCACTTCACAAATTGTACCGTATGCAGTGCTTCCCGACTAACTTCCAGGCCTAAGGTCGTCTGCACAACGGACACGCGTAAACAAAAACAGTTCGACAAACAGACGCCAGAACAGGGTGGCGCAGCGTGCAGTTGGACGGAACCTGTGTAGGCTACTACCAATTGGTTGATTCATTGGACATCTTGTTGGTCGTACGATAAATCGGAGCGTGTGTAGGGGCCTTCATGCAGCACTGAGGCAGAAGTGACCGACAGCTGGCCGCGGTGGTGAGAGGGCAGCGTCAGCCACTTTGGGAGTCGTGGCGTCAGCTGGACGCCTACTCAGCTCAATACGACGTACACGTACACTGCACTCGCCTCCGGCTGTATTGTGAGCACGAGTGTCAATAAATGTTTTGTTATACTGGACCACTGTTTCACTGCCACTCCATATCCCGAATTGAGTATTAATATCACAGCCCACAGGGATAGAAACTATGTGTCGCTCTCCTGACACAGACCACGTCCCCGGAAAACACTCATCACTTGGTGTTAAAACTATTAAAATTACACTCAACACTTTACAGGGGTATGGTCGTTTCGGAAAATACACACACGACTTGGACGTTCTACGTCAGTTCTTCTACGACGTGGTTTCAGTGATTACGTGAATATCATCACACACTTAGAGCAGGCTCTCGACGTCCACGTGGCACATGCGTCTGCCTAGATCGTCTCATTGTAAGGGCAACTGCGGCAGATCCTACAATAGCCATACGAAACGTAACTATCCGGTTACTAGCAGTAGTACTAATAAGGAGACCATATGGGTATCGTGAAGTTCAGAACACTAATAATAATCAGCCAAACCCATTAGATGCAGTTCTCAAATATTATCGAGAAATTCAATTTTCAAATTTTGCAAGGACACGTAAGTGCCAATAAATAAACCATCTAAAGCATCTGTCGGTGTAGTTCAGGATGCAGTGTTCTACACTTGCAAACATAGGGTCTGTGGTTCGAATACTGCAGTAACAGAATTTTTTTATCGTTGTTTTCGAATAGTCACCCAATTTCAATATCTAATTGTAATTTTTACAAAAAATGACGGTATTTCTGTTTATTCCTAATTTTCAATATTTAACAAAAGCTTATTAATAATAACTAGTAGACCCGTGTCAATAATTCGCACTCTAACCTTAAGTCACAAATAGGTAAGATAGTTATAGCAAAAAGGCAGAAGCTTGTACTGAGCTTTCAAAAACTTACAAATCCATAAAAAAAAAAAAATAAAAAAAAAATTCTCTTTTCATTCTCCACTTCCTTACAACCAAGGAAAACCTCCCGAAAACCTTGGTCAGAGCCGGGGGATTGGGATCAATTTATTTATCCATTTTTGTAATTTTTATTTATATTTGTCCTTAGATATACTGACTGTGCGAGACACTCTTAGGTTACTCTTTGAAAGAATATTATTCCTTGAAAATATATATTATTAGTGGTTGGAATTGTAATGTATCGTTATCAGAATTGTAAATAGATCTTATCTAAAAGGTAATACGCCTTTTCTGGAAAGTTATTTGTTCAATTTCATCATACTTATGAACATTTTGTGAATGCGGAAGCTTAGTGTATCGGACTGTTCTTTTTTCTTGTGTTTGAGTGCGACGAGGCTGCAGCTATTAACAATTTATTCAAAGATAAACAGTAATCGATCCTTTCGGCGAAGCACAAGAATTATGCACATGCAGACTTTGCACACTCAGTCAACCGAGGGACTAAGTTTCCGAGCTTTTTTAACTACAGATAATGTATCAGGAATGCTGTACGTCGTGGTGCAGTCTTCATTTCTCGACGAGAAGACGCTGAGCTGCATGATTGTTAAAGAATTTTTACTTTTCAGTTCTTAATTACTTTTCCATACTGACATTTCTCTTTGTTGAAAGGCAGTGACTAACTGGAGACGATTTTCTTTACTATACAGGACATGTGCGAAATTTCCACGGTTTTAAGTGTAAAGTCTCACCAGCATTAGGTTGAACACAAACATGAGAAATTAATTTTAAAACAGTAATACAGGCGACACAGTCAGAATACTATAAAAGTCTTTGAGTAATTTTTCCCCAACTAATAATAAGATACACATCAGTTTTAATTTATCTTCACCTCGGTCAGACGTTACATTATAGTACATATGTATAAAACATGACAAATTTTGAATAGTAGTAACAAATATAGGTCTCATTGTAAGAAAATGTATGTAATTGAATACAATATGATTAATGGTGAAACATATAGGAAAATCAGTTATTGACTTTTCCATCTTCATTTCAATTTTTGAAAACTTTTTTTTTTTTTTTTACAAAACTTCTTTGAAAATAATGTTCGTAGTTGGAAAGTGATCATCGTTAACTTTCTGGCTGTATGTGTCTTTAGCACAAACATAAATTTCACAGAGCGAACTCGTGATAAAACTGTCATGTCTGTTAGTTAAATTATTTCTCTAGTTTTCGTCGTTACAACCGAAATCGTATGACAACCTTTGCTTTACATCGGGGTGTATAACCCAAATCGTGTGATAAACTAATGCATCAAAGAATGTATTTGGCTTGCATAAACAATCCAAACAACTTCGAGTGCTGTCTTTCATGTTAGACAGATTGTCAATAGATGGCACCTTCTACATTGCGCTTATATCGGCCGCGCAAACTATGTTGATACTCGGTGTGGTGGCTGATGGGAGCAACCGTAAATACTTGTCACATTTACGATCGTTGGCCGGGTGTCAACTTAGATTGTACGAACACTGCAATTTTTTTTCAAAATAGAGTTTTTTTGTGAAACAATAACTTTAAGCTATCTATGTATTTTTCGTCATTAGTGGAGAACTAATCCTTGAAAATGATACCTCAATCATTAATTTTGGTTAAGTAATACGGAAGATATGGCGTACCCACAAAAACAGAGATGAGAAATATTATATATGATGGTTTCAATTAAAAACGTAACTTACATTTCATACAGTATTGGCTTCATTATTAGCTGACGACGGTAGTCTCTGATTGTTCAGTTTGTGAAGAGCTACAACGCTGTTTTTGGGAAGTGATCTCCTTCGCTAGAAATGGTTTTACAAGCAGCCAGCCACTCAACCATCACTTTTAGGTGACAAAAAAGTGTTCAGCTCGTCTAAATACTGAAACATTTGTATGTTATATAAGTAATTACAGTTTCTTTTACCGATACTCAGCTTTTCATAATTGAGATGTATGGGGGTTGTGCTCGCTGCAACATTATTCTCCTGCGGAGTCGTGGTAGAAATAAGTAGTCGATATGTACAATTTTCACTTCTTCTTTAATCTGAATGAAAATTCATCTCCACCAAAACATTACAATAACGTACACAAATTATCACAACAACACAGCCTGACAGATTCCAAAGTACTCGACAAAAGACAAAACTCGAACTCCCCCACGCAAGGTGGTGAGGCAAATATATAACATCGACAATAATGACGTTGCATTATCCATTGTTTATAACAATTGAATACAGTAATTTACAGTTAACGAACACAATAGTAAAACATTTCATGTACACAAAAATAATTGCAATCTAAAATGAAAACTATACATACAATAATTTTAGATGGCACATGTATTTTTAAGACGAAATTTCCGATCTTTCTGTTGACAACAAAGCAAAATGTAAAATGTCAATTAATTAGTTAATGAGTCCATCATACATGTTCCTAACATATACTGAGCTATCAATTATCTTGGCAATTCTCAAAATAGGTTCAAAATCTCAAGTGAATCAATATATACAAAGAAATACAATATTCAAATCTCGAGTACATCATTAATTACACAATTAGCTGGTCTACACAACTTGTTTATGAGCCTAACATATATACAATGCTATTTACTTTCATGTATTTATGTTTTTAAAAAAAGTTTGTACCTTTCGTTTATCTATTTATTGAAGTAATGTACGATGACAAAAGTATTGTTTATAGAATTATCTGGAAACGTCTTATACAAATCTCTTAATTGATGAAATCTATCACTTGTTGTTATCACAGTATCACCGAGACAGTCCTACACTGATTCCTAGGCTGGCTATATCGTTTTTAACTAACTTCACACGCAACATTTATTACTATTGAACCACACGATTCCGGATCCGAAGCAGACGGTATCGTAGGATGACACTGAGATGAGAGGACCAGGCAGACGGTATCGTATTGATAGGGGAGGTCAGCAGTATCGTTACAATACACATAACACAAACTGACATAACACGTGGAATTGGAGATTCTAAATGTTTTGTATGACTAAATTTGAAAAAAAAAGCGAAAAAAATTGTGACAGCTGGATTCAAAGCACTAACTCTATAGTTGTGAGGCTACAACGCTTTCACATGAGCTACACCGATAGATAGTGCAACTGCACTAATTATTTAGAGTTGCTTCGAATGGCTCTGGCTGATTGTTATTTAATTTCTGAACTTCACGTACCCTAAATATGAAGAAATTCTAAAACCCGATACCCACGTGGTCGCGTTGTACGTTCACGCGTACGCTTAGTTCGCCTTCCATTCTAGTCATAGGATTGACGGTCATGGCTCTACTGGTGCGTCAGAGGATCACTTGGAAGATGGAATGACAGGCGGTGGTCTTCAGCGATGCAAGTAGATTCTGCTGCGCATACGGCGTAAACCTGTCCTCTACTGCCGCGTAGACTGCTTTCACGCAAGACACACTTGTCACACCCCTAACATTATGGTGTGGCTTGTGGTGAGGTACAATCATCGTTCACCGTTGGTGTTTCAGGAGGGAGAGCAAACCTGTGCTCGGTGCGTGTAAAATATGGTAAGGATTTTTTTTCCTTTTATTCTCCGGTTCGGGTCCGATGGTGTTGGTGTAAAACGTTCGAATGGCAGTTGAAGGGTCGCGGGTTCGAAACCCGATGGGACCTCCGATTTTTTCAGTCTGCGTTTTAATCCATCCTTCACCTCTCAACAATGTGAGTAGTCGTCAGAAACGACACGTGGTTCGGATTTCAATTTAAGCTGTAGATCCCCTTTCCCCTGTTGGATAACTGTGGTAGGCTAGGGACTCGAAAGTCGCCGAAGTGGCGACCAGTAAAAAGACTTGCACCAGGCCAGTGGGGCACACCAAATTATAATTACTATCAATCTCGTAACAGGAAAGTAATATGTTTTCACGAAAGGATTATGTTCGCCTGACGACTACTAGTGAGACTTAAAGTTCTTGCAGGACGGACAGCTGCTTTCCTGACCAGTACGATCCCCGAACTGTACCACAACTAGGCATTCCAGATTCCACTCCCAAATAGAAAGAGGGAGAAAAGACTGTCTATATGCCTCTTTACGAACCCTAATTTCTCTTTTCTTTGTGATGTTCACGCGAAATGTAACTAGGCGTCAGCATGATCGTTCTGCAGTCAGCTTCAAATAACGGTCCTCTAAATTTCCTCAACAGAATTTTTCGAAAAGAATGTAGTCTTTCCTCCAGCGATTCCCATTTGCGTTCTGTGTGTCTTCTGTGATACGTATTGCTAGAAGCTAGCAGTAACGAACCTAGCTTCTCGCCTCTGAACTGCTCCCATGTCATTCTTTAACCTAACCCGCTTCAGGATCCAAACACTTCAGCAGTACTCAAGAAGTGGTCGTACAAGCATTTTACACGCGGTCTCCTTTAAAGATGAAGTATATCTGCCCTAACGTCTCCCAATAAACCGAAGTCGGCTGTCCACCTTGCTCACAATTGTTCTTACATGTTCGTTCCATTTCATATCGCTCTGAAATGTTACGCCTAGATATCTGAACGAAGCAACTGGTTCAAGAACCTCACTACTAATGCTATATTTGAACACACGTGCCACATGATGACAGAAAAACTGATACTCGCTACCCGTCAATCCACAACCCCCCTACAGATCTGTAGTGGTAGAGAGTTTAGGAGTAAATAATAACGCAAAGCCTAAATTGGAGTGTAGATAATTTAGCCTAGAAGAATGGGTGTGTAGAAGTCCCAGTATGCGGCACATTGCCACAACCAGAGCGGCTGACAGAAGATGGTCCGTCGCCTAGCAGCGTCAGCAGCCTACCTAACAGAAACTCCGGCCGCGTGACGAAACTGCGCGATGTCACCAACCAAGAAGGCATCGACTCGAGCTATAAGGTTCGTAAACATGGCGAAGCAGCACGTGGGCATCAACTCTGAGGCACAGACCCGATCTGGAAGGTTCCAGCGCCGAATTCAGCACGGGAGTGATGTATTTAAAGAGCGCCAGCCAGCTTGTCATCGGTCAGCTTGACGGTAATCGGCCGCGCAGGCTGTGGTACGAGTCGCCGTCGTCTTCGGAACGAGTTCAGTGGTCAGCAGTAGCGCGCACTGTCTGTGCCGCCTCACCGCGACGTCTCAACATGTCCGACACCGAGCCTCGAGCCCTGGACTCCTACATCACTGCTGGCCGACTGTCCACGCTGACGCTGTAAGACTCTACGTGCCCCGGATCGTGCAAGAAGTGTTCTGCACGGCACTCGTTTTAGCCCACCACTGGGCGAGGTGGTGCGGTGGTAACACACTGGACTCGTATTCGGAATGACAGTGGTTCAAATCCACCTCCAGCCATCCAGATTTAGGTTTTCCATCATTTCCTTAAATCACGACAGGCAATTGCCAGGATGGTTCCTTTCAAAGAGCATGGCCGATTTCCTCGCCCATTGTTTCCCAAATATTCGAGGGTAAGCTCCGTCTCCAAAGACCACACTATCGACTGGACGTTAAACTGTAAGATTCATTCCTTCATTTCGGCCCACCTAGCCTGTATGGGCTGCGGGATGGCCCGGCTAGCCCGTCCAGCTCACCATGCGGAACGTGACTGAGCATAGCCCACTGGGCCAGACACAGCGCGCACACGGGCCAACAGGTCAACCGGTCAAACTGCCGGCCCGCCAGCCACTGCACAGTGCCTCACTCTCTGCTTGCCCCACTCGCCGCTGCAGCACCCTACCTGGCTGTGCTCAGCTCAGCTCAGCCCCCTCTAAAGCACTGTCCTATGCTCCCCTTGTAGTTCCATAAGATGCTAGCAGATGTCAGGCGGTTCCCTGGCTTAGTACCGGTAGACGACACTAGAGGCACTTCTGAGGGTGCCTCTCGCACGTCAGAGGGTAGTGTCGAGGGGGGGATTAGGGAGAGCTCTCCTCACCTGCCACGAGGCCACGGCTGTGTCCAGTGTGCCGGCGTTTGAGGGGAGGTGGTGGTGGGGACAGCCACTACCTGCCGCCTGCTCTGGCCAGTTTAAAGGGCTGCTTCTGACTGCAGCGCCATCATGGGACATCTTATGGAACTGCTTCAGCACCCCCACCCCGCACCCCTGAGCGTGGGACCGGGCCCTTACAGAGGTTTTCCATTTGTATATATTTGTCTTTGGCTCGGCCCACCAGGCCGTCCGGCCAAGGTCAGCCCATCAGCCCGCCAGCCCGTCGGGCCAGTCGGACTGGCCTCGGCCCATACGGGTCAGGCCTTGACTCACGGGCTGGGCGAGTGATGTTAAGGAGTCTACTCGTAAGACAGCACGGCTCCCCTTAGATAAGATACGGAACTTGGTAGGAGGCTCACCGACGCCTGACGTCACGCCATCGTCGCACACATCTGGCCGCGGGACACGCGCTGCGGTTCTCTGACACCGGACCCGTCGCTCGCTGCAGTGGCGCGCTCCACCCGACGCCTGAGGTAGCGCAGACGCCGCTGGCAGGCGACCACTGCTGCCGCCGTAAGACTTGCCTCACTCGTAATATTAAGGGCATTGGAAAAAGCAATTAAAAGCCAACCTCACATGTTTTAATACTTAATTTCTTTTTTGTACAGGAACTGCTGTTTAAGCCACCACCTCCCAGCAACCAAATCCCACATCCCACAAAACCATCAAAGAACAACCCACTACCTCTACACTGGTGTGAGAAAAACTTCTGATGGAGGCGAAAATGGCTAACCTGAAGTCATCGACTGTGAGTTAGGTGTTCGGTGGAAGACTGTGGTGGTGATGATTCGAGCAAAAACTTTCAAACGTCAGTAGCGGCACAAGTTTTTGTTACATTTTTGGGAATCCTGTTATCCCGCCATTTGTCTTTCCCTCGCCTGTAGTTTACCATGTTTACCTCCGAGAGAGGAGGCGTTAACTACAATAGTTTATACCTAGTGCACCATATGTGGCTATTCAGCAGCATGTCTCAATTTTCATACAGTAGTTCGTTCTTTTTGTTGGAAAAGTGGACACAATGCAAGACAGAGAATGGAGTGGGTCTGGCTGAGGCATAAGGAAACAGTAGAGATCTGGAATGTAATGTAAGAAAAAGGCAGAAGAGAATAGTTCTGCGATGTTTACAGATTGAAGAAGCGTTTTACATTGGGATCAAATGGACGTCAAAATCAGCGACTGCATTGCCGCGGAGGTTAAACCAGGTACTAATATGGCTCTTTCAGAGAGGAATGACACCTGGTACGACAGGACTGTTTCAGCTGTTCAGCTGTATATGCAACCATTTCATGCACTCCATATGCACAGTTTCAGAAGTATTGCTTGTGAGACTTTGAAAACGCGAAGAGTTTGGTAATTTGCAATTATTAATTTTATATGGAACAAAATAAATATAATAGTGGTGGATCAGAATAAAATCTAGTTGTTACTTCCCAAATTTGTGAAAGTTATACAGAATACAAAAAAAGGATAATGAGGTGAAAACCACTGTTGATAAATACTTTACACATTTAAGAATTAGTATCCTAAATCCAGAAACACAAGACTGATAAAAATATCGCTAGCTCTAAGTCGAGTTCCTAGCCTCATAATTATGTCGCTGCTCTTTGGTGAGCCCAGCAAAACAAACGCGAAAACAACAACTACGTACGTGCGCTCTCTCTGATGGCGGTATAAAATCTGCTTAGCGGGGGACTTCCAGCTGCATTTAAGCCGGGAAGGGAAGCTATGGCGCACTACGGACGAAGCCACCTAATTCTATGAAAATGCATGAAAATTCAGCCCCCCGCCCCCATCCCAAACGGCTCTGCGGAAAGGCCAGTCATAGGGGTCCTCTTCCAACGCCATATTTTCGGCTATTTCTAACGATAGTGAGGCCACACTGCTTCATGGTCCCTCGTGCAGGTTCCATCCACTCCTTCACACACACACACACACACGCACACACACAATCGCACATTCACACTCACAAACAGATCCCTCTCATGCGGGCGCACACACTCGTTCTAGCTCCACCACTAAGAGCAGCACTTGCCCACTGGCGGCGGAAGTCAATATATATCCTGCGCCCTGCTGGGCGACCTTTGTCTGCAATTTTTCGTATGCCCAACGCTGCCCACTTTCCCGAATATTTGCGAATTTCCTCGCGTACGCAGGCGCAGTATATTACGGAATAAAGGGTCTCGGAATGCCCGCCTGCAACCACTTATAGGAATGGCTTTCTCCGTTTTTATTCTCTAGGTCAGCAATATCCTGGCTGGAGGCATATTTTTTAGATAAGCTGATATGGCTGTTAGTCCTTCCACAGACTTAATTCTTCTTTTCTCTCGTAGATGAAGTGAGTCATTCCTCATGCACATTTTATTATACAGGGTGTTCTACTTAAACTTTTCACCTAATATATCTCGGGGACAATAATAGATACTGAAAATCCACTTCATGCGCATGTAGGTACGCAACGGCTGGCGATATTAAGCAATCAAACATTTTCAACACAAACTTACGATCTGTTTACATCGGCACCACACATTATTTACTGTGAAATCAATAGGACTAAGTTACAAAAAGAATGGCGTTGGTAGCATCGCAGTTCCACAATTACATACCGCAAAATTACGTGGGAAGTTGACGCTTGAAATAAATGAACCGCGAAGAGTTACGGGAATCGTGACGTTCCCGCGTGAGTTTCGGGACATGTGTTAGCCGCCCTTTGAGTTTATTTAAGGATCAATTTCTTGGGATGTAATTGAAGTAATGGGCTGCAACCAACGCTATTCATTATATGATTTCTCATACAACTGACTGAATAAGAAAGAATATGTTGTGTCAAAGTAACATTAGTTCCTGTGGAAAATAAGCTTACATTTGGAAATGTAAATCGGGTATGATTCTGTCATTTATATCTTCTGAATAGATCTAAATATTCCAGCCAGATAAATGAAGATAAATCGTTGTGGCAAAAATTACCAACTGCACCAGTGTTGTTGGAAAAATTAGCACAGTGCTAATGTTGTGTTCTTTTTAATGACAGGTGTGCTTCGAAACACTTCAATACAAAGATGCCACAAATTTAGTAACTAAATTCAAATGTTTGTATAGCTTATGTGACAACTACAGGGTCATCAGTCCCTCAACTTACAAACTACCTATGAACTAGCTAACACTAAAGACGGCACAAATATCCATGCCCGAAGGGGAATTTGAAGCCCCGGCTGTAGTGGCCGCGCAGACCGTGACTGACGCGCCGCAGTCCCCTCGGCCACCGCGGCCCGTCGAGTCCATTTGTTCGGAGGTAAATCAGGTATATCAACAACGTGTGCTATCACGACAAAAGTAGATTCCATTTTATAATGTCTCCACCGCAGTGTTACCACAACAAGTTCCAATCCTCGTATATATATATATATATATATATATATATATATATATCAATAAGTTTACAACTTCTCATATGTAATTTTACTGGTGTTCTGAGAAGTCGACTGTGATGTGCAATGGTATTAATTTCAAGGGTTAGTTGGAGAGATAAGGGAAGCGCTCAATAAACCATTGAAAAATTTAGTAGAACTATCGTGAAAAAATAATTCACTCAAAAGTATCGTGAGACCCATAATAACATATCAAAAAACTATAGTGAATCATCAATAAACCACATTAAAATATTTTAGTTGAAAGGTAGTCTCTGTTGCATATTATTATATTTATTTCTTCCTAACGCGTTTCGCGCTTTTGGAGCATCATCAGAACACTGGAAATGGGAAAATATACAAATATGTCAGTTTCATGCCGCGGACCTGTCCACTACAATAACAGGAAACAATGAATTGGGGGCGTGAACATACCTCAGAAATACTTCTATGGCATTAGTTGTAAAAGCACACGATGCTTAGCATTTTGGACTTGGTAAGATCTGAGGATTTAAACAAAAGCATCGTTAAGTGCTATTATAGGTGGTACAAAAACGTCCTAAAATGGATGTCGTGAATGGACAGTGTTTTGATGATGCGCCAAAAGCACGAAACGCGTTGAAATAATACTCGTTTGGTTTTAAGTTCTGTTAGGTTTAGGCCTTCGTTTTTTCAAAAAATTATTTTTGCCTTTATAGTAAATTCATTTCTTAGACTCTGTATTAGAAATAAAATGTTTTAATTTCCTATTACGTTCTTTGAAATATTTGCTGCTATAATTTCAAGTCTATGGGTAACTCAGTCAGTTAAAATTTTAGTTAACGACCCTCAGTTAATACGAGGAACATTACAACACAGCTCAATATATCTTATGACCAATTGAACTTTCATTTTTAGTTTTTCGATTAATATTCCACAAAGCTATATGGAACCTATCCCTGCAACTAGTCTGAGTGCAAAAATCTTTATATATGATCTTTAAGTAAAATTCTGTTTTGTTACATAGCACTGAAATTACTACATATCATTATTGAATGAAACTACGAGTCTCTGTTGGCTAACTGATCTTACGTAAATGTTTTCAATAGGTTTTTAGTACCACAGATAATTTTCTTTTTACTGAATTAAAATTGCAATATTCACGTCCCCTTTTATTGAGAGAGCAATTTATATGAAAGACACTGCCTTTATCTGTCCACACGTTTCAGTCGCACTTTACTTTATCACTTACAAACCTCGAGATTGCCATTGAAGCCAAGAAAGCTGAAAAATTAATTATGTTAAGGTTCTATCAATCTTACGACATCCCGGCCCTGATTTCTACTGTTACTTTTAAATTTGCTGCGTGTTATTCAGCTGCTTATGCAATTTCAATTGCTGGCTTCAAGCTGCGACAACTGGTAACGTTTTGGCTGAAACTTCTTACATAGATTTTATAAACGTGAGGTTTAGGATAATATAAATTCAAATAATGTAAATGCACTTTTAAACCCATCAGTATATTTTGATCCACTTCTAGAATATTGGAATGTTACACACCTATACTGTAATCGGTTCCATTGTTAATCAGAAAAAAACTATCTAACCGCGCTTCTCATAATACAATGTCTAATAACAAGATGCACAAGCGATAATAAGCAACAAGAAGCAACCAGAAGGAATTCTTTTTTTGTACATACATTTTAATTATTTACAAAGATAATAAAAGATAATTGTTCTCTGCAATTTCATACAGTCTAAAATGTTCAAATGTTTGTAAAGCTTATGGGACTTAACTACGTGGTCATCAGTCCCTAAACTTACAAACTACTTACCAACTAGCTTATCCTAAGGACGGCATAAATATCCATGCCCGAGGGGGGATTCGAACCCCCGACCGTAGTGGCCGTGCAGACCGTGACTGGAGCGCCTCAGTCCCCTCGGCCACCGCGGCCGGCACGTACAGTCTCTGGTTGCAAACGTTGTTCACACTAGTGGCACGTCAAAACAGTTTGTTACATACAACGTAAGTTCACTTTTCACAACAACAGTCAAAAATCGGAAGGACATTACAGCGTTAAAAAGAAATGAATATAGTAATTAGCAACAGAGACTACCTTTCAATTCAAATAAGTATTCACTGTCGCTACACCAGGCCGATGAAATTTGGAGTAACGTATACATTAAAATATAGTGAAAAACCACTTTAGTGGTTATCTCTGCATATGATCAGTGAAACCAACTCGAATTTCTTGTAAAATACGTGCGTAAGGTGGGTGCGAGCCCAGCAGTGGCGCAGAGTGGAGTTGCGCAACTGCGGCTGGCTGGCGCCACCGCAGCGCCGGTGCTTTGCGCACGGTGGCGGGCAGGCTGTTTACACGTGAGAGCGCAGGTGGCCACGAGCGCCCGCCAGACCACAGCCAGCGCCACTGTTGGCAAGCTGCCGCTGCGAGCACGGCGCCGCTGACGTGCGGGCCACGCTACTGGAGGCGACGCAATCCCAGCGTGCGCAGCTCCGCCGCGCCACACGTGCTCAACTGAGATACAGTTATGGATCTCCGTCGCGATTACCATTTGGGAATGGCAGTGATGCCGCAGTCAAGATGAAGTGATGGATTAGCTTCCAGCAGAAATAATGGAATACTTGCAGGGTATTCATATCAGGGGTTTACGCAGCGGAACAACAGGGAGATCCGGGAAAAAAAAAAAAAGGAATACTTTCAACCTGGAGAAATTTGGGATATACCCGGGAATATTTTACAACTCTGGGAATTTTTCGTTCTTTAAGTTAATTTTCTTGTAATTTTGGCACGTAATAACTTTACTTTGGCCCGCTACTGCACAATAATACTCAGGGCCGGGCCGTCCATATAGGCAAACTAGGCACTTGCCGAGGGTGCTCGAAATTGGGCTGGCGGAAAATTTGTGGTGCGCGAGAAAGTCCAAAGCGCTCGCGGTGCGGTTTACTTTGCTGTTGCGTTGCGGTTTCTAGGGGCATTTAATTCCAGGTTACTACACATAGAGCAACAGGCAAGAACAAGACGCAAGTCAATGCATTCACTCTGATTCTTTAGAATTTTGCTAGTAAGCGTTTGATGAATAGACGAGTAGCAGTTTGCATCTGATCATCCCGTGATCAAAGTTGCCGATACTGCAATAAATTCAATTGACGAGAGATTTCATCAGATTAACAACCTAAATCGTGTATTTGACTGTCTGTACAACATACTAACGTACAAAACAAAACTCCCAAAGGTGTTCTTGAAGAATGTGTTAATATTGACGAGACTCTATCTAACTCACAAAGACTGTAAAGACACTGATGCTACTGATGTATGCAATGAATTACAAGCCATTGCTAGCAGAGTTCCCAATAACTCAGGTCACACGAAGTTCTGAGTTATATTAGTAAAAATGGACTCATAGACATTGTACCTATTCAGTTACTGCTCTAAGAGTGTTGCTAACTCTTCTTGTGTCTGTAGTCAGTGGTGAGCGCAGCTTCTCGAAATTAAAACTATAAAAACACATCTGCGATTCACAATAACTCAAGAAAGACTATTGGCGTTGACAACTTTGTCAACTGAACGAGAAACAGCAGACAATTGATTTAAAGGAGATCGTCTCAGATTTTGCAAAAGACAAGGCAAGAAAAAGAAATTTGTATGACTCTTTTGCATTATGAAGCTTATAATTATAGCAATTATTGTGAACTATCAATCAAAACCTTTTTGAAAGACAATATGTAAACACGATGAAGAAGTAATGTTATGGTATAAAAGTGTACATGTTCCATTTTAATGGGGAATGTAATGTACGTGTTGTGATTATGGATTTGAATTTAAAAAATATATCCAATATTAATTTTACATTGATGTTTTGTTGCGATTTTATTAAATGGGACCGAGGGAGGTAGCGCACTGGACTCGTATTCGGGAGGACGGTGGTTCAAATCCACCCGCAGCCATCCGGATTTAGGTTTTCCGTGATTTCCCTAAATCACTCCAAACAAATGCTGGAATGGTTGCTTTCAAAGGGCTCGGCCGATTTTCTTCCCCATCCTTACCCAAAAACTCCGAGCGTTAGCTCCGTCTGTAATGACCAAGCTGTCGACGGGACGTTAAACCCTAAGCTTCCTTTCTTCCTTACATTAAACGGGGCGGCATTAAAATAATTTGCTTGGGGCGCAGAATTTGTTCGAGGCGGCCCTGGTAATAATTCGGTAATATAATATAAATGAGGGAATAATACGAAAATATAACTGTCGTTGAAACGAAAATGCGCGATGTCCAATAACAAAAAACCGTGCCATAGCCTACAAGCGTCTGCCTACACCAGAAGGAGCCTTTTTTTAAATCTTTGTTTCGGCTATCATAAAAAGCTGGTCGTAATTTAGCGAAGTTTGGTATGTCGACCAAGGGTAAGCAATCCTCTCAGCCGTCGTGTGCAGTTTCAAATTATATTTGCAACTGTTCGCGTTCTTGCCCGTCCCTGACCTCGAGGAGATGCATTGGTTCTGCACTTCAGGCATGTTTTTTGTTCACTAGACAAGAATGTGTAATACAATTCGATTCAGTGGTGAATTGTTACCCATAAATACAATGTAAGTAAAGCTTTCATATTTACATATTAATTTAGTTACACAGAAAGAACAATACGAATTACTTCACAGCAAACTGCTTTCGATGAGCCTGATGTCTCATTTGTTTACGTTTCTAGCAAGTCGCGGGAAAAATTGCGAATAGTAGTTTGAGAATCGTTACTTTCAAAGTAAATGACCTTTTGTCGCAATTTAAATTGCGTTAATATTGAAAATGTGGTTCAGACTTTTTAAAATGCGAACCGTTTGACTCCGGCTCAGAACTTAACACTTTCAGGAATAGCATTTAGGGAACTCTACGCTTTTGAAGGTCGACCATTTATACCATTATTAAAAAAATAACGATGCTTTTATGTTTGATACATCTTAAAAGGTAAAACACGCTATAAAAGACGAAGATTCAGGTTAGTTTATCATATTTTAGTTCATTAATAAACAGATGACACATTATGCAGTACCGATGGCACAAAGTTATGCTTAAAAATTATGGGAAGTGAAAGTAACGAATTAAGAGTTCCTCAAAAATTTTATGTTTTTGTCGTACTTTTGTTGCTTTATTAGGTTTATGACAACAACTGAATCGAAAGTAGAGTCTATTCGAACAAAAATGCGAAATATTTTTCATAAGCACTTAAACTGTTCTATCGGGCTCCAGCCTAACACCATAAAAGAAAACAGTAAGCCGGCCGCGGTGGACGACGGAACTGAGGCGCTCCTGTCACGGTCTGCACGGCCACTACGGTCGGAGCTTCGAATCCCTCCCTCGGGCATGGATATTTGAGTCGTCCTTAGTATTAGTTAGTTCATAAGTAGTTTGTAAGTTTAGGGACTGATGACCCCGTAGTTAAGTCCCATAAGCTATACAAACATTTGAACATTTTGGAAACAGTAATCTATTTGTACAAAAGTGCAAAGTATTTTGCAAAAAGAAAGAAATTATAAGTGACTTCTCATAATTGACATCATCTTCATTATGTTGAAAAGAAGTGAAATATAAGCGACCTTCATTTACGAAACTAGTAAAAGACAGTCTCTCTGGCTGTTTGCAAAAGACACATGAATGGCCACTCCTACTTTGCGTAAACTGTCGCGCTGTCACCAACATCTACAAGTCAAGAAAAACACGCCATCATCTTAAGTGCATTTTAACACTGGGAAGTTCTGCACTGGTATACAAATCATATCATAAAAAAAAGATAAGTTTTACTTGTCCAAGTCTAGTGTATTACTACTTATAACAACAAAAGTGTATTTCAGACTGGGGAAGTGTATTTCACTCTGAAAAGTGTAGTTCAACCAGCAAAAAATGTTACTTTATACCCGGGAAATCCGAGAAATTTGCGGGAAATTTTTCTTCTTGTCCACGTATACACCTTGTACTAGAAACGCCCCCTGCGTGGCGGAGTCTTCAAGCGCATTGACGTGCTATGATCCGATGCGCTAAGCCGTTCCCCATTGGGGGTTCGAATCCCCCCTCGGGCATGGATGGTTGTTCCGTCTTTAGTATAGAGTAGTTCATAAGTAGTTTAGGGACTGATGACCCCGCAGTTAAATCCCTTAAGCTTCACAAACATTTAGAAACGCCCCGCCACCTCCGCACCCCTTCGACTCACTAAAGCAGTGTTTTTTAAATTTTGGGACGCGATCTCCAGCGGAGTCGAAATGTGTTTTTCGAAGTGTCACTATCAGAAGAAAATGTAACTGCACCATAAAACGAGATCCTCGGTGCAAATCATACAAATCATAGGCCTAAGGAAAGTGAAATTTATTTTAAATTAAAGTTATTCCTGGTTTTTCATAACGAATACACTTTGTTAACGATGAATAAGTGAAGAACGTGAAACTGTTTCGAGAAACCAATCAATAGTAAAATTAGCAAAATGAATTAAAAAAATTGGGCAATTCTAAAGACGAACTACCTCTTTACGCACTTACTATAAGATATCAATGAGAAATGTGGTGAAAATTCGAAAAAAAAACCTTCCCGTTCATATATTGACACAACAACACGCCCTTATATAGCAAGCACAATTCAATTCATCTTAGCCGGCCGCGGTGGCCGAGGGAACTGAGGCGCTCCAGTCACGGTCTGCACAGCCACTACGGTCGGGGGTTCGAATCCCCCCTCGGGCATGGATATTTGTGCCGTCCTTAGTATTAGTTAGTTCATAAGCAGTTTGTAAGTTTAGGGACTGATGACCCCGTAGTTAAGTCCCATAAGCTATACAAACATTTGAAACATTTTTTTTTTTTTTTTTGTAATTCAGAGTATCTTCTAAATGCTATCCGTTCCTCATGCAATAAATATTTTTGTTTTGGCATTCTTCTAAAAATAGGACATTGTGTTCTACTCTGAAAAATACACAAAGAAATTAATAGTATAATGTACAAGCTGCGACTGAAACGTTCATTGAATGGTCTCGGGAAATATAGGAAATCAGAGTTACAAACAAAATTCCTTTACTGGCCTTCAACGTAATCGCCATTTGGTATAATTCACTGCAGTCATCACTGCTACAGTTGTTGGAAACCGTTAGAAAATGCCTCTTGTTGAATCACTGGAAACACTATGGTAACGCGATTTTGGATATCTGCAACCACAAAAACACACACTTCTAACTCACTGATTCAAGAACATACACCTGCACTTACATCCGATGGCTCTGCGTCGCCGTTTTGTCTAATTTGCTCCATTGCTCTATTTTGAGCTCAATGTTGCAGTGACACGAGTTCACACACTGACACTGTTAGCTAGGTCGCAGCGTGGACCACTGCTTCGCTGCAATGCTTTGCATTATAGGAGACGCTTATGGATATGCGTATGCGCGGGCATCTCATCCTTGCCACATGGATTTGTTAAACATGGGACCATTCACCGACCTTTTCAGCTGCAACTTGGGGATTACTTAACTGTTTTGTACTATAAATTCTTATTTGCTGAAAATTTTATAACTCTTGCCTTCCTACAACACACAGAGTTGTATTACGGTTCTAGTGAGTAGAGAGGGGTGATATCATTATAATTTCACTGCAGAAGGGGTCACGTAGTCATTGTAAAAAAAAAGGTCTAACTGAACGTATTCCCATATTAATAAGTTTCAGAAGTCTAATTACTTAGAAATGAGTTAAGATACTAAATATTTGGCTTTAAACATGTAACAAAGAAAAAGTTATGAAATAGTTCCAAATTGTGTTTAAAATAATATAGTTAGAATTCACTATGTGCTCTCATTATCAAACTCTGGGTAAATACATTATAATTTGCACTGTATTTTGGGCAAACTAACATCGCACTTATTGGTCTTGAGGGGAAGAAGTAACAATAAAATAAAAAATGGGGGATGGGGGCCATAGCCACTTTTTCAAATATCTGAGTCTTTGTGAATCCACATGTCTTGTACTAAGATAAAATTTTGAAAATAGAATCAGTTATAACCTCACGCCTTACACATGAAATTTCACAGTACTCGAAGCAGACGGTAGTCTTCATAAGACATTGCACGTGAAGCTATTATCAGGCATTTTACGCTCTTTTTGTGCTTTTTTTTATGGAAATATTTCTGCGAAACATCTCAGTAGGGTGGTGAACCTGCCACCGTCGCGCGCTTTTGTACACAGTGAGAAAGAATTACGGCGTCGCATTACCTAGAACATGGCCACCATCGTATTTGCAACACTGGTGTTCGCACGATTTTTTGTTTTGCTTTTTGTTTTCTTAGCGTAGAGTCTGTGCGTGATTATACTGAACTGATTGGCACTGAGTTACATGATTGCGAGACGTCATCCAAGTCTCATCCATCGTCACAATCGATGAAAAGAATGTGACATCCATGCAGTCATCACACGTTAACATAGCCTCAAAAAATGCCAGGCGTGAAGCCGTGTTGGAATCCACTAGCATTCGTGGCAGCCACTTGGAGGAGACTTTTCACATTTTCAGGTCGTCGTGCAGATCTGTGTGGACTGTTTCCACGAAAATGCCGAGATTGTAGTCAATTTCCCCGCTCTCTCCATCATATCGTCAGACTGGCTGATGAGAGGCTGAGACTTCTTGTTGTGTTCTCACAGGACGTTCAGCATTCTCTGAACTATTGCACACACGAAGGCACATTTGGCAACATACATATCGCTTTCAACGGGCAATGCATTTCAATCAGTGTCACACCTTCGAAATAAAATTGAGAACATCTCCATTTAAGTATCAACTACACTTCCTAACTCTCTGCTGCGGCTAGGGTTTTTGTGGGCTAAAATGTTGCCATCTCTACCTCGCATTCAATATGAGTCAGCACGTCTGATACAACAAAACCATATTTCTATCACGAGCCAATCCTAAGAAAGAAAAAGAACCTCAGTTATTCTAACTTGATTTCCCCAGGTATACAGGGTGGTCCATTGATAGTGACCGGGTCAATTAGCTCACGAAATAAGCATCAGACTAGAAAAAAATACAAAGAACAAAACGTTTGTAGCTTGAAGGAGAATAACAGATGACACTATGGTCGGCCCGCTAGATGGCGCTGCCATAGGTCAGACGGATATCAAGTGCATTTCTTTAAATAGGTGTTATTGTTATGGTCTTTAGTCGCCCTCCATGCTGTAGAGCTGCATGTAATCGTGAAAAGTAACGGCTGTAGTTTACCCTTGCTTTCAGCCGTTCGTAGTAACGATTTTAGCTCATGCTGCAAGGCCAGTTCAGTCAATCCAGACTGTTGCCCCTGTAGCTAATGAAAAGGCTGCTGCCCATCTTCAGGAACCACTCGTTTGTCTGGCCTCTCCACAGATGCCCCTCCACTGTGGTTGCACCTATGGTATGGCTATCTATATCGTTCAGGCACGCAAGCCTCCCACTTTGACAATGTCTGTGGTTCATACGACTGGTTGAAATAGGTACCCCCATTTTTATTACATATTCGTCTAGTACGTCAATAAAAATGAATGTTTTATTTGGAACACTTTTTTCGCTTCGTCATAGATGGCACTATAATAGTCACAGACGTATAAGTACGTAGAATCCCGTAGCTTTTCGCCAGTGCAGACGGTATTTCCTTCGGCTATTGCTCGTGTTAAAATGGAACGTTTACCAACATCAGAAAAGTTAGAAATGGTATTTATGTATTACTATTGTGATCAAAATGCCCAACGGGCTTGTGCTATGTATGTTGTTCGTTACCTGTAAGACATCATCCAAGTGTCCGGACTTTTCGTCGGATGGTTACGTTATTTAAAAAGACAGGATGTGTTCAGCCACAAGTAAAACGTCACCCACGACCTGCGACAAATGATGATGCGCAAGTAAGTGTTTAGCTGCTAATCCGCACATCAGTAGCAAACAAATTGAGCGGGAATCTGTAATTTCAAAAACGTCGGTGTCGAGAATTCTACATCAACATAAATTTCATCCGTAGCATATTTCTATGCAACAGGATTTGCATGCCAAAGACTTTGAATGTTGTGTACAGTTTTGCCACTGGGCACAAAATAAATATTGGGACAATAACATATTTCTTTCACGCGTTCGTTTAGTGACGTAGCGTGATTCACAAACAGAGGTAACGTAAACCGTTATAATATGCTCCATTGGACAACAGAAAATCCACGATGGCTGCGACAAGTGGAACATCAGCGATCTTGGCGGTTTAATGTATTGTGCGGCATTATGGGAGGAAGGATAATTGGCCCCTATTTTATCGATGACAATCTAAATGGTACAATGTATTTTGATTTCTTACGTAATGTTCTACCGATTTTACTACATGACGTTTGACTGCATGACAGAATGGCAGTGTAATTTCAACAATGATTGATGTCCGGCACATGGCTCGCGTGCATTTGAAGCTGTCTTATTGGACTATTTAATGACAAGTGTATTGGTTGCAGAGGCACCATACCATGGCCCGCACTTTCACCGGGTCTTACATCCTCGGATTTATTTCTGTGGGGAAAATTTATAGGATATTTGTTATCGTGATTCACCGACAACGCCTGAAAACATGCGTCAGCGCATTGTCACTGCACGTGAGAACATTACTGAAGACAAATACTTGCTATTGAGAGAAATTTCTTTACGCGTATTGCCAAATGCATATAAGTCGAAAGACATCATTTTGAGAATTTGTTGAAGTCATGAGGAAATTACAGGTAATTACGATGTAAGAGCAAGCGTTCTCATAATGTTCAAATGCCTGTAAATCTATCGGACCAAACTGCGTGGTCATCAGTCCGTAGCTTACAAACTACTTAAACCTAGGTAAACTAACCTACGGACAAACACACACACACCCATGCCCCAGGGAGGACTCGAACCACCACGGCGAGCAACCGCGCGCTTCGCAGCGAGGTGCTTTAGACCGCTCGGCTACTCCACTGCGGCTTCACATAATGTATGATAATTTCACAAAAGTACATGTATCACATTGGAACAACCGAAATAAAGTTCAAACGTACCTACGTTCTGTGTTTTAATTTAAAAACCCTACCTGTTACCCAATGTTCGTCTAAATTTGTGAGAAATATGTTTGTGAATATTACGGCGCCATCTGCCACAAAGCGAAAAATGTGTTCCAAATAAAACATTCATAAATATTTACGTAATAGAAGTATATGTAATAAAAATGGGGGTACCTATTTAAAAAAAATGCTGTTGATATCCGTTTGACCTATGGCAGCGCCACCTAGCGGGCCAACCATAGCGCCATCTGTTTTCCCCCTTCGAGCTAGAAATGTTTTGCTCTTTCTAGTTTTTTAGTTCGATGGTTACTTCGGGAGATATTTGGGCCGATCACTAACAATGGACCACCCTGTATAACGAACACTCCGAACTGTATGAAGCGTTGCACTGCCCATCTTGTAAGTATAATCGGGACGTTATATGCGTTAATATACTGTACCTTCAAGAAGGACGACATGACAAACTCCTTCGCCTCATCCACCTCCTTTCCGTCCAAGTTAATTCCTGTCGTGCTGCTATCTTCTTTTCCCTCGACATCGAGAAGGCCTACGATAGTGTGTGTCATTCCGGTCTCCTATTCAAACTCCTGACCTACGCCCTTCCCATTAATTATGTCGGCCTCATTGCGTCCTTTCTCTCCAACCGCCCATCCTTCGTCACTGTCAACAACTCCAACTCCCGTTTGTTTACCCCTCCGCTGGGGTGCCCCAGGGGTCCGTTCTCTCCCTCCTCCTCTATCTGCTATATACCGCAGATATGCCCCAACCCCGGCCTCCCGTCCATCTCCTCCAGTACGCTGACGACACCGCCTTCCTAGCTCTCACCCCCTCCTTCGGTCGTTCCCAACACCCCCTCCAGACTCACATGTCCGAATTTTCTTCCTGGTGTACCAGTGGCTCCTGTCAACCCTACCAAATCCCAGGAAATCATCATAGGTAGTACCACCCGCTCCTTCCGCCACCAAGACCTCTAGCTTACTATCCATGACCGCCCCATCCCGCAAACCACCACCACCCTTAGATACCTAGGCCTCACCCTTGATCGTTCCCTTTCCTAGAATCCTCACCTTAAAACTGTCCGACAGAAGGCCCTCTCCCACCTTAACCTTCCCAAGCTACTTTCCGGCCGGACATGGGGATTAAACCCCTCCACCACCCTCTACACCTACCGATGCCTAATGCGTCCCGTTAGTGTAGCTTTCATCCCGCCTGGATTTCTGCCCCGCCCTCCTACTATAAATCCCTCCAAATTCTAGAACGCCACGCCCTCCGCCTCGCTCACCGTATCCGCCTCACTTCCCCCACGCGCATCCTATATGATCTTATCCCTTTCCCTCACCTTTAAAATTCGTTGAACATCTCCGCATTCTATACATCTCCCCCAAAATTGACTCTCGTCAAAGACTGGTCTCTCCCATCCTCCTGAATCCTGGGCGTCTGTCACTCCTTTACCAACATGTTCTTCCTTCTCTCCATCTCCATACTCTCCACAACCTATCCGAGTGTAACTTTCATCAGCTTCGTCTGCCGAATGACGCCCTCCGTCCTGATATATGCCCCTCCTATCAACCTTAGCCTTCCTTGTGGATTAGTGCAACGTCCCCCTCCACCCATCCTTTTTCCTTCCTCCTCTTGGATATCCATCCCTACGCACTCCCTTGGAGTACTTCCACACCATCTCATGCCATCCCCACTCCTCCCCGCTCCCCTCACTCTCTCATTTTTATTGTTAAATTCACCACTTTTATCTCCTTTTTTATCGTTTAATCAAAATAATTTATCTCCTATTTTACCCTAGCATTCATGTCGTCAAGGCCGAGGGGACTGAGGCGCTCCAGTCACGGTCTGCACGGCCACTACGATCGGTGGTTCGAATCCCCCCTCGGGCATGGATATTTGTGCCCTCCTTAGTATAAGCTAGTTCATAAGTAGTTTGTAAGTTTAGGAACTGATGACCCCGTAGTTAAGTCCCATAAGCTCTACAAACATTTGATTTTAACATGTAGTCAAATACATATGTACCCTGGGCCTAAGAGCAGCGTACGAAGCTGCTGCCAGCCTGCCCCACGGGGCATTAAAATACAATAAAGGGAAAAAAAGGACGACATGACGCAGGATGCACAACGAAATCATTCCCCAGACCGAAAAGCTCTCGTTTCTGGGTTGTCCCTTCAAACTATTGTTACATGGTGTTTCAGGATGCAAACGCCATCATCAAGAAAGCAGGATACACTCAAAACGGCCACATTCAGTGGTAGAACTGGCGTGCGGATTCTAGTCTTTGTCGCTGGGGAACAGTAGTGCATGATATAGGCGACTACTGCAAGAGCCAATACACAGGATCGTTCACTCAGTGGTCGTTTAGGAGAATGGACCTAGGTTCATTTTGGCGGCACGTTGCTCAGCACTTGCACATCTGTTCAGCCGCACACAACCGTCGTAATCTTTCTGTCAGCTATGGCGTCAAAGTCGGTCGTAGATAGCGCCATTTTGACGTGCACTTTATGCCTCAACCACGGCGGCACGCCAACAGTTTACAAATATAGCTGTTCCGGATACGCTTCCAGCCTTGGCCTGAAAGCCATTAATCATGCCGTTTAGGTCGTCAGATAAATCGCTCTGTTTCCACATTATGACATCGACTGCATTGTCCGCCGAGATCCACTGCTCGATTATCCAGAAACGGTCTTCTCTGTGCCTAGGTGGAATAGCCGTGAGTTCTAGGCGCCTTGCTGTAGAGTGCGCGTTTGCTTGCCAATGGAGGTTCGTGTCCATCGGGCATGCTTGTGGATGTCCTCAGGTTAGTTTAAGTTAATTTAAGTAGTTTGTAAGTCTTGGGACTATTTCCACGGCAGTTAAGTCCCATATTTTATTTACAAACATTCGAAAATTTTTATTCTGTGTGATCACTGAACGTGGAAATCCAAAGAGGCGGTGGTCACATTATGACTGGACCATGTATCAATAGCTTAGAAAGAATTTATGACTTCAAGTGTATCTGCATGTATTGTATCATGTTGATGACGTTAATACTACACTAATGACGCTTAAGAGGAAGCTGTAATCGATTAGTATGATCGCTGTTCTCCTCTTACGAATTTTCCACCTTTTACGTCTTGAACAAAGGATTGAATGGAAGTAAATTATAGACCGCGGTGAAAGAAAATAAATAAATAGAATTATAGACCGCGATGAAACAAAATAAATAAATAGAGTAATGTTCAATGCGTGTGGAAAGTAACGTTAAAGAAGAAAGATTGAATTTAGGTTTCTCTGCAGAATCTCTGGTGTTCCCCAAGAGAGTGACATTAGTTTACATTATATTATTATTATTATTATTATTATTATTATTATTATTATTATTAATAGTACATTTCCTGTAAGGAAAGCGCAAAACAAAAAATTAGCTTTTACTACCGTCTTTTTTCTTCCCAAAAACCTTTCACTCTTTCACTTTGTGCCTTTATTGTTTGTCAGTCCACTTTCGTCTGTTTTTTGTGTTGTGATTTATAGTCAACTTTTTGGTTTCTGATTTTTTTCCTACAAGTTTTGCGGTCTTTTATGTCTTTTATTGAGATGTCTAATGTTTTCAGGTCTTCTGTGGTTTCATTGTACCAAGATGTGCCTGGTTTTACTGAATATTCTTTTAGTTAGTCTGGTGTTATTCACTCTGGCCATATGCATGAAAAAGTTTGCTCTGCGCTTTATGATTTGTGTCGTGATTGTGATTACACTATACACATAAATGGAAGTGCAATGAGACACTTCGCGGACAATAATATGGTACACAAAAGGGTTGCAACGCTGAAAATATATAGCGAAATGTATACCAATATATAGCACATCAACGCGTCACGCAGGGAGTGACAACTGACGAATGTAATGTATTGCGACTTTGTATAAAGGAAGATCTTTTACTGTATAACTACAAAATTACGAAACAATCATTGGGAGTAGTTACTTCTATAAAATATCTGGGATTAGTGATAAGTAGTTATTTAGATGATCACATGAAGTTAATCGTGGGTTAGGCAATAGCCAAACTGAGATTCAATGGAAGAATCTCCAGGACGATTAGTACATTAACAAAGAAATTAGATTACGAAAAATAAGTACGACCAATACTTTAATAATCATCGGTAAAGTAGGATCCGTAACAGATATTATTGATTTACGTAGTAAAGAAGAGTTTCATTTTAATAAATTTGAAATCTACACGGTGCTGAATCTCAGTTGTAGACGCTTACAGACACGCGGCGCGGTCTGCATCAGGATACGTGCTTCTGTGAGAGAATTGAGATAATACGTTTCTAGGAGAGTCAACGAATATACTGTTTGCTACTTTATCCTGAAAAAAGATCTTGACGATAAAAGTACGATTTACTTCACACGTACAACTGTGTGCAGTCTTATCTCCCGCAGTCCATGCGTAACAAAGTTGAAAATAACAATGGCATATGGCTATGCACCGTTAGGTCGCTTTAGGGGAATTGGTGTAGATGTCGTGGAACTAACATGAGAAAGAACATGTAACACTGCCCATAAATAGAGACATACTCAGAAGACATCCATTAAGATGTCAAGGAATAAATTGCAAAATACTTGGAAGAATTGCAGAACGTGAAAACTAAAAGATATGACAAACCGAATTAACGTCAGCAAATTATTGAAGATGTTTTGTACAAGTGCTGATGAGGATGCTGGCACAAGGGACGTACTCACTGCGAACCTCATCAAACCTGCCAGCTGACTGACAAGCCTGAACCAACAACTAAGTAGGTGTTGTGTAAACATTAAAGAACTAGCTGGAAAACCCGACGTCACCTGGGTATTAATTTATTCATTCCATCTCTTTCTTCTTTTCGTCACCTCATTTCTTTTTCTTCATTTCCTCTTTCCATCTCTTTACCCATCTCGTCTCCACATTCAATCCATGTTCTTCTCTTTCTTACAACAAAAAGTCACATATAGGAATATCTAACAACTTCCACGGTGAACTGCTAGACGGTAAAAATGTACCTACTCTACTAGTAGCTGAGCACGTGGCGTGTAAGTCTATTGTATCATACCATCCACCATGCACAGTATATCATTTTATAAGGTAGTGCCCTTCACCTTGATTAGAAAGTTACGTTTGCAAAATTTCACCAAGATCGGATAAAAACTGTACATTTTGTCTCGGTTCGGAGGCAGAGTGCTTTGCGCGACGCATCATACTAAAGTTTATGGAGTACTACAACTACATTTACATATATATACTCCGAAATCCACCACAAGGTGCGCGGCGGAGGGTACACTGTACCACTACTAGGTATTTCCTTTCCTATTCCACTCCCAAATAGAACGATTTAAAAAAGGATGCCTATATGCCTCCGTTAGAGCCCTAATCATCTTGTCTTGTCTTCTGATCACTAAGCGAAATGTAAGTAGGTGGCAGGAAGATCGTACTACACTCAGCTTCAAATTCGTCCCCTATAAATTTCCTCAAAAGAAATCCCTACATCAATCGCCAATTGCTTCCCGGATCAGTCCCGGGATACTCGCGCATTGCTCGAACCTACCAGTAACGAATCTAGCTGCTCGCCTCTGAACTGCTTCCTTTAAACTGATCTGCTGCGGGTCCCAAACACTTGAGCAATACTCAAGACGTGGTCGTGCAAGCGTTTTATACGCAGTCTCCCTTACAGATAAAGTACATCTTTCCAAAATTTTCCCAATAAACCAAAGTCGGCTGTCCGCCTTACTCAGAACATTCCTTACATGTTCGGTCCATTTCATACCGCTCTGCAAAGTTACTCCTAGGTATTTGAACGACGTGACTGCATCAAGAAGCTCACTACTAATGCTGCATTCGAACATTATGGGATTGTTTTTCCTGCTCATGCGCATTACCTTACATTTTTCTACATTGAGAGGTAGCTGCCATTCTTCGCACCAACTAGACATTTTGTCTAAATCATCCTGTATGCTTCTGCAGTCAATTAAAGACGACACCCTCCCATAGATGACAGCATCATCAGCAAACAGCCGCACGTTACAGATTATTATGTCCATCAGATCATTTACGTAGACAGAAAATAATAGCGGTCCTATCACTCTCTCCTGGGGCATGCGTGAGAATACACTCGTCTCTGATGAACACTCGCCGTCGAAACCAACGCACTGCGTTCTAATACTTAGGAAGTATTCCAGACTGTACAATTCTTCAACCCATTCCATAACTCTTGTTATGAAGTTCAAGTGTGGAAATATTATCAAAATTGGAATTGAAATGTACATTTTTGTGGATTACAGACTAAATTATAAGCAGTAAAAGGAAATAATTTTGTAGGTTCAGTCACTATCAGAAATGGATACTGTATGCAAATTATGCTCATAACTCATTTAGTGGCAAGGAAGTAATAAATTTAATAGTGATTCATAATGCAGATGTTTCCACGAATCTCAGTTGTCATGACGTCATACCTCATGAACTGAGTGTTATACAATGATATATATCTATAAACTTCTCGAAAGTACAAGCAATATGTTGCTAAAGTTTTATCGCAGTCGGATGAACGGTGCGTAACGCATAAAATACCAACAAACGTACAGAAAACATTAATTTTTATGTATTAGACTATCTGGAAAACCGGTGTTGCAAGGGAATTTATTTGCTTACGCTACACTCCTGTTACTATATCTGCTCTTCCTTTCACTTTCCCTTCTCCGCCCCTGCCATCTCCATCTGTCTTTATCACTCTCTCTCTCTCTCTCTCTCTCTCTCTCTCTCTCTCTCTCTGTGTGTGTGTCCATCTATTTCTCTCTGTTTTTATATCCTCTTGTCACTGTACAAGAAAGGTCTCATAAATCTGGCACCGATCGTGGTGGACAGTGAAGCAGTGTTAACGTTTATTGGAAGGAACCGTTTGTAGTGTACCATACGGTGGTTTGGTTACTATAATAATGTTCTAGATAATAACATACTTACGTTATCCAAACTCCACGGTAATTGGTAAACGGTATCAAAGTTTTCTGTAAGGTACGCTCTGCAAAGCATGACACAGAATAGTATGTGTGTAGTGATCTTCCTCGTGCTGCGCGGGAGTGGGCGGGCGCTCTAAGACGCCTTGCTGCGAAATGTGCTGCTGCTATTCGTCGGAGGCTCGAGTACACCCTCAGGAATGGGCATGTGTGTTATTCATATCATAAGTTAAGTAATCCAGAATTAAACTTTCACTCTGCAGTGGAGTGTGCGCTGATATGAAACTTCCTGGCAGATTGAAATTGTGTGCCGGAACCGGGACTCGAACCGGGGACCTTTCCATTTCGCGGGCAAGCGCACTACCGACTGTGCTACCCCAACACGACTCATGATGCCGCCTCACAACTTTACTTCCGCCACTACCTCGCCTGCTACTTTCCAAACTCCTGGAAACATCCCTTACACTGTGAATAAGCCATGTCTCCACCATATCCTTCCTTCCATGAGTGCTAGTCTTGCAAGTTTCGCAGGAGAACTTCTGCGAAGTTTGGAAAGTAGGAGGCGAGGTACTGGCGGAAGTAAAGTTGTGAGGCGGCATCGTGAGTCGTGTCGGGATAGCGCAGTCGGTAGTGCACTTCCCCGCGAATGGCAATCCCAGGTTCGAGTCCCGGTTTTGAATCTGCCAGGAAGTTTCTTAAGTTAAGAACTTTGTAAGTCTGTGGGGTGATAACCACTGCAGCTTGTTCCCATAGCTTTACAAATATTTAACGTGGACAGTGATATTTCATTTTGAAGTTTAATGTGCAAAATTTCATGAAATTGGGAATACAACTATAAATTTTGAGTATGTCCGAAGTGAAGTACCCTCCACCATGTACTGTACGATATTTTATGTTGACAGTGACGTTCAAGTGTGCAAAATTTTAATCCAGTTCGGATTAAAAGTGTAGAGATTGTTAAAGTCTATATATAGAGGAACCTCCACGATGAACCGTCCGAAATTCCATGTAGACGAATCACGTTACTCTTGATTACAACGTTAATTATGCAAAATTTCATCAGGGTCGAAATAAAACTATACATTTTTATTACTTCGGTAGGTAAAGTACCTTTCGCCAACCACCACGCACATCATATCTCCTTAACTATGTGATATATATGATTCTTATCTGTAGAACAAGTGTTAATTGATGGTAAGGAATATGTTAATAAATTTTTTGGGAATTGGTTCAGAGATCTAGGAGGAGGTAACATCTCTGCCTGATGCAGCAGTTTTTCGCGCACTTCATTGTTTATGAGGTCATATGAAATATGTGCTGTGCGCGATCCTTACACCCACAGTGACCTTCCTCTATTTTGAAGGTCAAGTGTGTAAAATTTCATCACGATGGGAGCAATACTACCAGGGGATTGTAACTGAAATAGTGGAAACTATTTATTCACAACCGATACAAAAGCTTTACATGTTTGCACTTGTTATTGTCCAACAAAGTAGCCGCCAGCATTGTATAGAACCCATTGCCAGCGATGGGAAATGCGTAGTATACCGTTATCACAGTCTGTTGTGTTGATGGTGCGAATGGAGTTGTCTACTGGAAGAGTTCTGAATCGAATGCCACGAAGTGGCTCCTTCATCTTTGGAATAAAATGAAATTCACAAGGACTTACGCTTTTAGAAAGAAACGGCAACACTTTCTGCAGAATCCACCCATCATTTCACACGACAAAGCATGGGCGCATACAGCGCAATCTGTTGCTGCTCTGTTCGGTCGATGGGATTGGGAAGAACTGTACCATCCACCATAATCCCAAGACATAATTCCTTGTGACTTTGATTTGATTCTGAAGACGAAGTAAGGATTTCGCGCTTCAGAACTGTTCCATAGATTCGACAGGCAGTAGACTGCTCCATTCGCACCATCAACAAGACAGACTCTGCTATAGTTGGCTTCATGTAAGAAGGCGCTTCCGTGCATAGAGGCGGAGCGATAGGGAAAGCGTTGAGGGGAGGAGCTACAGCCGAGCGCCAACTGTTGAGCCTCCTGGAGAAACATTGCCAAACTCGCTGCCAGCCATTCGCCTAGGGAAGAAATATTACTGGCTACTAGTGCTGCGCAGAACGGCTGAAAACTGCGCCGCCTTCGTACATGATGTCGAGTATAGGCCTTCCACATCGCTGGCAATGAGTTTTACAAAACGCTGCTGACTACTATGAAGGACAGTAACATGTGAAAACATGTAGCGCTTTTGTATCGTTGTGACACTGACGTGTTTTACGGCCTACTTTAAATTTGTAGTTTTATAAATTATTTCATACATTTCAGCAAAAAATAATAAAGTAAATAATAAAAAAATTATAGTGATATGATTACGACTCTACTATTGTGATAATATCTATGCACCCAACACGTAACCCTTTTAAGAAAAAAGAAGAAAAACAATTCTTGGTGGTGGTGGCGGCGGCGGCGGTGGGTCCCGAACCACGGACCATGTGCATCACAACCCAACACGCTCCCTACCACACTACGGCGAACAATTACGAAATTCGTTCTTAAATTTCGTACTATTGATGACAGTTGTTAACTGATGCTAAGGTGGCATTTTTAGACACTAGATTATCATTTTTCGTACGAAGAACGAGGTTTTTCTGTTAATTCTTCAGTGCGCCATTGCTTTGAAATAACAACGTGTAAGTTATAATAAGAAAATCATTAAATACGCAACGCAAGATGGCGTATGTCATAGAGAGTTCTGGGTGTGGGATGTTAAGTAACATCTGCGAACGTCTGGGTTTCGTAAAATCAATGGAGGGTGTCAAATCTCCGTTATTTTTGCAAATATCTCTGCAACGATGCAAGATATGAAATAAAAACATAATAGAGTGAAGATGTAGAGAATTTTCTCCTCTACCAATTAGGTTATTCAATTTTAGTGTCAGATGAACGATTCGTTTGAAATTATAATTATATTACAATCGGCTTTTATTGTATTACTGCCGTATTTTTTGTCCGACAGATTTGAAAAAGGGAGGTTCTGGTCTCTGGACGCCTACAATTATGTCTGTAAAATTTGGTGCTGATCGGTTGAACGGTTCGTCTTAAAAAGTGGGAACACGTTACGGACAGACAGACAGATGGACAGACAGACAGACAGACATACATGCCAAAATCGCCTTTATTTTTGCAAATATCTCTGAAACGATACGAGCTATGAAAAAAAAAAGATAACAGAGCAAAGTTGTAGAGAAATTTCCCCTCTACAAATTAGGTTATTCAACTTTCGTGTCAGATGAATGGTTAAGCCGGTATTTTCATTTAAATGTCGAGCTGTCAAAAGGCCCACTTTTAGTGTTATTACCGTAACCTACTTACATTTCGCGTAAAGATCACAAAGACAAGATAAGAGAAATTAGGGCTCGTACGGAGACATATAGGCATTCTTTTTTTCCTCGTTCAATTTGGGAGTGGAATAGGAAAGGAAATGCCTAGTAGTGGTACAGTGTACCCTTCGCCACGCACTTTACGGTGAATTGCGGAGTATGTATGTAGATGTAGATGTAAAGCGGGCCAAAACTTGCCACTATTTAAGTTCCAAGCCTCGTATACATTTGTGTGCAGTGGAAACACCCAAACGCGTAGACACCGTATATACAAAGATCTACGGAACAAAAAGAAAAACGCTGCGAGCATACGTCGAATGATAGATGTGGAAACTGAAGCGGCACGAGTGCACATGTAGATATATTGGCAGCTCCCGTGGAAGTGGGGCAGAGGGTAGGCAACCGCGCAGCACAGTGTCTCCTGCCACGGCTGGCGCGTGGCCAAAGCTGGCTGAGTGGGCGTCTGGCGCCGCGCTGTCTGCCGTCGCCCATGTCGACCCTCCAGCGCTGAGTGCGCCGGTCAGCACTCAGGGAGCCGAGCCAACACACCGCACCGGCTGCCCTTGTACCCCCTGATCGAACACTGCGGGGCAACGCATCAGCGCTCGCCAGGTGCCTACCATCAGCTGTCGCGGTCGGATGAAATGGCTTGCCATACCTGTTCATCACTTTAGCGTGTAATAATAAGGAACAGTGTACCAAAAACAAAAGAGATAAACCGTGCAGGTCATTACAAGACCGTTACTGCGTCAGCTAATACAGCTGTAAATACAGGGTGTTACAAAAAGTTACGGCCAAACTTACAGAAAACATTCTTCACACACAAAGGAAGAAAATTTGTTATGTGGACATGTGTCCGGAAACACTTAATTTCCACGTCAGAGCTAAGGTAATATGAGACACTCTAAAACGAAAAGAAATATTATTTTCAACATAAACGTATCTTTTTTTAAATGGATACCCCATATTATTTCTTAAGCAATCCATAGGATGAAACATCACAGAAAGAATGGCGTCGGTGTCATCGCGATGCGTCAATTACATCCAGAGAAATTGGGAAGCGAAGTTGACGTTTGAAATACATGAGGCGCGCTGCTTGCGTGTGTCCGAGGCTTAAGCGAGACTCTGGCCAGCACTCAGTGTTATGTGCTAAACTTTGGCTGGAGAAGGGAATATTTACATTCCGTTACTCATGTGGTAGCGGATCGTCACGGAAGTTTCGACGAGTTAGTGCATGCTAGCGCCTGTTGTACTGTCCACGCACAGCGGGTACAAAGTAATTTGAATCCTGTGTACAGCCACCACCGAGTTCGCACAGTGACGTTGACCTGCTATGTGACTTTTATTATGATTGTTTTTATCTGGTGTTTCCATAGTAATCTGCCTATAAGTATGGTTAACATTATGTGTTCAGGTATTCTGTCCAAGCGTTGTTTCTTATGCTTAGTAAATAAATAAATAAAAAATAAAACAAAAATAAAAAATAAAGATTACTGGTTCACTGGTGAAAGGGGAAAACCTCAGGAGGCTGTTCAGTTGTGTTGGTGTTTTTCTGGACGCCAGGCTCTTAAGTTTATTGTTGCTGTTGTCATTTGTAATATATTTACTTGGTTATGTAAGAAAAAAACCTGCACTGACTTAATTACCTTAATATTGCTTGTAGTGTTGGTTAGTTTAACCAAATGTTATAGTTGTTATTACGTTGAGTAATTCTGTCAATTTCTACAGCGAATATTTGTTATTAATGAAACACTATCGCCTACAAGTTTACGTATTTTAATTGAAGTTTAGCACTGTTTGGTTATAGACAAGTTTTGTGACAGTTTATTGTGTTAAGAAATTTATGTTTCTAATTATGTTGGGCTTCAAATCAAGTTTTATCGATTTTAAAATAATTGTTGTAATAAATTGTTTGTATTTAATGGTAGTTAATTAAGGCTCGGTACCTTACCATCCCGTTTGAAACAAAACTTGATATTAACGTGTTGCTACATTTTACACTCCATATTGGAATGGCACTATTTCTCACCTAGTTAACTGGGTCGCAGCACGTACCACGGCTTCTTCCAGTGCTTCGCACGATAGGGGGTTCTTGTTGACGTGTCGCTTTTTTAAATTTGGTCGGTTTTTTAAATTCTGGTCCATTCACCAAACCTTTCAGACGTACCTTGTATAAGTATGAAGAAGGGTAGGAATGTCTTCCTGTTTAGCAAAAGTGAAAAGGATCAAATTTCAGAGTAGTTGACGGGTCAACACAAAAGCTTCGTCTCTGACACTGATAGTGTTGAGCGTCAGTGCATAAAGTTCAAGAGAACCGTATAAAACACATTAGGTAAGAATGTGCTGAGTAAAATTATAACAGACGGGTGAGAAACCCCGTCAATCAACCACCACGTTTGAGAAATGTTACTAAATTAATGAGAACTTCACTTCAAATATAAATGTACGCCAAGTCTTGTAGGCAAGCAAAAATGAAACGATGCCAAAATTATCTTAAGGGCTGCCATGCGACAGGCGTTCAACGATATTGAAAGCAAAGTTTTGTGCATCTACTTGGCATAAAATACTAAGAAAGTTTGGTACTAAATGAAATCGATAAACGAGTTAGAACCAGGTGTCTAGGCACTCTGTGACCGTAATGGCGTTCTAACAGAGGATGCCACACAAAAGTCCGAAACACTAAATGTCTTTCTCCCAAACACTTCTACACGGGGGGTTTGCACTTTGGTTCCTACTCTAAATTATCTCATGGACGACAAAATGATAGACGTTGAAATAAATTTCAGAGGTTTAGATACGCAATAAAATTTTCCCTGCAGAGAGCCGCTAGACCTCATTATATGCAATTTCGATTTTACACGGAATATGCGGAAGAATTTGTCATCCTTCTAGCAGCAGTGAAACGAAAGTCTGTAGAAGAGCGATGCGTTCCTAAGAATCAGAGAAAAAGCGCATGTCCTTCCCGTTATCAATAAGAGTCATCGATCAGATGCGCAAAACTATAGACTCAGGTCCCAGGTTCGAGTCCCGATTCCGGCACACAATTTCACTCTGTCAAAAAGTTTCATATAAGCGCACTCTTCGCTGCAGAGTGAAATTTTCATTCTGGAAACATCCCTTAGGCTGTGGCTAAGTCATGTCTCCACCATATCCTTTCTCCCAGGAACGATAGCGCTGCAAGTTTCGCAGGAGAACTTTGGTGAAGTTTGGAAAGTAGGAGATGAACTGGAAGAAGTAAAGTTGTGACGACGGACCGTGATGCGTGCCGGGATAGCTCAGTTTGAGTCCCATTTCCGCACACAATTTTAATCTGCAAAAAGTTTCGACTTGATAATTCAGTGACAAAATGGTAAGTGATGAGTATGTATGAAAGAAGAGGATTAGAGGGTCGGGGTGGCATTTTAAATGTTAATACATCGTCTGATTCTTGAGTCCTCCCTCAGGAATGGATTTGTGTGTTGTCCTTTGCGTAAGAGTAAATTAGTTTTGTTATTTTTGAGAAGTGTAATTTGGAAGTCTAGTGACCGATGATCTCAGCAGTTTGGTGACTTTGGTCCTTAAGGTTTACAACCGTTTGAACATTTCACTCAAACGGGAAGACCAAATCCTACAGTTGAACCTTACTATTAAGATTTTGATTTCTTAGCTTACGGCAAGACGTATATGATATTATTACTTTCCTAGAATTACTGAAGTTCTGGAATTAGTTAATCTTAAAAGACACACGTTTAAAGAGTACACAATACATTCATAGTTTATGACATGATCTACAATTCATCAAACTTTTAACTCAACCTCATATAAATAAAATACTGGTCTATTATGGCTACCATTCGTCTGGGCCATAGACTTGTTGCCTCCTATATGAAAAGACTCTAATATATTTCAATGGCCTGACTGTCGATTGCTTATTTTCGTGTTTTTCTATGTTCAGCTTACTTCTTTGCGTTCAGATAATAAGAATTCACTTGATGAAAGATTATCAACAAGTACTTATTTAGTAACAAATACTTTATCACTTCGTTTCATATACAATATAGGAAAAATAGCAATGTGTGTCTGTGAGAGAGAGGGAGAGAGAGAGAGAGACAGACAGACAGAAAGAGAGAAAGAGGGAGAGAGAGAGACAGAAAGGGAGAGGGGGAGAGAGAGAGAGTGAGGGAGAGAGAGAGAGAGAGAGAGAGAGAAAGAGAGAGAGAGAGAGAGAGAGAGAGAGAGAGAGAGAGAGAGAGAGAGGGAGGGAGAGAGATTGACATGATGCAAGGCCGAAAGACTAGAAGTAACACAGGACATCTGCAATTGCCCAATCATTATTGTTGCGACTTCACACACACACACAAATTTATACTCACTAATTGTAACACAAATGTATTAGCAAGATGCTTTTCAAAATGCATATCATTTTAATTGTAAACTTAGAAGCTAAGATAGATATATGTAAATAGAAAAATTGCAAGAAACTGCAAAGCTTATATTCTGATATGCTGAGCAGAGAAAAATACATATTTACACAACTAATGTTAAATGACCTTCAGATCAAACTAACTTGGAATAATCCATATTACTATAAAATCCATATAACGTAGTACAATGTCTGCTACCCAACCAAATATTACATGCGGAGAAACTCTTCAAGTCATACGGTAAAGTAAACCAGTACGAGAATGTAATTCTTTGAACGAATTTTTGTTTACAGCTTTCTTATATATTCCGTTAATGAGGAGAGGTAAAATATGCAGTTAAAACGTTGAAATATATCTCAGATTGGATCGTTCCCTTTATCTAGATGGACAGACTGCAGTTGTGATATGAGATAAAAGCCAACGCGTTTGTTGATCCAAATAGGGTACTGTATTGTTGTTTTGAATAGTTTTCTGGTTTTTATTGTTATACTACACTTAGCGCCGTATTCAAAACATAAATTGAATGTGAAAAGCTCTATCAGGTTATCGGCATATCGTTGGGATTTCTCGTTTTCTTCAGTCACTGAAGAGTTCCTTATTGACCAATTTCAAAATAAACAAATATTTAATTCACCACGAGGTATTCTACGTATGGACTAAGGAAACCGAAGTGCATTAAACAAGTCAGAATGCTGATGATGTATATAACGAAAAAAATTGTACCATTTGCATTTAGAATTGCATTCTCAAGAAGAGGGCAAATTTACTACCGCAGTGCTTGACGTAACACGAATCTGCAAGCTACTGAAATAACTCTCCACCTGGCAGCGCATAACGTAGTGAACCTCGGCGACGGCTTATGCGTTTCACGTTTACGCACACGTCACGTTTTAGAGCCCCTGGCTGCCAAAATAAAGCCAGCTTGCACGTAGCTCAGTTCACCATACTTCAAGAGTGCCTCCTTAAACTACAGCATAGGCAGCTCTACCCCATTTCGATCTGAATGGTTCCAGCGACTTCGGTTTACAGCTTCCGTTCCGAATGCGTAAGTGGCAGCCAAGCACGCCGAGTCAAATAGCTCTCCGCTCGAATGAAGAGCAAGTGCGAGAACGTCTCGTAAATCCGTGTTATTATGTTCGCGCATGTAAATCACCGCGATCTGTTCTTTACAGCGTGCGTCGCGGCACGTGTAATCGTACCGTTAGGCGCAGGCGGTAGTCAGTTGTTTATGTAGTGCGAACGGAAAGATAAGGCCAATACATAAAAAAAGAAGAAATACGTAAATTGAATTTTGCGAAGCGGAGCGGTAGGCGGCGATGGCGCCTCGACGCAGTTGTGCGAGCGACGCTCCCAGTTTTATTCACAAAGGAGAGGGAAAGGAATAGGGGGGGGGCGGGAGGGGGGAGCGGGTCTCGAGACGGGGGAGTGAGTACCTCGCCTGCTGCCGGATATAATTAATAAAGCGACGACGTTGGAAGGGAAGGGACGGGAAAGGAATGGGGCCAATGCCTACCGCACGGCGCGTGCTGCGTCTGCGTATTAAAATTAATGGCTCCCTCTTCAAGTGGCGCACGAGAAACACTGTGCACGTCTGCCCTGTTAAGTGCTGCAAGGAAGCAGGTGCGTTGTCGTACAGCTGTCATTGCGGGGTTCTCCAGTGTTGTACAGATTTATTAACACACAATACAGTTCCTCATGTTGGAATTGTTGCAGTGGTTTGCGAACTGAGTGAGGCGAAGACGCCGAAGCTTCAGCTACGACCAGAAAACAGACCAACCAGTATCACTTACTATTTTTAGCACATAAGTAGGAAAATGTGAACATTATATTTGAAACTCAGTATGATTTATACGGAAACTAAATATTTAGCACGTCGAATAAACAGATGTTTTAATGAGTATCGTGTGGTTTCTTTGTTCACAGGAGTGCATTTGTAGGATTCACATTTTATAAAAGACTATGGTCTGCGTCACGTAGGAAAGCCGTTCCTCGCATGGCCCTCAGTTACCGCACTGGCCGCCAATAATATTCATTCTGTAGACGCGTTACTGGCCGCGAGTTACGCAATGTTCCTCCCACAGACGCAATTGTTGGCGTTCGGCCGTAGCTCCTCCTCTTCACGCTTCCCCTATAGCTCCGCGTCTATGCACAGGAGCACATTCCTACACGAAGACAACTATATCTTAAAATCCGGCTTCGTCGGGTACTCTTACATGAACCCATCTCTCTTTCCGTTTTCTCTTTCGTTCCACCCTCTGTTTCCTTCACTCTGTCCATCTCGCCCTCTTCCCTTTCTCTCTCTGTTCCTTATCTCTCCTCTCTCTGTTCATCTCCAGCTACATCTCTCTCTGCTCATCCATGACTTCCCATTTCTGTACAATCACCTCCTCTTCTCTCTCGAACCCCTCTTCTACTTCCCCAGTCCACAGCCTCCTCAATTTGTGAAATATTACACAACTCTCATAACTCCCCTGGTGAACAATGAAGTGGTGTCTAAGTTCACTGAAAGATACCCACCATCTATTCACCTCCTTTCAGCTGTTGTCACCATCTTAATCTCTCATTCTCATCCTCTTCTCTGTCTCTACCCATCTCCTTCTCTACCCTCACTTTGTCCGTCTCCTCCCTCCTCTTTCTGCCCGTTTCCTCCTCCATCCACTCCTCTCCCGTCTATATATATAAAAGCATACATATATGCGCCAAGTGGTATGATGACTGGTCAAATGGTGTCAAAGTCGAAAGGTACCCTCCGCCATGGTTAATTCACTAGCTTGCAGATTATGAAAATCTCCTTCATGGAAACGTACTTTTGTGTGTTAACTTTCGTGATAACCACTGAAACAATTTGGATGTTTGTTGTAACGTACCCTCCGCCATGCTCCTCATTACATTCAGTTCCGTCCAGCTGTTTCTGCGTGTAGAATAACAAACGTGTTAACCCACCGTAAGTAACCCTCAGTATGAACCGTACGGTGGATTCCTAGAGGTATCTCATGCGTTAATTCAGGGAATAAGTTATCTGCATTCCGAGTTTCATACAAATCCGTCCAGATGTTTCAGCGTGAAGAGAGAAAAACATATTAACACATCGTAATGTACTCTCCGCCACGCATCGTACGGTAGCGTACGAGAAGTAGATCATGTACTAATCAGGATATAAGTTATGTGTGTTCCAAATTTCATTTATATCCATCCAGCCACTGCAGCGTAAAGGTGTAAGAAACGATTTAATAGCAAAGCACCATCATTCACGCACAATACGAATTTAATTTTAGTATGTCTGTAACATTCGCGCGGGTGCATGCAATGAGTTGACAATGTCAATCGGATGTACTGTATGGCTGTGCATAAAATACGAACAAAAAGACAAGCAAGCAAAGTAACAAACAATGACATTCATATTTTATAAAAGCTTTGGAGGATGTTTTGGAAGCACGTACTTACCTCGACTTACTTTTGTTAACAGACAATATTTTGAGCAAAATGGAGGTATTGCTAACGGTTATCCTCTGCCTTCCATGGCAGCCAGCCTTTTAATATAAAGACTAGCGAACACAGGAAATACGTTATTCTACAATGGTTCCCATAATACCCCATTCCATCATTTCCATCACCTTAATGCCACTTCATATCTTCTTCTCAGGCTTCTCTCTGTATTAGCAATCGGAAAAGCTGGCGTGCTTGGATACTTATTTATTCGAATAGTCCACCTCCTACTACTCCTCTATCTACTTCTCCTCTCATCCTCCTACTCCATCTACCTTACCTTCCTATTGATCCTTCTGTTTCTTTTTGTCCTTTTTATAATAATTCTTCTCTTTCTCCTTCTTCTTACCTCCTCCCACTCACTGTCAATCTCTTCCTGTTCCCTCTCTCTATTCTTCTCCCCCCTCCCCCCCCCTCCCACTTATCAAAGAAAACCTATATACACCTGCTAAATGAAGTGGAGGAATTTTGGATTAAGTTACGCTCCACCACGTATCTCATAAAAGCTTAAGCCGTTTAGTAATGTTCCTCTTGCTTTGAATGACAGAGTGCAAAATTTCATCAAGATAGAAATGAAACTGTAGGTTTATGTCGGAGCCTGTTTTAAAGTATCCTCTGGTATGCAACGTACGATTTATTATGTAAAAACTGCCGTTCTTTTAGATTTAATGGTTAAGTGTGCAAACGTTTATCGCAGTATGATGAGCACTATGGCAGCGCATAATATACGGAGTTAATCCGAACTGGCGATGCCCATACAAAATTTGCGATTTAATTTTCGATTTTTCTGCTGTTTCACTTGAGTTTTCCCTATTTCTTCCGTTTCATAAACGATGTCCCTATTTCTTCTGTTCATTAACAATGTCTATTTTATAGCGAACAAGACAACAGAAAATAATTCAAATGGGTAAACCCATTTATATTTCAGGGAGACTAACACACAGCAATTGATTTTTATACATTGTGAATTACAGGATAAAACACTAGAACGGAGGTATTGGGAGCTAAGTGCTTTTTGATACAAATGACACCTCTGTCCAATTCTCGCACGGGATAGAAACGCTTCCGTAATTTGCGGGAGAGTTCAACTCCATCCACCCGGATAAATGCTTTAGCATTGACGTGGCAAAAAATTTCGGACCTCTTGATTCGCGATATCTTGGTCCACAGATAATAAGATGGTTCCTTGAGTCACAGTGTATTTAGTAATCTAAGAGCTAATATCTGTCATTAACGTTGAAACCTATCCACTGAATGCGTGGTCGTGTTCCATTATGAGTTTTGAACTATTACAAGGTCAACTTCCATTACTCTAAAGTACTTCTCCACCATTACTTTTGTTTCTATGTACATCAGTTATTTTATTCCTTTATTAATCATCAATGCCCCATAGTTAAATATGTTTCCACCCGTGTGGTTGAACTTGTGTGTTCGTATGAATGTAAGGTTGCATTTAGTATTAACTGACTGCTGCGCAATGGCTTGCAGTCCTGCTTCGCGCGTTAGGCCTCGTTTACTATAGTTGCAAACGCATGGTTTCGTATGTCGTCTGTACTGCCGTCTGCTACGTAGACAGAGACACCCTTACTTGACAAGATGGGGAGGTGGCATGTTCTTAGTGTGGAAACAAGATAATCATAGACCAAAGAGGTAACAGAAGAGACCATTCTGGAACAGCAATAGAGGAAATTATCTCCCTCAGGTATCGAGGGTTGGTAGACAGTAGGCTTTGAACGCACCCTAACGTCCGGTACGCACTGCGCGTGCCCTCTTGCTGCGACCGCCGATGTGAGTATTTCGTCTAATTGTGCTGAGGGGATGGCATGCTGTTAGAACTTTATTTGTGATCAGGCATTCCTGCGTTATACTGAGAGTTTTCCTTAAGCAATTATTTTGCTATGCGGGGCGAAGTGTTTCTCACTTTTCAGAACTGGAGTAATTTAGTGTAAATTTAGTATTTGTGTTTTCAATTTGGTAATCAATTTTCTGTCTTGTTTTCTCAAGTTACAATACATGTGAGTGGCCTTCAGCCTTTGTGTAAACGTAGTATGTTTGAATTCCTTGCTGCTTTTAACTAACATTTTCGTGTGGTGTCTGTTACTGCGAACGTGCTAAATCCTTTCTCGATATTTCTGGATTCATTCCGTCTTTCCTATCTTGGTATAATCGATTGCACAACGTGCTTTTGTAACGGTCATTACTTCAAACTTCAGCCATGCTCTTTTTTGTTACCAGCTTTCTTCTGTCGAATTCTCCCATGTGCTTCACTTGTTTATTACAAATTAATTTCTTTTTGTATATTCTATGTAATTCACCATGTTCATACACCATATGCTACTTAAGGATAGTATGCCTCTGCCTCCCCACACATGAGTTCGTTCATGCATCGTTTACTTTTAAATTGTGCTTGAAGACATCCGCAATCTCGTCAAAACACCACTTACGCTTCGATCTGCAACTACCATGAATTGTTCCGGATTGAGAAAGTGTCGTAATCATTATGCGCGTGTCTGTGTGTGAATGAGTGTGCTTTCTTTATCCCCTGTGTATCTGCAAATATCTTCCCACGTTCCCTTCATATTCAGAAATAGCATAAACCATTTTCTTACGGGCAGTAACTTAATAATTTAATTCACTGTTGTACAAGTTGTGTGCTCCATCATGCTTAATTGGTCTCACCACATTTTTGTTTGTTTATTTATTTGTTTTGAATGTATAATAATCTAAAGTATCGAACTCCTGCTTTAAAATTTCGTGCTCCCCGTGCCATGTTTATTTATCTATTGCTTCTTGTATATTATTTTTGTGTTTGTTAAAACGTTGGCTGCTCCGTTTAGGAGTAAGCCGTTAGATAAATTTCCGTTTTGCAAGAAGTGTGGCCATTAGAAAAGTAATTTGCAGCATCAGTGAGCGTTTAAACTTTCATTTGCGGATCTCTACTGCCAGTGATTTTTCAATAACTGCCGTTGATACAGGTGGAGCCGTATCAGTTCCAGACAACAGCAGAGTTCGTCTCATTGTATTTGTCCAGAACAGATACTTTGAGAAGTAGATTCGAAATGCCTTTCCAACAGCACGCGCCGTATCCAGAGGCAGCCAGAAGAAACACTCAATTCTAAGAGATTTATTTGTCGTCTTATGTTGATGGCTCGATTTTCAAGATCGGTAGTCTATTGAGGAAATTCCTTTGAGACTGTGTCATTGAGCTGGTCGTTCTGTATACACATATGCATATTTACAGTGCAAATCATATTTAAGTTCCTGGCAGAGTGTCACCGAAACTGCTTTCATAATATTTCTCTACCGTTACATTCTCTAATAGAAAGAGAAACATCTGAATCTTTCCGTTTTCGATCTTATTTATCTCATTTTATTACGATGATGATGTCATCCTAAGGATGTGAGTGCTAATAAAATATGTACGTAATCGAAGGAGGAAGTTGTAGATTGAAAATTTGGGAGTCGATTTCGCCACAACGAATAAAGGTTTTCTTTTAATGATTTCCACTCCAACTCGAGAATCACTGGCGTTATACTCTCTCCACTGGATCCCAACAATAAGAAACGAGCTGCCCCTTTGTTAATTTGTCATTTGACCTCTGTCAATCCAGCCCAGTGAGAATCCTATAATACGCAGGAATACTTAAAAACAGGACGGAGTAGGACAGCGCAGTAAGAATTGTTGCATTTTTCTAAGAATGCTTCCTGGTTCGTCTGTCTCACGGTATGTTCTATGCGTTATGTCCTATTTAAGTTATTCGTGACTGTAATTACTAAGTATGTAGTTGATTTTACAGCCTTTTAATTTGGATTGATAGAATGTTTAAAAGAAACATTAACGAATTACGTTAATGCTCATATAGAAGGGTTCACACGTTTTATTATTTAGGATCAATTGCCACATTTCACACCATGCGCAAGAGTTTGCAGTTGCTTTGGATTTTACGGCAAATTTACTAATTGATAAAAGACAACATCGTCCAGAAACAGTGCGATGAGAGCTATTCAGATTAAGTCCTAAACGGTTCGTTGTAACAAGGAACAATGGGAGTCCTGAAACACATGTAGGTAAAGTCGGATGTCACTATGGGTAGGCGTGGAAAACACTATCTACCCCGGTCGACCTTCTCCACGTGTAAGAAAACAATTAATCATAACCTAAGAAATTGGCGTAGAATGTTCGTACACTGAATCCCTTTACTTCGAGGTCGAATATTCAAAATTTAATGAGGTGCCGCTAAGGGTCGCGTTGCTTACTTTTTTTTTTCTTTTTTTTTAAATGTGCAAACTTCTTAATTTTTAACTTGAGCCATATCGCTCGAGACCATCCCCTGACGTTACATCCACATGTAAAAAAGTTTTACTTCTGATGAAGGCTCCCCTAGTGAAGCCGAAACCATTGTAAATATTTTACCAAAACTTCTGCAACCGAAGAGCTGTTTCTCAGGTGATTATTTTATATTAGACACAGTGTTGACTATTGTCTCAGTCAACCAGAAAGGTCGACCGAGTACAATGCATAACATGCAATACGTTAACCGATACTGAGGACAAGATAAAATATTTGTAGGTATTAACTTACACTACGCTCCCGGTCACCTTCAAAATTGAAGGGCACTAGACGACAGTGGTATCACAAAATATTACCACATTCACCTTTTATTCATTTACAGTTTACTAAACTCCACCAGGCTCTTTTCCTCTGATAATAATTCAAATCGCACGTCATACAGAACGTTATTTTCCCAGTTCATGTTACAAACTTCCAGATGCTGCTGATGCGACTCACTTTAAAAAGTTTGTAATGTGACTAGCTAGACTGGGAGTAAAGAACATCGCAATACACCTTTCATAATATTTAAATACCGTAGTTAAGTTTCTAGAAGTTTCAAAATTAGTATAGATTGACATTTTAAAGACTGATGAAGAGAATTGCCTATTGTAAAATGACTTTATAATTTAACTGTTTTTAAAATTTAGGTCATGTGTAAATGGTAATACTGTGAAGGACCAATTAACTTCTCTGCAAATAAATATTATTTGGAGCATATTATTTAAGGAAACAAATTGTTATTTTTATCTTTTAATGGAAGAACTGAATTCATTATTCCAGAATTACCACCTCATTTTAGTGCATTATAGTATATGTTATTTCGAAACTCCACAAATTGTAACTAAATTAATTTTTAACGACTTCAAACAATATAAAATAAATACTCTCATTGCTGATGCAATATAAATAGAAGGTGGCTGCGCCCGTCGAGGCTTCTATGTGATCAATTGTTGACTTATTATCTGTGTCGCTGAACATAATTAATAATCTGGAATTGTGACAAAGTAACATCTGTTGTCTGTGTAAGTTAATTAGCAAATACGGAATACACACATACTGATTACTCCAAGCAGCAAACATATTTCATCCCGGAATCGATTAACTTCGTCAACTGAAAGTAGAGGAGCATTTATATTTACAATTATTACGCACGTTTTTGTGCTTCAATTTAGCTTTAGGTGACGTATACATGAAAAATATGGATTCGTCTCTAATACTTTAAATCTGATTTCCAGGCAATTTATTTGGTTTATGGTACTAGTGCGAAAACACAATGTTCTGTGTAGGAAGTCATGTTTGGTAGTTCTTCTGCACAAGTGGCATCTACTAAATTCCTCTACAACATCTAGAAGTGTACATCATGAATTGAATCGCTCTGTATAACGGAACACAACATACAAACACGAACACTGCAGCCAAGTTCAGGTAAGATGAAGAGGTCAACGATACGTTTATTGTCATCGAGGATGCAGAACTAACATGTAGATGTACGCTCCAATAAATGCAAGCACAATTGTGCGGCTTCCCTTTTGCTAATCTGCCAGTGTCTATAGTTGTTAACAGATTTGTCTTGATTCAGATCACATAATGTCAAAAATAAATAAATAAAAGTAAAGAAAAATAATTAAAGTACTAGGGAAATTAAGGTAGAAAGATACAAGTCAACTGAGCATAGAAAATATATTCAGAGTAAACAGACATATATGAAAATAATGAGTAGCAAAAGAAGGATGAACTATGGACTGAAATGTAAAAGATGGCAAAAGAACAATGCGACCAGGAAGAAAAATTTCTCATGAAGGCGAAGTAGGAAGAATATAAGAAAGAAGTACTGGAAAGACGACAATCCTCACTAAAAGAAATCTACTGGTAATTTAATAATATAATGAGGATAGTTTTCAACTTACCGCAAAGAAGCTCATCGAGCCGACAGTCACATGGGAAAGACAGGCATAAAAGGAGAGTATGCATACCGTATTGTGAAGGAAGTTGAGAATGCGCTTAATGACATAGAAATATGGTTTTATGAGTGTGTCGAGCGATGCCGTACATGAGGGCTGTGATGATTAGTTGATGTTGCTCACCTCATTCTGCAGCACTATTCAGAGAGGAGTTTGGCTACATATCTAATTTTTACAGCAGTCTGATGCTACCGTCTCTTTCACACTAAATCACACAAACTCCGTTTCAGAGAGACTAACAGCTTACTACTGTCAGCTCATGATCTATTTAATGAGGTTGTGAGCTATACTTGTGACTATAGCGCACTTGAGGATGATATGGATTAGTATGCAATGTCATCATTAATTGCTGAAATTCCAATAGGCATGGAGAATATCTGTACCACATTTATATATGGATAAACCGAGTTTTGCGTTATCATAATTTTCAGAAGCATACATGCAGAACTGACAGCGTACAAGAAACTATTCCGCGAAATACTGAAATGCTGTGAAAAATAACACAGACAGAAGAAAGAGTGTTATTAATTGTGAGTTTGCTCTTCAATGTAATAAAACGATAGTGGCTAACATCTCCATGTATAAATATTGGTACGTGAGATCTAAGCATATTATTTATATTCAAACTTTTATTGACATGTGATTCAACAGCCGTAAGATATTTGAGGAAATGCATATTGTAAACCATCAGCTGTTTATTATTTTTCAATCTTCTACCGGTTTTGGTTATAAACCATCTTGACGGAAGAGAACTACACAGACTGATCAAACAGGTACATTATATGCCTCCTTATGCATACTGGCATGCATGTCACACAGTAAAAATAAATAAGACATCACTAGGCGTCAAGTCGTAATTAAAAACATAAAATCAATGCCAGGCTGTGTGATAGTGAACCACGGTCTATTGTAAGATAACCTAACACAACTATTAAACACATCAGTCAAATGATGTGTTTAATAGTTTTGTTAGGTTATCTTACAATAGACCGTGGTTCACCATCACACAGCCTGGCATTGATTTTATGTTTTTAATTAAGACTTGACGCCTAGTGATGTCTTATTTATTTTTACTGTGTGACATGCATGCCAGTATGCATAAGGAGGCATATAATGTACCTGTTTGATCAGTCTGTGTAGTTCTCTTCCGTGAAGATGGTTTATAACCGAAACCGGTAGAATATTGAAAAACAATAAACAGCTGATGGTTTACAGTATACATTTCCTCAAATATTATTTATATGTTTTGTCTCCTGGAAGTCAATTTGGGGTTCTTAATGTTGCTGGTGTGGGTTCTGTGGTGCAGTCGATATCCCTAAAATTTCCTGCTTTGTACCACTCGAGCCACGTGCAGGGCTTTGTAAACCTCATTAAAAAGTACCGAAACACGTAATACAAAGTATGCTTCTTTATTAGGTTGTAATGATACAAATTTCTTATCAAAAATCAGTAAAGCACTGTCCTATTAAGATGAATAGGTCTTCCGTAACAAATATTGCTCAAGAGTGTAACAGAAATTACTCTAAAATGTACAGAAAATGCAACATACTTACAGAGCTCTGGCACCTAACACTTTCAGACGCTTCATACCAATTATATGAATTATAAAATTAATTTAGTAACTGCTACAGGACTATGGATAACAATTCACTACACACATGTCATATCAAGAGAATCACAAAATTCTTTGTGATAATTTCTAAAAAAAACTTTATTGTAGATTTAACTACAAAGCAATTTACTCTTTCCAATAAAATTCAAGAAAGCTGCAAAACATTTTTGTCAGTTAGTGGTATGTCTTATACGCATTACAATTTTTATTAATTTAAAATTTTCAGAAACTACATACCATGGAAGTCGTAGTAACATATCCACGAATACATCGTCATATAATACAATACTCACGATATATGACCACTGTAATTGACAGTCTTCCTTTTTCAGTTACAAATATAAACAAAATATCCCAATAGATATTTTCCTGATTTAATTTCATCGTACATTCAATAGTGGCGTCAAGAACAGAGTAATTATATATGCAGCTGGAAATCTATCAAGCGAAATGGAGAACTTATTAGGGATCAGTGGGTTGCGAAAGTTATTATATTCCAGAATAAAACTTTCGCTCCGCAGCGGAGTGTGCGCTGATATGAAACTTCCTAGCAGAGTAAAATTTTGCGCCGGAACCGGGATTCGAACCAGAGACCTTTCCTTCTCGTGGGAAGCGCTCTAACGACTGAGCTATTCCGGCACGCTTCGCGGTCCGTATTCACAACTTTATATCTATCAGTACCTCGCCACCTACTCTCCAAACTTCGCAGAAGTTCTCCTGCGAAACATGCAGGAATAGCACTCCTGGAAGAAAGGATATGATGGAGACATGGCTTAGCCACAGCCTAAGAGATGTTTCCAGAATGAAACCTTCACTCTGCAACGGAGTGTGCGCTGTGAAACTTCCTGACAGATTAAAATTTAAATCCCGACATGTTAATCCTCCAAGTTTCGAAGGAGAACTTCGTGAAGTTTGGAAAGTAGGAGGCGATGTACTGGCGGATATAAAGTTGTGTGGGCGGACAGTGAAGCGTGCCGGTATAGCTCAGTCGGTACAGCGCTTTCCCGCGAAAGGCATAGGTCCCAGTTTCGAATGCCGGTTCCGGCACACAATTTTAATCTGCCAGGAAGTACTGGGTGTCCACAAAAGGACTCCCTGATTTCAAAACTAAATATCTCGAAAACAAAGATCGATAGAGGAATGCAGTAAACGGTATGTTTATTGTGAATGCTGTAAGGAGTTCACACAGCAGTTTGAAATAATAGTTACAAAAGCTGCTAACAGATGGCGCTGTAATCGCCATACGTAATGCCTGGTATAAATAATGATCCGAAGCCCAGAGTGATCAGTTCCGCTATTGAAATGTGAAAGGAGGTTAGCATACCGAAGTAAGAGATTTAAACCAGGTACTCCACTGAATAACGCGTTTTTATGGTGCTAGAGTACCACAGGTTAGAAGAGAGTCCTACGGCAACAAGGCGAAGTTTTCAAGCACGATTTAATGTACCAAAAAGACCCGATGCGAAAATCATTGGTACGCTCTTCGCAAAATTTCAACGAACAGGCAGCGTAACTGATTATCTAGTGGGGCGTGTTGGCCGCAATCAAACCGCAGTTACACCTGAAAATATCGCCACAGTTTCTGTAATTATTCAGCGAAATCCAATGTCATCCGTCCGTAGAATTGCGTCTGAGACTGGTTTGAAGCGTTCCAGCACGTAGAAAATACTGAGAAAGAGCCTACACATGTTTCCATTCAAAATTCAAACGCACCAGGCCATACCCGTACGTGCTGTGCAACAAAGAGTTGCCTTTGCTAATCAGATGCTCACAATGATTGATAGTGAAGGATTTGATGTTGGATGCATCTAGTTTACAGGTGAAGCATACTTCCATCTGAATGGATACGAGAATAAGCAGAACTGGCGATTTTGGGGTTTCTAAAAGCCATATTGGTGTGAAGCGAAACCCATGTGTTCTCCTAAAGTTACTGTGTGGGCTGCAGTATGCAGCAGAGGCATTATTGACCCTTTTTTCATTCGAGAAACGGTCATTGATGCACGTTATGTTGCAATTTTGGAACAATTTGTCGCCACGCAGCAAGCGTTAGAGGATCGACCAGGTACTGAATGGTTTATGCAAGATGGAGCCCGACAACATCGGACCGGACAAGTGTTTCGCTTTATTGAGGAATACTTTGAGAATCGAGTCATTGCTTTGGAATATCCCAAATTTACTGGCGCAGGCATGGATTGGCCTCCATATTCGCCGGGTTTGACTCCCTGTGACTTTTTTTTTGTGGGGCACAGTGAAAGACATGGTCTACCAGAAGAATCCCGCCACGTTGGACGAGCTTGAATCGGCGATCTCTGAGGCATGTGAATCCATTTCGGTTGAGACACTACGGAATTAGATGGCGAATTTCATTCTTCGTTTGCGCCACCTCTGTAGTGCCAATGGTGAACATTTTGAAACATTGTGATGTGATTGTTTGCAAAGATTGTTTTCATACGATTATTTCAGTTATGTATGCTGATATGAGTTGTACAGCGTACAGTGACATCTGTTAGCAGCTTTTGTAACTATTATTTCAAACTGCTGTATAAACGTCTTACAGCTTTCACAATAAACATACCGTTTACTGCATTCCTCTATCGATCTTTGTTTTCGAGATATTTAATTTTGAAATCAGGGAGCCCTTTTATGGACACCCTGTATGAGCTATTACTTATCCTCACTCGATCCTTCCTGTATTGCAACTATAAATAGATTCAGAACCTATAGTTTGATTAACAGAAAGTTGTAAAATTGATATAATGTGGTAGCACCTAAGCTTACCAGTGTTGAAATGTAAAGGAAGCATTGTCCCATGGAATGTAGGACAGCATCCTGGTTCCCCGCAACTGTGGGCAGCGAAAGCCACGCCGCATGTCCCGAGGGCCGTGCCCCGGATCCTGCTTAATTAGGCCTTTGAGCCGCAGTGGCGTAATTACGCTGACCAACCCGAGATCGCCACTTGTTACACAGCTCGCTGTTAGAAAGGTTCCTAGAAACTAGTACACCGTATTTTTTCCCAGTGTGAAACTATGTTGCCTATCCAAAATCTTATGTGTAAATTAACTGAAGTTTACTGAAGGTGCGCGAAATTTTTGACTCTTTCGACAGATAGTGCAACTGCAGGACTGTTTCAGAATAGCGCCTGTAAGTGTTATACATTACAAGCAACATGGAATTTTTCTCTGCAGAAATAGAAGTTGCGGCGAATATTCAGAAACGTTGATGTATAATTTATGGAGCAACTGTTGTCGACAGGAGTGCAGTTAGTCTAGACACAGAATATAACGGACATTTTGAACTATTACTGGAGTGCTACCTATGACCCTGTGTTGAATGACTTCCAACATAGGCAATGTAATATTTCTTTTTGGTATATGCTTGGCAATTAACCCTTTAATGAGAACCAAGCTGACAGCTCTTCTTTAAGAGAGTGAAATTTTAACTTGCATTTTTCCTTCATGTTTCAAAGTATCAAAATCTTTAAAAATGAGTTCCAGCAATAGCTGTGCCTCAAAACAATATCATTCTTCAGTTGAACTTCAGAAAATTCTGTCAAGATTCTTCTGCTATGTACTTAATGAATTAAAGAAAGTATTTTAAACTTTCAACTCCATATTTATTATTCAAAAAGTCATCTTTTTCGTAAGTACATAGGTATGTGTTATATATCTCACAACAGATTTCAGTCTTGGAATGGATTACAAAATCAACAACAACCATAGCATCCATCATGACACAAATTCTTCCTTGGAATACTAAATTTCTTTGGCTGGGTAGACATAATATCTGATGCCACCGCCTCGAGAATCTGAAACATGCAGATTCTGGCGGCAGCTACTGTTCCTACCATGCCTAATTAATTTACTAAATAAATTTATAAATATTTGGGTATCTCAAGGTATTGAAGAAGTGGGAAAAAGTGGCTTGTACCACTACAATTTTCAGCACCTTCGGTTATTATTTACAGCCCTGTGACATTTTAATATCTGACTGCAATAACAAGTAGATTTGTATTTTTCCTGACTTAAAAATCTGTTATGAAAATTCATATGCTATTTTAAAACAAAAGTGTAAAAATATAAATATGTAAAAATGCATTGTCATTGTCATTTATGTGTGTCTGCTGAAACTGCTTCTTTAGGAAATATTATCCTTGTAAGCATTTACAGGAGGAGAAAGTGACATGAATAGTATCACATGTCGAAAAGTGTGTGTTTGGACTGAGATGTATGACTGCAGATTTAATTATCGAGCTGTAATTGTTCAGAATATGCACAGGCTATTACTTGAGTGACCAGTCAGAAAGCAATAGTGGCCTCGTCAAAAAGAAACGTAATCGACTAGTGATACGTGTTTTCATTGACAGTGAATTATATCTCCTCAACCGGATGTCGTTCAGATTGGAATTGGGCAGTTATAGGTTTTGAATGAACGTCACTTAAATTGATCTGTAACAGGGCCAAAATTATATTCTATGAGGGGAAATTAACATAATGAAACAGCCGACTTGTTGTTTGGAAGCGTGACCACTCTGTCGTCCTGCAATATTGAAACCAGCTTATACATTCCCACTATCAAAGGTTTTCAGCGTGTTCTATCAGACGACGCGAAAGGTGAAGTCGAGAAAACTCATTTATATCTTATTAATTAAGTGGTTGAGGGACGAGAATTTATCCACTATCTTGCAGCATATCAGCCACCAACGATACAAAAGACCGACGACTCCTGAGACTACGTAATGGTCATCACGAGGTAAGAAGAACGTGATGCTCTATAGCTCTATCCCGCCGTAAACAATCCACCGCCATTGGTGTTGTGAAACCGAACAGAAAGAAAAGTTGTCAATACTAGTAGTTTCTGTCCTCATCTTTTACTCCCAGTTACAGTTCACACTGCGGTAATATTCCCACCAAAATACTAATTAACATGGTATTAACTTGTGAATTCTTATGACACCATGACTCAGACTTCGGTATTACAATTCACTTCACTAACTTGTTCAGATATAACGCTTGACAACAAAATTCTGTTAATTTAGACACTGTATAAGTGTTCGGAAAATATGTTAGAAATATCAACTCTGCATCCCTATTCAGACTGCAATGGCAATTATGGATTTTGGTCCTTTATTTGCTTTAAAAGCAATAACCAGCTCTGCTACCGTTGTGGGAGTTTCTGATCTGGCTGCAGTGCGTCTGACAAATACATTCCAGACATCTCAATAGGGGTTTGAGTATGGTGAACAAGCTGGCCACTTCATTTGTTCAATTCCCCCAGCTTCAAGCGCGCTGTCCACCAGTCAGCTATATGAGGTCGATCGTTAACGTCCACCAGAAAGAACACTTTTCCGTTGGTACAATATAGGGCAAAACAAAATGTTGAAGGATGACGTTTCTATACCTCTTAATGCGCCAATGACAAAGAGATCCGTACGTCCGCCATTGCAGGCTTCTGCAGACACCGTTCGTCTTTCATCATAATATGGTGATGTTTCCTGCAAATAAGAACGGTTGTTACGATTTCCAAGTTCTCCGCAGATGATAGAACGACGATTGCCCGGCTGAACGTAAAATCTTCATTCATATGTGAACTGAAACCGGCGCCATTCGTTAAGACTCCAATCCTGAAGTTAATCTGCCCAGTTTCTGTGAGTATAACGGTGTCGTGGTTTTAATGGGAGAAACATCATAGGCCTCCGTCGTAGAGTCCACATTTCCGAAGGCGATATCGGAATGTTTGTATTCACATTGCGCGTCATGCTGGTACTTGGAGGGTTCGCTGCTGCTGATTTGCATTCAGCCTCCTATCTCGACGGGCTTTTAACCTAAGACATCGGTCTTTTTTTGGTAATGTTACCCGTGGCCGACTCGGCTCTTCCTTCTTTTAACGTTTCCTATCTTTTGAAATCTCGTCTAGGTCGTGGAAATCACAGTTTGAGACATTCCACCTCCCTTTGAGTGTGTCGCGCTTCCCTATGGCTCTCCATGCTATAGCTACAGATAAGTCACGTTGGTGTATCATTCCACTACATGTTCACTACGCTGTCTAAAACCAACTGCTTGTGAAATTAGTTTGGTAATGGAAACACAACGCTAGTACGCTCTGCAGAAACTTTATGTTATTACCACTATCTAGGTTGCCGTAATGTTGTGAGCATTCCGTAGAACCGACAGAAAAGACGTCGAACCATTTTAGTTAATTCTGAGGATGACCATAGATCAGAACGTAGATATCTCAACTGTCTTCACCAGTATATCACAAGTAGGGGGTGTACTCTACCGCCGGAGAATAGATCAGATCTGATATTACAAGGCATCGCAACAACTTATTTCACCTCAGTGTGTAACTCGTATGTCACAGTAGGCTTAACAGATCCCCTCGTCTACTACAAATCCCTCCAGGTCCTTTAACGACACGCCTTCCGTATCGCATACCGTATCCGTCTCCCTATTCCCACGCGTATCCTCAAAGACCTTATTCCTTTTCCCCCACCTTCGAAAGTTCCTGGAGCACATCCGGATTCTTTACAAGATCCGAAAAATAAAGTTCCGTAACACACTGGTTTCTCCCCTCTTCTTGATACCCAGGTCTCTGCCGCGCAGATACATATTCATCCCTCCCTACACCTCCAACTGTCCGAGGATAATTTTCGCCGCCTCCCCCTACCGGATGACTCCATCCGCCCAATATCTATTCTTCCTCCCAGCCTTGATCCTCCCACCTTCCCCATAAATGACGTGACCCCTTACTCTCTCTCCGCCTCCCTTCCCGCTTTCCTACCCCGCTTGGCTTCCCAACCCTCTCCTATGAAGTCCTTACGCCCTCCTCTAAGAACCGGCCCCTTTCCCTCCTCTCCCCCTCATGCCACCTCTCCTCCTCGCAGTTTTCTTCACATGCTACGTGTTGTGTCCTGTGTCATGCTGTGCTATTTCCGTTTTCACAACCGCCGAAAAGGCAGAACAAGTGTTACGTCCATGTATTTTAAAAAGTCTCAGCTTGTATAGCCGTCAAGATTTTACAGAGTGTCTTCAGTGTATTTTAACCAGCGTTCATTGTTTTTAATACGAATATCATGCATATCTCCAGCATGAAACTTTCACTCTGCAGCCGAGAGTGCGCTGATATGAAACTTCCTGGTACTCGAATCTGGGGCCTTTGCCTTTTGCGGTCAACCGCTCTAGCACTGAGCTATCCCGATACGACTCACGGTCCGTCCTCATAACTTTACTTCTGCCAGTACCTCGCATGCTACTTTCCAAACTTCAAAGAAGTTCTGCGAGATTTGCATGCTATCATTCCTGGAGGAAAACATATGGTGGAGATATGGCTTTGCCACAGCATAAAGGATTGAACTGATATAAAACTTCCTGGCAGATTAAAATTGTGTGTCGGAACCGGGACTCGAACCTGGGACCTTTGTCTTCCGCGGGCAAGTGCTCTACAATTTTTTTTTCGTTACTCTCTACAAAAGAAGGTACATAATCTGTTTCCGTCAGCGAAGTCACTGCATAGAAACTAGCATTAACCAGGGAAACTTCAAAATTTATTTGGGAAATAAATTTGTAAACTTTGTCCCTCATTATCTCTTAATTGATTAATTGATTTTGTGTTCCTTTCATTTTCTCCTTACTTCAATCTCAGCATATCGATAGCACTCAAGGCTTGTTTTGTATTTTTTTGTATAGCGTATGGGACTTAACTACGGGATCACCAGTCCCTAATCTTACAAACTACTTATGAACTAGCTAACACTAAGGACGGCACAAATATCCATGCCCGAGTTGGGATTCGAACCCCCGACCGCAGTGGCCGTGCAGACCCTGACTGATGCGCCGCAGTCCCCTCGGCCACCGCGGCCGCATCTCAAGGCTCGTCTTCTCGATGTTTGCTTTATTATGTTTCCCCAAGCAGTATGCCTGGTCTCGTTTTCATGATTTTCCATTTGTCATCCTACGTTCTCTGAATTTGTCGTCTTGTAGCTCTGAGTGCGCCAGTCACCGAAAATCGCGCATGTCCTGGTGATGTGCAGGGATATCAAGTTCCTTTTTTTCCCCTAAATACTGGAGATGAATTTCTTTCGAAAGTAAAAATATAAAAGGGAGGTAACTCAACCCCTTTCCGTCGAGGTTAGGTAATATTAAACAAACTATCTTCTTAAGTAATTGAAGAAAATGGATCTAAATGAAACAGTAATAGGTAAACGGTGACATACTTTGAATATTGGATGCCGCACATCCCTTTATTTCTACATTCGTCTTTCCTCGTCCTTTGTTTGTTTCTCTTTTTTCCCCTTTTTGTTCTTTCTTCCCTCATATCCTCGTTATTTGTAGTGCCGTGATATAATACTCAAATCTTTTCCTATAGTTAGGACCCTTCTCCAAGAGTTGGGCTCTTGTGGCCAGGTACACTATATTGCCAAAGTATGAGGCCTTGTCTCGTGAAGTGGTTATGTAGTATAGTGTATGCCCTACTAACCACGTCCAAGTGTTTTTCTTCCTGATTGGGTACTAATTTCCGTCAGGTTTCAGTACCGAGATGAGAGGACTGTGTTGCTATGCTGTTCTGCAAATTGGAAGCACATTTTTTCTGCACCAATCCCATATAAGTTTATTTTCTCCACACACAAGTCCGTATTGCAAGGTGTCGATGAAATGGCACTCCCTGCATTTTCATTGAGCTATCCCGACAACGTGTAAGTTACCAGAGAGTTCTGAGTGAGGAATGTCACGTGACATCTCCTAACGGCGGGTTTTCGTTAATTCAATAGAGGGAGTCAAATTTCCGTTATTTTTGCAAATATGTCCCAAACGATACGAGATATGAAAAAAAACCTAAGGGAGCTAAGTTGTAGAGAATTTTCTCCTCTACCAATTAGGTTATTCAATTTTAGTATCAGATGACCGGTTCGTTTGCAATTACAATTATATTACAAACGGCTTTTTTAGGTATTACTACCGTATTTTTTGTCCGAAAAATTTGAAAAAAAGGAGGTTCTGGTCTCTGGCGGCGTTCAATCATGTCTCTAAAATTTGGTGCTGATTGGTTGAACGGTTCGTCATAAAACAGGGAACACGTTACGGGCAGACAGACAGACAGACATCCCAAAATCGCCGTTATTTTTGCAAATATCTTTGAAACGCTACGCGATAGAGAATTTTCTCCTCTGCAAATTAGGTTATTCAATTTTCGTGTCAGATGGATATTTCAGCCGTTATTTTCATTTAAATTTCGAGCTGTCAAAAGACGATCGCAAAGGCCCACTTTTAGTATTACTACCATAACCTAAAGTGGGCCAATAGGCCTAACAGGAGCGACTTCATGAACGTTAGAATGTATTCTGTAAGTAGTATGTTTTGTATCATAAATTCGTTTTATAGCACTAACGTCTGGGTAAACTACTAAAGCCCGCAATTCCACTTGGGTGATGCGATTACTATGCAGGCAGCTTTGAGCGGCTGCGGAGTGAGCAACACGGGCAGTAACGCGGCCACTAATCGGAACGGCGCTCCTCAGTGAAACCGCAGCGGGGAGCCATCGGCCGCAGTGCCGGGATTCCGCTGATACCGCCCAACGACCCACTCGTCGGAGTTGGCGTAATCCGGATAGTGGTCGTTCGGCGCGCAGCGCAGCCTCCGGAACGCCGCGTTCACTTGTTGCCGCCTTCCGCCTACCAATCAATCTGTTACGACTCGACACGCAACTACGTCCTGTACACTGCGCAACCGCGCTCGTTACGAAACGGCAGACGGTAGTTATTCTGTTTGTTTATGGGCTAAGTTGAGTTTCAATAAATTGCGGGATTTTTGTCAGCTGTTACTGAAAAGGGACATCTTCGATCACTAACGCTCAGGAACGGAGGGTATCATAGATAACACTCGATCACAAAACGACATTGTGCTGCGTCATTTTCATGTAAAAATTTGAATTCTGCAAAAAGGAATGTATTAATCCATTGGCGGACTAAGGCTGTTGGAGGCCCGGAACGGCGGCGATACAAAATAGGGCCCCTCCGTCCAATTGGAAATACATATATTACTGGAAAAAAGAATTGTAGGCCCCCCAGGACGAGAGGCATGGGACAGTCTAAATAAAATAGCTTTTTAAGATTTGGAGGCCACAGCGGAACAAAACGGCAAACTCGCGCGCTCGAAAAAAGAAAAAAAAGTAATAATAATAATAATAATAAATTAACAATTAATTTTTATCTATATGAAAGCGAAAGGATACCTCATTCATTCACTCACTCACTCATTGACTAACCACGAAATCTCAAAAACTATTTCACCTATGAACCTGAAATTAGGCAGGAATGTAGGTACAGGTAGAAGACGTCAGCTAAGAAAGGTTTTTGCTATAGTTTAGATGTTATGTCATAAACAATGCAAACCTCCCAGTCTTGCGGCATCCGATAGTGTGAATTTATCAGTACATTATTTAAGAAGGAGAGCACTTAGCGATTTGCAACAAACTTTAAACATAATTTCATACCTTTAGGAAAATTTTTCTCGCTGACAACCCCAGCGAAAGATTGTCGCTTGCAACTTTTGCGGCGTTCATGCCGTAAAATTTTTGCATTTCGCATGACGCTACGATTTATTACTCGTACAATATTAATTGTATTCGCGAGAAATGTTACAGACAGTATACACACATACCACTGAAATCATGTTCGAAATTTTATCATAGTGCGACACACAGTTCACGAGATATGACGTCATAAACTATGAGGTGCGGGAAAAACTGCTACATCCCGCGACAATATTGCACACTTCGTCCTAAACCACTAGACCAAATTTGATACACATACTCCTTACCGTAACCGTTCCTGCAGGCTTAAGAATTACATACGACATATGGTTCAGGAGAATGACGTCATAAGCAATAGGAATCACAAGAAAACTGCATAATGTAACGAGAAAATTCATACACTGTATGAGAATGAGAGTGCTTAGGGACTTGCAACAAACTTTAGAGCATATGTATACAGATGGTACGTAGCGCTGGAGAGCATTTCTAGGCATCTCGAATCGAAATATTAACAGAGCAGGATCGCGCAGTGGTAACACACTGGACTCGCATTCTGGAGGATGGTGGGTCAAATCCACCTCCGGCCATCCTGATTTAGGTTTTTCGCGATTTCCTTAAATCGCTCCAGGAAAATTACGCAATCACTACATCTACATCCATACTCCGCAAGCCATCCGACGGTGTGTGGCGGAGGGTACCTTGAGTACCACTATAGGTTCTCACTTCTCGTCCAATCATGTATTGATCGCGGAAAGAAAGATTGTCAGTATGCCTCTGTGTGGGCTCTAATCTCTCTGATTTTATCCTCATGATCTCGTTGCGAGATATACGTAGGAGGAAGCAATATACTGGTAGACTCATCGGTAAAGGTACGTTCTCCAAACGTTGACAAAACCACGTAGCGAGCGACAGAGCGTCTTTTCTGCAGAGTCTTCCACTGGAGTTTATCGATCATATTCGTAACGCTTTCGCGATTATTGGATGATTCTGTAACGAAGCGCGCTGCTCTCCGTTGGATCTTCTCTACTTCCTCTATAACCGCCGCTGGTACGGATCCCAGACCGATGAGCAGTATTCAAGCAGTGGGCGAACAAGTGTACCGTAACCTACTTCCCTTTGTTTTCGTACTGCATTTCCTTAGGATTCTTCCAATGAATCTAGTCTCTGCTTTACCGAAGATTGATTTTATATGGTTGTTCCATTTTAAATAATTCTAATGCCTACTCGCAGATAATTTATGGAATTGTTGTTCACATTGTGAAAAGTGAACTTACATCTTTTGTTCTCACAGCCGTGTTGGCCTTTGATGCGTGGTTTAATATATGCCCACAAATTGTAAGAATTTTTTTTTTTTTTTTTTTTTTTTTTTTTTTTTTTTTTTTTTTTTTTGCTTTCATATAGAGGGCGAATCATCTAGAAAGTGAATTGCAAAAATTTCTGAATTGGAACGTTCTACTGATCTGTGATTATCACAAGTTGGATTGGTAGTTAGGGTATCATATTGTTATCTAATATAACACACAGAAAGATAACTTTTAAATGGAACAATGCTTATTGACAATGAGCAAATAATAATGGTTTGGCTGCTGTTGCAGTTGATCCTTACGACAGTTCCCTCACAATCACCCGATGAAGTGGCAAGAGTTAGACAAGTGTCCTACGCACTCCCCATCGACAATCACAATTGTCTCCATCAATTTGAAAATGGTGTTTCCTTCTCTACTCGAGATTACAACAGAATAATCCAGATAGATAATTAATCTTCTGTAATTTGTGGCAGTAAGTTACAGACATCCGGTAGTTCATCCGAAGTTTGATGATACGATATGTGTTTTATTTAGTACTGAAGTCACATTAATAAATCATGGTCAGGTAAACCACCTACACATGCATTGTTTGTCAATTGAAATTCGTGTTTGTTTAGTCAAGTGGATCTCCAGAGTCCATGCAGTGTAATTATTTAGTGCGGGAAAATTAACTATTATCGCATAAGCTACTCCTTATAGACGACTAACTGAAAACCCGGCTTTGCCCAGGTGTTTATTTACTTATTCAAGCCTTGAGTCAGTATTTCTGCTATCCTTCTCTGTATCCATCTCCTGTTTTCTAATAACATGCTATACTTAACAGAGAATATATGGCCGGCCGCGGTGGCCGAGGGGACTGAGGCGCTTCAGTCACAGTCTGCACGGCCACTACGGTCATGGGTTCGAATACCCCCTCGAGCATGGATATTTGTGCCGTCCTTAGTCTTACTAAGTTCATAAGTAATTTGTAAGTTTAGGGACTGATGACCCCGTAGTTAAGTCCCATAGACTATACAAACATTTGAACATTTTGAGAGAATATATAAAAATTAAATGCAGTATCCAAACATAGAAGTCTCAGTGGAAACAGCAGTCTCTTGAAGTTAAAATCTTGATCTGTCGCAAATAATGCGTACTCGTATGTACAATGTTTCATTCTCTTCCTTTCCTTGTAGCTCTACAGAAGTCTACTGCTTTCACCTGCAGCCGTGTGCGGTTCACGGTTCAAAGTGGTCAGGAGCAGTCAGCTTTAAGGAATTTTCTTAAGTTGACTGGATACAGGAATGTCTTATTGGTAAATACGTAACTGTATTAATGCGAGTTGCATGATGGACAGGTTTTTACCTATCGCAGTATATAAGATCTCATATTTATTGAATTATATGTTGTAGATTTGTATAACTTTGCAGTTATATATTCGTTTGTATAAGTTCTTTACATCGATAAAATCCGTTGCGAACAGAGTTAGCCGCCGTGGAGTAGCCGAGCGGTCTACAGCGCCTCGCTGCGGAGCGCGCGGTTGCTCGACGTGGAGGTTCGAGTCCTCCCTGGGGCATGTGTGTGTGTGTGTGTGTGTGTGTGTGTGTGTGTGTGTGTTTGTCCTTAGGTTAGTTTACTCTAGTTTGTAAATTACGGACTGATGACTACGTAGATTGGTCCGACAGATTTACAAACATTTGACAATTTTTGAACAGAGTTAGTTGTAACGAAGGAGTGGATTTAAACCTGATGCTTGATGGGGCGGTTTTCCATGAACTTCATTGTTTATGTCCTTACATCTCATGAACTGTGTGCCGTACTGTGATACAATTTCAAAATTACATTCAGCTGTATGTGTGTATACTATCTGTAAAATTTCCTGGAACTACATTTTGTAGTGTAGAAACTATAAACTGTAACGTCATACCGAATGCCGTAGTTTTGGTCCACGAACAGCGAAGAAACGTTTATTGTTTCAGTATTTTGATGTGATCGTCAGCGTGAAAAAGTTTAACAATTATGTTTAAGGTTTGTAGTATGTCGCCAAGTACTGTCATTCACATACGGTGTATTCTTAGTCTTGTCGCATTATGTGGCAGTTTGATGTAACTTCTATTGTTTATGACGTTATATTTTCTGAACGATATGGTTTATACCCCTTCAGCAATTTTTACCTAACGATAAGGAGGATTGCGTTGAAATCGGGCGAATGGATTAGAATTAAATGTGCAGCATTGCAGAAGTTAATCATGCATCTTATTGTTAATGACATATATAGTGAACTCTGTGTAGTCCGTAATCCTTACATATACGGCAACCGTCCTCACGGATTTAAGCTTACGTGTCCAAAATTTCATAAAGACTGGAACAAAACTGTAGATTTGTATGCAACACGTACACATAATCAAACAAACGGACACTCTGCGTGACATATAAAGAAACGTCTGCTTCGTTTTCAGGAAGACTAGGTCGAAATTGCGGTACCAAAATGATGGCTGTCCAGCCCATTCTCACGGATTACTAAAGCGTATCTCAAGGATTTGTCTAGTAATAAATACCAACTACACCAGATCATATGCAACGACATGTGAGTGCAGCTTGCTTGGCCGTCCCCGCCACGCAAGAATGGCCGTGAGGTTCAGGGCGTTACAAAAATGTTCAAATATTTGTTGAGCTTATGGGACTCAACTAACAGGTCATCAGTCATTAAACTTACAAACTACTTATGAACTACCTAACACTAAGGACGACAAAAATATCCATGTCCGAGGGAGCATCTGAACCCCCGAGCGTAGTGGCCGTGCAGAACGTGACTGGCGTGCCGGAGACCGATCGTTCACTGCGGCCAGCTAGGGCGGTTCGTTGAAAGGTATCTGTTTTAAGCGAGCCGAATAAAACTTGTCCCATGTAAGCCATCAGTTCTAAGTGTGCTGAATAAAAACTGAATATTTACTTTAAATAAAACTTGAACTAAAATGGGTATATTTTACATTGTAAAGAGACAACTCCTTTGAAATATAAAACAATTGTATTTAATAAGTCCATAATCACATTTTGGCAGAAGTTCCGGCCGCGGTGGCCGAGCGTTCTGCGGCGAGATGGTCACAGTCTGCACTGACACTATGGTTGGGGGTTCGAATCCCCCCTCGGGCATGGATATTTCTGTCGTCCTTAGTATTAGGTAGTTCATAAGTAGTTTGTAAGTTTAGGGAATGATGACCCCTTAGTTGAGTCCCATTTTTTTGGGGGGGGGGCGGGGGAAGTATCAGAACGTCAGAATGATTGATCTGTTTCGTCTAATTTTATGGCCCTATACTTGCAAGTTGGATAACGCGTTCATTCTCTCGAAAGTACACAGGAACAATAGCAGCAAAGCCAGCGGCAGCGGTCGAAATCTTGAATAAATAGATAATTCCTGTATGGAAAATGCAATGTGGCGCAAAGTAAACCATGTTCACTGAAAAAAGCATTAACATATAATAAGAAATATAGAGAGGAAAGAGAAAACTAACTACTGGTTAGTGCTGGTTTAGAAGTCCGCAGCTTACAAACTAAATGTTTGTAAATCCATCAGACCAAACTGCTTGGTCATCAGCCCATAGCTTAAAAACTACTGAAAGGTAAACTAACCTAAGGACTACACACACACACCATACCCGAGGGAGGACTCGAACCCCCGACGGCGAACGGCCGTACGCAGTGCAGCACTGAGTCCCAGCGCGCACGGCTAATCCGCCGCTGCCTACTACATGAATTAAATGATGTAGAGTGACACATCTTTAGTTTTAAAAAAGAGTTTTATGTTGTCTTTTAAGCAAAATTTTTTATACTTACAAAATAAATCAAATAATGACATTAAGACTTCTTTTCAATAATTTACAATTGAGCCGTGGGCTCGTTGTCTTTCACCGACTGGAAGTATCCGAGCGGTCTGGAGCGCTACGTTACGGATCGCGCGGCCTCCCGCGTTGGAGGTTCGAATGCTCCCTCGGGCATAGATGTGTGTGTCGTCCACAGGTTAGTTTAAGTTAGTTTAAATAGTTTGTAAGTGTAGGGACTGATGACCAATGTAGTTTGTTCCCATAGAATTACAAACATTTGAACATTTTTAACATTTGCTTGTTGTCTTTGAATTGAGCGTGATGATTCACATGTGTTTGCCCTCTTCAGTGATTCCTGTGCAACCAGTGTTGACACATGTACTGTAGAACTAATGATATTTTCAACTTCATCATCAATGTTAGTATACAATTATTCCATGAAAAATGTCCTGAAAGGATATAGATAAACCATATAAGATATGACATTGTAAAGAAATATAGGATATCAGAAGATGACGTCTGTGAACGTAAAACCTGTCATCCATAAATAAAAAACACTATCTTGGCTGGAAACTTGTGTAAATTCTAGTAATGATTGAAGAGGACAATAATTGAGCGTGTAAATTTCTTGAAAACACAAGCAAACTGCTTGGTTATTTGTAGACTATTTATTTTTATCAGTTTGTATGAGTGACTGTGCGAATGTGTGTGCAGAACAGTTTTCTTCTTCAGTACGGACCTGGCAGTGAGTTTTGTGATATGATCACTAAGGTAAGTAATAACTCATTCATTAAGAAAAGATTTTTCATTATTTCGTATGTTCCTCGAGACCTGCTACAACAATCTTGTATTTTTTATTGCACTGAGGCCTGGTTTTCAATTGAGCTTTTTATGGCCGAATATTACTGTAGATCTTTCACAGTGCAGATGTGGACTGTTCAATCAGTAAAGGTCAGCGACTTTGCACCGTCGCTACCAGTCCATTCAATAAAGATCGCGTTGTAACAGAAATTTCCATTTCCACACTATCCACGCTGCAACGACTATGAGGTGATTCACCCCGTATAATGCGGACACTGACTTGTTAATAGACGTTAAATAAAGCGGTGAATCATTGGAAAACCGACGTGGAAGCTCTGAATCACTTCCCACGGACCGTATTTTAAGATCTCGGTGGCCAAATGAACGCAGGCAGGCGGCTGCGGCGGACCCCACCGCTGAACGCAGCTGTGGCGGCTGATGGGGCAGGCAGCAGCCCAATTGGGTCCGACACGGAATATCGACTGCCGCCCCCGTGTAACCTGCAGGCGCTCTCATTTACAAGCTCCGCCGCGAAACGTTTCCGTGACAGAAACGCAGGCCCCGCGAAATGAATTGCAAATGTGGCGACAGCTGGCTAGTCTGTGCGTTTTGCTCGTTTTATCTTACAGAAAAACATTGTTTTCCCTCACAGAATACTGTTATTGAAAACAGATTCACGACTATCTCTACACTGAAAAACTGTCTAAAGTAGAAAAACATCGTTTTTGTTATTGTCAAAAAAAAAAAAAAAAAAAAAAAAAAAAAAAAAAAAAAAAAAAAAAAAAAAAAGCTTGAATGTCTTTGGTTATTTGCGATTAATCTACTATGGTCGTCAGTCCACATTCTTACAAAATACTTAAACACACACACACACAATGTCCCAGGGAGAACTTGAACCTCTGACGCGACAGGACGCACGATAAGTAAATCGCCACCGGCTGCCGTGGCCGAGGGGACTGAGGCACTCCAGTCACGGTCTGCACGGCCACTACGGTCGGGGGTTCGAATCCCTCCTCGGGCATGGATATTTGTGCCGTCTTTAGTCTTAGTTAGTTAATAAGTAGTTTGTAAGTTTAGGGACTGATAATCCCGTAGTTGAGTCCCATAGACTATACAAACATTTGAACATTTTTTTTCCGTAAATCGCCGCAGCATACCAAACTGCCCTCGATGAGTGACTTTTCAAGACTGGAGACGGAGATTCGTCAAATTTTTCATGTTAAATATTACAGTCTCATAAATCAAGAACACAATAAACTGAATCTTTTATTTCGTATGTGATTACCAGTGTCGTCTTTAGCGAGACATCTTCAGAACAGTAAAATTCTATAAGGGTTTAACAAATTATTAAAGTACTAGAGAACCCGTGCAAGTACTACGCACGGTTAGTGGAATGACAAAGAAGCTGCGAAAAGATGGAAGTAAAGTTGAATGTTCACGCATTGCTTTCTTCAGAATAAATCAAAGAAAGTGTTTAAAAGTGCAAATCAAAGAGATTCATCCGCTGAGTGTTGCTAGGTCAAAAAGAACTGCGTACTTTAATTACAACTGAAGCTATCGTAAAACAAACCGAAGAAAACATTCAATGCAAGGACGGAAAGATACCGTAGTTAATTAAAATAAGGGATTGGGAGACCTAATTCTGATATTTGATGACAAATCTACGAATGAGTACCTTTCGTTTAAATCAAAAATGAAGGAAATCAATCGGATAGAACGACCTGACCGACTAACTTTAGTTAACTGCAAGGACAACCCCATACAGGATATCGTGTTTGAGAGTAAAAAAAGTAAGGTGACAGTTACGTAAATTCTGATACTTGATGACAAATCTGTAGATTAATATCTTTCGTTTAAAACAAAACTGAAGGAAGTCGGCCAAGTAGTATCGTCAGGCCCACTGATTTTAGTTTTCGTAGATTCTTTTAATATATAAGATTTCTTTCCGTAACATTCGTAAAGAATTCACAAATCAATTTATTGTTTATTTGAAGAGGGGCAGCAGTCTTTTCAGTAGTTACAGGGGCAACCGTCTGGATGATTGACTGAGCTGGCCTTGCCACATAGCTACTGCGAACGGCTGAAAGCAAGGTGAAACTACAGCCGTTACCTTTCCCGAGGACATGCAGCTCTACTGTATGAACATATGATGATGGAATCCTCTCGGGTAAAATATTCCGGAGGTAAAATAGTCCCCCATTCGGATCTCCGGGCGGGGACTACTCAGGAGGATGTGATCATAAGGAAAGACAATACTGGCATTCTACGGGTCGGAGCGTGGAATGTTAGATCCCTTAATCGAGTAGGAAAATTAGAAAATTTAAAAAGGTAAATGGATAGGTTGAAGTTAGATGTAGTGGGGATTAGTGAAGTTCGGTGGCAGGATGAACAGGACTTCTGGTCAGGTGAGTACAGGATTATAAATACAAAATCAATTGGGGGTATCACAGGAGTAGGATTGATAATGAATAAGAAAATAGGAATGCGGGTAAACTACTATGACCATCACAGTGATCGCATTATCATTGTCAAGATAGATACGAAGCCAACACCGACAACAATAGTACAGGTTTATATGCCAACTAGCTCTGCCGATGATGAGATCGAAGAAATATATGAGGAGCTAAAGGAAATTATTCAGAGAGTTAAGGGAGAGGAAAACTTAATTGTGATGGGAGACTGGAATTCGGTAGTAGGAAAAGGAAGAGAAGGAAAAATAATAGGTGAATATGTACTGGACAGGAGGAATGAAAGAGGAAGTCGCCTGGTAGAATTTTGCACAGAACATGATTTAATCGTAACAAACACGTGGTTTAAGAATTACAAAAGAAGGTTGTAAACGTGGAAGAGACCAGGAGACACCGGAAGGTATCAGATAGATTTTTTAATGGTAAGACATAGATTTCGGAATCAGGTTCTACAATGTAAGACATACCCAGGGGCAGATATAGACTCTGACCATAACTTGTTGGTTATGAACTGTAGGCTGAAACTAAAAAAACTACAAAAAGGTAGGAAAACAAGAAGATGGGACCTGGGTAAATTGAAGGAACCTGAAGTTCTTAAGAATTTTAGAGGGAGCTTTAGGCAACAATTGACAGAAACAGGGGAAAATAAAATAGTAGAGGAGGAATGGGTAAAATTGAGAGATGAAATAGTGAAGGTAGCAGAGGACAAAATAGGTAGGAAGGCAAGACCTACAAGAAATCCTTGGATATCTCAGGAGATACTAAATTTAATCGATGAAAGGAGAAAATATAAAAATGCAGTAAATGAAACAGGCAAAATGGAGTACAGACGACAAAGAAATGAGATTGACAGGAAGTGCAAAATGGCTAAGCAGGAGTGGCTAGAAGGCAAATGCAAGGATGTAGAAGAATGTATAAATGGGGGAAAAATAGATACAGCTTACAGGAAAATAAAAGAAACATTTGGAGATAAGAAAAACAGCTCTATGAATATCAAGGACACTGATGGAAAACCAGTTCTCAGCAAAGAAGGGAAAGCTGAAAGGTGGAAAGAGTATATAGAGTGGCTCTACAAAGGAAATGAACTCCAAGACAATATTGTAGGAAGGGAAGAGGATGTAGATGAAGATGAAATAGGAGACACTGTACTGAGAGAAGAATTTGACAGAGCCCTGAAAGACCTGAGTCGAAATAAGGCCCCTGGAGTAGATGATATTCCCTCAGAGCTACTGAGGTCTCTGGGAGAACCAGCCATGACAAAATTGTTTCACCTGGTGTGTAAGATGTATGAGACAGGTGAAATACCCTCAGACTTTAAGAAAAATGTTATAATCTCCATCCCTAAGAAAGCGGGTACAGACAGGTGTGAAAACTACAGAACCATCAGTTTAATAAGTCATGGTTGCAAAATATTAACGCGAATTATATACAGAAGAATGGAAAAGCTGGTAGAAGCCGACCTCGGGGAAGATCAGCTTGGGTCCAGGAGAAATGTAGGAACACGGGAGGCAATACTCACTTTACGGCTTATCCTAGAAGATAGATTAAGAAAAGGCAAACCTACATTTCTAGCTTTTGTAGATTTGGGAGGCTTTTGACAATGTTGAGTGGAATAAACTCTTTCAAGTTCTGAAGCAAGCAGGAGTAAAATATAGGGAGCGTAAGGTTATTTACAACTTGTACAAAAACCAGACATCGGTTGTCAGAGTTGAAGGGCATGAAAGGGATGCAGTGGTTGGAAAGGGAGTAAGACAGGGTTGTAGCCTATCTCCAATGTTGTTCAATTTGTACAATGAGCAAGCTATAAAGGAAAGCAAGGAGAAATTTGGTGAAGAAATTAAAGTTCAGGGGGAAGAATTAAAAACATTGCGTTTTGCCGATGACATAGTAATTCTGTCAGATACAGCAAAGGACCTGGAAGAGCAATTGAACGGAATGGACAGTGTGCTGAAAGGTGCATATAAGATGAACATTAACAAGAACAAAACTAGGGTAATGGAATGCGGTCTTAGAAATTCAGGTGATGCTGAAGGAATTAGATTGGAAAACGAAGCAATAAAGGAGGTAGATGAGTTTTGTTACTTGGGCAGTGAAATAACAAATGATGGTCGCAGTACAGAGGATATAAAATGCAGAATGGCAATGGGTAGAAAAGCGTTCTTGAAAAAGAGAAATTTGTTAACATCGAATATTGATTTAAACCTAAGGAAGTCCTTTCTGAAGGCATTTGTATGGAGTATTGCCTTGTATGGGAGTGAGACATGGACGATAAACAGTGCGGACAGGAAGAGGATTGAGGCTTGTGAAATATGGTGCTACAGAAGAATGCTGAAGATTAGGTGGGTGGATCGCGTAACTAATGAGGAGGTACTGAACAGAATTGGGGAGAAAAGGAATTTCTGGCATACCTTGACTAAAAGAAGGGATAGATTGGTAGGACACATTCTTAGACATCAAGGAATTGTAAATTTAGCGCTGGAGGGAAGTGTATGGGGAAAAATCTCAGGGGAAGACCAAGAGATGAATACAGTAAGCAGATTCAGACAGATGTAGGTTGTCGCTCTTATGTGGAGATGAAGAGGCTTGCTCAGGATAGGGTATTGTGGAGAGCTGCATCTAACGTCTCCGGACTGAAGACCACAACACATCCCTAGTCATCAAATGGAACGAAAGTGAAAAATAAATTGAGGGAAAATGGTGGTGTTTATACTGTTATACAGAAGAAAACTTCGCCCTTAATACAAAGTGGTATGGAGACTGTTTTACTATTTTCGCGCCACGTTGTATTAATTGTGGGCTTAGTTTATTACTTACACATCATTTCATGAGTAGCAATGATTTGTTTATTTGCTGCAGTTTGTGTATTTATTACTTTGAAAGAAAGTAAGGTGTTATTTATTTGGTGTCTGTTCATTTCGGACATGTCCGAAAGAACAGACGTCATTTGTTGACACTAACGGCTGTAATTTTATGAATTCAAAATATTTAAACATTTCGACCGTTAAAAAACTATGAAAGAAATCCATTGGAAAACATGAATATATGTGCTGGACCGAGATTCGAATCCGGATTTCATGCATAGGACCAGCGGTCGCCTTAACTACTTACGCTATCCAGGCACGCTACGCTTCCAACTCAAATTCTCGTCCTGTAGTACACTAAAATTTTAGTGCCCCCTGCCTATTTTATTCCACTTGCTCGTAGCCTATACTGGATTCCCGCAAGGGATAGAGCGTATTAATACTTGAGTCAAATAAGCAGGAGTACTAGAATCATAGTGTGCTACAATGTGAGAATTTGTTTAGGAAGGGAAGCTTGCCTGAATAGCGTGATTGGTTTAGGCGAACGCTGGCCGAAACCGGAAAATCTGGGTTCGAATCCCGGTGCAGCAAGAATTTTCATATTTGCCATTGGATTTCTTTCAGTCACCTGAAACGGTCGAAATGTTTAAATATTTCGAATTCGTACAACTGAGGTTTGTTGATACGTTTAGTGTTCTAAACGTATCAACGTATGTGTTTAGTGTATTTGGGACCCGCAGCAGATCGGTTTGAAGGAAGACATAGAGGCGGGTCAGAGGGGAGCAGCTAGATTTGTTACCGGTAGGTTCGACCAATGCGCGAGTGTCACGGAAATGCTCCGGCAACTCAATTGGGGATCGCTGGAAGAAAGACGACGTTCTTTTCGTGAATTTCTGTTATGTAAATTTAGAGGGCCGGAATTTGAAGCTGAGTGTAGTACGATCTTACGGTGAATTGCGGAGTACATATGTAGATGTAAACGTGTACGGTGGAGCCGAATCTATCTTGTTATCAAACATAAAGTTTTAAATAAAATTATCTGCAGTACACGGGAGAAGACGTTTCGGTATTTTCGATAACAATATTTTCGTTTCTATATGGTAACTTAGGAGGAATGACAGTTAAGGAGGCGATTACCCATGAGAAAACACACCGAAATAGTCGTATGAACATTTTTACGATTTCTATCGTTGCGGAAGTGGAGTGGGTTGAAGATTAGACACATAATAAAGAGTGAAGTTACAGGCTATTTATTGTACAATTTGCCTGTAATTCGCGTAAATATTGTGTGCCATGAGCGGTAAAGCTCATGAAAGCTGGTTTGTGTATTTATTTAATTCAGACGTTGTGTAATACTAATTAGCAGCCTTTTTTTAAATAATGTTGTATTAGTATCGCAGTGGTTTCAGATCATCAGTTTTTACTTAAAGAAACATCTCATGTTGAGCTGTATACGGTTTCGGAAGGGATGGCTACCGACTGTCACAGCGGAGTTGCCGTGATCGCTGAGGCGCCATGCTACGGTGCACACGGCCGTTCCACGTCAGAGGTTCTAGTCGTCCCTCGGTCATGGTGACTTGTTGTTCTTAGAATATGTTAGTTTTCTTGCAAGTTCAGGGACCGATGATCACTGTACTTAGATCCCATTACTTTACGATTATTTGAACATTTGATTTGGCTGTCGGCCAAAGAGGTAACGGCCCAGGAACAGAACTGCTGCGGAGTGTGTGTTTGTGAAGAGAGAAGGGGGCGGAGGGATGCGTCGAAAGGAACTCAGTGTCTAGTCTTGGCAGACGAATCAAATGTTCAAATGACTGTAAATCTAAGGGACTTAACTATTTGGTCATCGGTCCCTAGGCTGACAAACTACTTACACTAACTTAAAGTAACTTATGCTAAGAACAAGACAAACACATATGCTCGAAGGAGGACTCGAAATACCGACGGCGAACTGCCGAGCGCACCGCAGCTGGGCGGCTTAGTGCGCACGGCTATTCTGTCGCGGTTTGGAAAAAGAAGGATAATTCGATCGGTGAGAGTGTTAGGATTTACGCAGCAAACGTTCGCCTCTCGGGACTCTAAATTTGGCGAGAAAAAGTCAACGCCAGTACAACTGATATGTATTTATGTTTTTATATAAGAACTTACGAAAGTAGAAATAGAGTTCGGGAAACTTAAACTATTTTGAACTGTTGACAATTCCGTGTTGAATGCTCGCGAAATGTACAGAGTTTCTGAGTTTCATGAAGTTATTATCACTTAGCTGAGGGAAAGTGCTACCAATTTCATAACACAGACAATGCCAGTGTTTAAAAATTTTATTCCATTTATGATTAACGATTCATCTGACTACTTCCAATAGGGAACCAATTTAATTAAATATACCTTATTCAACTAAATATCTAACTTTGCCTTCATAATTTGCAAACGTTGGAATAAAACCGTTTTTATTGATGTTCCAGCTATTTTACGTAATATTTATTATCTGTTACGGAAACTATAGTCTAAGCATATAGTGTTTTTAAGTACAGGATCATATTTAGAAGAAAATATCTACAACATAAGTAGTTGGTGGGCATAAAGATATCATCGAGCCAAACTTCTAAATCAGAACCGTACATAACCCAATTAGGGGAAGGGTGCCGATATTGGACCAATCTTTTATTTTGATATCCGAAGCATACATCATGTCTAATCGAAACTGCAAAAGAAGCTACATATTGTACACTTTCATCTGCCAGTATTATACTCTGAATAAAATGGGTATCATTAGAAATTTAAATAGTTGTAAAAGGTCGAAATTGGGAAAACGGTTGCCTAATTTGGACTTTGTTTCTTAAAGTGAACCAGATGGCAGATCAATGACTAAACAGGAAATAAGACTTTAACATTTAAAAACAATTTCAAATCAACATGTTTATTGAAAAAAACATATTATTTAGGTACTTAGACCAAAATGTACAAAACAAAGAGAAATATTCATCATGACAACCTTGTCTATGTAGTATTAGGAAATAACTGAAAAATGTCCATAACCGTACCTAAAATGCATCAAATCAATCCAAATATTGAACTAGGAAACATGTTGCTTCTAAAGACATAAATAAACTATACACGTAGAAATATACCAATTATTTCCGTTAACTGGAATTATGAAGCCGCGGTGGAATAGCCGAGAGGTCTAAGACGCCTCGCTGCAAAGTGCGCCGTTGTTCGCCGTCGGAGGTTCGAGTCCTCCCTGGGGCGTGTGTGTGCGCGCGCGCGTGTGTGTGTGTGTGTGTGTGTGTGTTCAAATGTTCAAATGTTTGTACAGCTTATGGGACTTAACTACGTGGTCATCAGTCCCTAAACTTACAAACTACTTATGAACTAACTAAGACTAAGGATGGCACAAATATCCATGCCCGAGGGGGGATTCGAACCCCCGAACGTAGTGAACGTGCAGACCGTGACTGGAGCGCCTCAGTCCCCTCGGCCACCGCGGCCGGCAGTGTGTGTGTGAGTGTGTGTGTTTTGTCCTTAGGTTAGTTTACCTTAGTTTAAGTAGTTTTTAAGCTACCGACTGATGACCACGTAGTTTGTTCCGATATATTTACAAACATTTGAACGTTTTGCAATTATGAATTAAAAGTTTATGTCTAAATGCAGTATGAACAGATAACGTTGCAGGAACAGACCACGCTAAACTCTAGTTTTGCGATACTGAAATATTCGCTAATGAATGACTCTTATAAACTATAGTACCGAAGATTTTTTTTTTACTTCTTTTTATAGCAGGAAAAAGCTTATGATCTGTAGTAGAAAACTAGGAACGACAACTAAGAAAAAGCAATAATGACTCAAATGTCTATTGCATATCTTTAAATGCCAAAATTTGACACTACAAAACAGTAATTAAACCATCAACGTTATATGCTAGCTAAACCTTGGCTCTAAACAGGAAAAGAGACATAGAAAATCTGAAATGAAAAGAAAGAAAAAGTAATTAGGGTATAGACTACAGAAAACATCCAAAATTGAGGAATATTCTGACAGAGAAAGACATGATGAAAAGACGCCGCAAATTCTATTGTCACATAATGAGGCTTCCCGAACACAGACGAACAAAATAATAGTAAAACACGTAGGTTCCCTTGCTAATGGAGGAGAATGGATACAAAATCTTTAAAAAAAATACTTGGAATTAGCCTAAATCACCAAATAAGAAATATACGCAAACACCAAATTTAGAATAAAAGTAGAAAAATGGGTAGTTAAATCAGCGACAGAAGACCGAATAAACGGAACAAAATGGAGCGTAGAAAGAAGAGCTAAATTATCGCAAACAATGAAAAAACTCTCGGGCAAATACAAAGAACCAAAAGAAGAACAGAAAATAAACCATCTTTACTTAGCGTCTTCCACTCTGAGAGCTTTGCGACTATACATAATAGTTAAAAAAAGTTGCGACAGAAAGAAGTAAATGACAAACGAAATATATGGAGTTAGGCTCCATGTATGTGGTTAAGTAACACAAATTCACATCTGTGGTTACGGGTCAACGTGGAAGACTTTAAGTTTATGTAAGAAAATGTAAGAATTAATGAATTAGTGAATAATGGTAAGCAATAATTTTATTTGTTCGTGGTGGTGGTGTTGGGATGGTAAGTGGAATTTACATTTCAGCGGAACGCCTGCAAGTGGAGGGCTACGGCTAGCCTCGGAGGGAGGGGGATGAAGCGGGAGGGGGTGCGGACTGGCTGAGGGAAGCCGCCCCTCACCGCGTCCTGAAAGGTTAACGGCTTGCTAGCAGCTACAATGGCGGCTGAGAACAAACACTGACTGCGACATGAATAATGGCGCTCAACGCCGCGCCAGCCAGGCTCGACCACCGACCGCCACCCTTCGAAGTCAACGCGTGAGACGGGAGCGGCTCCTGGACTCTAGCTGGTCAATACGAGGCGGTACACAACTTATCAGTCTGCGGAAGTTAGCGAACGAACTGTAAACACGACCCTACTGCAATGCTGTTTACTAAGAGAACTGTATATACATGTACAGGATGATTATAATTAAATTTTCAAAACGCTGTAAAAGTAACACCACTGTTGAGAATGACGTCAAATTGCAATGGAATATTATAGGAGAGTGCTAGAACGTGTGTCAGAATAAAAATAAATAGTGTGAAACGTGACTCTTCCTGGCAGATTGAATTTGTATGCTCGGAACCGGGACTCGGACCCGATACCTTTGCCTTTGAAAGGAAAAGATCCCAGGTTCGAGTCCTGGATGGGGCATACAATTTTAATCCGCCAGGATCATAACAGCGCACACTCCGCTGCACAGTGTAATTTTCAATCTAGCGTGAAAATAGATCAAAAGATGGCGCTGTAAGCATCCTAATTTAATAGTTATTCCTTCAAACCGTCTTGATTGCAAGAAGGAATCTGTACATGAAGGAATATTTATTCTGATTGCTGTTGTACACCATGGATTGGAAATCATTTTATAATTTAATAGTGGTCGACTGCAAAAATACTTGCAATTATTAATAGACGAATAGAAAAACTGGTGGAATAGGACCTTGCGGAAGAGCAATTTCAATAGAAATGTAGTGGGAACACGTGAGGCAATACTCACATTACATCTTACAAGATAGATCAAGGAAAGGTAAACGTTCGTTTTTATCATTTGTGGGCCTGGAGAAACATTGTTAACTGGTACACACTTTTTCAGATTATGAAGGCAGCAGGGGTAACGTATAGGGAGCGAAGAGTTATGTTCAACTTTTACAAAAACCAGACATGGAAGGGTAGCAGTTGTTGGGAAGGGACTGAGGCAGGGTTGTAGCCTTTCCCCAATGTTGTTCAATCTGTACATTGAGAAAGCTGTGAAGGAATGCAAGGATAATTTTGGAAAGCGAATTAAAGTCCAGGGAGTTGGAATAAATCCTTGCGGTTTGTTGACGACACAGTAATTCTTTCAGAAACAGCAAAGGACCTGGAACAGCAACTAAACGGAATGTTCAAATGCTTGTAAATCCATCGGACCAAACTGCGTGGTCATCAGTCCGTAGCTTACAAACTACTTAAACCTAGGTAAACTAATCTAAGGACAAACACACACACCCATGCCCCAGGGAGGACTCGAACCTCCACGGCAAGCAACCGCGCGCTCCGCAGCGAGACGCTTTAGACCGCTTGGCTACTCCACCGCGGCTAAACGGAATGAACAGTGTCTGAAAGGAAGGTATGAATATTAACGAGAGTAAAACGAGGGTATGGAATGTACTCTCTGAATTATTTTAGATAATGAGACAGTAAAAGTAGTAGATCAGTTTTGTTACTTGGGTAGCAAGATAACTTCTGATGGCCGAAGTAAAGAAGATATAAGATGCAAAATAGCTATGACAATTAAAGCGTTTCTGAAGGAGCGAAATTTATTGACTTCCAATATTAGTTTAGATGTTCGGAAGTACTTTCTGAAACCATTTGTCTTGAGTGTAGCATTGTATGGGACTAAAACATGGACAATAGAAAGTTCAGACAGAAGGATGATAGAAGCTTTCGAAATATGGTGCAACAGACGAATGATGAAGATGGGTAGATCACGTAACTAATGAGGAGGTGCTCAACAGAAATGGGAAGAAAAGGAGTTTTTTGCATATCCTGACTAAAAGAAGGGAAAGGCTGGTTGGATACAATCTGACACATCAAGGAATTGTCAACTTAGTGTAAGAAGAAAGTGTGTGGAGTAAAAATCGTTGACGGAGACAGAGGGACGAATACAGTAAGCAGATTCTAAAGGATGTAGGTTGCCGAAAGTATTCTCAGATAAAGAGGCTTGCACAGGACAGGGTAGTGTGGAAAGCAGCATCAAACCAGTCTGCGGACTGAAGACTACAACAATGACAACAACAACAAAACCGACTATCAATGACAAATAAATCACACAACAATACTTTAGATATACGTTAGACGTTAAACAAACTGACTATTCAGTGTGCATGGGTGTACAGGTATTGTGGTGTCGCACAAGTCCAAAGTGCGCGCCACCTACTTTCGCCGCGCGCTGCCATGCACGCACGGCGCGGCGTTCTTACGACGTCAGCCACGAGCGCCCTCTGCTGGAACTCCGCTCGTGGCCACCACTGAGCGACATGGTTCACTTGGGACTGAGATAGGAACCAGTCAACACTTCGTATTCAGATAGGCACCAGTGAAGACTTGGCTATCGGACAGGCCCTAGGCAGGCCTCTAGCTCAACTATGTATCAGCATTCTGCAGTACTGAGCTATGCAAAAGTTAAGTATTGTATAAATTCTGTGCAATATATATCTAGTTCTAATTTACTCTAGTGTTTCCAGCTTCTGCTGTCCCACTGGCTGCTCACCTTCGTACCTGCACAAGCGTGCATCCTTTATTCCTGTGTCGGTCTCTTTTTTACTCGGCCACCGACACCTACGACGGAAACGAGACACAAAAGCGGCGACGAGGCTGGGACATAAAAGGTATGATACTGTTAGTTACGTACGCCCATCCACCACGGCATAACGTACCAAATCGGAGGCCAGAAACCACATAAAAATAATGAATTAAAATCAAATAGGACTTTTAATTTCCTTGTGACTGGCTCCAAAACGTGTTCAATATGCTGTCCATCGTTTTCTGCAATATGTTGAAATCGAGAAACAGCACGTTCCACACCTGATCGACGTGTTTGCGGGGCCACGTTCAGAATGTGTTGCGCACCGCGTGCCTTCAATGTAGATGGCAGCTGATTTTCTAGCATTTACGAAATGGCGCTTCAGCAGCTATTTATGTGGATTTTCTATGTGTGGATGTGTGACGTCCTGCATAAAAATGATCCCATGCACATATCAACGCTGCTGGAGAGCTGGAAGACACGCCTTAGAGCTTCCCAGTAACGGTGTAGGCAAAAGGACCGAAAGCACCCGATCAAATGTTTGTAATTCTATGGGACCAAACTACGTCGGCCATCGGTCCCTAGTCTTACAAACTACTTAAACTAAGTTAAACTAACCTAAGAACAACACACATGCATGCCCGAATGAGGATTCGAACCTCCGACGCGGAACGCCGCGCGATCCGTAACGTTTAAAGCACCTGTATCTTCGAAAAACAGAACATGGCCCTATGATAAATGAAGCCTTAAACCAGCAGCACAAAGTTATCTTTTCAAGATGATGAGGTAGTGGTTGATTTGCGTGTGGATTTTCTGTTGCTATATTCAACAATTCTGGGTATTGACATATAATGTCAGAAGTAAGTGGGCTTCGTTTGTTCACAAAATATCCCACGGTCATCCATAGCCCACTGCCATGCGAGCAAGAAATCTAAAGCAAGTCTCTCATGTTATTAGGTCAACCCGAAGCAACTCGTGCACGTAGGTAATTTTGAATGGGTAGCAAAAAAGGATGTTTCGTAGGATTTTATGCACCATGCTCACAGGATTATCCAATCTTTGGACAATCTCCATGCAGTACACATTTGCGCATCACCACTCGACTCCCCGTACATTGCTGTGGCCACTTCTTTCACTGTCGTTGAATCAACTCGTTTTCTTCCTCTACCAGGTTCCACTACAAACGGCATGTGGCCTTTCGCCCCGCACAGAGGCTGGGCCTCTTGAGTGCGTCTGTTCTGTACGAAAAGTCAAAAGGAAGAGAGCGAAGGAACTGATTCTCGCACCTCTGAGTCATACTGCAGTAGCACACGTGATCAAACGTGGGTGTCTGCTATTGGCTCCACGGTAGCATGGAAACGTCAGTAGTTTCAGCATGGACGCCAGAAGGGTGGCGTGATTTTAGAATCAGCATTCAATACTGGTTCTAGCCGGCTCTGTCCTGCAAGGTGGACAGCCTTGGTCATATTGTCAGGGCGTATGTCGCAGTGGATGAACACTTGTAAGGCTTAGGTGAAGTTTTGAAATAATTTTTTTGACTTATTTCCCTAAACTATTTTAGACTGGGTGGTCATCCTGTATATTCCCTCCCCCTTCCCTAGAAGTGGTGCCACAAAAAGTTTACACTCCTGGGAAGAACGGGTTGCCCGAAAGGGGCCTAGTAATTAAGTGAGGAATATGTTACAATTCCAACTCATTTATTATGAATGTAAGGGGACTTACATTTACTCACATTTGGCTTTCAGGTAAACAACAACATTTGCAAATGTCATAATACTGAAGAACTTTCTAGAACACTGACTTCAATAAGGTGAAATTTGAAACAATTTTACAGTTGAATGGAATGTTACGTTTCAAATTAAATCTTGTTTCACATGTTACATGTCATTTCTAATTTCTGTGAAATCAAAGTGTAGCCACTGGCCGAACTTAATCAGCACGGGTGTTTCAGTGGTTACAGATGCTTCTAGAAATGTGTAGATGTTTGTGTTGTTTGGGAATATTAATCTCGTTATTACACAGTGTAACAAATGTAAAATATCACATTGAAAATTATATAATTATAAGAGGATTAATGTATCTGTGTAACAACCATATTGGTTCAGAATACTGCCTAAAACTGAAATAAGTTTTCCATCACTGAGTCACGGTGTAAAATATAGAAAATAAGAGACTCAGTGGAATCAATCCAGTGAAAAACACACAAATTCACATAGTTTTAAAATGCTTATGCTCAGACAGAGTGTATCATTCCATAGAATAACAAGTACTTAATCATTCAGTATAAATATAAAAGACATTGCTATTTGTAATTGTAGAAAAGAACTAAAGTACATTGTAAAGCCATAAAAAGAGGTAGTATTGGCTTTAACTCCATTAACTGATAAACTACATTTAAGTAACATCCCCATCACTGATTACATAATATTGTGAAAGTGACAAAAGTCACTAATGAAATTGAAATATGCAGGATTAAAAGTTTTTTTCAACAAAGGTATAGAACTCATATGAAGTAAGGAAGTAAAATATGGAAATACAACACAGGTTTTATCTACCTTAGTCCTCAGCATAATACACACGGTCTAAAAATGTAAATTGGTACATAATACTTGATTGTTTACTTGGAAACATTGCAAGTTTCTTAATGAGGGAACAGTCCTTCCATAAAGGGCATGTAGGAAAAATGTTCAAATGTTTGTATAGCTTATGGGACTTAACTATGTGGCCATCAGTCCCTAAACTTACAAACTACTTGCGAACTACGTTATATTAAAGACGGCAGAAACATCCATGCCCGAAGGGGGATTCGAACACCCGACCTCAGCGGCGGTGCAGACCGAGAATGGCACGTCGCAGACCGCTCAGCCACCGCGGCCGGCCTTGTAGGAAAACTACACAATAAATTTACCTAATAATGGAATGCGGTCTTAGAAAATCAGGCGATGCTGAAGGAATTAGATTTGGTAAGGAAACAATGAAGGTGGTAGATGAGTTTTGTTACTTGGTTAGTAAAATAACATGCGATGGTCGCAGTACAGAGGATATAAAATGCAGAATGGCCATGGGAAGAAAAGCATTTTTGAACAAGAGAAATTTGCTAACATCGAATATTAATTTAAGGGTAAGTAAGTCTTTTCTTAAGGCATTTGTGTGGAGTGTTGCCTCGTACTGGAGTGAACATGGACGATAAGCAGTGCGGACAGGAAGAGAATAGAGGCTTTTGAAATGTGGTGCTACAGAAGAATGCTGAAGATTAGATGGGTGGATCACGTAACTAATGAGGAGGTACTGAACAGAATTGGGGAGAAAATAAATTTTTGGCATACCCTGACTAAAAGAAGGGATTTCTTGGTAGGACACATTCTTAGACATCAAGGAATCGTAAATTTAGTATTGGAGGGAAGTTTATGGGGTAAAATTCGCAGAGGCCAAGAGACGCGTATAGTAAGCAGATTCAAGTGGATGTGTGTTGCCGTTCTTATGAGGAGATGAAAAGGCTTGCTCAGGATAGAGTAGGGTGGAGAGCTTCATCAAACCAGTCTCTGGACTGAAGACCATAACAACAATTATATGAAAGTCGTATTGTGGCCTCACTATGGCCTCATCGAGAGTGTTTATTACACATTCGACCTCAAATGATAACACCGAACTGAGTAAGAGTGTCTTAACGGTATATAAAACACAGCAAGAATTAAATTACTGGAAACGCTGACAAGTGCAGCAAAAAAAAGATATTCTTAAAAACAGCTAGGTTAATGTCTTGGATAAAAATTACGCTTCTTCATATAAACATCTACAATCATTATGCAAAGGAAGAATTAACAGTGTTTCTCACAAAATTTACGAATCCTTCTAGAATCTTCGTAAGGCGTATCACTTGTGAACCTCAATTGGTATTATTTCATGAAACACCAGTGTTGAGATACTTCGCGTAATATAGTAGCTCTAGCAGCTTACGAAGCACGAGGACTGTTTGTAAACAATCACAACTGTCAGACTCGCACGTGGTGCGTAGCCTCGTAGGGGAGGTGATAGTCAGAAAAGTAGAATGGCTGCCTGTGGTAGACGCGGGCAGAAGGGTGGCCAAGTCACACGCATGGCGGGAGGGGGGAGAGGAACACGAGATGGGCAGAAGGCGAGGAGGAAGAGGGGAGTTGGAGGGGCAGCAGCTGATTGCAACAGCCTTGAACGAGGCAGGTGATCTAACGTCAGGTGACGGCGTATCAGCACGTTAACAATGCAAGGAAATAGAATTATGGCGGCAATTCGCACAGTTTCACTTAAAAGAAGAACACGGTAGCACAATATCATCGGCATCAAACAGTGCATAAAATAATAACGTATGAGAGATTTGGAAATGAATTTCGTTCAAATCAATGGAAAGGACGTTAACATCACTTCGACACGTAATCAGATCAGGCAATCAACAGTACACATTTTAAAATTTAAATGACGTCTCGAGGCTTCTATGCGTTGAATTTTAACAGGCACAAAGTTCCAAAACGTTGGCCATTCGTTTTGAGAATCTGTCATCTGCATAAATATCGTAATATAGTAGCTCTAGGATGACGAAATTGTCGATACAGTTTCTAAGTTTAGGTTGAATTGACACTAGTTAAAGCCAGAAAACAGGATTGGGTTTAAATTTTATGAAGAAGGAGTGGAGAAAACAACGCGGATTGGTGGATTTTAAGAATTAAAAAGCGTGCAATTACTTTCTAGTCCTTATAATCACTAACCTCAAACTTGAATTGACAGGCTCTAAAAGGTCTCAAAGAAATGAAGGTAGCACTGGAAAGGCAGACCAAATCCGAATCACTCTAACAATTGGAAGTGTAAATGGTAAATAATGGTCCGTTCACAATGGAAGCAACAGCATAAACTCCGTATAGAAGTTTGAACATTATGGATTTGGTAACAAAAGATGGTATATCACAAAGGCAAGTAAGAGGGGGTAAATCACAAGTGGTAGAAAAATAATAACTCTTCTTCACTTAATGACAGTATACTCAAAATTCTCAAGGATACTTAAGATACCCTAAAATATGTGTGAACTCAACAGACATACGTCTGGTAATCCTTACACACTAATAAATCTGACGAAAATCTGTGTTATGAATAACTGGAGCACATTTTAATTGATACTTCATGCTTAATAATGTGGTACTTTGAAAGAGAACAGGATTTACTAACGTCTGGTTACTGATCATCGCTAAATAGCACTGGAACTCGCTACATGGAATAAGGACAGCACATCATTACTGTTCACACATCAAAGCACATTATAAGTACCTCTCTTGATGTGCTGGAATAAAGCTTCACCTTAATTTATCTATCAGAATTCATATTATTTACACATCAACTTAGGCTGTCTCCGGCGGTAACAACTGGAAATAATGTCTCATAATTCTGGTATGCGTTGTGTTTCATGTACAGTTATTGCCAAGGTACAGACACAGGAAACATATTGGAACCTGTTACGGAAGTTTCGGTATCTGGCAAAGAAAAGGCGTTTATGACATAAATCAGGAGATATACAGAAGCAGAATGGCAGCAACAGAAATAAGGACAAAGTGATGGTTTTCTTGGTCTTCTCGCAATGTGCAACAGTTTTCTTTTTTTACTCCTCTTAAGGATTTTACGCTCTCATGCGGTACTCTTGACTCACCGTGTGGCAACTACCTATAGTCTCCATTTACATCGGTTATAACATTACTCATTTTCAGCTGCCCTCTGGAGGGTAACAGCTTGTAAGGGTTTTACTTGCACGTCACTTAATGTGCAATAGGGATTGGAGTATCTCTCAAAGGCCATCTTTTCACATCAACCAGGCATCGGTAAAACATTTTCAAATCAACAATATTCATTTTTCGTGCCCTGAAGCATACTGTCGTCACATGCTTTGGTAACCAGCTTGCGAAATTACCACTTTTTCGGAAGGAAAAGCCCATAAAGAAATACGCAGGAGGAAAAAGAGAAACACGCAGAGAGTAGAGGAGGGAGGGGTGAAAGTTTAAATCTTGTGTTTACAATGTAGTTTATCGACACAGCGTTCCAACGGTTCCGACGGTTGCAGACGCTAGTCGTGTGTACAACTGTTTGTGTAACCGCGGACATCAAAACGTCCAAACTAGTCAGCAAATCTGGTAGACTCAACCAGGATTGGAAACTTTGTGGAGTTTCCTTTTAAGTCGTCAACGCTGGCATTGCGTCGGTTTTTGATCTTAAAACAAAAGCATACTTCCTTCAAGACTGAGAATTTCACACTTCTCCCTTGTACCGATGATTTTTAAATTTCTGCTAGACGCGGCTTGGAGGGAGGTAATGCCTTGCATTAACCAATCACATCCGCGGTGGAGTAGCCGAGCGGTCTAAAGCGTCTCGCGAAGCGCGCGGTTGTTCGCCCTCCCTGGGGCATGGGTGTGTGTGTTTGTCCGTAGGTTAGTTTACCTAGGTTTAAGTAGCTTGTAAGCTACGGACTGATGACCACGCAGTTTGGTCCGATAGATTTACAAACATTTGAAGTTTGAATTTAACCTATCACGCCTGTGGAGGGCGGAAATTTAGTTTCATTTACGGTAGGGAAAATGTTGATAGGAAAAAGAGATTTTGACACTGAAACTAAATGGAAGAAATATCACAACCATCTTGGACACTGTGGATGCCAGGCCACATATTACTAGGGTTAGTGAAAAACTTGGTCAAAAATATTAAAACAGTGTCATTAGACATGCTACAAATTAATTACAAAATGAAACTTTCATACGTCCGGCAACAAGAGTATTCTCTCAAATAACTGCAAAATTGGCAGCAAGAAACCAATACTAGCTAAGCCAGTCACTCTGCAGAAAAAACACATTATGCCTTACGTAGCCTAGGAAAAGTACATATTTATATTATTGTACTAGTTCGAGACACCTCGGAAGAGAAGGAAACAACAAATGATACAGTATCAATCTGTACGTATCCGTAGGGACGTGGTGTGGCAGGGTGAAGTACGACAGTGGTGCGGTGGATAGCAGGCGGGGGCGGCAGGTGGGCGACGGGTGATGTGCGGTCGCACGACGCGCGCATGGCTGCGGCGTGGGCTCCGAAACAGTAACAGGAACGCGCAACTTTTCACGCCTCGTGCGCGCATGTCAACTGCACATGTGGAGTAGCGCACGGCGAAGTCGGCGGTCAACTGTGGCAGGTCGTGCGTCACGCGCATAGCGTACACATGCGCTGCGGCTGGGGAGGAGTGCGACAATCGACTTCGCACCCGGCACGGAATGTGCAGATGCAGCGGCTGCTAGGATGTCACGGCGACGATGCAGTGTCTCAGCGGAATAGCGGCTGTCGACCAGCAACACAACATAATGTGAATCAAATTTTGCAGCCACTCTAAGCGCCGAAAGGTGGGTTATCGATCGCAATTCTGACGCCAAATTGTACAGCACTTAAACTTTATCCCACGGATGATACGAAAATAGTACAATCTACCCTACTGCTGCACAAATAAGATGGGTTGGAGGCGTTGTCAGGATGGAAGGCGGAGCGGTGAAGGCTTGTGGGTGCCCTAGGAAATAGTGCCTGATTGGAAAATAAAAGATAGGCTTCAAGTTAACATTGGCTATATTCTCAAATACGGGTTATATATCGGGACTCGCCCTGGAGTCGGATAAAATGAATGAGTGCCAATCTAAGTTACGGATTAGAAAACGGAAAAAGGTAAAGGTTACGGTTCACACTGTTGGGAGCTAATACCAAATAGCCGCTGGTCGAGAGCGAACGGCATGTGGCCGTTCGCTCCGCACAGAAGCTGGGCCCCAAAAAAAAAAAATAAAAAAAAATAAAATAAATAAATAAATAAATAATAAATAAAATAAAAATAAAAAAATAAAAAGTTCAAATGTTTGTTAAGCTTAAGGGACATAACTACTGGGTCATCAGTCCCTATACCTACAAACTACTTATGAACTACCTACAACTAAGGACGGCACAAATATCCATACCCGAGGGAGGATTCGAACCCCCGACCGTAGTGGCCGTGCAGACCGTGACTGAAGCGCCTCAGTCCCCTCGGCCACCGCGGCCGGCGGCTGGGCCTCTCGAGTGCGTCTGTTCCGTACGAGAAATAAAACGGAATATAGGGAAGGAACTGATGCTCGCATCTCTGAGTCCTACTGCAATGGCATACGTGAACAAACGTGGGTGTCTGCTATTGGCTCCATGTTAGAATATAAACGTCAGTAGTTTCAGCCCGGACGCCAGAGCCGGCCTCGGTGGCCGCGGGGACTGAGGCGCTCCAGTCACGGTCTGCACGGCCACTACGGTCGGGGGTTCGAATCCCCGTTCGGGCATGGATATTTGTGCCGTCCTTAGTCTTAGTTAGTTGATAAGTAGTTTGTAAGTTTAGGGACTGATAATCCCGTAGTTAAGTCCCATAGACTATACAAACATTTGAAACATTTTGAAACGGACGCCAGAAGGATGGCGTGATTTTAGAATCAGCAGTCAATACTGGTTCTGGCCGGCTCTATCCAGCAAGGTGGACAGCCTTGGTCACGTTGTCAAGGCGTATGTCGCAGTGAAAGAACACTTGTAAAGATTAGGCGAAGTTTTGAAATAACATTTTTGAATTATTTCCATAAACTATTTTAGACTGGCTGGTCATCCTGTACATCGCAGTGCATAAGCGCGCATGGCTATTCCGCCACGGCACAAGTGTTTTCATTTATACTTTCTGCCAAATACATCGTCAACTATTGATCAATTTTAACACTATTTATTTTCCTTCTTCCGTACATTTTACTACTTCTCCGATAGCATTTCGTTGCAATTTTGCTTCTTTCGTACCAATGATGTTATTTTTACAATGTTTCGAAACTTCAATTATAATCACCCGTAGATCTATTGAAAACCCCAAAATAAACACACATAACAGGTGCTGGATACCTTATCAGTAAAACGTGATTCAAGTTCCGTAGGCATGGCTCATATCACTGTAAATTAAGCTGTTAAAGTAGCTTGAGTAAGAAGCCTACTTTTCTGATCTGTATAAACACTGCTATAATCAAGCTATCTTCGACGCTCTCCTCACACTTCATCGTGGTTTTTGGTCGTATGATAACGATAGTATCACAAACTAAAACGATCGAACTTACGGAATTTTAAATGTTTTAACGTGTGTGATTTTATTTCCAAGAGTGTTTCATAACAATTGTTTATGACAGGCATGTCTGATTACGTACTGACATTAATGCAAATGATTGACCACGTTTTAGAATCGATGTGCATTATTTGGCAAAAATGAATTTTTGAATAGTTGATACATACTATAATCACCTGTTGATTTTAATCAGCAAGGAAGTCCGCAGTAAATAAATCGAAATTTACATAGCTATTAGCGCTAACATGATTTTTTTTCCAGTTACGGGTAACTTTTTTAATGCTGGGGAAAGAAAAATCAGCCGACCAGTTGATAAATAGTAAGTTGATAGCAAAAAAAACACTATTAGCAAGCAATTCATCAGCGCACGCGGTGATGGAAACGTGTTATTTTGACGAAATATTGTCCCGCTTGCTATCTGAAATCCGGCAGTTTACCTTATAATTATTTTGATAGTTCTTAAATATTGAGTAAATACGTCTTTCGACAGCCCATAAAGCTGCGTTTTTCTCTGACACTAAATAAATAAAGAAGTCATTTATTTGTTCAGTTAAAAAAGGTTTAAATATTTGAATCGATTTTCTAAGTGTATATGTGTCCTGCTACACGGGAGCTGAACTGTAAAATGCAAACAAACTGAACTGAACTGAACTGAACTGAACTGACAAAACGATTATTGACCTACTCAACAATTTCTTTAATGACAGAGCATTGGCCTGCATTTTTTCCTAACACTGAATAAATCCAGCAACCGTTTGTGTGTTTCATTTAAGAATAAATATCTTAATCGCTTCGACTCGTCATGACATGTAGGTTTTCACGGCCTGCGTCTTCATTAATTGAAACTTCCTGTCTAAGATGCCTTGGTACATCTGTAAAACTTTCTTGTACCGACGTTTCGTTGCCTACGGCGGGCAACATCTTCAAGGGTGAGTCGGCAAGTGCTGTTGCCCTCTTTGCGCTCTATATAAGCAGGACCTTCAGCAGCTAGCAGCCAGTCGTCGACTCACCCTTGAATTGACGAAGTAGGCAACGAAACGTTGGGACAAGAAAGCTTTACAGATGGACCACGGCATCTTAGCCTAGAATTTTTAATTAATGATAGCACAAGCATATATCTGTTCGGTTTCAAAGGAGACGTACTAGAAATAGCGAATTGCCGAAACGATATTATCCTAAACGAGTGATAGATATTAGTAATGAATGTTCAAATGTTTGTAAAGCTTATGGGACTTAACTGCGGCGTCATCAGTCCCTACTACTTATGAACTAACTTATACTGAAGACACCACAAACGTCCATACCTAATGGGGGATTCGAATCTCCGACGGGGAACGGCCTTGCGTATCGCAGCATAGCGCCTCAATGCGCTTGGCCACTCCGCCGCGGCATATTAGTAATGAAGAGAATACCAACGGATCAATCACTAGAAAATTATAGCGAGTTAACTAAATTGCTCTTCAAAGTAGTGCATCTCTATTCCACCATTGTGACTTAGAGAGCGTGCTTGTGGGATAGACAAGTATCATGAAGATACGCACGTGAGCTGCAATAATGACTCAGTCCAAATTTGTCATTACGCCTTCGATTACTACTATCGTTTCCACGGGTGAATACTGTCCATTCCACTACCGGCGCGCTACCGCCATCTTTCCCTCCTGGATGACGGCGTATCTGGGATGACAATGATTGACTTGGCTTTACACTAAACATATCGGGTTTGGTAGCCTAGAGATAAGGTGCATATCCGAGGAGTGGAGGGATCGATTCCCGGTTGGAGCACGCCACATCTTCCTCCAATTTAGTCCTCAAATCCAAATGTTGTTTCATTAACAGGGAAAGACGAACTTATGCTCGTATCGTCTTCTGTTGTGCTACACCTTCAACATGTAGAGACAGGCGTGCTCCAAAGAACGTGTTGGAGCACTCTCATTATTCCTCATCATCAAATGTGCAACATTTCCCCCCGCCCCCCCCCCCCCCCCCCGACTCTGCTCAAGTGTTTCAGAATACAATAATAAATAGAAGACTGTATAGGTGAATTCCCTGCACTGTTTGTACCTATTACGTCACCTGTTATTGTTATATGTAGGCCTACGTAACTTCCATAATACTGGAGAGATGAAGATAGTATTACGTTGTAAGACTATTCTGAGATTTCGGATGTACAGCGCTATCGCTTTTGTGGTGTACTAATGTGGAGAATATGGTACATTGAAGTGATCAGTAATTCCAACTCCCGTCGGACGATAAGCTTCTAGTTATTCCCTGAAACTGACATACATTTCTTCCTCTGTGAAATGCCCGCATTATTTGTGTAATTCTTGGATAAGGCCGTACTTTAGTTCAATAAAATATATGCAGTTTCATTTGCATCTGCAGCCGGAATGGTATACTCACTGTGTACTCGTCGTTAAGAGTGCTAATATAGCGGGCACTTGCATGCAGCCAAGTATTACTTTATGGGCACTCCACGGCAGAGTCACGCAAACGCTATTTATCTCGTGTAGGACATCTCAGCGTTTTATTGGTGCCATTTTGTTGCATAATACGCTCTTTGTTAGTCAGTAGTGTTTCTTCTGCGAACGGTGCGAACAAGTTCCAAAAATAATAATATGTGTCCATAATTATCATGACAGTTCTATTAAGCATTGAAATAAATAAGGTAGAAATGTATAACACAGAGCAATCCACGTTGATGTTGGTTTTCCGCTTCAGATAATCTCTTAATCTTTACCAGTGATTGCAGTATTGACGTTGAACATGCTAAATGTTAATTATGGCTTTAGGTGGTTGTTACCTTATTCTCTATGGATAGAGACATTTCGAATTTTTATTTCGTTTTACTCTATGTGACGACAATGACCGTGAAGTACAGTCCACTCTCGATAAACTGAAATTCAAGTGATAAAAATGCAGCCCTCGGTTGCAAAATTAAAATTATTTAACCTGGTTTCGGCCATTATAATTCAAAACAAATCACATATTAAAAGTTACAACTCAGCCGTTAAGCTTACAGCACAAAATTTAAAAGAATGTTTTACAAAAAGCTAGACATTAGGGGCTGCACGGCTGCACGGAGGCATCAGACTGGCGTGTGCTGTTGTGAATAGGTAGACGTTACCTCAGTAGTGCCATCTAGCAGCCACAATTGCAACTAGGCTACTGTACAGAGAGAAACATTATTGAGAATTGCTACAAGAAGCTATGTTTAACATGAGAGATGTCTGAGGTGCCTTTTTGGCAATACAATATTAGTAGAAAGAACGACCAACTAATAGGCAAAACATTTAAAAATTGGCTTTTGGAATACAAATTTTTGCATCAAGTCGGAAGAAATATTTCGGGCACTGCACGAAGTACACAATCAAAGTCCGAGTAACGGCTTTATACCGTTAAAAAGATTCTATTACGTAGTTGTAACTGTTCATTTAGAATAAGCCCGTCATTTCGAGAAAAATGTTAAAATATTTGCAATTCCTCGAGCACGTCTAATTTATAGCCTTTCTTTCCGGTATGCAAAATGTTCAGGTCATGAATGGCTTTAGGTGCGCGACCTGTAATGAGAAGATGGTTAGCAAAAGACAAATTCTGGGAGCTAGTGCCATTCTTTCTCAAAAGATGTTCTTTAAACATGATTTTAAAAGCACGTCCCGTTAAATCTATGTAGTACGAAGAGAAGGTATCACAAATAATTTTGTAAACGCCAGAATTATCGAAGGGTTGATTTTAAGTTGTGAATGAAATTTTTCTTCAAATTGTCGTTGGTCGAGAAGGCAACATTGCATACTTATTACGAAGAAGTCGTTGAATTTGATAGGAGATTGGCCCCAGAAGTGGAATGGAAAAATATTTCTTCTTATGGACAGATTCAATGGGAGTGCAAAGTGTTGTAACTCTTTTAGCAGTTTTCTTATTAAGGATTTTGTCAATTATGGCAGGATCGTATTCGTTATTAACTGCTTTAGTTTTTATCAAATTTATTTCTTCCTAGAATTTTTTCCTTCGAGAGTGGGATGAAAATAGCTCTGTGGGTGGTTGAATGAAAGAAAGCATTTTTGTGACAATGAGGGCGCATAGAAGACGGGTACAGTTTGATCATTTTATGTTTCCTTTCGGTAGATACTGAAAGAGATTTTATTTTCTTCTACTGTTAAGGTCAAATCAAGAAAGTTCAGTTGACGAGCCTCGTTTTCAAGTTCACAGGTAAAAGTGATATTCTCATGCAGTCCATAGAAAAGAGTAAAAATGTGATCAGTGCCAGTGGTAGGTCATTCGTAGATGACTAAAATGTCGACATATCTAAAGTAGGAAACAATGCCTAACACTGCAGTAAAGAATTTGTGGAAGAATTTTTCTTCCAAACAATTGACGAAAATTTCGTCAAGGATAACAGCTAACGGATTTCCCATAACAAGACCATTTGCTGGTAAAATTTTCCGTTAAATTCAAAATAGTTATATTTGACTACTTCATTAATTAAATTCATGAAGTCGATGATCTGTTCAGAAGAAAGTTTTTTAAATCGACATAAATTTTTTCTACGATCTTAAGCGTTTCAAATACGGAAACGTTGCAGATTATTGATATCTAGTGAAAAGAGCTTACTATTTGGACCACAATCGGGAATTTTTCACTTTATGTACTAGTACGTGACTATTTGGAACTGAATAATTGTTCTGAAACACGAAGGACTTTTTCAAGTTTTCGGGCAGAAATCTGGCTGAATCGTGGCAAGCACTAAAATAGGCCTGCTCGGATGGTTAGGTTTGTGCACCTTGAACTGTGAACGAAGTTTAGGGGTTGAGGGTCTTATTAACAAGAGGTTTTTTTTTATGAAATGGCTTGAGCAAATATTTTGCATCACTGATGACCGACCTGACTTCATTTTGTAAACCTGCGGTCGGGTTCTCGTGCAGTTCCCAAATATTATTTTCATTAAAAAAATTCTAAGATTTTAGAAACATATTCAGAATTGCTAGTAATAACCAAGGAAGAAACTTTGTCATATTTGGTTATTAAAGCATCGTCTTCTTTAAGCTTATTACTTATAGATTTAATAAAAAATCTATCATTGTACAAAACATTTTGCGATTGAAACGTGTTTTTACTAACTGTGTTAGCTATGTCAAAAGCAATTGACTTGAACTTTCCATTTTTACATCGTCGAGGCCAGTTTTTAGGTCGACGAGCAAGTTTTCTATTACAGTGCGCTCTGACAGAAGGGGAGTAATCCTTTCTCAGGTAAGGCTCTTTCATTTTTTGTAAAAGACCTTTCTGCAGGGATCAGGTAGAAAAGTTTACAGAGTTTCTTCTCATGCCTACGCATTATAGGTTGTTTACAGATTTATAAGTGCTCGTTAATCTGTAACCAGAAACCGTCAATATTAGAGTTATAGTTTGTACCGAGGCTATTGAATAGAAATTTCCTTCCTTAAGCTGTGGGATTATATATGTTGGCAACAACATATATGTAAATATCTTTGTTGGATGCGCAAGGATTATCTTTGGCGGCCGGTAGGCCGGTTTTTTTCTGAGTGTAGCCGCGCGAGGAGTGGGAGAGTAGTAGCGGAGCGTGACGTTTGCACTGGAGCTCGCGGTGGACACACCCGGAGTTCTTCATGATGCTGCTAATTTTTTGGTAATTTACTTTAAATGTTTTTCGCATTGCGCAAGGTCGCTCATTTAATTTAATTTAAGAAACTGCCTCATTGCACGACTTCGCAATAACATGCACATTCGTCATTTTTATAGTTTATGTTACTCGTGTCGTATTTGCTGATCGCTGATTTTCTAATTTTCTTTTATACAGATTTGTTCAGTTTGATTGGTTTAATTTTGTTTACGATTATTCTTCACGCTGTAAGTGACTGTAAGTTAATGGTAATTAAGTACATTGTAGCAAGTGGGTGACATGAACGATATGAAGTGAAGAATGTGAGTTGGTGTGAAGCGCGGTATCACTTCCCTTTTTACAACAAAATAATATTTCTTGCACGCATTTATTATTTGTGTGTGTAGACTGATTGTATAGTAATACCAAGACAGGACCAACAAGTACAACACAGTACGACATTATTTTACTGTTCTCGTAAAGTGACTATCAGCCAAACAAGATTTTGCATCTTTTTAATCTTTCTAATACTGCAATCAGATAGCGTAAGTTTCGATGTGCCCAAACTTGCCTTACGTAGTTCAGCATTACGTTGCGCACTAATTGTCAAGTTACTCCCGTAGTAGTATTGCAGTCAGTTCCATAATTTTAGTAGCCCGATACGATCTTTCTTTTTTGTAGACCCCTGTTAGTACTGAAGGCAACATACGCATACACTCATATTAAGTAGCCCCGTACCACACACATCGACCAGTCCCGTAGCAAGTTATCATGAAAAATTTTTGTGAGCTCAAAGTATAAACAGTATACCTCTTCGTTGAGCGTATCTTTTTTAGTATAGAACTTTTTGGTCTGATCGTAAATTAGATTTTTAATAATAAGTCTAAAGAACTGAGGATTTTTTTACAATTATTGAAGTTTATGTAGGCCTTCGCATAATTAGGGACAAGTTCTCTTTCTTCACACAATTTATTAAAATGGATGGCCACACCTGTATTTAGTAGTTTCTTCTCTAAAGTCCTTACATTTAGATGCAGATTTTGATACAAATATAGTAATATCAATAATAATTTTTACATACTTCTTAATGAATACTCATCTTACTCAAGTTGCGCCACTTGTGCTCTGAACTACTCATATAGTCACTCTGCTGGCTGTGAAGTCACTGGGGCTGGCTTCTTTGTCCCGTGTCCGCCGTGTCTACTTCAGACTCAGTATGGTCGGGTCCCAAGTTGTGCTGAGCAGCAAGGCAACGATAAAGTAGCAGTCTTTTACCACTTGACAATCGCCAAGGAGAGCTTCGTCGGTAGCTCGTGGGATTCTGACCACCTATCACGACTGGAGGCAATTGCAGATTTTATTCATTCATATCGCCAATCGTAAAAGGGTTTGTATACTGTATGTTGTTTACATAATTTTGCCCACCCCATTTAGATATTCTCTGGACACGGGAGGTAAGTATCCAAAAGAAAAACGAGTGCTTACGCTAGTGGTATACGCACTACGGTAATCCGAAACACGCGTTTAGATGTGCAATAAAGCCCCGGTAATCGACCACACGAAAGACGGGTAACGGCACCGATACTGCGGGGGCGTACCGACCCGCAGTCCGCAAACTCTCTGAGCGGCCGAACAATAAAATCCCCCGCTCGCCGTGTTTGTTCCCCTCGTTTGGCACACGGGCAATTCCGCGCGCTACTCTACCTGCGTATTGACTCAACTCCGAGCGCTAACCGACGAATAAATAATTCACGAGAGCCTCGTTTTTACCTTCCGTTCAATAACGATACTGAAACAACGAGCCAAATATATACTCCTTCGCGGGATATAGGGTACGACCTCTTAAGGTGAAAAAGCATATCTCTCTCTCTCTCTCTCTCTCCCCTTTTATCTGTTTGCCTTCTTGTACCAACGAAAGTATTCTCTCAAGAATCACAGCATACAAGTTGGAATCTAAAGCTTTTCAATGAAGCACTACTTGTGAAGGGGACAGTGAAACATCTAGGGGTTACCCTAGGTGAGAAACTGACATGGACCCCTCACATTAGGAATATTTGCTGCAAGGCAAAAGGTACTCTAGTAAGTACCAGGAGAGCTTGTGGCAAAAATTGGGGCCTGAGCCCCAAGGGTACGCACTGGATATACACCACGTTGATTAGACCCAGGATCACCTATGGGGCGGTCGTGTGGTGAAAGAAGGTAGAACAGCAGGTTGCTGCTAAGGAGCTTAGTAAGGTGCAGAGATTAGCCTGCTTATCCATAATAGGCGGAATTAGCAGCACACCAACTGCTGGGATGGAAACCATGCTGGATATGCCCCCATTACACCTTTGGGTCAAGATGGAGGCAGCGGCTGGTGCATACAGACTCAAAACTGGCAACAACTGGAACTCTTTGGGATATCCAGAATCACACACTAAAATAGTGAGTGAGGTAAATATAGGAAAGGTTGGGAAAATGCCAGCAGACTATATTATAACCCCATACCGCTTCAATAAGTCTTTAAATATAACAATTGGAAGTAGGGATCAGTGGGAGAAAATAGTTCGACACCGTACAGGGGATATTGTCTGGTTTACTGACGGGTCAAAATCAGACCACGGCGTTGGGTCCTCGGCATATGGGGTGCAGCCAAGACTGGAGGGCGTCATCTCTCTAGGGAAACTGGTTATGTATTGCAGGCCGAAATCACTGCCATCAGGGCGTGTGTTGAGGGGCATTTGCGTAGGTGCTACAAAGATCGTAGCATCTATATCTATTCAGAAAGGCAGGCAGCCCTGAGATCACTGGCAGCTCCTGAAACAAGGTCTAAAATTGTTGCAGAATGTCACAGGGTTCTGGTGGAGTTAGGGGAACGCAATAGAGTAAACCTATTGTGGGTCCCTGGCCACTCGGGGATCAGTGGCAACGAACATGCCGACAGATTAGCCAGGATGGGGGCAGAGACTCCATTTATTGGACAGGAACCTGTCCTGACAATCACCAAGTCAGCACGAAGAATATTAAACCAAAGTCCATTAACAAATACATGGCTAGGTAATGATCCCAAAGGCATGTTCTAAAAGAAGCTCTGCAATCCTGGGTCTGAACAGGAGAAAGATTAGACTCATGGTCAGATTGCTGAGAGGCCATGGAAATTTCAAAAAACAACTACGTACAATGGGAATAACAGAAGAGGACCCTAATTGTAGGACCTGTGATGACGGTCATGAAACTGCATCACATCTAATCTTCGAATGCCTTGCATTGGAAAGTAAAAGGCACAGAACATTTGGGACAACCAGACCCGTAGAAATGGTGTCTAATAAAGAACTGGTAAAGGGACTCCTTGCACTGTTCAAGGGCGTTGGTTGGCTTTACTAGATATACAGGGAGCGATACCGCACATTAAACTTAGTTTCGGTGCGGGCAGTGGCGGGTTGGACCAAGACTGTTTTGGCTTCTCCGAAAAAATCAAATCAAATCAATCTTCAGGTGAAAAAGCATCTCTCTCTCTCTCTCTCTCTCTCTCTCTCTCTCTCTCTCTCTCTCTCTCTCTCTTTCTCTCTCACACACACACACAAACTCTCTCTCTTTCTCTCTCTCTCTCTCCTTTTATCTGTTTGGCTTCTTGTACCAACGAAAGTATTCTCTCAAGAATCACAAATACCCGAAGAGCAGTCTAATGATTTGGAATACCTGACTTTCGACTAAAGTTTCAACAACATTTATTGGCACAATACATAAGAAGTTGAAAGCAGTGTTGAACTACACGATACCACAATTAAAATTCGTTACATAAGTAATACTCTGTGAAGAAACTCATACAAAACTGAACATGATTACACCTCTTATGAAAACGATTCTCTAAATTTTATTTCACATTTGCATAGTTTTTAAAGTTCGCAAACATATAAGTAACTTTTCGTAATGTTTATGGCACATTTTAGAACTTTCAATACTGATATCAGATGAAAGCAACTCAAAATACAAAATGTAAAATATGTTACATGTAGTCAAAATCCGTATATGGTAAAAATGGATTAACCTTATTTTCACTTAGTCAATTTCGAGACACAAATTCACAAAACAACTTTTTCTTGAAAGTAGTATTTTATGAAAAAAACCTCAACGTTTTACATAAACAAGCATTACTAGAGTCAGGATCATGAACTATACAAAAGCCTTTTTTAACAAAATAATGATTTCTTTTGTTCAAAATATGCACACTGAAATTCCAAGAGTCCTGCACATACTTTGCTTATATCATATCAGTGTTTATCCACAAAATTATTGTTTTGAACATAGTTACTGCGACTCAGCATGAGAGATTGCACTTGAAATTTGTATGTTCAATTCTAAGAAAGCTAATGTAAAATGATAAAAGGGGAAGATGTTACTTCCTCATGGGCAGTTGATCACGTAATTCGCTTGTTGTAGCTCAGTTATACCTTTGCTAAGAGAGTTCTTCGTAAATAAGTGGATTTGGAAAGGCAAGAAGGACGCAATGTTTTTTTTTGAGACATTTGTATAGGAGCATAAAATAAATACGGTATGTATAAATCTTAAGTAAATAAATTTAAAAACTAAGCTGGTATTAACAACCTTGGAAAGATTCATCATACCAAGTAAGAGAAAGATACCATCATCTTCTCCAAGAAAAATACATCAATCTGACTAGCGGAACACTCATAAAGGAAGACTTAGTCATACATTCTAAGCGAAAATCATACTTAAAAATCTGAGAGTGGAATCTGCTTTCATCACTGAAGACCATCTTGGATGTGACCACCTCAAAAATACATCCACAGCCTCTTTAATTCAATATGCAGATGTGAAGCAGCGGTTCAAGCCTACAACGAGCACAATACTCAATACGGATGTCATCATCATCTTCTTCACTTAAAATGGGACTATATTTCCAACCTTGTGACCTTTGTACGAGTTATCTCCGCAATAAATTTGGCTATGATATTGCCATATTTGCAAAACAATAAACTTTCTGTAGGAAGACTCAAATATAGGAGATATAATACCTGTATTGTGCAATGTGTGATTTGGCCATTCAGTAACAGAGAACATCATTTGATCCATTCACTTGACTGGTGGTGAGTGAAAATAATGTTAGTCTGTGGTTTTCATGGGTAGAGGCAAAGTGGTAAAGATTGTTCGTATGAAATTTCCTCAGTTGTAGACAAGACGATGAACGGTTATGCCTTAAATGATTATGAGCTGATGTCAAATATACAGTGCACATTATGAATTGAGATATATCTAGTTTAGTATACAATACATATTAAAATAAATATAAATACAGTTTTAAATATATACAGACGTTATGGGTTGACACGGCTTGTGTGTGTGTGTGGGGGGGGTGGTTGTTTACAATTTTCTACTGTTGTATATGTTAACATTCTTGTCGATTAAGATGGATTCGGGATGTTTGCTTTGGTGTATGTAGATCTGAAGTGTCTCAATCATGTCCAGTTTTCGGCCTTTAGACTGGATGAGTAGAATAATGAGATTTATAATGCTGTTTTGTTTTATTTAGATGATTGGCTACTGCTGATTTATGGTATTTATTGTTTTTTAGTGCTGCCATATGTTCCTTGAAACGGATCTCAAATGATCTACCTGTCTGGCCTATGTAGAAACCAATTTTGTATACACCTGTGTAATGTAATAGGTTTCTTTTTTTGCTGTTCTGAGGGAGCATTTGTACAATTTTATTGTCGGTTATGAAGGATATATTTATACCTTTTAGTTTGAAGACATTAGCAATCTGGTATGAAATGTTGCCTAGGAATGGGATTGTGAAGAAGACCTTTTCGGTTTGTGTTTTTTGATGATTTGTGTGTTCTTTTCATTATTAAGTTTTCAGCGTGTCTATTGTGGAGCTAATGTAGCCATTTTCAACAGCCATTTGTTTTATTATATCTATTTCTTGTTTGAATTTGTCTTCAAAGAGTGGTAACTGGACTGCTCTATTGATCATGTATCGGAATGCAGCCATCGTGTGTGCTGTTGGGTGGCAAGAGGAGCTATGGATATTTGTATGTGTTGCGATGGGTTTACGATAAATTTCAAATTGGTGTCTGTTGTCTTTTATTGTGATACTCAGGTCCAGAAAGTTTATGCTATTATCTAACTGGTGTTCAACAGTGAATTTCAAACAACAAAATGTTTTCATTTAAAATACACTCATATTCGTCAGTACTTACTGACTTTATATAATAAAAGCTCAGAAAAATTCGGTTGTATTTTACATTTGTTTAATATTATTTGCGTCTCGTGACATTTTTATAATGCTTGGTACACAACAAATACAGTAAATATGTTGTTAATTACGTAGAAAAATAATTGCAAGTAAACATTACTCTCAGGGAGGCTAACTCACCGCTTGGAGCGCTAGTGCCGTTTCAGCTGTCAGTCGGTAACAACTTTCACACTTGCGAGTGTCGTGACTGTGTATGTGAGGCTGTTGTACTACTGTTTCAAGATGATAACTACGTCGCGGTAGTATATTGTAGAAATAGAAAAAAAATGTTTCTAGCTCTACTTTTGACGTATCAGACGGAACACAAGGATAATTTGTGAAAGAGTGCCGTTGCGTGTTGATGTTTTTTTCTGTAACAGACACGTAACGGGTTGACGCCTCGGTGCACCTTGACTCCCGGTGGAGTTGGGCACCTGTGTAGAGGCTGCGGTGTTGGGTTCAGCGCGCACTCGCCGGCGGCGGCCCATTCCAGTAATGGACGAGGTGTCGCCGACTCGTTACTCAGCTGTCTTCGGCTCCCTTTGTCGCCCTCTCGAGCCACTTCGCAGAATGATTCCCTCTCGCCGGTGTTGACACCCTTCACCTTAGGATACATCGTCTGTGGCACGTGTCCACCACAGCGAGCACTGTATAACATAGAGAGGCTATACCGCCTACATCAGAGTACAGGCAGTGAAATTACGGCAGCCATCTTGGATGCGTGTAGAAACGGAGTTGGGCCGATAAAGCGTAGTTCCCACTGGCCTCAATTACATAGTCATTTGAACTCCATTAGGATAGGAAAAAAGTTACCAAATTTTTCACGCAGACAGGTGAATACTGAATGAATGCAACACTGTTGTCAGCAAGTACAATGCGTATTGTGTTTGTGTGAAAATAATAATTGAAACTATTACTTTTATATGAAATTAAAATTACGTCATGATAAAGTTAGTGGCCTGCCACTTACTTTTTTGTTTTGTTTTGTAGATATTGAAATGAACTTTTCTTTTTATTTAAACAAGTTTTTTGTAGCTCCCCTAATTTCCTTATAAATTTGGATTGAATAGAGCGGTGGAACCTTTCAAATTCTACTCGTTACTTTCAGCGTGTTTGCCGAGCAATCGACCAGCGAGCACAGATTCTGTTGCCCACTAACCTTGTACTTTTTGACCAATTTCTACGAACATTTTTTTTTAATTCAGGATACATTTTTTTGTATTAAGCAACTATGACTTAATACTTTATTTTATTACTAACTAGCTGACCCGCCCTGGCTAGGCACGGGTAATTTTTAAACTTTTTTTAACTCGAGAACTGCAAAACGTGTCGTGATCTTTCAATTTCTTCGTTATAATTCTGGGATCAAAGTAGGTAATTTTAAATTTCAATACGAAACTGTAAAATAACTGAAATAAAAATAATAATGTAGAATGGTTTACCACTTCCGCACTTTCGTGACCTCTGTAGCGTAAACTATGAGACCTGCGACAAAGCACATAGTATAGAATCAATGAACTCAGGAAGTCATCTAGCGCCAGAGCTTTAGAAGAGAAAAATCAGAAATGTGTTTCACTCTTAAAATTTAGACATATTATCTCGCTTATTCTTTGTGAGTTCTGCAATTCTATACTACGTACACTATCGTAGCTCTTATATCTTAAGCTCCAGAACTGACTTATGAGCAGAACCGGTGAACGATTCTACGTTATTATTCTTATTTTAGATGTTTCACAATTCCTATTAACATTAAATATAGTCTAAGGTTATCGCAGTATTCTAAAGAGGAAATTAAAAGAAACCGCATGACGATACGTTCGATACTGATCGAATTAATAAAATTTATAGGCACAGACAGAGGGAAAATGTGCTTCTATTTTATTTAATAGTATGATTTACTATCACTAGCTGAAATTTGTAACTACTTACGGCAAAAAGATTGTAAGAAAAGGAACGCCTTGGAACATATGAAAAACGAATTAACATTTGTAATTATTTATTGCATTTAGGTAGATATTTATTTATTTATTCCAATACTACAAGCCACTTCTTCAATTCTAAGGTACACACACACACATATAAAGGTCAACAAAGGAGAGATACAATCAAATATAGCAGTAATAATGTTATTGAAAAACGACATAACGGAAGTCATGAATAACGCAATAATACTCAATGTAATAATACTGTACAATAGAAACACTCAAAATTAAGAGAAAGTATTTGATACATTAATACAAATGTTCAAATGTTTGTAAATCTATCGGACTAAACTGCGTGGTCATCAGTCCGTAGCTTACAAACTAATGAAACCTAAGTAAACTAACCTAAGGACAAACACACACACCCATGCCCCAGGGATGACTCGAACCTCCACGGCGAGCAACCGCGCGCTCCGCAGCGAGACGCAATAGACCGCTCAGCTAGTCCACCGCGGCGGTACATTAATACAAAAACGAAAATAAATACGTTTTGAGTAATAAATTACACTGGAAGCTAAGAAGGGACTAATTACTTTAATACTGAACTGCAGTAAGATTTGTGATGTGACCCTTTATAGGCACCACCGTAACCAGTCCAGCACCCTGTGCTCGCAGCTGTGGCCGGGCGGCGCTCAGCTGTGGCGCTCGGCACAAGTACGATTCATGCTCTGCGATAGCCATGTTCGTTAGGTGTCGCGCTCTATTAACAGCTTCTTTCAACTGCCATTATAAGGCCTCTCTATGTCATATTCTGCTGTCGGGAACACACACACATCCGCAGAATAACGAAAGTTCTTTAACAGTAGAATGAGTGAATACAGTTCTTGGCGGTTTTTCTCACTTATTCTAGCAAATTTCTAGGAAGATCATTTCCAGCTAAGATAAGGTAACACGTAATAGTTTACACGATTTTAGACATAAGAATTGCATCCAGATCTAAAGAAAAATTATCCAAAATTTCATTCAGGGTGTAGCCACCAGCAAAGACTAAGGTATCTAAGACCTTAATGCTGTGTTTGTTCTCTCTCTCTCTCTCTCTCTCTCTCTCTCTCTGTGTGTGTGTGTGTGTGTGTGTGTGTGTGTGTGGAAGAGAGAGGGACAGGTAGAGACAGTGATGTTTCCCGCGAGAAATTTCGTCTCTGTGTTCAGTTCTGATATGCTTAATTTAATTTGTCAGTCACTCTTATATGTACCAACAATATTCTCTTTCTGAAAATCGCGTTTTATTTCCTTATCATTTATTTTTTATCTTTTTTTCTGCAGGAAAGGATAGAAACCACAGTTACTCAAGGAAATATAGATTTACTGCACAAGATGTAACGCTATTGTCAGATACAATAGAACAACTTCGGTGCTTATCGTTAAATTTGAATTATTTTCATATACTCAATTATCATCACTCATCTCTCACAAAACACAGCCTAAATATCGCCACTGTTCGGTGTATCAGTCTGGCACGACCTTTCACCTAATGACGTTTGTTTACGAATTGCAGAAAAGTCACGCTTCGCATGAGTTTTATAAAACAGGTGCATGTACTCTGCTGGCACTGATTTTCCGCGCTGCTCACCAGATTGATCACTTGCTCCCCGTCGGAAGTTCGAGTCGTTCTTCGGTCTTAGTATATGTATGTATGTGTGTGTGTGTGTGTGTGTGTGTGTGTGTGGTTAATTTAAGTAGTTTGCAAGCCTAGAGGGTGATAACCAAATCAGTTATGTACCATAGATTTACAAGTATTTGAACATTTGAATTTGGTCTCTGATGATACCGACAACAGTACATTCTCATCGTTTTGGTGATGAAAGAAATTGGTTAATTTTTTTAGCTCTGCTAGACGACTTGGAGGGCGATACATTTTTACAACGGTTAAATTTCAGTTAGGTGGCAACAGTTGATATTATCACTGAAGTGTACTAATATAAAGTGCGCATATGCCAAATTCAGTACTTTTTTTCCTTATCCAACTCGATGGAGTTCCACCACGGTGGCACAATAAATGTTTTAGGTTATTAACTGCACTCCGCCTCAACGCTCGAGAGGGCACACAGTTCGTCGACGCATACCCTGTATTCATGACCATTCAAGATCGTCAGACCATACCACTATGGTTTCTTACTGTGGAGAGAGCGTTGATTTCTCTCTAAACTCGTGACATACAAGTGAAGAGCAGAATAAAAGCCGCCATAATTTCCGTAAAAGCAATGTACCTTGTGCAAAGTTTATGACGAATAAAGCTACTGTCGAAGTGTTGCTCGTGACGATGGAAATGGAGACATACATCATTGTGTATTTGCTGCGTCTGTTCTTTCTGGAATACCCGATGCTGCATATGTTCCAAATATAGACATATTTGGGGTACTCTTGTCTCAGCTAAGGGTACGTGCTGTAATCAAGCAGAAGGGCCCGAAAAGTTTTGCCAGGTCTCCTGATTACACAACAGTTCTGTTAACCCTTGCACCACCGAGGAACATGAGGCTGACACATCGCCATGTATTATGCAGGCGCGTACTACATATGACCCAAATTCTCATCCGTCCTCTAGTTTGACCACTGATCACTATGAATCGCAGCTAAACCAGTATCCCGTAAGGAGTCCCTCGTCGTGTCCATCTACACTGAAATTTGTGTAAATGGGCATCGTGAATTATTTGATTGCGGATCTACACGAGGACTGTACCCTTGTCGCAAATCTAGAGTTAGCGGCGAGCGACAAAGGTCAAAGTAGGAGAAGGTATGGGAATTTGGGTCTGACACAGTGCGTGTTTCCGTACTGTGTGCAAGTGAGTGATTCTCTTATGCATTGGTGATCCTAAGTTTAACAAACTGTAGATCGAGGTTTGAGTCCCAACCCCGCTGCAAACACTGTCGTGTCTGTCTTGTTTTATAACAACACCTACCCGCAGCTGACACAAAACTACTTCAAATAAATTTATACAAATGATATTTCTAATAACACAGCTTTAAATTTAACCCTTTCCTGTCAAGCTATCAAATATTCGAGCAAAATACTTCATAGCTTGTGGTAGATCTTCCGGGTTAGAAGACCGTGGTCCATAAGAAATTGCCGTTTTCCCTGACGTTTCGTCCACAGTTGCAGTGTACATCTTCGGAGGTACTCCGGGAGTCGGCAAGACTCAGTGGAAGTAGGAAGACCTCCGAAGATGTCCAGCGCAGCTACAGGCGAAACGTCAGGGAAAACGGCAATTTTTTATGCGCCACGGTCTTATAACCCGGAAGATCTACCAACAGCTATAATATCCGGCCTTGAAAGCCTTCATTACGTAATTACATATTTGGTTATTTTATTACCAAAGTGAAGAAAAAGCATATTAGCGTTCAAACATTTTTGTTTTACTTATATGACGCACAAGGAAAAAAATACAATCGGTATCTCAACGTCCAAGATGATATAATACAACTGAGCGACATTATGAAATGCTTGTCTCCGTTAACTTAAGGAATTACCAGTTTGAATTTCGTAATTCGTAATCAAAAGAAAACAACACTGTAACACTAAAAATATACAGCTCATCCATTGCAAAGCTAGAGTTGATTAATTTACCAACGTTTCGGCTTTAACTATGGAAGCCTGCGTCAGAAGTAAAATAATTTTTTAGGTACATGAAATGAACAGACAGTTGTTTTGAGCAACGGCGCTCAAGCTCAAATTACAAGTGACAAGACTTAAAAAGCAGAAATATTACATGTAACAAAACGCGCCGCTTTGGGTCATGTGTGTGGCGAGAACTGCAGGTGGCGTCAGTCAGACGCGACCTATAGCGATAAAGTAATAAACATCTAGCATTAAAACCAATGAGCTGTATTTTTAAAGTGTTAATCTTTCACGGACGGTTGCTGTCTCAACAGCCATGTTTAAAAATTGTAAAACTTTAACCATTTATTACTGACACCCAGTATCAAAGACAGCTACAAAAAAAAAAAAAAAAAAAAAAAAAACATGCGCGAAATGCCTTTGACACACAGTCAGTACTAAATATTTCCCGTTACAGTTTAGAACGCTATATCAATAAACAGAGCTCTATTCCTTGAATAATGTCAGTTTCCATTATCTAAAACAATAAAGAACCAAAGTACCAACGTGGAAACACACAACAGTGTCTATTTTGTGTAAGCAAAACCTCACGAAATGGAGTACACAGGCGTAAAGCAGCCCGTTGTTGACTGCTATCTGTGAGCACGCATTCGGCCAACGAGAGTTTCGCCAGAGGGACCAGATGTCCTGCTAAGAATAAAAATCAGCTAACAAGCAATCGTAACGGTACTGAGCGCAGGGATGCGACAAATCAGCTACCGACAGCCCCTCCCTCTTGCCAGAAAAATGGAAAATATAAAAATTTAATTTTTATGTTCCATTTCTATAATTTAATACTTACATTAAAATATAAAATAATTTTCAGATGCTGCATTCAATTTTCCTAGCTCTTAAATAGCCGAACATTTTTTATGGTATCATCTGTTTTGAAATTTACTTGTGATTCGATTCTTACGATGGTCAAATTGTCAGTCTAACTAGGGTCATGGTTGATCGTAAATTTATTTATGATTTTCAGTTTGGAAAATGACCTTTGCCTTCTGCTACTGTCACAGGAAGTGTTAAATAAATGCGCAAATATGTTGAAACATGTGGATTACAGACATGAAATTAATGGAATCAATAATATTTAACAAAAAACGAGTTGTGTTTTTCTTTTTCTCAGACCAATTCCCTGCAGCAACAGGGTAATGTTGACATTTTTTTGTGATTTAGTTCTAATGTTTTCCTGTGTAAATCCTGAAAATAAGTGACTTTTATCATGAGAAATCTGTCACACAGTGGACAGGCAGAAAGTACCGCTGTAATTGTGCAGAAAGTGCAGAAAGTCTGGATTACGAAGTACCAACATAAATTCCGTCTCAACATTTCAGCAACATTTCACATCCAATTATTAGAATTTGCAAAAAAAAAAAAAAAAAAAAAAAAAAAAAAAAAAAAAAAAAAAAAAAAAAAAAAATGTTTGTAAAGTATATGGGACTTAACTAAGGGGTCATCAGTCCCTAAACTTACAAACTACTTATGAACTACTTACGAACTAGGACGGCACAAATAACCTTGCCCGAGGAGGGATTCGAACCTCCGACTGTAGTGGCCGTGTAGACCGGGACTGGAGCGCTTCAGTCTCCTCGGCCACCGCGGCCGGCTTGCATTATGCATTGAGGAACATGGACACACATTTGAACATCTCATGTAAATCAACTTCCCACCGCTATAACATCCATCACCTACCACGCAGCCATGTATTATGTACAGAGTGTGGTATCTGCCCCTGAAACTTTGAAGGTTTGTAGCTCCCAAACAGTGATAGGAATGTAGTTTAAATTGATTTGGACGCAGCTGGTTTCAACGATTCCAATGCACGATAGAAAAACTATTGTTCAATTTAAAAAATTATATCTTTGTGCTGTAACTCTTTGGAAAATGATGGAATAAACTATGTTCTTAGCTCCGCAGAAAGTGTAACATTTCTTGTGTTGACCTACCGCATTAAAATTTCCCGTCACCTATTACCTTATAAGTTAGAGAGGCAAACACACTTAGTGAAATAACCTGTATATATAACTAAAACAGTCTTCAGAACAGACCCAGAATATTTGAAAATTAACGAAGAACAAATAACACAAGAAATCTCCAAGATAGCAGAAACCAACTGGACGGAACTTTCACAGAAAATGAAAGACCTAATAAAACTAGGCCAACCCCACGAAAACGGAAACACAGGTGGTGGAATGCATTCTGCGACCAAGCGATCGACCAAAGGACCTTGGCGTGGAAGAACTTTAACAGTCACAAATCACCTGAAAATTGGGAAAGTTTTAAGTTAGTGAGAAAACTTTCTTCACAAACTATTCGCAAGGAGAAACGTATCTACGAAAACAGCCGTCTCAGAGAGATCCAAGAAGATTTCACCAGAAACAACACACGAAATTTCTACAGAACCTTCAGGGAAAACATGACCGGATATCAACCACCCAATCTATGTTTTAAAAAACCCGATGGATCCTTGGAAACTAACACGAAGAAGAACTGTGAAATTCTCGCTCAATACTTTAACAAGTTGCTCAACTGCAAAAGTCCCTCAGAAAAATTGCTCTTTGAAACTCCTGAGCCCAATCCAGTCACACAGCCACCGACCCTACATGAAATCATTGAAATAACGAAAGCACTGAAAAACAACAGAGCACCCGGTGAAGACGCTCTGATCGCAGAAATTTGGAAATTGGATCATGCACAAATCATACCCAAAATCCACGTAATTATTGAAAACTGTTGGCTCACAAAAAAATCCCGGAAGAGTGGGGTCGGCTCTCATCCATCCACTTCACAAAAAAGGAGACAAAACTGATCCAAACAACTACAGAGGAATCTCTCTGCTCCCAGTCTCCTACAAAATTCTCTCCAAAGCCCTGTTAAACCGGCTGGAACCACAGATCTACTCTCAAATTGGCGAATATCAAGCGGGCTTCCTGCAGCGAACAGATTTGGAATCTCCGCACAATCCTATGCGTAAGACACTGCAGGAATACTACAGTAACATTTGTGGACTTCAAAAAGCCTATGACTCCATTGACCGAGACACTCTCTTTCAGACTCTAAGGGAGATGAAGGTTGACCTTAAAACCCGGAATATAATTCAAGAGAGCTTAAACAACACCAATTCCAAAGTCAAATTTATGGGAGAATTATCAGAGCCCTTCGAAATCAAAACCGGCGTACGGCAAGGCGATGCTCTCTCACCCATCCTATTCAATGCAGTCTTAGAGAAAATTATTCGTACATGGGAAGAGAAGTCAAAGGAATTCAACTAGGCAGAAATAAGGAAAGGATAACCCACATAAAATGCCTTGCTTTTGCAGACGACATCGCCATACTCTCGAATACCAGAACGGAAGCACAACATGCACTAGAAAATCTCCACTAGATAGCCATGAAAACCAGTCTACAAATTTCTTATGAAAAAACAAAATTTTTGATACAAAATCATCAGATAAACTCCCACTAAAAACAAAGTACGGAGAAATTCTACAAGTCAGTGAGTTTAAATATGTAGGTGAAATCATGCAAAAATCTGGGCTAAACACAAAAGCAAACGATGGAAGAGTCTCAAAATTACAGAGAGCCTATAAACTCACCTGGTCCCACTACAATAAAAATGTATTTCCACGGCCGCAAAACTACGACACTACAACACAGTAGTCTTACCAGAAGTTCTCTACGCATCAGAAACTACGAACACCAAAGGAATGGCAAAAATCAAGGAGATGGAAAAAAAAGAAAGGAAAATTCTGAGAAAAATTCACAGTGCAGTTTTTAGAGAAAATATCTGGCAATCACGACACATATCAGAAAACGCAGAGCAAAATTTTTCATGAATATCGCCAGAATGAATGACACCAGACTAACTAAAAGAATATTCAGTATAATTTCGACATCAAAACCGGGCACATCTTGGCACAAAGTAACCATAGAAAACCTGAAAACATTAAACATCTCTAAAGAAGACATACAAGACCGCAAAACCTTTAGGGAAAAAATCAGAAACCAAAAAGTTGACTTGAAGTCACAACACAAAAACAACAGACGAAAATGGACAGATGAACAAAAGAAGGTACAAAGTGAAAGAATGAAAGGTTTTTGAGAAGAAAGAAAGAAGAATAAAGACAGGAATGAAAGCTAGATTTTTGTGTTTTTAGCGCTCTCTTTAACGGGAATGAACGCAAATAATATATATACTTCCAGACGGGATTTAAAATTCCATGCCCATTTACAACCTCATAAAACGAAGTGGAAAATGATATCTGACCAGGGCCGTTTTTACCAGGGTGTGCAAACTAAAATCTTCTTTATTCAATGTAAGCTTTTTAAGAAATACTTTTTTTACATTTCTTTACAAAAAAATATTAACTTTTTCTGCAGAAAATATTTTTGTGAACTTGCTAAAGAGAGTATATTCATGAATGTAATACCAAAGGTGGCTTTTCATGTTATTCAGAGTCTCCGAAAATTTTAGTCAATTATCTATGATAGTTTCTAATATAATGGGGCAAGTGTACTGGAAATTTTTGTTTGGAGGAAATTTGTTTTAAAGAAAAAACTTTTGAACTTTCTTACTTACAGTTACAGTTAATTAAAACTGTCCAGCTGCATATGGTGGCCCTCCTTTGGGCTCTAGCAAGTCTTCCATCTTCTTTTTTATTTTCCTGGATGTTTGTCTTGCTCTCTTGTGCATATTAGATGCAGACCTGTCTGCATCGGATATACACATTTTATCGCAACGTTGCAGCCAAGTGATCATATTTTCGATAGGAATATTTCCCAGCTTTTTCAGTACCCAACACTTTCCAATATTACCATAATTGAATTTAATAACAGCATCACGAACTCCTATTTTCATTGTATGAATGCCTACAAATCACACTGGAACAAAACTAACCATGTGTTTGAAAGCGTGTTGTTTACAAACAGCAGAAACAAAAGATACCAAACGTTGTATTACAAGACTAGCCAACACATTTGGAGTGAAACAAAATCCCTAATGTTCAATGTTGAGGAAAGAAAAATGTAAAATATTTGCAGAAATATGGATGACAGAAGATTGAGAGTGACACATAAAAACACAAGGTAGGGAAATGTTCTTTAAATGTTAGAAAAAATAATTCAGCAAAATCCTTAAATAAAACCTCAATCTATCGAAATATGATGTAAACCGAAACTCGTTTTTTTTCGACATAAACAACGGTGTGGTCCCCTTAAGGGGAGTCTATCTCGCCAATGTTAAATCTGATATTTTTATGCACTTTTTTCTCTGGAACTGTTAAATATAAAACTTTGACATTTTCGTAGCTATTTTCAGCATATGTTTTTAGCTCACTGAACTACAAACAATGTTTTGTTTTTCTTAGTATGATATTTATGATTTTTTTTCCGTTAAGCTAATTTTATTGTTATGAGAATAACCCACATTTTGTCTTGATTCTACTTCTGTCGCCCCTTTTAAGCGTCATATGGTGTTTGTGTAAATTTGCATGTTACTGATTTATTTGTTTGTGACATAAAGGTACAAGAAACACTAAAAATGTCTAACGCCAGAAATGTGGTTAAAGTAACCAGAGTCATGTTCTAGTTCATCTTCTTCACCTACAAGCTTTCTTGTCCTTGCCGCCCTTGCTTTTTTGTATCAAATTCAGCTGCATGCTGAGCCTTACTCGTAAGTTGTCCAGAAGCCAAAGACCTCTGATGGTGTTGACACCAGGAAAATGCCAAAGCTTTTCATGACCATCAGCCTAACCATATGTTCGTCACTGGATGAAATAAAAGAATCACTACTGACTTCCCATTCAAAATTTTTACGTCAACAAATACATTCTTAGGTACACGAATATCTATGAGGTTCACAAACTGACAGATGAAAATTGAACTGTAAACACCGCTAGTTACAAAGACAATGTTACCAAAAGAAAGATCAAAGATTCTACAACTTAAGAGCGAAATTTCCAGCTTTCTGTGGTGTCGCACAAGTATGAAGTGCGCGCCACGTACTTTCGCCGCGCGCCGCCATGCCCGCAACGCGCGGCGTTCTTACGACGTCAGCCACGAGCGCCCTCTGCTGCAACGCCGCTCGTGATCACGATTGCTGCATCGGCCACTTGGGTATCAGATAGGCACCAGTTAAGACTTGGCTATCGGATAGGCACTATGAATCATCAGTAGGCAGGCCTCTATCTAAACTATGTATCAACATTGTACTAGTCTGCTGCTCTCCAAGTTAAGTAATGTATTATTTCTATGAAATATATCTCTTATACTAATCTAGCTTAGTGATTCTAGTTTCTGCAGTCCCACTGGCTGGTCACCTCCGTACCTGCACACGCGTGCGTCCTATTTTCCTCTCTACTCGGCCACCAACACCCAGGACAACCGGCGGAAACGAGACACAAAAGTGGCGTCGAGGATGGGACACAAAGGTGGCGACGAGGATGGGATACAAATCTTTCTGTATCTAATATTTTCGGAAATGGGAAGAATTATATGTATAAACATCGCAAGTTTGCTAATTGTCCTAGGCGTACATATAATTTTGAGAAAAAAAAAGAAATTCTAATTTGAAGTATTTTAAGAAATTTTACACCATTGTAAGCAGAAATCTTCAAATTACTTTATAAGTTTAAGGTAAAAAAAGCAGTCAACAATCCGAAGATTGGTTTGAACACTACAGTGCTTTACTAGGCATGGTCCTGTTTGGAGGTGGTATGCCGTTGCCTTCCTCCGATCTTGGAACTGATTTACCCAGCCAGTTATAGGGGGACCTACAGTTTAACGTGGGTTCCGAACCATGGTGCTACTCGGTATTTTTCACATGAGCAATACTGCCAGAGATGAAAGAAGTGGAAAGTGACAGATAAAAATCCTAGGACTTGGCGGGGATCGAACCCGCGACCTTTGGATTTGTACTCTGGTACTCTACCACCGTGCAACCGAGGTGCACTTAAGAACGGACATTGTAATTTTTTAAGTATTTTGCGGAATTGCAACTCCCCTTAACTAAGGGAATTAATTTACATTTTCTGTACCTTTGATGAAGTCGACGGCCATCTCCAGCCCGTAAGTGTCCATATCGCAGTCGTCGAGTATGTGCGCCCCGATGGTGACGTTGGGAAGCAGGGAGGGCGGCTTGTTGATCCTGTCCAGGGTGTAGAGCATGGTCTCTAGCGCCTGCACGCCGCCCTGCGGCATGACGGGGCCGCACGTCACCGTGTCTGAGCGCTCGTGCACCATCATGAGGCCGCCCAGCACCAGCTCGCCCTCGACCACCGCCTCGCGCTTCACGGGCCAGGCGCCCTTCCAGGCGCTGAGGTGCGCCTTGGTTCCGTCCGCCTCCTGCAGGTAGCGCTGAGGCAGCTGGTGGTGGTGGCGGTGGGGGTGGCTGGCGAGCCCGGGGGCGGCGAGCGCCCAAGTGGCGGCTGCGGCGGCGGCAAGCACCAGTGACACCGGGGGCAGGGCGCTCCGCTGCCGCCCCCGCTGCGGACCACTCATGGCTCACCGGTCGTGGCCGCCTATCCGCCGGTCGTGGCTCCTCAACACCCCCATTACGTCACACGGTACCCTGCACGTGCTACAGGGGCGGTAAACCGATGTTGTGGAGGGTGACATTCCAAAAGGAAACGTCGTTCCTTCTCGCCCAAGTATTTATTTCCAAATGTAGCTAACGTTGAATTTTAATCTTCTAGGGCTACTCTACCCAATTCATCGCATATTACAACACACAAAAATACAGTTTCTACAGCCTTTACGTTAAAGTACAATCACTACACTATTTTATCAATGTGTTTCAATGTTCTGCATTGCTCAGAGTGATTAATCATGACGTGTCCTCACGAGCGATTTCTGGAGGCGAAAATGGCACATAGCTTCAGTGAACCACCATGATCTTTCTTCCCTCATTGTGTCTTCAGTGCATCATCTCAGGCTGGTAGCGCACAGGTTTTTCGTAACCGATGGTCGTACAAGACATCCAGTAATCTGCAACATATTACAAGCAGATAGGTAGAAATAAGCACATTAATGGCCACATTAAAACATTGTGTTCATATTGAAAATAATTATGATAACAATGATATTATTGTTCATCTTGTGGTGGTCTAGTTCTTGTATCTTCCGTGCTTGTTGTATTAGAATTGTGATTAAATCCACCTTAAACAAGGCACATTGCTTAGTTTTAACACCGTTACATATTGCGGCTCTTATTGTGCTATCATCTATGGGTTTTTGTTTTTATTATCTATAATAGCGTGTTACAGATTTTGGTTATACAGTCATTTGGACGGGTTGTATGATTCGACAATTTTGTTAGATATATTAGGCCTAATTTATTTACGATATTTTTACTATGTCATTCACAGTATTTGTATCCGCTTTAATTGAGCTGTAAAAACTTGTCATTGCTCAATTAAAGCAAATGCAAATCATGCAAATGACAATGTAAATATCGTAAATAAATTACGCATAATATATGTAACAAAAGTGTCAAATCAAACAATTCCTCCAAATTACTATATAACGAAAATCTGTAAGATGTTATTTTAGAAAATAAAAGGGAAAAACCCACGGAAGATGGCACAGTAAGTGAAAAAACAATTTTGGGTGTTAGAACAAGGTGTCCTGCTTATGAAGGATTTAAGCACAAATCTAATGATATTATTGCTGACCATTAAGTCTATCATTCAGTGGTCTTCAGTGCTTCAACAGTGTGTACCATATCATCCATTATAGATAACTTTCGCAGGTGGACTGCCCTACAGTGATATGTATTAGAAGTATAGTTGTTATATACATCGCTGACACATATCACGAACACTACCACAAATACAAGAAAAATTTTCCTTTAAATATGATGCTTCAGAGTAGAACAGATGGTGAATTGTGTTACAAATCAAATAATTAGTACCTTTCCATACCTGTGTAACATTCGTTTTTTAGTGCATTGCAGAATACAAACAAATCTCTTCATATATGGATATTGTGATCCTTCAAAGCGATATGTTCAGTTTTTCATGGACAGAAAGAAATCAATTTGGAGTTGACTAACCTCCTATTAGGTAACTTCCAGCATAACAGTGAATCATTATCAGGAAATAAAATTTAACTAATGTGCATTTTATATGAAGCACACTTACTTCAGCTAAAATCACTAATTAATTTTATTTGCTGGTTTTAACCGGCTTCAGTGAGCTAGGTTATCATCTTCAGAAAAAGTTATAATGTTCTCCTTTCTTCAGTAAAATAACGAGTTACTCGTGAAAGTGTAATAAAAAAACAGAAAATTGTCAAACTATTAAAATGCGCATCATTAAATCTTCCATCACCAAAGTGGATCGTCACCTGTCATCGTCATTTTCACGAGTAACTCTTTATTTCACTGAAGATAGGAGAACATTGTAGCTTTTTCTGAAGATGATAACTCACTGAAACTGGTTAAAAATTAGCAAATATAATAAATTAGCGATTTTCTCTGAAGTAAGAGTACTTTATATAAGATTTTTGAACGCTCTCCATCGGCGTAATATGCCAGTTAACTATAATTTGCATTTGGTAAATTACATTTGGTCGTAACTCGTTCATGACAGGCAAGGTATGGAAGAGGTGTAATCGCTTGCAACTAACTTTCACGTGAGAAAATGAGCAAATATTGCCTCAAATATTCTTGTCGGATTGATGGGCTTCAGACAGAATGGGAGTTTGACATACTTTTACTCGAGTAAATTTGTAAATGTGAAGTATTATTACCATGTAATATTGAAACTATTCAAAGATCCGAAACCACTGGTGAAAAGAGTTCCATTAAAAGTTAAGCTTAAACTTTAGACAGTGGTCATGGCTCATCTGCTCAAGCAGAATTTCAATGTAGCCTAACTCGTTTTTCTAGTAATAGAGTATACACCACCACCAATGACAAATGTCTCATTGATCAACTAATTTGTGAGCAACATAAAATTAAGCTGCTTCTGCAAGTAGTCTAAGGTGTTCCATATGGCAACAAAGTTCTAAAACGTGTAAAATGAATGAAAAACATCAAACGTCCTAAGTATCTCTGGTCTCTGTAGCCCCAAAACGGGAAGTAGTTGTGCATTTTGAATTACTTCGGTTTTAAAAAAATCTCTACTTTCTTGATGAACAATATGAACAACAAATTTTAATTCACTTGAAATACTGTAGAGATTTAAGGAATGGTCACTGTCTTCCTGCAGACGAGAGAACTGTAGAGTTATTAAATAATAGATTCTTACTGTTAGTTTGTTTGTTACAATGATAATCAGCTACATAAGGAAATTGATTAACAGTGATCACTAACCATATTGCTACACTACATATTGTTATGTGTTAATAGAATGAAATAAGAACTTAAATATGTAGGATGTTAAATTCAACGGTATCTCCACTACAGTATATTTAATATTCATAACAATACTTTTTTAAAAGCTATAATTTAGTTGTGTTATGTTATTGTACTATTATATTAGATAAAAACTAAACAGCAAAAATTATCAATGACAAATTCCACAAGTATATAAGAAACAATTAAGGATATCATTCAACATTTCACCAACACAATAAAAATACATTCATAAAGACCCGTGATGGTTTTCTCAATTTATTTACACAGCTATTTTTTCATTTTAGCAAAGGAACAAAACAATATCCACGCTACCTTTATACACACACACACACATACACACACACACACACACATATATATATATATATATATATATATATGACGTTCTAGAAGTGATTTATGATATCATGAGAAATTGCATGTGTTTCACGAAGAATATTGATATTAACTATTTTACATGTCTAGTAAAATCACTTCTAGAACATCATACGGATAATAATGTGCCAACAGAATGGAAGACCATATTGGACAAAACATATTTTGTCTGCATTTCCTTCCGGCTCTTACATTCCAGGCAAAATAACGGAGCCCCTTCACAGGCCCATAATTATAATCATGAGATGAATGATTACTTGAGTTCTCGTTTAACTATCGAACGGGCACACTGTGCATATTTCACACACGCAGTGAATAGTTGTCAGTAGTATCTAGGTAAAAATTTACGAGACACTTTTACTTGGTACATATACCTCTTTGCAGGGACCCAATCACAGAACACAAATTGTGAAGTTACTTTCAGCACAGCTTTAAATAGTTATGTGGCTCCATCTCCACCGAAGTAAGTTCTGAGTTTTCAAAACTTACTCAGCCACATTAGATTCGCTGCCGGCCACGTACACAGACAGTAATAAAACATTTGTCTGTTTCCAGTCTGATGATGGGCCAACAGCGCGAAACGCGTTATTGGCTATAATAAATAATATTGCAACAAACTCTGCGAATTATATAATAATAAATATTTCACATCGCCCACCAAGCTGAAACTTATTTTATTAAATCAGCTTGTTCGTATGTGTAACATTTTTCTGCGCACGAAAGGCCACGAAATAAAACGGAGGAAGTATTAGTTACATGACCGGGCGCGTGGTGTACTTTATACAACAAGTTGACACGTTATTGCTCCTTAACTGGACACATGACAACACAGTTTACCGACGTTTTAACTGAAGCAGCAATGTAGGAATTGTTTTAGGCTCAACATTGTAGTAATTGTAATACAGCAATGCAACCTCAAAAAATAGTCTTATCTATGGTTGGAGGACTGTATAAATTCGTGCGCCAGCACGAGGGTTAATAATTTTCTTATATCTTCGTGATTTATGCAATTTACAGAGCAGCCAGTTCCATCGGAAACAATCATACCATTATGTCGTAATTTAATTACATAGTACGTATCTCCCTGTGTTTCATCCGTTAATTTGTTGCTCTATGCTTGGAAGAACTGCCACCTTCCTGTTAGGGTGAGGATAACAGCATTAGAGGGTGAACAAGATACTGTGACGGGAAGAAAGATATGAAGACAATTTGGGTGGAGGAGGAGATGAGTTGAGAGATATATAGGGGCAGAAGTATTATGACCGGAGAGGAAGGAGAGAGAATGCCAGAGGGGATATTGTATAACGGTGAGAGGATAGGAATGACAGAAGGATATGAGGATATGGATAAGAAGATGTAGGCGAAGAGGTAAGGTGATGGACAGACAGGTCGGAGGAGAAAAAGACGAAAGGAGATAGACGAATGGACGATATTGACTGAGTGAGGATCAAATGGAAAGACAGATGGGGGAACGGTATGAACTAAAGGAACACAGCAATTAATACTTTGGAGTCGATGAGGGGTACTCAACATAGAAGAGTGCTCATTACATGTTATTAAAATCCACGAAATAGTCTCAAGCGAAAATACAATAAATCACAGACATTTTTCTCTGGATCAATCATGTTATCGCGATCATTTGTTGAGGTATCACAAGAAATGGCATTCTATCACTCTTGGTATCATAATCATTTATTATCGGACAAATTGAGATAATCGTGAGGTTTCTGTACACTACACGTCGTCTCGTGTGTGCTTGATATCACTGGTAAAAACACAGTTCCTTCACGTGTGGTCCCGAAACACACACACACACACACACACATAAAAAAATCTAAATCCGACATTTAATATTTTCCGATATCTTTATTTGATACCAAGATCCAGAAGTTGAAAATTACCATACCTACCCATAAAATCTCGTTTTAGCCGTTTTCACAGAGGATAGCTCATTTCTAAATATCTAGCAACAGAAGATGGTTTTGAAAAATACATTGTGCAGACATTTGTCTACAATCAGCAGTTCCCTGTTTTCGATCATATTTCTCTGTCATCAAGATAAACAAAAAACATGGTGTTTACGTAACAAAAGTGCCGACTGTACTGATGGAAGGTGTTCTGCCCACTATCAAACTTACCATCCGAGTGAGTGAAATCTACTTAAAGAATAAATTTTATACTGAAGATACTACAGATTCATTTTTTCGTACATTGACGGCTTAATTTTGTTACTCGTCAAAACCACTGTGCAGCATCAACGTAAGTACAGTATTGAAACAATTTTCAAAGAATTATCTTAGGTAAACAGAACGTGATGCCTTAGCATATGGTTGACAGTAGATGATACATAGGAGTGTATGAAATTCATAGGAGATATTAAAATTTTAGTGAAAATTGAGACCCTAAAATGTATCACTGTGTTCGCCAGATGTTGGTTTGATATATAGTAGACGAACTGGTCCAAGCAAGCTTTAAGGATTTTCATCATTTCATTATAAGAACACTGTTCAGTGAATCTATCTGAATTTCGAAAAGTGTGATGTCTCGTACCGATAAATGAATTTCTTTTTATTTATAGTGTCACAGATTGAGCGAGAAACAACACTGCGACATTAATCAGAAGCCAGACAGAAGTTCCAAAGATGAATAAAGGTGAACTTTTTCTGTTTCTGTGGATCAACAAACGCAGAGAATAAAGAGAGGCCAGGCTGTAGGGTTTGCCGGATTTTCGCGAGTGCTCGCCTTAACCATTCCCAGATTAATCCAAACTTTGACATGCTACTACTACTCTAAGTGCTCGCATAGTGTGTGTAATTAGTGGACAGGGTGCGACGTTTATTGATTGTTCCAGGCCTTGATTTGTATAGAAATATATGGTGCAAAGTTCGTCTTTTAGCGGCCCAACCAGTGCACAAACATGGCTGTAATTACGTGACATTGTCCTGAACCCTATATATACCGTTTTCGATACCTCAAGCATTATATAAAGCATGCAGAGCGTAAAATTTCGAACAGGATTTCAGTTCCACCTATAAACTGGCGCAACAACATTTTCACCGCATTACGCATAAAATTTGACTATCTGACATTGCCATATTGGAAGACTTTAATATTGTAAGCAATAGTTACATAAAAAAAACAATATCATTTAAATTGTGAGGATTTACCGCTGCATGCAAGACACCAGACTTTTAATTTTTCCCAGACATGTTTCAGTACATTTTGTGCTATCATCAGTGGGATTGTTTATTTTGTTCTAAAAAATTATAGTTACTGTACAATAGTGTTTTCAGGTACTTCTAAAATGTTTTTGTAGGTTCATTCGTTTTTAATTTAGCTTAGCTTATCTGACGATATAACTATTTCAGTTTAGTGAAAATTAGGCCTAGATGTACGAGTATCTCAGTTTTTACATAACTTTTACATTAGGCTACATATAACTCGTTACGTAGCCTACTTATTTGTTGTTTTGGTAATACTATTTACAAACTTTATTTACCTGGTATTTTATCAGTTATTATTCCATACCCGGCCGCGGTGGTCGAGGGAACTGAGGCGCTCCAGTCACGGTCCGCACGGCCACTACGGTCGGGGATTCGAATCCCATCTCGGGCATGGATATTTGTGACGTCCTTAGTATTAGTTAGTTCATAAGTAGTTTGTAAGTTTAGGGACTGATGACCCCGTAGATAAGTCCCATAAGCTATACAAACATTTTATTTTATTCCATACTACAACCGAAACACTAAGCCACTGGTTCCAAGTGTGCAGAAAATGAGAATAATCAGTCGTAAAATTATGTTTTATTTACTGTAGGCTCCAACATTCCTGTGTCTCTCCATTCCTTAGCTTCGGAGAAAGTCACGTTTTTCTTGCACTATACAACCTGCTCAGTCCATTATCTGAACCCAACTGTTTGTGTAATTTGTTTGGTAGAGTAAACACAAGTCAACAACAAACCCCTCTGCAATAATTTTCTGTTATTACCACTATCTCGGTTGCCGTAATGTTGTTGTCTCCACTCCGCAGAACCGACAAAGGAGACATTCGAACTATTTTAGTTCATTCTGCCGATGACCTTAATTAAGAACCTAGATATTAAAACTGAGCCCCTAATTGTTCTGACTAGTTTAGATAAAAACATATAAGTGGTTGAATTCTTTACTGAAGGTTAAGTGACTTCATATATTAACAAATAATGCTTAGATAACGTCTATATACGATTATTGACATATTGCAACTTACGATAGTTTATCCAAGTTTACAAGGCACATCAAGACTCATATAAGTTCATTAAGTAGAGGGGTGCAAATGAAAACATCCTACTGTCGTATGTTTTTCACGTTGAAACTGCTACAGCAATGCGGACCTTTTTTTGTGGACGGGTGTTGTTCGGCAGTGAGAACAGCTGCAGCACGACAAAGCTGCCTCCTTGGCAAGACGGCCTAGGGATCACGTTCTCGGAACAGATCCTCGGTTCCAAGCTTATAAAACATGCATCTCGCCGAAGAGCAGCACAGTCTCCGGAGACGAAAGTGGCGCAGCGGAGCCACCAGGGGTTGAGGGTGGGAGGGGGTTGGGATGCACGCCGTCACGCACCCTTCGTGGCCCCAACCGGGGGATAATGATCGCTGTTGTCGGCGCACTCTGAAGAGCCTGCGACGATTCCCAAGCACTTCTCTCACAACTGTGGCGTCAGCCGCCACCGCCAGCTCTCAGTGAGGCGGCTGATGTGATAGACATGTACACAGACAAAAACGTGAACGGGCTGCATTTCCATACCTTCCTTTCGGGGCACACTACTCTAGATTTTCAATGCGGAGGAATTTGCGACTGAATGACGTTAACTCAAGCTGTAATAGCAAACTTATTGAAATACCTGATATAGTTTTGTCTACTAGGTATTTTTTAAATACATGTTTGCATTCTAGAACCATTTTCTGGTGCATCGTTAGCCTAATAGCATTTAGACTGTGGTAGGCTGCTTTATTCGTAGAAAATCCCTTATTACACTTCATATCTATTTTGTCTAAAAATTACCATTAAAATTATATACAGAGTTACAAACATATATCATTTCTGAAATGCATTAATCATCATACAAAGATATTCTCCCAATCTCAAATTGAGAGAAATTTGGTGAACATAGCTAAAACCATTATGAACCTATATGTACCTAATGTTCCTAAAATACAGTTTCGAGAAAATGAGGAAAGAACGTTCAGAATGTTGTTTACTCACCGTATGCCTCTTTCAGAACATTACAGTGGCATAATCTTGCTGGCCAGCTGCTTCTTTATCCTCTGCAGACTTTATCACGACTCTTTTTCTTACTCTGGACTCTTTAGTGGTCGCTTCCGCAGTCCTTTCAGCTTCAACTAGACGCTGACGATCTATGGCAGTCAGAGCAGCTGTCATATTATTTCTTGGTTGGATGCCTAATTTGTCCATTACTTTTGTTCTACCAGTTACCCCATCAATGAAACTAATACCATTATCCATCACACCTATTTTGAGTACTGTCCACCTAACAAATACTGTTTTCGGTACTAGTTGCTACACGCATCTGTTGAGACCTTCATTATGACTTTGTTTACCGCCATGTAGACATTTGCTACGTAAGTTTTATCTGCAATGCACCTTCATAATGGATTTATTTTTTCCATGACTGTGGCAGGCATGGAATGTTTATGGCGATATTCCTTGCCTGAAGCATCAGCGTGGCCAGTGTGCAGACATTTGTTCAAAGAGCGTTTAAGACTATGTTATTATTTAGAAGTAAATAAACCATATATTTTTGGAAATTGGAGAAATTTGTCTTTCAGGCGGAGACAAAAACAGTTTTCGATTTGTCAGTTATTTTCACGTCCAAGTCCCCTGAATGTAGATATATTATCCCACTGCATAAGAGGAAAAGTAATAGGAATTGTAACGAATATGTCTAAGTCCACTATATAAAATCCTGCCATTGAAAATTCTAGAACAGGTTAATACATATGCAGAAGTTACTGTAGAGGAGTACTAGGAAGGCTTTCGGGAAGGAAGATCGACCATGGACCAAATTTTCACCATGAGGCAAATCGATGAAAAGTGCTGGGAATTCAACCATATTTTTGGATTTCTCAAAGGCTTTTGACAGCATCCACAGAAAGAGTTAGTTGTACCAATCAAATTAGTAAATATGGTGAAAGTGTGCACAGTGGAGACGAAGCCAAAGTGAAATTCCAGGTGGATCTGTCCCGTGAAATCAATATTAAAACAGGTGTGCGACAGGGCATGTTATTCACCACTGCTTTTTATCTGGTTCTTGATAAGGTCCGAGAAATGAAAAGAGAAAGTAAAGGGGTGAAGCTAAGTGGCAGAACATATTTATTAGAATATGCTGACGACAGTGCAGTGCTATAAGAGTCAGAGGAAGACATGGTTGAAACTATGAAGGACCAAGTGCGAAATGCAAGTAAGAACGGGCTACGGATTAATAGGGGGAAAACGGGGGTAATAGAGGTATCCAGAGAATCCCTTAAGAAAATCCCATTAGAATTAAGCTTTGGAACTTCGCTAAAGTGGAAACAAGCAGAATGATTTAATTCAGGAAGTGAACCAACACATTGTGAAACTGTTTTACCGTACGATTTCCCTACCAGAGGGCCGTCGTTTCATGGAAGTGAAATAGTTTTCCGGATCCTTGATTAATTAAATTATACTATGTTTAGTTGTTACCATAAAGATCCGTAACAACGAGTATACATGTAACATATTCAGGCAACCAACAACAACAGGCACAGTTATACACACACATCTAATAATCCAGACACACTGAAACATACAGCACTGAGTTACATGATCCATAGACTAAACACCATCCCTCTCAACGCAGATAACTACTAGAAAGAAATGAATACCATAGTACAAATAGCCACAAACAATGGATACAAAGAAAATCTAGTAACTAAGCTGAACAAAAAAAATTAAAAAACAAGTAAACACATGAATACCACCATCACATGGGCAGAATACCACACAAACACACACACACAAGACACCCTACACACACACACACACACACACACACACACACACACACACACACACACACACACACACATGCACACACACACACAAGAACAGCACAAAGGAAGAAAAATGAAGAAAACAATAGATGGTATACAATGACTTACAATCACAAATACACACACAGAATATCCAACATTTTCAAAAAACAAGGCATAAAATAGCCCACCAAACCAACAACCCTATTTTTAAAAAAATGCCGAAATCAATAGAAAATACAGATCCAACAGAAGATCAGGAATATAGCAATGAAATGTTGCACATGGTATGGGAGATACAATGGTCAGACTACAAGAACATTTGACACGAAATATTAAGAACATGTGAGAGCCTGGGAATATAAAACAAGTCACTCAACGTTTGCAGAAGGCTTACCACAAAACCAACATAAAATCACCACCAGAGACACAGACATGGAAATCTGAAGAATCAAAAGCAACAAAAACCACCTCGTCACCCTTCATGAAAACTACTGTAGCCAAAAAAACAATAACAGAAATGAAACATCTCATAAATGACCGAACCAATCTAGAAAACAACACACTTTTCAAGCTTATTGACCACCTAACATAAAAATAAACACTCTGAGAGTCAACCCGCCCCCCTTCACAAACACTAAAAACACGATTAACTACCCTCGCCTCCCTCCTACCCCCACACCAATACAACCCAATTGAACCTGCATTTACTCATCTGAGAAACATCTCAGACAACCTGTTCGTTGAAATTAAAAATCTCTCTCTCTCTCTCTCTCTCTCTCTCTCTCTCTCTCTCCCTCTTTCTCACTCACTCTCTCTCTCTCTCTCTCCCTCTTTCTCACTCACTCTCTCTCTCTCTCTCTCTCTCTCTCTCTCTCTCTCACACACACACACACACACACAAAACACATATGTTTAATTATAACGTTGGAAACTCTCAAAGACCACACGAAAAATAAATGAGCAGACAAATCAACATAACCACATTATAGTGAAGTTATAAACATATAAAAAGGCATTCCACTTAAAACAGGTCATATGCAAACTGTATGCAGGTCAAATATGTGAAGTGATGTGATGAAACGGAAGAAACTTCACGAAAACAGACAAAAAGTTCTGTAGAGAACCGAAAAGCACACGCCATGAACAAACCAACTCTAGCCAACAAGACGGAGAAACAGCAGTGAGATATAAAGTGGAGACAACAACACCTTGAGTAGACCAAATATCAATTTAAAAACACACAGGCCTAACGTCACAAAGGTTTTTAAAAACTGTTTTAATCTATGTATAAAAAACAAACTGCACAACACCTTTGTATCATTTATAGACCAAAGAAGATGCTTTTAAAATAAAAAGGTGATATGCGCCTGGTGTGAAAAAATCTCTTAATTGCAATCAGAATGAGACGGATTACGTCTTATATCAATCAATTAATTAACGTATAGTTTGTCAGAAGACGGCAAGTCGCCACAAAAACTGTCTTGGGCCTTAAATTTGAACAAGCGCTTTTGCCGTTTTTGTGAAGCTGCCACAGTGACGGCAAGACAGATAGTTGTCAGAACATGAAACTGACCCCACCCGGGCTGGAATTAACTCTCTACAGTCCCACATTAGGTTGGCAACGCGAAGCTAGATTGTTCAGCGGAAGCGATGTTCGGCGTAACAAAACGTTTTCTTGCAGTTTTTCAAAGAGTAAGGTAGCGTGTCTCTTATGTGGAGAAGTAGCCGCCATGTTAGGACCTTGTGTCGGAAACGCCGATGAACTACACTGTTCTATCAGTTCGCGAGTCTAGTCAAGCGATCGTAATCCGTCGTGCTCTACTAATATGCAAAGATTTGCGTATTGCGAGTTAGGCGCCAACGAGATCGATATGCCCTCACTTTAATGATTATGCAGCTACTGTTTGTGCTTAGGATGTGTACTCTTGCTTCAAGAGATCTTAAATACTCTCCATACTAACTTTCTCTGCATTGTTTTCTGTAGTCTTCCCCTGTTGCTATCTGTGTTTATTATTCTTTTATAACTCTAATAATATCGGAGACTCCTGCTAAAAGATAGCGTGCCTGTTAATTTGGGACCAGAGGTCCCGTAGATTAATAATTCTTCATCATAAATCTGAGTCGTTATCTCGCCAAGAGCAAGGAAAGTCACACCAGCTACAACTCGACAGACGAGTCCCAATTTCAGCTGGTAAAAGGTGACGGTATGATTACAGTATGGTGCAGATTCCACATAGTTCCCGACATGGAACTGCAAAAGAATGTTGTGGCTGCAAAACAGTGCGGGCTGTTTCTACTTGGAATGGACAGGATTTTGTTTATATTCATCTACATGGACACCATTTCAGTCAATCACGAAACTTGTAACCGCCCCACAATTGTTTGCGGTTTATTTGACGAACATTCAGGGCAAATCCAGTGAAGGATATATCCGTCCAGATCACGCGACATACATCACACATACCATTTATGGCACATAATAAGAAATTGGCACAGGCAACACTTTCGCAATTATGGACGCAAGGCATAATATTCGTACAGGGAAGATAGAGCGACAATTTTTATTCCATGCCACATCGACTTGCTACAGTTAGCTGGGAAAAAGGAAGGACCTCACGGTATTAGAATGTGTTCCTCTTGTCGTCTCAGTGTGCATCTGCGAATGAAAAGTGTCTAAACTTAAATATATTTCAACCCATAATCAAGTCGTTTGAAAGAAAGTATTCTTCTCTGTTATGACTGACAGGAATTTGCTGGGTCCTACTGACATTATTTATTTAATTTGTAGAGAGTTACACCTACAAGTCAGTTGAAACGTATCGAACTAATTTAAAAAAAAAAAAGTCCCATCCGTATATATCATGTTAAACAATTAGGGCGGATTGCTACAAGCTGTTCGGGATTGACGGTGTCAACATGAATGCTATAGGGGCGGAATTATCATCTAACTAAGTGACACGTTTCAGCTAGTCTTGGTTTTGTATGTAAAACGGAGTAAGATATCCGAAACGGTTCCATTTAAAATTTCTGGCAAATTAGAAGAGTTTCTACAATGAAGTATTTATTAAATTATGGAGAGTAACTGTCTTGATACAGTCGCCTACAAGGCAGGTGGCAATGAATAAATATACGAAGTTGTGTGAGTCACGAGCAAGGGCTGACGTTTCTCATCTTTAACGAATGTCGTTACCTTTCCCATGAGAAAGCACAGGCTACTTCCAGGCATAATCATTTTCGATGCACACTATCAGATATTGCGTTGTAATGTGCCATGATATTTTCAATTTGGTCTAATCCGCTATATACAGTGAAGTTTCAGAGACACAATAGGATAGTCTCTATAAGAACTGTAAAATCGTCAACCAAACTAAATCGGTAGGGAAAATGTGATCACATAAGAAACTCTGCTGACTTCATTGGCAAATTGAAATCATTGAAACTGAACCCTTCTGATATTTTATTAGTTTCGATGTGGTTTCATTATTCACACATGTCCCCCTTCCAGAATCTTTACACCTTACTGAAAGAACTTTTGACAAAGGTATTTCGGCTTTATTTAAACATGTAATGACCTCGACGTACTTTTTATTTAACAACGATTTGTTTGAACAGACGGTAGGAGTCGCCATGGGTAGTCCCTTATTACCTCTGGTGATTAATTTGTTCACGGAAGACTTGGAGGAAGAGGCGCTGGAATCTGCTGACTTGAAACCACATTATTCTGGAGGTATGTTGATGACACCTTTGTAGTTTGGCCCCACGGGGAAGATAACTTTTATCGAAAGCCGACGCACACGGATTTGTATTTACGTGCAAAGAGCTGCCACCATCATTCACAGACGATGAGTGTTCTCAGAACTTCGCTGCACAGAGCACATATTATTTCTGACGAAAGCAGTCAGCACTTTCCCATTTACAGAGAGTGTATCAAGACAAGGGGTACGCTCCACAGCAGATACAGAAGGCATTGCAAATGAAACCGAAAGAGGCCACAAAAAATACAAAAGAAGATGAAGAAATCATTAAATCCATGGCTTTCCTGCCATATGTTGGTAGCCTCTCGTCAAAAATAGGACGGATTCTCAGCAGACACAAAGTTAAAGTGATTTTTCGTCCTCCACCCAAGACAGCTGCACTCGTGCGCTCCGTCAAAGATGATTTGCTGCTCCGAAAATCTGGTGTGTACAAAATTCGATATGAATGTGGCCTTTCTTACATCGGACAAACAACTCCTACTGTCCATGAAAGATGTACAGAAAACCAAAGGTACACACGACTTTTACAACCTTACAAGTCGGCAGTGGCAGAGCACTTCATTGATACTGGTCAATATACATAAAGCATGGAATCCGGCACTGTCTGTAATAAACTCACAAAGACGTCGTCACAGTGCAGCTCATATTGATACATCGACATGCCAACAACGATCGACTGGGGAGTCATAGATTCAACTCGTGCATTATGCACGTCTTTGCCGCCGACCAACGTCTCTAGCACGTATGTATCTGTGGCCGCATGCGCAGTCGCGCGGTACGCGAGTATAAAGGGCCGAAGCAAGCACTGGAGCGTCACTCTTTCGGCTCACTCTGAAAATGGCTCAACCTTATACAGCCGAAATATTACAAGAAGGAGAATTCTTTGCGGCTGCACTCCCGAAACTTAAAGGAACAGTCTTTGCACCGCCAAATCCTGAAGATATACAAGGAAGAAATTGTAAAGAGTATTTGTAGTTGAAAGAAAAAAAAAGTAATTTGTTGATGTTGTGGTATTCAGTCCGGAGACAGGTTTAGGTTCGATCCAAGTCTCCACACTACTCTATCCAGAGCAAGTCTCTTCTTTTCCTCATAAGAACAACAAGCCACTTCGTCTGAATCTGTTTACTATTTTCTTCTCTTCGTCTCCCTCTGCAAATTTTCCCCCAGACACTTTCCCCCAATGCTTCATTACGATTCCTAAGAATGTGCCCTACCAATCGATCCCTTCTTTTAGTCAAGATGTGCCAAAAATTCTTTATCTCCGCAATTTTGTTCAGTTCCTCTTCATCGGTTACGCAATCTACCCACGTAATCTTCCATTCCCCTGTAGCACCACATTTCAAAAATCCTATATCCTCTTCCTATCTAAACTATTTATCGTCCAAATTTCACTCCTGTACAAAGCGACAATCCACACAAATGCCTTTAGGAAGGACTTCCTTACTTTTAATTAATACTCGATGTTGGCAAATTTCTATTTCAAAAACGCTTTTCTTCCCGTTGCCATTCTGCATTTCATATTCTCTGTACCGGTAACGTAAATTGCTATGTTACTACCCAAGTAACAAACCTCATTTACCACCTACATTATTTCGTTACCTAATAATTTTAATTTTCGTCGATATACTTCATGCAACCTTAGTGAATTTGATATATATACTTAATATACTTAAGACTGGAGGTAGTGAGTTGCATACTTTGAGGAGATTGTTAACGTAAACTAGAACGTTTACTTAGATACTCTCAGTAATCGGGTGTTGCATTTTATTAAGTATCTTCAAGATACGTTCTTTGTGGATACTTTCGTCCTCGTGTTAACAGGACTATCTACAACTTCGTGTTCGGGGAACATTAAGGCATCTTATTGTTTCACGTCAGGCAGTCGAAACTAATATCACTCTTATTTAAAGTGTCTGGGAGTAATTCAAATGTTCAAATGTGTGTATAGCTTATGGGACTTAACTACGGGGTCATCAGTCCCTAAACTGACAAACTACTTATGAACTAGCTAACACTTAGGACGGCACAAACATTCATGCCTGAGGGGGGGATTCGAACCCCCGACCGTAGTGGCCGTGCAGACCGTGACTGGAGCGCCTCAGTCCCCTCGGCCACTGGGTGGAATTGCCAGAGTGTAAACAGCGTAAAGCGTTAAAATGAGATTTTCAATGAGTGGCATTAATTTCATATTCCATAAGCTACGCATCGTAAACTTTGGACTGCCTTTCTTCCGAAAATAAAGACATTATTAAAGCTAAAGTCAGTGTTACACTAAATCACTACATCAACGTGATATCTCCAGTGGGCGACTACTAGTGTGTAGGCTACCCGGTGGTGGCAGCGTGGTCTCAGCAGTCATGTCACGGTTTGAGCATCCACTGCCCCAGAAAGGTTGAGTTCTCTCTCGTGAATTTCTGTCTCTCTCTCCCTCTCTCCCTCCCTCCCCCCCTTCTCTCTCTCTCTCTCTCTCTCTCTGTGTGTGTGTGTGTGTGTGTGTGTGTGTGTGTGTGTATGTGTGCATGCAGAGACATCTTCTGTGATAATTACTGACAGCCGCGGCGGATTAGTCGTGCGTACTGGGACACCGTGCTGCGGTGCGCGCGGCTGTTCGCCATGCCCCTCGGGTGTGGGTGTTTGTGTTGTCCTTAGGTCCACCTTAGTTTATGTAGTTTTTAAGCTACGGACTAATAACAAAGCAGTTGAGTCCGATAGATTTACAAACTTTTGAATTACTGACAACAAATCTCAGAAAAAAAGGATGATCACGCAGTGTGATAATAGGTGTATATGCATGCTGCTACCAACATAAAAAATGACTGCAGAAGTAACGATGACATAGTTAGTGGGCTAGGACATGCAAAGACATCAGTTATGGCCAACAGAGACATACACAAGCCTTCATTTTAAGAAGAAATTTTTGAGAAAGTATTTTTAGGTCAAAGCATTAGTATGTAACTGAAACATGGACACTGAGAAAAAGAAGTACATCGTTACATTTGAGATTTGCTGATATAGAAGAATGCGGATAAGTTTGATAAGGAATGTAGAAGTTTTCCGCTAAGTCGTCAAAGAAAGAAGCACATAGGAAACTGCGACAGGTGGTTACAGGGTGTAATACATGCAACTTGTTGAATATATCATGGAGTGACTTAGACGTAGTTTCAATTACTGAACAGTATTATTGAGGACTCTGTAAACGTATAAAAGTCACAAGTGGTGATGCGCCTGAAACTCGTTAACGGGTTTTAAAATAAACAAATGAATTATTCAGCAGGACCATATGAGACCTTACGTTCAATATTATGTTTTACCTCATGCCTGGATTCCAGTGATGATTATTTTCGAAATGCGTTAATATACGTAAAATCGCGCCACGACCTGTGACTTTATATTTTACAGCGTCTTTGCTAGAACTGTGTAGTAACTGAAACATAAATATGGGCACGTATCTCATCTACATCTACATCCATACTCCGCAAGCCATCCGACGGTCTGTGGCGGAGGGTATCTTGAGTACCACTATCGGTTCTCTCTCCTACTCCAGTCTCGTATTGTTCCCGGAAAGAAAGATTGTCGGAATGCCTCTGTGTGAGATCTAATCTCTCTGATTTTATCCTGATGATCTCTTCGCGTGATATAGGTAGGATGGAGCATTATACTGCTAATTCCTCGGTAAAGGTATGTTCCTGAAACTTCGACAAAAGAGCAACAGAGCAACAGAGCGTTTCTCCTGCTGAGTCTTCCATTGAAGTTTATCGATCACCTCCGTAACGCTTTCAAGATTACCAAATGATCCTGTAACGAAGTGCGCTACTCTCCGTTGGATCTTCTCTAATTCATCTATCAACCCAACTTGGTACGGATCCAACACCGGTGAGCAGTATTCCAGCAGTGGGCGAAAAATTGTACTGTAACCTACTTCCTTTTTTTTCGGACTGCATTTCCTTAGCATTCTTCCAATGAATCTAAGTCTTGCATCTGCTTTACCGACGATTGAGTTTATATGGTAGCTCCATTTTAAATCATTCCTAATGCCTACTTCTAGATAATGTATGGAATTAACTTCTAGTTGCTCACCTACTCTAGTGTAGCTAAATGATAAAGGATCTTTCTTTCTATGTATACACAGCACACTACACTTGTCTACATTGAGACTTCATACCCCCCTGGAACTAAGTACCTAGTAGAAACAGTTACAAATAACTCAAATAGGAAAGAAGACATAGAAAATATTGTGGAGAAAGCGAATCAAAGACTACGTTTCGTTGGCAGCACACTTCCACACTTCCACTAAAGAAACTGCCTGCACCACATTCGTGCGTCCTATTTTGGAGTATTGCTGCGCATTGTGGGATCCCCGCCAAGTGGTCCTGACAGATGATTTAGAGACAGTTCAGATAAGGGCAGCTTCTTTTGTATTATCGCGATATAGGAGAGTCACGGAAATCATGTTAGAGATGCTGTGGAAATCATTAAAAGAAGTGCTTTATTCGTTTCGACGATATCTATTTGCGATATTTCTTGCAGCAACTTTCTCATCCGAATGCGAACATAATTTGTAGGCACACAACTACATAGGAAGACATGTTCATCAAAATAAAATAAAGAGAAATCAGGTCGAAAACAAAAAGATTTCGGTGTTCCTTCTTTCCGCTGGCTAATAGAGAATCGAAATGTAGAGAATTATCACAAAAGCGGTTCGATGAACTCTCCAGCATGGGCACTCCAATGTGACTTGAAGAGTATTGATGTAGATGAAGGTGTAGGTGAGAGACTTCATGACACTGTAGGAACTAGAGTGAGTTGCAGAGAGTGAAAACTGTACAGGAAGATATTAATGATTACGATACATTCAACAACGTATGCTGCAGTTGCTACTCTGATACGAAAGGGATGGTCAGATGTGGAATTTTTGGAAGGTCGTAGTTAAAAATAATGAATAAATAATATGGTTTTCTGTTCCACAGGACCTAATTGAGAAGTGAGACTCCATGGTCATGGAACAAGGCAATACATGAGGTTTAACACAAGATTGGTAATAGAAAAATTTTAAGTAGGCTTATGCCTACGGAAATCTTAAGACAAAGTGAAAAGAATCATTAAAGAAAAAAATGAATTAGCTAAATTTTTTAACTTTTCTATGAGTTCCTCTACAGAATAAAAGGAGTGAGCCAGAAGGAAATTCTTCAATTCAGATTTGAAAGCGTGTGGGTTAGTGCTAAGATTCTTTAGTTCTTGTGGCAGCTTATTGAAAATAGATGATGCAGAATACTGTACACCTTTCTGCTCAAGTGTCAAGGTGGTCTGGTGCAAATGTAGATTCAACTTCTGTCTAGTATTCACCGAGTGGAAACTACTAACCCATGGAAATAAGCTGATATTATTAACAACAAACGACATTAAAGAAGAAACGTATTGTGACACCAATGTCAAAATTCCCAGGCTACTGAAAAAGGGCGACATGACGTTCGTGAACTTTCACCAGATATTGCTCGAACCGCCTTATTTTTTATTTTATTTTATTTTATTTTTTTTTTTTTTTTTTTTTAGCCAGAAATATCCTTTTTGCATCAGGCGAGTTACCCCAAAAAATAATGCCGTACGTTATGAGACCAAGTAAGTGTAATAGACTACTTTTCGTGTTGAAAAATCACTTATTTCATATATTGTTCTAATGGTAAACACAGCAGAATTTAGTTTTGAAACGAGATCCTGAACATGGGCTTCCAACAACAGCTTACTTTCTATATGGACATCTAGAAATTTGAACAGTTAAGTCTCACTTATCATATACCCATTATGTGTAATCAAAATTTCAGCTTTCGTCAAATTGTGTTATAATTTGTAAAAATGAGTTTTACTGTGATTTAACATCAACTTGTTTTTTACAAGCCATGAACTTATCTCTAGAACTGCATTATTTGATACTGTGTCGATATTAGTAACAACATCCTTCACTGCCAAGCTGGTATCATCAGCAAACAAACATATTTTACAATCAACTGTTATACACGAAACAGCAACGGTCCCAAAACAGACCCCTGGGGCACGCCACACTTAATTGTGCCTTATTGCGATTGTACGTCATAGCCATTTTCTACACTGCCGAGAATTACCTTCTATTGTCTATTATTAAAGTAAGAGGTGAACCAATTGTGAGCCATTCCTCGTATTCCACATTGTTCCAAGTTCTGCACCAACATTTTGTGATCAACACAATCAAACGCTTTGGTTAAATCAAAGATGACGCTTAATGTCCATAGCCTCTTATTTAACCCATCAAGTGCCTCGCAATGATTACGTAAATGGAATGAAACAAAATCTGTGAGCTATAAATTTCCCACGTAATCTAACAATGGTACAGTACCGTTTGAGCTGAATATGATAACTGATTTCACAACTGATTGGCGCATAGACATTGATGCTGGGATCTGATTGAAAGTAATCTGGAAATAAGCGGAAAATTTTGAAAGGAATGGCAGATGACGTTAAAAAACTGTGAGACTATACCTATAGTTAACTGCATATAGTTGCTGCTCTCGTTAACAGATGTATGATAGTAATCGAATTCTAATTGAGAGTGACATGCGTCACCAGATTATTCGCGTCGGCTGCTGTCGAACAGCAGGGCTAACTCGGGCGCACCGGTGTCGGTAGCCGTGACGTGAGCGGCTACCTTACAAGTGGGAGGGGGGGGGGGGAGGCGTGCCCCTGTAGCTAGACGGCTGGCCGTACGACCGGTCCTGCGATCCTGCTAATGAAGGCAGTTACCAGCCGCGGGCCTGTCCTGCCCGAATACGTCGGCCGACGCCAGTTCTCCGCTGGCCTTATCGCAGGAATAGATACCAGAACGCAGCAATGCTCAGCTACTGCACAACCCTGTTGCCCTGCATTACTCGTCGCACCTGTGATATAACGACAGTGACAAGGGAAAACAGTGTTCGGCACTTTCCCAGCGCGATAGTCTAACTTAGGAACGGAACAATGCCACAGTCTATCACAGACCGTCGTGAAACTCTATACGGAACAAACTGCAACTGAAGTGATACTAACGCTCCTAGCGGTCAGTAGGGAATAACACAGGAATGGCCTGATGCAAACTGAGAAATTCTCGTTTTTAATGCTGTTACTTTCATATTTCCTAGTCACTGAATGTTGGTGTGAATTTTTAGTATATCATTAAAGTAATATTACTGATTCTGTTAATGGCAGTCTATAACAACAAATTGTCACTGCAGTGTAATTCATAAGGTTCACAATACCTGAGTCGTAATCATATAGACAAAAAAAATCTTTTTGAAATCAGATATGAATTGCAACCTGATGTTCTTAAGTATGTAAGAAAATCCTTAAAATCATATTCACGTGATTGGTGCGTACTGTCACGTTGCACGAGTTTTGTTTTGGCTGTTTCCGTTCATTCTAATATTTTCAAAACTACATACGATTTTTACACGGCAGGAGACTGGATTCTACATCGCCTCATAAATGCTCTTCTCAGCTTGTCATTCCTCTGCACCTTTTTGGTACCTATCACATATTTTTAGCTACTTGGCAGGTATTAAACTGAATATCGACAAGAATGTGACGCGCTAATATTAACAGTTTGTATATGGACATATTATTTATTTGTAGCTTTAAATTCACTTCATGAAACATGCTGGTAACCACGAAAGTATGTTGGTATACAAGTCTATAATGTCTGTGAAACTGAGGTACGAAACTAAGCAGACTCTGCTGAAATAGTTGATTAACTGCTATTGGAAGCATTCAAACATTACAATTTATACAGCTGTAATATTATGAAATAGTGGTCAAGTATTTGTGATTCCGATTAAAAGCAAAGTTTCAACGTGTGTGAATTATTAATGATTTACTTCTAAGTCTAAAAGTATGACTAACCACCATAAATGTACATTACCACTTGTTTTCGTAAATTATTCTCTTACTTCCCAGCATCCTTTCAAAATGAGAGATTTACCAGTTATTAATTGCTAGAATTTATAGCGCCACAAAAGCTCGTAAATACGAATGTATTTTGAAAGTGTTGCTTCACTCCATATACACACTCATTACTCAGTCGTTTCGCGGTATGTTTTTACGACCCAGCCGCTTGCAACTCTGCAGTCGCGAAGTTGCAGAAATTCGGAGTTTCGTGACTCTTATGTTAGACTCTGACAAAGCAGTAATACCACGGATACTAGTATAGACGGTAGGGGTCAACCGCCGGATGCGCTGTCGTATGCCGCGCCACTGACGTCACCAGGAGACCAGCACAGTTTTCCCGCGCGACCATAGCGTTGCTATTCTGAGTGTTCCTCTTACAGAAATGGTTTCCCACTGGCTCTTTCCAGTTTGTGTATGTATTAAGTAGTTGTAAGTGATAAGTGATGGCTTATTAGTGACGATGGTGTGTTGTGCTGTAGGGTGGTGTAAGAACCACGGCAGACAGAAGGATGCGATATTTCACAGATTTCCGAGAAATAAAGAGGTACGGTTAAAGTGGATTACCGCGTGTAAGCGATTAGATGCTCTCAGCCCTGATACTGGTCGTGTATTTCAGAACATTTCAAGGAGTCTAAGTATGTTCGATACTTGAAAAATGAATTTTTAAATATTCCATAGAAAAGTTTATTAAAGGAAGATGCGGTCCCTACTTAGAAGATGCCTGAGTGCAAAGACATAGTCAAGACAAGTTCTTCTGAATGCCGTGAAGTCAGAGTAGAAAGACGGAACAACCGAAAAGAAGTAAAGAAGTGCAAATGTTAATGACAAAGATGACAGCTTAAATTGTATAAAAAATTCCGTTGAGCAAATCAGTGGGTGTACTAATTCCGAAACTTCCTCAGAGAGCACTGCCCTTAACAATGATCGAATAATTGTAGCTGAATTAACTAAATAAGTTGACCATTTTAAAAGTGAGAACAATAAACTAATACATGAAATAATTACTTACTTCGACATGTTCAAAACATTCATAGGCAGCAACATAGATCTAAAATGAATAATACGGAAGGTGTACGCAATGCGTTTTTACCTCTACAAAATCATAAAATTTTTTGCAACCATTTACTTCATTTATACATCCCAAAAAAGTATGCGGTATAATAAAAATAAATTCAGTCCTTCATCGAGCGGAGATGTCAAGCTGTAAGATGTAAAAAAATCTGATTTTTTCACCAAATAGTTTTCCTGCAATGGTTTGATAAGTTTTTCGTGGCGGCCGTTCATATCGCCTGTGGAAACCGAGTGACGTCACAGCGCATAACCTGCCCCCACCACCTGCGCCTTAGCCCTACCGTCTATTCTAGTATCCGTGAGTGATACTACTTGAATCGTCAATGCTCGTCGGCTTTTACGGAGGTGTGTAGCATCAGATGTCAATGCTCAGACACGCAGTAACTGAAGTATTCGGGTGTGTAGATGTCAATGCTCAGACACGCAGTAACTGAAGTATTCGGGTGTGTGTGTGGGGGGGGGGGGGGGGTAGTTTTTTGTCATGGAGTTCGTAACCATAAAATATATACACTGTCCGAAACAATTGGGGGATCTGGTACGATATAATACACAATATACTTTTGCTGAACTTAAATAGTGGTGACATATCTATCTTCCCTCCCAGCAAATTGACCCACCCGTCCCACATCACCGGCAGCACAGTCACATGTAAGCGAGCGGTCTATGTATGGTGTCACTATGTATTCAAAACAGAAACAACGGATTTGGATTACTGTTGATTTCTGGAATATCGCCTGCGACCAACTTTTCAAATGAAGCGACACTATCTCCGCTACCCACACATCAATTTGCACGACAATGAGAGGACGCATACGGCGCAAGCTGTGGCTGCTCCGTTCTGTCGATGGGGCTGGGAAGTACTGTACCATCAGCCATACTCCCCGGACCTAAGAACTTGTGACTTTCATTTGATTCCGAAGGTAAAAGAACCACATCGTGGCATTTGAGTTACAACTGTTCCAGAGATTTCACACCTCTCAACAGAAGAAGCTTTGCTGACGGTAAACTACGCCTTCGCCGGCCGTGGTGGCCGAGGAGACTAAGGCGCTCCAGTCACGGTCTGCACGGCCACTTCGGTCGGGGGTTCGAATCCCCCCTCGGGCATGGATATTTGTGCCGTTCTAGTTCGTAAGTAGTTCATAAGTAGTTTGTAAGTTTAGGGACTGCTAACCCCGTAGTTAAGTCCCATAGACTATGCAAACATTAGATTAAACTACGCCTTCCATATCGCAGGCAACGGGTTCTACACCACTTTCAAGGACAGTAACAGGTGCAATCATGTAACGGTTTTGTATTTTTTAACGGTTGTGATTAAATAGTTTATTCGAGTCCGACAGGTTTTATACGTGCTTTGTTAACTTTTATCTTATTTGTATACAAAAAAGGACTTTAAAGATTTTAACAATCTTTGTAACTTTTTGCAGGAAAAATAGAACACTGTAAATTTTTTTCTGAAGATGATGACGTACCTCATAGGAACCGTTACCGGTTACAGCAAATAAACTAATGGTATTGGCTGAAGTAAGTGTTTTTTATATAAATTTTCGATCGCTCTCCATAGGCGTAATATGATATTTAATAATCGTTATGTCTCACCGCTGACTAATGGAGAATTGAGTGACGTCTACGCTGGTTATCGGAGCTCATTTAGAATCGGAGCTCTAAAGCTCTATGAAACTTCTCGTGAATGTGCCTGAGAGCACTGAATTCGGGTTTCTTGATGAACAACTCGCAGTCGCTGTAACCGATGTCGTGAGCACAGAATCCCCTCACACTGAGGTCTTATTAACGTTCACTGAAACACCAGTTGCAAGTTCAGTTCAGAGCTCGTGTTATTGCTACAATGTGCACTAAATTTGTTTAAAATTAAGCAAAACGGTTAAAGAGACCAATGGGATGCCATTGGAAGTGTATAGTGTTGAAGCAGTGAGTTAAAAGTGCGTGTCTGAGTGATTTAAAAGATCTAGAGACGGTATGTAAGATTTCAAGGATGCGCCTACCTAGATACTCTTCAAATCACATATAAGTGTCTGGCAGAGGGTTTATTAACCACTTTCATAATCTTTCTCCACCGTTCCATTCTCTAACAGCGCGCGGGAAGAAAGAACACTTAAATCGTTCCGTTTTCGATCTGATTTCTCTTATTTTATTGGAATGGTCATGTCCCCGTATGAGGTGGGTGCTAGCAAAACATTTTCACATTCAGAAGTAAAAGTCGGTGATTGAATTTCGCAAATAGAACTCGCCGCAACGAAAATCGTCGTTTCCGCCTCAAATCGTGCATCATTTCCGTGACGCTTTCCCCTCTGTAACGTGATAAAACAAAACGAGCTGCCCTTCTCTGAACCTTCTTAATGTCTTCCGTCAGCCAAGTTCGGATCGATCATCCACAATCACAGTCCCAGACAACATCGAACGAATGCGACGGATGTTTGGGGATGATTGGCGGCTGCTTTTGTGAATGATTGCAGACGAGTTGAAAATCAGCACAGACTGTTGCGGAAATCCAACACCGCGTGACCTCATTGCTTCGAGGTATTCCACAAGAAGCGTTAGCTGACAGTTTCCAAATGCTCTATAACCGATGCAGAAGGGTGTTATAGTCATTGTGGATTACTTTGAAGGCCAGAACAGCTATTTTACTCCTAATTTTTGTTACCTGTATTTTCTATGTTCATTCACCGAACTTGTCAATCGCATCTTGTAGTTTGGATATATTGTATCTTAAAGAGTTCAATTATTCGGATTTGTATCGATTCATTTTTGCTGTACTTTAATAAGTAAAATAAGTAAAAATCACCCTACTTACCACCCTTGTACTTCGACTGAAATGCCCTAATTGTCATCAATTATTTATAATGATAATGTCAGTCTCTTATACACCTGGAGTTCTACAATATTTCTTTGATGTTATACCACAGAAAATCTCCTGCATTATTTGGAAGAGGAAGCTCTGATTTACTGTAACTGTCGGTAGTTTTTAGTATACAAGTAACGATAATGATTTGAAAAGTGACGTCATGGTAATGCTTTCCCACATTTCAGGAAGGTAGTTTCGACTACGTTGCAAATTAATATATTATCAATACAGTACAGATCACACCGAATACGAAATTTATATTTTTGGAACATTTAAAGACGAAAACCATGGCTGTCAACTTGCTTCGGACTAAGTGGTGCACGATTGGATTCATAAATGGCTCATTAGAGAAACGTATTTTTTGCAGTTGTCTTCTTTTGATTTAATTTCCCGTTTTATAATTCATTCAAAATTGTCTTACGTAGTCTCTTAGTGTAAATGAATCAATTAAAAGGGATTATTAATAAAGCCGGTAACCTCGTCCTAGTCCACCGATGCCGAGCGCATTAACCCGTGCCAAAGCCACTACAAAGTTCTGTTTTATTCCCATGTTACAATGATGAACCTCAGTAGCAGTTATGAAAATCCAAAGAAACGTCTCCATGCAATGTAGGATGAAGACATATTGAAGGTAGTTACAAATGTTACAATAACGCATGTGGGAAGTGTCGGGTGTCAAGTACCAGCTTTAGGTATGCTGAAATTGTATGTAGCGTTTACAGCGGCAGGCTGAATTATTCCGTCGCTGACAGAGGGCCTTAACGTAGCAACCGGGGTAGTATCAACAGGTGGTGGCCTGTTCTACGTCACCCCGACAGAACTCACCGGAAAGGCTGCTGCGATTCGACTCCGTGGAAAATGGTTCCTCAGAGCTTTCTGTCAGCAGGCGTATGTCAGTACGTGTCCTCTCTGTAATCCTGCTGACACTTTAATTAATCTGAAGTAAGTTGTTCATCGACAAGTATAGAAACCTACCTGCACATACGGAACACCACTGAAAAACTAGTTGAGTGCTATAACTTCTAGTTCCTTATCTTGCAGTAACGTTTACCCATAATGCCCACTTGCTTGTTCTGTAATTTTAACTGTAAAGTTTTGGGTCACTTATTTTAGTTAGTCTGTAACATAAGAACATTCTATATTGTTTACAACTAAATTATAAAATAAATATTTTTCGCAATTAGCGAATTTCTCTTAGCTTAAGACACGGATGTTCTACCAATTGGTGACATATGAAAATTTGTGCCGGGCCGGGGACGGTCGTGGAGTCGTGTTCGGGTAGACTAGTGGTTAAGGCGACCGCTAGCTAAAAGCGGGAAACCCGGTTTAGAGTCTCGTCCCGGCACAAATTTTCGTATGTCACCATTTGGTAGAACATCCGTACCTTATACAGTGGCGCTAAGATCAAATTTCCTATTTCGAAAAACTTAATTCGTCAGCATACAGTAAATCAACTATGAAAGACAACGTAATCCTGCCGCTTTTATTCCATTGATAACCTACATCACACTCTGTTCATAGGCGGTGATATGATACAGCGGTTTGTACTATAGAGATCCAACCATGACACAGTACTTAGCCCTCATTGGAAGTTGTTACCAAAGTATTACGTGTGTTAATTCACTCATACATAAACCAAACAATTTAAGTGAACTATATAATACAAATATATTATTTTTATAAATGATAAGCCTTCGAGCATAAAAGGTAATTTTAAAATATTTTTGTTTGCTGATGATACCAGCTTGGGAGTGCAGGAGGATGTTCGTAATATTGACACAGTATCAAATAATGTAGTTCGAGGGATAAATTCCTGCTTTGTAGAAAACAAATTGAAACTCAATATTTACAATTTCTAACACTTAATTTGACGAAAGCTGACATTTTGATTACACATAATGGGCATATGATAAGTGAGGCTGAACAGTTCAAATTTCTAGGTGTTCAGATTGACAATAAGCTGTCGTGGAAACCCCATGTTCAGGTTCTTGTTCCAAAACTAATTTCTTCTTTATTTACCATTAGAAAAATATCCAAAATAAGTGATTTTTCAACACGAAAAGTAGTCTACTACGCTTACCTGGACTCACTCACGACGTACGGAGTTATTTTTTGTGGTAACTCGACTGACACAAAAGAGATATTTTTGGCTCAGAAACGGGTGGTTCGAGTAATATTTGGTGTAAGTTCACGAACTTCATGTCGACCCTTTTTCAGTAGTCTGGGAATTCAGACACTGGCATCACAATACTTATTTTCTTTCATGTCGTTTGTTGTTAATAATATCAGCTTATTCTCACGAGTTAATACATTTCAATCGGTGAATAGTAAATAAAAATCGAATCTACATTTGCATCGCACCGCCTTGACACTTGTGCAGAAAGGTGTGCAGTATTCTGCAGCATCCATTTTCAATAAGCTGCCACAAGAACGCAAGAATCTTAGTACTAACCCACGCACTTTCAAATCTAAATTGAAGATTTACCTCATGACTCACTCCTTTTATTCTGTCGAGGAGCTCCTAGAAAAGTTAAACAATTAGGTTAATTTCTTTGTTTCGTTATTGATTATTTTCACTTAGTCTTAAGATTGTCGTGTGCGTAGGACTACTTAAAATTCTTCTATTACCATTCTTGTGTTAAAATTTCATGTACTAAGTTGTTCCACGACCATGGAGTCTTACTCTTCAACTAGGTCCTACGGAACAGAAAACCATATTATTATTATTGTTATTATTATAAGGTAATTGTTTCAACGGTAACATCTGCCTTTGAGAGGGTCATTACGATACTAATGGATCGGTGCGAATACTTCGCACCGTTAGTGGAATAACAAAAAGTTGGGAAAAATGGAAGTAAATTTGAATGTTTACCCATAGCTTTCTTCAGAATCAATCAATGCAAGTGTTTAAATGCGCAAATGAAAGAGCCTGATCCGCTGAGTGTTGTTAGATCAAAACTAACTGCGTACCTTAATTGGAGCCGAAGATATAGTACAACAAACGAATTAAAATATTCAATGCATGGACATAAAGATACCACGTTTGAATAAAAATAAATGATGAAGAGACTTAACGTAATTCTGATACTTGAAAAAATCTGTGGATGAATTCCTTTCGTTTAAAATAAAATGAAGTAAATCGACCGGGTGGTTTGGTCTGGCCGACTGGCTTTAGTTTTCGTAGATTCTCTTAAGATACAAGATGATGTACGCTGTGGTAAACTTTCCCCAGCCTTGTTTCCAAGTAGGTTATGCATCACTAAACGCCAAAGACAAGTATTTTTATATAACCCACAAAATTATCGGAAACATTCATTTTCGCTCAAACTGTAGAAAATAACTGTGCTGAAAAGCTGGCACAAAGATTATTTTTGTCTACATCTTCATAGTTACTCTGCAGATCTAAAATTAAGCATTTAATTACTATGGAATGTTGATCACGCCGTTCTACATCTCAAAATGAATGTGATACGTGTCACTCAGATACAATTCAAACAGTTGAAACAACCAATGTGTTCGCCATCTTCATCGAATTGCTTTCGACATAACTGAAACATATGAGGAACTCGTGAAAAACGTTCATAGCTGCATTCGAAAATCGTATGTTTCATTTCCAAAATTTCATTTCCATAGATCACCTATGTTGGCAGCGTAGTTTTTTATGGCGTAATAACTGATTAGACTCTTCTCGATTTTGTAGACGAATAACATAGTCAACTAGACAGTAGTTCGACAGACCAACTGGCTGCATCTTCAAGTGAGTAAGTATTCTAGTGAAAAAATCGTACGTGATGGAGATCATCTGTGTGAAGAGCTGAAGCATCTTAAGGTTGTCTTTGAACAGAATGGGTATACTGGTCAACAAATTTGTCGCTCGTTTCTGTTTGGACCAACAGATGAACCATTAGAAGACAACTACGGATCTATTGCTTTTTCACCTTTCGTCGGAAATATATCCTCGAAAATTACAAGAATTTTAAGAAGACATTGAAAGTGTTTTTATGCCACCACAAAGACTAGGGCACTCCGTGGGCCAGTCAAGAATGAGTTGGTACAGAGGAATGCCGGGGTGTATAGAATTCCGTGTCACTGTAGTAAGATTTGCATTGGCCAAACGAAACGCACTTTCCTGGATCGGTGCTTAGAACGTTTATTTCAACCTGGGATGTGGGCTGTTGCAGAACACTGTCTTAATGAGGGACACGAGATGTTATATGAGACAAAAATGATTGCTCCTGCCTCTCGCTACTGGAAATCTATTCTTAAATAATCGATGGAAATTCGTGTGGTTCGCTTTAAGTAAAATTTGTAATCCAGTTTTATATGACACTAAACAACAGCGGTCTGCATTTCGACCTGCATTGTCGATCCATAGTGTTCGCTGATTTTCTCCGCTAGCGCGCCACTCGTTCTATTCCGCCTAGAGGCCGTCTCCTTTTATACGCTTGCGCGGGGGCCGTTAGCGATGTATAAAGGTTCCGCTGTTTCTGTTCTGTCTGTTTCCGGCGAGTAAGTGCATTCGGCGTACTCACCTGAAGATGGCAGCAATTTGCACTGTCGAAATGTTGTATCTATTTTATGATGTTCTCCGATTCCAGACCGGAGAAGAATGTTATCACCTAAGCAAAGTTTGCATTTCTGTAATATGTGAAGCGGTGGTACTTCAGGATATGTGGCCTACACATGATCCGACTGGAAGTAAAATGTCTCTTCAAATTAATGTGTTAATTCGGAAGAACGGCACAATATCATGTTTCTAAAATACGTCATCCATAGAACGTATAAAATAGCAAGAGCTAATAAGTGCGAGTTCTGAGACACGGATTCGTTAACCGCTCGCGTACCCCATCAAGCCAATGACGATAATAATGTACGGTATAGAGGATCTATTTGATGTCGATCAGTTTCAGTTTAGGGAAGGTGAAGGAACCAAAGAGGTAATGGTGACACTGAAGTTGATAATGGAATGAACACCCAGGAGAAATCGGCATATGTTCAGAGGAATGTTTTTCCTCTGAAAGGAGTTAATCAATGCAAAGAACTGAAAGCTGTTAGAAATTATGTGAGACATACAACGGTACATGGAAACGGCAAGAACAGGAAACAAGCTGAAACAAAAAGACTGGAGGCCAACAACAGAATTCTCGGTTTGAAATCAGTGTAAGAAAACGATACACTATCATCTCTGCTGTTCAACGTATAAAGCAATGACGGATGTCGAGTAAACGTTCAAAAGTGAGTTACTCACTTTGAAAATATATAAATGATGTGATAAGATGAGTACGTTTCATCTCCAATGAAAGTGACGAGGAATATGCTAAATGGAGAGAACAGTGTAATCAGTACAGAAAATGGCTTGTGAATAAACCGAACAAAGGTGAAAGATACAGGGGAAATGAGATGAGCGAGAACCTAAATATTAAAATCGCTCATCACCCGCGAATTTATGGAATTCTTCTATTATGCACGGCAAATATAACACAACGAAATATAGGAGTACTGTAATGTTTTATGCATTATTTGTCTCTTGTTTTTCGAGTTAGCTACTAATTCTTCTCCTGCGCCAAAGTTTCAATTTAGAATAGCACTTGTTCAGCACACAGTCTCTCTATACCCCTACAAATTTTACCATAGACCATTTCCTCCAGTACAATCAAAGTCTTCGCTGAAATCTTAATACTTGTCAGAAAACGTTAGAGGTTGATAGAATAAGTTTACGGTGAACCTGCTCGTTCGCAATCTTGTCAACCCAACTGCTAGCTTTTTCTGTAGCACCATTCTCAAAGACTTCGATTTTCCCTCTGTTCCGATTTTATCGCTGTCGGTGATGCACAGACATATAATGCTACGCATGACACATCTATTATCAGACTTTCCTTTCCACCACTAACGAAAATGTCTGATACGATATTACTCATCTTGGTCATGAATACGCTCGTTGCCTGTACTTGTCTAATTTTTAAATCCACGTTGCTTCCTTCAGTCTTACATTACATAGCTTGCACTATTTTTGACGCTAAGTTTATAGTTATATAATTTCTACTTCTTTTAATCGCTTTTGCCTTTTCGTGGATTACTCTTAATCCAATACTGACTGAATAAGGCATTCATTTCATACCGTTTAAATTTTCGAAAGATTGTAAATCTACGAGACATAAGTACTGTGATTATCAGTCTATAGGCTTACAAACTAGTTAAACTAACGTAAGGACAAAACACACACACACACACACACACACACACACACACACACACACACACACACACTCACGCCGATCCCAGAGGGAGGGTTCAAGCTTCCGACGGGGAGCAATCCCGTGCTCCGCAACAAGGCGCCTTAGATCGCTCGGTCATTCCATCGCGGCCCCTATCAGAAGATTTCGCATTTTTTCACATTCGCTGTAATTATCGAATCTTATCATTGATATACTTTCGCTCGGAATATTTACTCAATCTTGAATATTTCTTATATATACGTCGTTGCTGCTTCGACGTATACAGGGTGGTTCATCGATAGAGAGCGAGCGAAATATCTCACAAAATAAGCATCAAACGAAGAAACTACAAACAACAAACTTTTCTAGCTTTACGAGGGAAAACAGATGGTGCTATGGTTGGCTCGCTAGATGGTGCTGCCATAGGCCATGCGGATATCAACTGCATTTTTAAAGAATATTTACCCCTATTTTATTACATATTCATCTAGTACGTAAATAAATATGAATGTTTGATTTGGAAAACTTTTTTCGCTTTGTGATATACGGCGCTGTAATAGTCACAAACGTATAAGTACGTGGTATCGCGCAATATTTCGCCAGTGCGGACGGTATTTGCTTCGTGACACATTACTCGGTTAATATGGACCGTTTACGAATTGCAGAAAAGGTCGATGTGTTTCTTACGTATGGCTATTGTGATCAAAATGTCCAGCGGCTCTGTGCTATGTATGTTGATCGTTATCCTGAAAGACATCATCCAATTGTCCGGACCTTTCGTCGGATAGTTACGTTATTTAAAGAGACAGGAAGTGTTCAGCCACAAGTGAACCCCGATCACGACCTGCAACAAATGATGATGCCCACGTAAGTGTTTTAGCTGCAGTTGCAGCTAATCCGCACATCAGTAGCAGACAAACTGAGAGAGAATTGGGAATTTTAAAAACGTATGTGTTGAGAATTCTACATCCACATAAATTTCACCCGACTATATTTCTATGCACGAGGATTTGCATGCCGAAGACTTTGAACGGCTTGTACAGTTTTGCCACTAGGCACAAAATAAATTAAGGGAAGATAACAATTTTTTTTCGCGCATTCTGTTTAGTGACGAAGCGTCATTCACAAACATAGTTAACATAAGCTGGCATTATATGCACTATGGGGCAACGGAAAATCCACGATGGCTGCGACAAGTGCAACATCAGCGACGTTGGCGCATTAGTTGATGGTGCGGCATTAGGGAGGAAGGGTAATTGGCCCCTATTTTATCTATGGCAATCTGAATGGTGCAATGTATGCTAATTTCTTACGTAATGTTTTATCGATCTTACTACAAGATATTTCACTGCATGACAGAAAGGCGATGTACTATCAACATAATGGATGTACGGCACATGGCTCGCATGCAGTTGAAGCCGTCATAAATGGAATATTTAATGACAGGTTGATTGGTCGTAGAAGCACGTTCTACGGATCTTGCATCCCCGGATTTCTTTCCGTGAGGAAAATTGAAGGATATCGGTTATCGCGATTCACCGACAACGCCTGAGAACATGCGTCAAAGCATGTGAGAACATTTCTGAAGGCGAACTACTCGCTGTTGAGAGGAATTTCTTTACGAGTATTGCCAAATGCATAGAAGTTGATGGACATCATTTTGAGCTTTTATCGAAGTCATGAGGTAATAACAGGTAATCACGCAGTAACAGCATGCGTTCTTATAATGTGTGATAATTTCACAAAAGTACATGTATCACATTGGAACAACCGAAATAAAGTTCAATCGTACCTACGTTCTGTGTCCTAATTAAAAAGAACCCACCTGTTACCCACTGTTCGTCTAAAATTGTGAGCAATATGTTTGTGAATAATACAACTCCTTCTATCACAAAGCTACAAAAGTGTTCCAAATAAAACATTCTTATTTATTTACGTACTAGACGAATATGTAATAAAAATGGGGATACCTATTTAAAAAACTGCAGTTGATATCCGTTTGACCTATGGCAGCGCCATCTAGCGGTCCAACCATAGCACCCTCTGTTTTGTCCTCTCAAGTTAGAAACGTTTTGTTCTGTGTAGACTTTTCGTTTGATACTTATTTCGTGAATATTTGGCCCGGTCACTATCAATGGAAATGTTCAAATGTTTTGGGACTTAACTACGGGGTCATCAGTCCCTAAACTTACAAACTACTTACGAACTAGGCACAAATATCCATGCCCGAGGGGGGATTCGAACCCCCGACCGTAGTGGCCGTGCAGACCGTGACTGGAGCGCCTCCGTCCCATCGGCCACCGCGGCCGGCACTATCAATGGAGCGCCCTTTATAATGTACAGAAGGAAGAAAGAGTAAATTTTTGGTCTAGCAGTCTTTTTATTTGATCTTGGTTCTTTCCTATACCAACTGCCACAGCGAAACAGAGGATAAATATATCCTGGTCAAAGATATTAAGAGACGAACTAGCTGTTCATCAAGCTGCATAGATCCTGCTTGGGTCTCCGCTCCCCCTGCCCTCTACGAATCCCTCCAGATCCTAGATCGACACGCCTTCCGCCTCACTTCCCTTATCCCAGTCCCTTCCCCCTTCTTAAGATCCTCGAACATATTCGCCTCCGCTATGTGTCCCGTAAAATGGAATATCGCCACCCATTTGCCTCCCACCTCTTGCTGCATCCTGGGCCTCTACCACGCTGATACCTAATCATCCCTCCCTTCCTTTACCTCTACACTCTCCACGTCCTCTCCCTGGGTAACTTCTGTCAACTCCCTCTCCGAATGATGCCCTCCGTCCCGACATCTACCCCTCCGTTCAAACTTAGTCCATCCCCTTCCCACCCCCTCCGACCCCTTTCTACTCACTCGCTTGGCTCTCCTCTCCCAGCTCCTTCCTACGATGAGTCCTTGCACGTCCCCCCTCCTCCGTTTCCTACTCCAAATAAAATGTTTGTATAGCTTATGGGACTTAACTACAGGGTCATCAGTCCCTAAACTTACAAACTACTTATGAACTACCTCATACTAAGGACGGCACAAATATCCATGCCCGAGGGGGGATTCGAACTCCCGACCGTAGTGGGCCGTGCAGACCGTGACTGGAGCGCCGACTTTCTTACTCCCCTCCCGTCTTTCTCCCACCGCGCTTCCCCTTCCTCCCTTTTTCCCACTGCGGGGCCCCTGTTTCGACATCTCATAACAGTGTGCCGGTTAGTGTTGTGCCAGTGCTTGTGCTTCGTACCCATTGTAGTGTTTTAATACTTAAGCAGCCGCCGATCAGGCAGAATATTAGTGTTGCCATGTGGTTTAAGCAGTGTCTTCGTCATCGTATAGTGTGCTCCACCAATGTGATTTTAGCAACCCTGGATTTTTAACTTCTATCACTGTGTGATTTTAGGCACCGTGGCATTATTAAATCTGAATAGGTTTTACCTCAGCTCTTTGATATATGTTCTCTTCATTTTACTCTCCATTCTACTGTCTAAATTCATCAAATTTTATCACCTTTGGTTTCTTCGACTTGTCTGTAAATACGCTCGGATGAAGAGCAGCAATGAAGCTGCTACCAGCGTGCCACCTCCGGTGGCTTTAAAATACCAATTATAAGAAAATAATAATATAGTAGGGACAGTTTACAACTCACCACAAAGACGTGTCGACGAGCTGAGACAGGCACATACAAAAGACACACACATACAACACTTTCAGCTATCGGCCATAGCCTTCTTGAGCAAATAGAACACTCACGCAATCACACAGGCACACAACACAGTTATACAACCATCACCTCCTGCGGCCACACTTTGAATGGAATTGCGACAGCCGGAGGTGATGGTTGTATAACTGTGTTGTGTGCCTGTGTGATTGCGTGAGTGTTCTATTTTCTCAAGAAGGCCATGGCCGATAGCTGAAAGTGTTGTATGTGTGTGTCTTTTGTATGTGTCTATCGCAGCTTGTCTCCAAGTATTTGCGGTGAGTTGTAAACTGTCCTTACTATATTATTAATTCTAAAATGGACTTTCCATTATTACAATTATAAGAGAATAGTCGTCATGTGAGATAGTTTTCAATCTCTATCAAAAAAGTATTGAGGAACTCCGGCTTTATTTTAATGGCTTTTAGTGGCAAATGACGGCTGAAGCTGGGATCCACAATATTTTCATGTAGTCAAGTGATGCTTTAGAAGGGCGAAATACTTTATTGTCATTAATAAATCACAACTTCTCTAAATATAATCCGTTAAAAATGTGAAGCGATACATTATTTAGCTCGACAGAAAATCTTACGGAAATCAATGGAATTTTACGCAGAATTTGAGAAATAAGGCCGTGGTGGAGTGGCCGAGCGTTCTAAGTCGCCTTGCTGCGGAGCGCACGGTTTCTAGCCGTCGCAGTTTCGGATTCTCTCACGGGCATAAGCGTGTGTATTGTCCTTGGTGTAAGTTATTTTGAGCAATTTGTAAGACTATGGACTGATGACCAGAGCTGATTAGCAGTTTCGTCCAATAGGCTTACTAACATTTGAACATGTGGGAAAGAACTCCCCCCCCCCCACCTATATACCATAAGTGTAACGTAGATCTCGAAAGAAGTGGATCATGCAAAGCTGTCGGTACCATTTTCCTGTGAGCTGATGATGCCACACAGTGACGAAATGCGATATTGTCTATAATGAATCATATTTTGCTGCTGAGACTACATTCATTCAAAAAACATTTCTTTAACCAATTGCTTAATTAAACCCTACACTATGTAATTGTTACCGAGCCTCGCCGCATTTCATGCTTCGCTTAGTAATGTGACACGTTTCAGAGTGCTTTTCTGCGACTGTACGTTCAAAATAATTCTCGGCTATTGTCAGAAGAAATGAGTACTGCGAAACCAAGCAATTTTTTTTGTAGCTACAAAGACTTTACGTGAGGAGCAAATGCATGTTGATTACTTTTATTGATTTCACCTTTCAAAGTATTTCTTTCCTTTAGCAATACATTTCCATAGCATGAATCAGAAAACGACATTGGCAAGAGGGAATACAATTCTTAGTTGTTGGTTGGTGTGTACATGTGGACGTAGACACTATTCGCGATATTTTCCATCATTAAACGTTATTATTGCCAAAAAAATGATGTTAATATATCAAGAGGCCACTGCGGCCGATGTGAAAGTCTCAATACATTCGGTACGACCTCCACAATGTTGACGATTGCTGGCACGAACTCAGCTTGTCGAGCACTGTCGAGGGGTTAAACGCCCCAATACGCAGGCCACATGCATAAAACTATAGGTGTCCTTCTACGGCGTGTCTGTTGTAGAATCTTGGACCTTGTTTTATACTCCTATACTATGACATTTCTCAGGCATGGAAATCTCCTTTGTGGAAAACAACACTGTCAAGCACATGCAAGGAGAAAATTCAACGGCGGTTGAAGGGAGTAAATAAACATATTATAAGTGATGAATAAAGAAATAATTGCAATTGCAGAGAAATATGAGACTTTGAAAATTATAATGAGACAGAGAGAGGGAAGTGGTAAGGAGAAACGAGAGACAGGGATGTAATTAGTGACAGTGGGAGGGACAAATTGGAAGCAATTACATGAGAAGGGAAAAAAGGATATGGGAGAGAGAGAGAGAGAGTGATATAATGAGTATGAACACTTAACTGCAAGGAGAAATTAAATAAAAGGAGTTGGCATGTTTTGTGTTAAAAGAGCGCTGTTACATTCGCATGCCAAAATTTCTGGTGAAGAAGCCAGATTGATAACTGAGGCACTTGGTTCGCCTTATCAGTCTCTTAAAGTGTAGTACGTTCCCCATTTTTTCCTCGATCGGATAATATTTCAGCTAATACTTGCTTAAACAAAAATTTTTCTCAATTACGCGAGTCATATATATATCACCGCAGTACAAACAGCCACCTGGATTTTAGAGTTTACATTTAAAGTGGATTTATGTTATCCAATCTCAAAGGCAAACTAAGACTTGCAGAACTTTCCGTAAAAATAAGGAGACGCCGGGTAGGATCAATGATTTAACACCTACACAAGAACAAATGTAATCGATCTTGACTTCGAAGTTTGGTTAGTATCATTGCTTAAGAACGACAATTTACGGCGCTGGAAACAGAAAATTCTTAAGTCTTAATTCATCGAAATAAACATACAGTGAGTAGGAGGTAATACCTGAATATTAGCTGTTCATGATATGAAAAACTCGGACATTCTCATGTTTTGCGTTTGCATGGAGATTTTCTTGCCTGTTTTCACTAAAGCTAAAAATCTTCTGTGTTGTTAGGCCACACTATTCGTTCAATCTACAGGTTTTACGTTCAATGGCAGTTTTGGCATTTCAATAATTATTTGTAATAAACTAATTACTGAAAACTATACAACTATAAAAAACTATAAAACTATAAAAAAACAGCGAATACTTCGCTACTATCGGCATTCACTTACAAATTACCTCCCAATATAATATTCCAGAGATGCACTATAAAAGTAGATAATAGGTCTGCGAAATATTGCAGTTTTCTTCAAATAAATAAATTTTGTTCTATCATCATGCTATATCCATTACCACTTATTATTACGTCTGTTAAAAACTGCTCCATCACTGTCATACAGTTCTGCTGCTGAAATTGATTGACAAACTCATTAACTGCTACATTGACATACAGCGAGACGTATGCACATATGTGAGTTTTACATAATGTTTAACAACGGCCAGGTGTACTTCAGGAAAAAAATCCGTAGTGGTGCATGTAGTTGGCGGGTATATCTATCTATCAATGACGTTGCAACGACGAGGTGTTAAATAAATTATGGTGATGTTACTTTGGAGATTTATCCAAGCTTACTGAAACTGTGGAAATCATTAAAAGAACGACGTTATTCGTTGCAGCGAATTCTATTTGCAAAATTTCAATCACTGACTTATACTTCTGAATGCGAAAATATTTTGCTAGCACCCACCTGCATAGGGAGACATGACCATCCCAATAAAATAAGAGAAATCACATAAAAATCGGAACGACGTAGGTGTTCTTTCTTCCTTCCTGCACGCTATTAGAGAATGGAACGGTCGAGAAAGGTTGTGAAATTGGTTAATGAACTCTCTGCCAGGCATTTAAATGTGATTTGCAGAATATCTATGTATATGTAGATGTATAAGCTTAATGTGTCAACGGTAGGTGGACCACGCAATGAGTTAGTACATGACACACAGGATATATAAATTAACGACGGATCAGATTGGATGAGCGCACGAAATATCATCTGCCTGTATCGTTAATGACCTGTTATGAACACGAATCCATCTTGTGATCTTCTTTCGCACAAGTTTTTCAGTGACAAAGTGATGGAGTACGTGGTACTGGGATGTAAAATTATCCGATGCTTTAAAGCATTTTCCGCTGGAGATGGGTATATAAAATCCTAACCCCAAATTCACACTTTGGAACAATGGCCAAATTTTATAATATCGACCGATTGCATGGCTCGTTAGGTATTCAAAATATTTTGATTATCTTCTATCAGGCCACGAAGACTGTGGTAGATGATGTATCAAAGACCCACACATTAACATAAATAGTTATGACTCCTAGAATAACGCTTGCATTTTCATCTTAGCAGTATTCTCGTACTTCCTCAACAGCGTTACTGGCTTCAGCGATGATTTAGGAAGGTCACTGACTTCTCGGACATGTGCAATGGCTATCTTGTGCTATGCAACAAGACGAAGTAGTACCGAACAGAGATGAATGTTTTTCTACGGTACGATAAACTGTGGAATGTAAGTTTAGATCTACAGGTTGTGGACAAGGAAATATGAAAACCTTGCAATATACTACGTTATTGTTGCAGTATACAACGTTATTTTTGCGCTACCGTAGTGTACAGTTAAAGTCTTAGATGAATTCTGCAACGTATTATATATGTTTATTGCGATCGTCTGTATAAATAATCGGTGATATGGTTCGTCTCTCAGGCTTACGAAGAAGACAATTGGATGGAATGCATTTAGTGTATCTGTGACGAAAAAGACTGAACTGCTTGACAATTCACTGGCGACAGTATCAGCGCATACAAAACAAGGTAAAACATTGACGAAGAGGAATTGTGGGTGAAGTACGAAGTTATACGACACTTACAGACAAAATATTAAAAAAGGTCTTGGCTAAAAAAAAGTAAAAACAATAAAAAAATAATAAATAAAAAAGAATTAAAATAAAACCTGACGAACTCACCAGTCAATTGAATAATTCTGTCTCGCTAAAAACAGAAATAAAGATTTGTATTGTGAAGGCTCGAGCGTCCTTTATGAATCGGGATGCTACACTTTAGTCCTGAACTTAGCCAAGAATGCTCAAATGTTATTAGTTCCAAGTCCTAATATATGGAGTAGAAGTTTGGACCCTCAACATACACTGCGGGTGGATAATAGAAGCCTTCAAGATGTGAATCTACCGTAGGATGTTGAGATTATCATAGACAGAACGTGTTACCAACGTTGAGGTTCTGAGAGGAATGTGAAAAGCTGTAGAGATCCTACAGGAAGTGAATAATAATAATAATATCTCGGCTACCACATGAGAGGGCCAAGGAATGAGAATCTGAAAGTCAAGATAGTAGGAAAGATTGTGAGATTAGGTCTGCTTTGACTGCAAGCAGTTTTTATTAAAAAAGTGCAACTACTTTCGCGTCCAATAGACGCATCATCAGGTGCTAAGAAATTTTGGAACATGTCTGCCGTTTAGCCGCTCCCACACGTCAACGTCGGATGTTTAAAATTTTTTTGAACGCTACCTAACGTTTACGTTCTCGTTAAACGTTAAGTAACGTTCAAAACATTTTAAACCTCCGCGGGGGAGTGGCTAAACGGTAGATATGTTTTAAAAATTTTTAGTTCTTGTATGCGTCTATAGGACGCTTTTAAAAAAAGCTACATGTAGTCGAAGCGGACCTAATCTGCGGATGCCCGGATTTCAAGACAAAATTGTAGGAAAGATATTTGTTGAAAGGAAAAAAAATCTTAGTTTGGGAACCAGCAAAAATTATCTAATGTCACGTCATATGACCTATTTAAGGCCGCTAATTCTAAAACAAAAGTGGCCATGATGATACCCAACCTCCGAGACGGAGAGGCACATGAAGAAGATGATTAAATGACAGCTTAACATTCATAGAAGTCCTGCAGTTGCTGCACTCTTAATAGCAGAAGCCCGAAAACTAGACACTTTATGACGGGAAGTATGTGGTACGGTCTATTGAATCATCGTATTTATTGCTTCCTACAAACGACAGAATCTATGTAGCGAAAACCCAAATAGAAGTTCACGACGCGGTATGCCTACTTCCTACAGTAAAGCGTGACGAAGTCTCAGTAATGATTTTTTGCATCTATTTCGCAGTATTCAACTCTTTCATTAACCCTCTCTGATCAGGTAACTAGTAATTAATATCTCACAATCGTATTTGACGAACATTATGCTAACAAACACTTCATATTCCAAAATGATAAGTCTGTCACAGACACAGCAGTTCAGGCGTGCTTTGGACAGCATCAGAAAGTAATCAATCTCGTGGGCATCAAAATCGCCACCATTATGAGGATTTTTGGATCAGAACTTTTAGTGCTCAAAACAATTGATTGTTGCCGCGGTGGAGTAGTCGAGCGGTCTAAAGCGCCTCGCAGCGGAACGCGTGGTTGCTCGCCGTCGGAGATTCGAATCCTCCCTGGGGCACAGGTGTTTGTGTTGTCCTTAGTTTACCTTAGTTTACGTAGTTTGTACGCCACGGACTGATGAGCACGCAGTTTGGTTCGATGGATTTACAAAAATGTGAACATGTGAATTGACTTTGTTGAAAGCAAACGAGCAGATATCTCAGGAGGCAGTTCATTTTTTGATGTGATGTAAGCTGGACGTGTGTTTGTAAACACTTGTGGACTGTGACCAAAGATGTTTTAAAAGGAGATGTTTGTGTAGAAAGTATTTGTGCTTATTTGAGCCACGATGGCGGATAACGTTTATTAATCAAAAGTGAAGTGAATAAATAAAAATTATAGCACCGCGTTGCAGTGGCCGAGCGTTCAAAGGGGCCTTGCTGCCAAGCGCGCGGATGGTTGCCGTCGGAGGTTCGAGTCCTTCCTCCCTGTTTGTGTGTGTGTGTTCAAAAATGTTCAAATGTTTGTGAATCTATCGGACCAAACTGCGTGGTCATGAGTCCGTAGCTTACAAACTACTTAAACCTAGGTAAACTAACCTAAGGACAAACACGCACACCCATGCCCCAGGAAGGACTCGAACCTCCACGGCGAGCAACCGCGCGCTCCGCAGCGAAACGCTTTAGACCGCTCGGTTACTCCACCGCGGCTTGTGTGTGTGTGTGTGTGTGTGTGTGTGTGTGTGTGTGTGTGTGTGTTTGTGTGTGTTGTGTTCTTCCACGGCAACCGTCGAAATTTTTCTTTTTTGAAGGCGAGAAAAACGCCTTTTGTTTGATGCAATTCGTTTTATTTCTTCCAGACGCGCTTCGCCTTTTATTTTAATGGCATCTTCAGTGGGATCTACAAGTACATTTTTTTTGTGATTTATTGTGGCTTTGACCAGATGGAGGAAATAGTAGAAGATAGTTGAAAAGACGACGAAAATGTAAATTAAAACTTATTCCGTCGTGTAAACAAATAACTGTTTATATTCTCGAAATAATAAATCTCACAAAAAATTGTACTTGTTTATCCCACTGAAGATGCCTTTAAAATAAAATGCGAAACTTGTCTTGGAGAAATAAAATAAATTACAGCAAACAAAAGGCGATTTTTCCACATTCAAAAACGAAGAACTAGTTTAATTAATTTGTAAGCCTAGGGACTAGTTACCAAAGAAGTAGAGTTACACAGATTTACAAGCATTTGATATTGAAAATTATAAGAGATAATCCATCTAACTTGAAGAAACTCTGTTTTTAGTTGCGTAACATCCGGAACCATTAATCATTTATACCAAAAAACGTACTTAGACAATGATAACTTCAACATCTAGCTCCGAGAAATCAGATAAGTAACTCTATGCACAAACAATACCGTGAAGTAGCGCTTGCCACTGTTTGACTGCCGGCCGCGGTGGCCGAGGGGACTGAGGCGCTCCGGTCACGGTCTGTACGGCCTCTACGGCCGGGGGTTCGAATCCCCCCTCGGGCATGGATATTTGTGCCGTCCTTAGTGTTAGCTAGTTCATAAGTAGTTTGTAAGTTTAGGGACTGATAACCCCTTAGCTGAGTCCCATCAGCTATACGAACAGTTGAACTGTATGACTTAACTCAGTTACTAGATTCCGGATTTACAACGAAAAGGCATAGTGACTTAGCTTTTGGAATTATCAGACATTAGTGCAGTGGTAGTGTTAGAAGTAGTTGGACGAAATTAATTTTGAAGTCATTGATTGTAATTTTTTTTCTGTTCATATTTCACTGCTGGTATAGTAACTGAGATTTTTAAGGGCCTTTACTTTCTTTGACTTTCTTCCAGTTCTTTACGAGATAAATAGCTAAGGGTGTTATAAGATTAAAGTAAGCTCTACGGAGCTCCATTAGGTCAGTAAGCACGGCCATAGTCGTTAGCTAATGTAATGCTCTCGTGCGTCGCCTGAGTGCCCTGTCCGGCGCTTGTTCATCTGTAACCGGGTAATTAACCGGGGCGGCCTTGAGGGCGCTCCTAAGTCTGGGTGAGAGGCCATCGTGACTGCGCAGCGCCGGATACGCGACCCGCCGAGTTGCGTTAAGTCGCCGCGGTAAGCCTGCGGAAATTTATATCAGCAAGTTCCCGGAGAATGCGTGTTACACGCCAATTTGTCTTATTGCGCTGTTTTGCTGAAAGGGAGAAAATTAAGCTCAGTTTAACCTCAGAAGCCACTAAAGCGAGAACCAGCTTCAAACTTTATTAAGCTGTCTAACAGAATTATGTACTCCGGTAACAACTTTGAGCTCTGGAAATTAGCGGTATTGTGTCTAATATCGTTTCAGGATACGACATTACATTTTCTGCAGGTCTTCTATTAGTCGGACCCTTTCAGTTTCTGTAATAGATACTGTGTTTCTATATCACTGGCATTTAGAAACTGAACACTAGGAATCACAGCAAATCTGACTAAGACCATTCTACTTCACATCCCGGTACAAATATATGGGATGATCGATTCTTTTTGTGACTAGTTGCTGATTTCGTTATAGGATGGTGAATCTTTTTCAAACGCTCAACACAGTTACAAATATTTGACGTAACTTAATGGAGGGAATAGAATATTTTCAGTGCCGATGACATGAAACTACATTCTTACCCAGCCGGGATTCAAACCCGAGTCTCCTGCTCTCTAATCATTTGCGCTGACTCTTACACCACTGGGGATACAGCAATCACTTACACCTGCACTAGATTACTAAAGCACGCCTCCCGTCAGATACGAATTACCAACTTTACTCCTGCCCACTAGAACTCAAACTCGTAGTTATTGTAAACTAATTCGCGTAAGAGGAAGGGCCTAAGAGCGCTCCGCACTGTAAAAAAGAGCATTGTCGTCATCGGCATATATAGTGTCCCACTCAACTGATTCACTCTAGATATCTCTGAAACTACAAGAGATATTCAAAGCCACTTTCACGGTCATGAACGTACGGAAGGGGTTTATGAAAGCAGGTAGTAGGAGACACTCTAAAACGCGAAGAAATATTATTTACAACACAAATTTATGATTTTTAAATGCATAACCCATATTATGTCTTAAGCAATCGATTGGATTAAAAATCACAAAGAAATGGCGTCCGTTGCATCGCGATCCATCAATTACATCCGGAGAAACTGCGAAGCGAAGTTGACGTTTGAAATACATGATGTGCTCTGCTGCCGCCGCGGTGGCCGAGGGGACTGAGGCACTCCAGTCACGGTCTGCACGGCCGCTGCGGTCGGGGGTTCGAATCCTCCCTCGGGCATGGATATTTGTGCCGTCCTTAGTCGTAGCTAGTTCGTAAGTAGTTTGTAAGCTTAGGGACTGATGACCCCGTAGTTAAGTCCCATAAGTTCTACAAACATTTGAACATTTTTGTGCTCTGCTAGCGCGTGTCCGGGGCTGAAGCGAGACTCACAGTTGAGACACCCGCTAGCAGCGCGTCTCATGTATTTCAAACATCGCTTCGCAGTTTATCCGGATGTAATTGACGCATCGCGATGCAACCAACGCCATTCTTTTTGTGATTTTTCGTTCCAATCGATTGCTTAAGAAATAGTATGGGGTATCCATTTAAAAAAATATGAGTATGTGTTCAAAATCATAGTTCTTCACGTCTTAGAGTGTCTCCTAGTACCTACTTTCATAAGTCCCTTTCGTTCGTTCATGATCGTAATAGTCGTTTTTCAATATACCTTGCAGAGATATCTGGGGTGAAACAGTTGAGTGTATGTGTGTGTGTGTGTGTGTGTGTGTGTGTGTGTGTGTGTGTGTGTGTGTGTGTGGGGCGTCTGTTTTTCCGGACTTGTCCGAAGGAACAGACGCTATACATAACTTAATCTACATCTTTTCAATTTCATGGTGTGGCTAAAAATATGGAAGCATGTGAAATGCGATTACTGTGTCGGAAACTGTGAAGAAAAACATGGTACCGGAATCGCATTCCAGATGTCTCGGACCTGATAAATTCAAGTCCCCTGTAGCTTACACGAGATCCTTATATCAATCATCGTGAACATTGTAGCTTGTTCAGGTGGAGAAAACAATGACGAATGTGTGGCCATGAATCTTAACAATCTAAGGACACTTCTGCAAAAGTAATAATAAAATTTGTTTTGAGATACTGTATTTTAGATTAAGAACAGTACATGTCTTTTTGTAAGGTGCTAAGTGGTTGCTTACTTCTTATCGTCTCTTGGGTTTGGGTTATGCGATTCTTCCCGTTTAGTCACAATCAGATGACACACAGTTTCCAATCATCTGAAATTTTGTGCATCATTTAGGTTGTCTTCTAATTTTTCATTTGTTTTGGCTTACCAACATAACGCTGTGTATGTTGAATACAATTGTCTGTTGTGTGTGTGTGTGTGTGTGTGTGTCTGTGTGTGGTGTGCGTGGGTCTGTTAGTGTGAGGCAATGGGTGGCTACTACCACCGGAGGTTCCAGTCCGCCCCGGGTAATGGGTGTGTTTCTACCGTGGACCGTTCAATGTTACCATTTTGCTTCTGTATTTCGCATTTACATACATCTTCTATCTGTTTTCATGCTGATGTTTATGACGGTCTATCCACTGTGCCATATTCACACTAAATATAAGTGGGTTGTGGGAGGGGAGAGGGTCGACTGCGAGCTTCTTTAACCACGTTACCTCCTACACAAATTATATAGATCGGGAACAGCAAAGGGAGAGGTGTTGCTGAAAATTCAATTCCTGGACGATGCTAACTGCGATAGCAGATACCCTATCGTGTTGTAACATAACAACACGGGGAAAATTGTACATCATGACGGAGCTGATCCGACGAAAGCATCATATAACCCTTTGTGGGGTCCACGGATTGCCAGTATATGGCTGCCAAACGCGTAAAACTCCAGGTTTTATAGCTTCGAGACTGTTTTTTCTGTTTCGGACATTCTATTTATAACTGGCTCTGAAAATTCCAAGTGGCGTTGGAATGGCCGTGCTGTGTAGCGCCCATTGCAATGGATTGCGCAGCAGCTCCTCGTTTCGTGTCCTTCCTCTGAAATGAATGTATGTGATGTTCTTAATTCAAGTTAGTTAAATTAGTTAGTATCTCTAGGGATTGATGAACTCAGTACATTTGTCCTTTAGCTTTACAAACATCTGGACATTATTTGAAATTTGAAAACTTATGTACGATGCCTCCTACTTGTTTGCTAAAAAGGTCCACATTCAGTCCTGCAATAATTTTCGCTGTCGTCATCGTCTTATTGGCCCACTTTAGGTTACGGTAGTAACACTAAAAGTGCCTTTGCAATCGTCTTTTGACAGCTCGAAATTTAAATAAAAATTACGGCTTAACTGCTCATCTGACACGAAAATTGAATAACTGAATTTGTAGAGGAGAAAATGCTCTACAACTTTGCTCTCTTATGTTTTCTTCATACCTCGTAACATTTCACAGATATTTGCAAAAATAACGGCGATTTTAGGATGTATGTCTGTCTGTCTGTCTGTCCGTAACGTGTTCCTTGTTTTTAAGACAAACCGTTCAACCAATCAGCACCAAATTTTATAGACATGATTGTAGGCCGTCAGAGACCTGAACCTACCTTTTTCAAATTTTCCGGACAAAAAATACGGTAGTAATACCAAAAAAAAAAGAAAAATCCGTTTGTAATATAATTGTAATTGCAAACGAACCGTTCATCTAACAGAAAAATTTAATAACCTAATTAGTAGAGGAGAGAATTGTCTACAACTTAGCTCCCTTATGTTTTTTTTATATCTCGTCTGGTTTGAGACATAATTGAAAAAATAACGGAGATATGACACTCTCCATTAAATTAACGAAAACGAGCCGTTCGGAGATGTCACGTGACTTTGTGAGTAAATAATAATTCCAAGTGTAATTTTCCATTGTAACGAGGAACAAAATTGATTATCTATTAATTTTAAGTAATTTACTTTGTTACATGAAGCAAAAGACTGATATATTTAAATTATTTATGTCTGTACCTGTTATACTATTATAGGGTTGCCTAATAAATAATAACACAAAAATATATATTACATAAAATAAAGTATTACATTAATGAACTTCACACCTGTTTTAATGAAGATATATGGTTACCTGGGTAACCCAAGTATAGATTATGGGGTGTGTTCTGTTGCTTTCCATTTAAATGCTCTTCTGTGAAAGTATTTAATTTTTCCTGATATTACGACGTTGATCAAGAAGCAAATGAGGAATATCCTCAGGCATGTGTGTACACTAGTTTCAATACAGCTGAAATATGGTCCGTTACATTTAGAAAGGTTACCCGGGTAACCCTTTGTGGACGCAAGGGTTAACAGCGATATTAACCCAGATAACGCTCACGTCCTCCCACAAGAACGAGAACGACAGCTTATTCTTTTATTCTTGTCTTGAAGAAATCGTGTACAGTGTCATATTTTATATCTTTGAATCGCCGGCTCCCACTGCAGATCAATTTCAGTTGTTCGAGTATTTTCGACTGCAAAGTGGTTTTATAAAGTTTCAAAGTTCAGGTTTATACGGAAGATACTGAACACTTCCTCGTAGTTGGGATTATATTTCTTGAACTTTCTTCAATTTTTGAGACATTTACATGTATATATAACATGTTCAATGTTGTTTTAACAATAATGATTCAGCAGATAAAAATTATAAGACATTCACTTTGATGTCATTCCAAAAAAGTGGGAAGTGGGCAGTTTTGCAAAACTATGGTGTGATTGTGAAAAAAATGTATAACGATCTTGTGCAGTCATATGAAGGTAATTAATAGCTCCTGAGGAAAAAAATTACACCAAAAATAATTGCGCGCTACCTGGGTTAAACAAATTTCCAAGGTTTTCGGAGAACATAGTTGTAAGAACACATAGTAAAATTATTTTCACACATAGTGAAATTGATAAACAGTACGGATTCAGCCAAAAAGGAAATATTGTGTATTTTGGAAACACAAATGGCGGCGCGTTCTCTGTGTTCACTGGATTAGTGCCCAACCCCCCCCCCCCCTTCCTGTAAAAAAAAAAAAAAAAACAAAAAAAAAAAAAAAAAAAAAAACGAATCCTGTTAAAAGAAAGTATTGTATCTTAAAGGTATCACGCTTGGTTTCTTTCTCGTATCATATCATTTAATCTGCATGTTGGTACTATTTTTGTGGCATGACATATTGTGTATGGGTTCCTATATGCAGGTATAATTTTTATATATAATGAAAGAATCCCTGAGACGGATTTACGTCTCAAATATGTCAAAGACATTATTGATAGATCTGAAGCATTGAATAAAAATTTGTGGTGCGGCCGGGAATCGAACCCGGACCTCCATGCTTATTAGGCAGACGTCTTAACCGTTTTTTTTTTTTTTTTTTTTTTTTTTTTCTTTTTTTTTTCTATCTGTAGTTCTGTTTGTTGCGGACGTTGATCAAGTTTGTTCGTTTTTGTTCGATTTGTTCTTGGCTCAGCTTTTTTTTTTATTACAGAGGGCGTTTAGCCCCCTGACCGGGCGCGCTGAGCCACGGCGCCCGGCATGTCAAAGACATTATTGATAGATCTGAACCGTTAGACTACCACACCACTAACGATTAACGCGCCTCGGAGTAGTCTATGTACGATTTCCCTCCACAACACAAACTTTAATTCAGCTTCTTTATTTCCAAAGATATTTTCCACTACTGCCAAGGCTCTCCATGCAGCGGAATAGCACCTCAGCAAATATCTTTGGAAACAAAGAAGCTGAATTAAAGTTTGTGTTGTGGAGGGAAATCGTACATAGACTACTCCGAGGCGCCTTAATCGTTAGTGGTGTGGTAGTCTAACGGTCGAGCACGACTGGAGCGTTTGCGTACGTTCTATACTTGAGGTTAGGGTAAAAGTGGCGGTGGCACTAGCATATTTTTTTTTTTTTTTTTTTTTTTTTTTTTTTTTTTTTTTTAGGTTTGTACCTAATTATTAAGGGCGTGATGGGTGTTAGGAGCCAACGCCTGAAGTGGCAGAGATAGACGTGGGAAAAAAGGGAAAAAAGATTTTTTTATATATATATATAAGAAAAAAAGAAAAAAAAGAAAAAAAGATAAAAAAATATAAAAAAAACAAAAAACAAAAAAAACAAAAAAACAAAAAAAACGGTTAAGACCTCTGCCTAGTAAGCATGGAGGTCCGGGTTCGATTCCCGGCCGCACCACAAATTTTAATTCAATGCTTGAGATCTATCAATAATGTATAATTTCTATCTTATTTCCGTAGTTTATTAGCAGATTTCGTGTTTGAGTCGGTCGCAGACACATTTTTAGTTAGGAATGGCTAGGCAGCTTGCTGACAGTAAGAGCCGTTCTAGTTCACACTACAGAGACGCACCGTATGGTGTTGGAAGACGAGGTAAGGTGGCGAAAGCTCCTGAACACCGTATCCATGGGATTGTCCGTTGAGGCAGCCGAGCTTCCACACTATAACGCGAATCCAACATAATTAATTTAACAATGTTTTAGTGGCATACGGGCCTTAGTAGCAGACTAGGGGTCAACAGAAGCAGGTGATGATCATTTCGTTTTCTTACATGAATTGCAATATCTATAACGATCATTTACGAATAATTCCGAAGCTGTAGGATGTTTATAGGAGGTCTCGGTTGCACCACTCTACTCAGCGTCTCAGCGTTAGGACTTCATCCGGACCTGTCTTATAGGAACTATGCTCAATCAGGCGAAAAACTATAATTTTTAATTTAGACAACCAAACTGTGTTATATTATGGTGTGACTAATAATACTCCATAATTGGCATCAAGTATTTTATTCAAACAAAATACCTATCTGTAACGAGTTAGTATTTAACCCTCTCATTCCCATATATTGAATTCAGCTTTATAAAATTTAAATTTAGTTTTTTCTTTATTAACACAGTGCTGTAAACATCAAAATACGTGTTTTAAAATTTTTGATGAAATTTTTTTTTTTTTATTTTTTTTATTTTTTTTTATTTTATGTCTGGTATTTCATGCATAACACGGTTGTGTCTGTCTAGGTATTTTATTGCTTGTGATTTTATTTTGTTGATAGGTAACACTGTCAGATCACTAATGATAGCATATTCTTCGGCACAGCATCAAAGACAAGACGATTCACTTCTCAAATAAAATAACATGAACACACTCTAAATGTTCAAATGTTTGTTAAGCTTTCGGGACTTAACTGCGGGGTCATTTGTCCCCAAACTTTACTTATAAACTAACTTATACGAATTACAGCACAAACATCCATGGCCGAGGGAGGATTCGAACGGGGAACGGCCTCGTGCATCGGAGCATAGCGCCTCAATGCGCTCGGCCGCTCCACCGCGGCAAGCACTCATAGTGATGTACATAGGGCCCGCCATATTGTACCCGCCATTTTGTTTCTTTTCCACTTTTTGATATCATATTTTAATCAAAAACTTCGTTAACCGTTACATACTAAGTTTGGCTCAAATTCAACAACTCCATATATATATGACCAACTTTTTGGGTTTCTGATCCAATATGCGACATCACAGTGCTGCTCATAGTAATATACAGACATCCCAACAAAGATCGCCTGCGGAGCCATAGATTTAACTCACATAAAAGCACTTCTTTTCCGCCGAGCAAGGTCTCTGTCGAATATGTATCTTCAGCGCATGTGCAGTTGCGCGGTCTGCAAGTTTAACCCTTTCGGACCCACTGGTTACAAATGTGTACATAACTTCTACGGTGCCTAAGACGGTTGAGAAGCATCAATGGAAAGAACATGTATACGACACCTGAAAGTTCAATCATTTCATCACGCACAATTATTGCCACCTGTAGAAGATCACTATAAACATATTAAGAAGCGAGTGTTGTACTACGCAGCATTTTGCGAACTTCAAAGAACAACGAAATTGTTGGTTAATTGTATTCCACTGTATAACTGAAAGTAGTAGTTATAATAATGGAAAGTCCAGGTTGGAATTAATAATATAAATGTTCAAATGTTTGTTAAGCTTATGGGACTTAACTACGGGGTCATCAGTCCCTAAACTTACAAACTACTTATGAACTACTTACGAACTAGGACGGCACAAATATCCATGCCCGAGGGGGGATTCGAACCCCCGACCGTAGTGGCCGTGCTGACCGTGACTGGAGCGCCTCAGTCACCTCGGCCACCGCGGCCGGCAATTAATAATATAACCGCAAGGACGTGGCGACGAGCTGCGACAGGCACATACAAAAGACACACCCATATAACCCTTTCAGCTATCGGCCATGGCCTTCTTCAGGAAATAGAACACTCACGAAATCACTTAGGCACACAACACAGTCATAAAACCAACACCTCCGGCTGCAGCACTTCGAATTGCGGCAGACGGAGGTGATGGTTGTATGACTATTATTAGTTTCTCCATCGTTGGATGGTTGCTGTGGCCGCAACTGTGGTTCAAATTTAATGAAAGTCCAGCTCCAGTTGCAATTAGTTGTGCTTTATTTAAAGGTTGTATGACTGTTGTGTGCCTGTGTGATTGCGTGAGTGTTCAATTTTCTGTAGAAGGCCATTGCCGATAGCTGAAAGTGTTGTATTTGTGTTTCTTTTGTATGTGCCTGTCGCAGCTCGTCGCCACGTCTTTGCGGTGAGTTGTAAACTGTCCTTACTATATTATCGAAGTATTAGTTGTTATTTTGAGATATAGTTAATGAACGATCAGTTCATTTAGTCCAAAAGTTGGCACTACAAAATTAATTAATTTACTCCTTAAAAAGTCTTGTTTTTCAGTATACGCAGTGTTGTAGTATGAAAATGAGTGCATATAATTGCATCAATCTTGCTTCTAAATTCATTGAAAATTTACCTGAGGAGTATTACAGCATTAAAAATAATTTCCTTGATAGAGGAAAAAATCAGATATGAAAGGACGAAGCGACCGCTCAAGCGTGAGTCTTGAGGCTCGCAGTGGTGATGACTTAGAGTTATACATCTGAAATATTAGAAGAAGGAAAATTCCCGGGGCAGCATCCTAAAATTTAGAGGGGAAGTCATTGTGCCACCCAATGTATTTGGATGTAAACAGCCGTCTGATGATAACCCTTATGTTCGAAACCGCTAAAGACGCAATTTACTAAATAAATAGCGTTAGTAATAGTCGCTGGGTTCTGCTTTCTTCTTTGAAAAGAATCAACCTAGGATCGTATACAGCCATGATCACAAAATATCACTTCTCGACAAAATGGCAGAAAATATGCACGTTTGAGACCCTTATCTTGTGCAGAGCAAGTCAGCCGCCTGGACGGCTGGCCTGAGTTGGGGGGCGAGTGTGTTTGCCGCCCAGAGGGGAGCAGACGGCAGTTGCTCGCCGGCGTAAACAAAGCGAGCGCGCTACTGTGCAGTCGCGAGTTGCCGCCGCCGCTGCTGCTGCTGCGCAAACAAAGGTCCCCGCGCGGTGCGGCCTTTGTCTGCGCTGCTCGTGTGGCCGCGAGGCGCGCGATTTTATAAGTAACGAGTTCCGTCTGCGGCAACCGCTCCTTTCACGCAGCCCACATTCATTATGCCTCGTGCCGAGCGCAGTCCGCAGCCGGGCGAGAACTCGCGGGTCTTGAGTGAGTCTCGCGGCCAAGTAAATTCGTGGAAGTGGAGGAGCAAACTGGTAATGAGCACCTCCAGAGACATGAGCTGGAAACAGGGTAACGTTGTGGAGCAGTGATAGGGTAAGCAAAATTCTAGAGAAGAATAAGAACGGCAAGAAACTTACTGTGCTGCTCAACAGTTCATATCAAGCTATATTTGCTGTTAATCTTGTTAGTCTTGGAATATACATCAGCCTATTTTATACTCGAATAGCTGTAAATCCGGCTTTGGCCGTGTGTTTATTTATGCTACACTCTCGTAGTCCACATCCCATTACCTCCTCTCCTTCTCTCTCTCTCTTTCTCTCTCTCTGTCTGCATCCACCTCTTTCTCTCCCATCTCTCTGTTCGTTTCCATTCCACCTTTCCCTCTCTCAGCCAAGTTTTCTGCAAGGTACCCTCTGCCATGTATCATACAAATATTTATGTACCCAGCGATATTCCTCTTGGTTTAAAGTTCATGTGTGCAATAATTCATGAAGATTGGGGCACATGCACTGAAAGAACAGTGACATTCCTCTTGTTTTTAAGGTAGAGTGTGCTAATTTTCATCAATATTGGAACAAAACTACAGAATTCTATGCAATAGAAACGCAGGGTGGCATTGAAAAATGCATTTTGTTGTTCTCAAATATTCCAGTTTCATTTCATACAACCCTTTTTCTGAGAAGAAAAAATAAATAAAAATTATCTGTGAAGTCGGTAGAGCAGTCCTGAAGTTATGGTGCGACCAAGGTATATAGAGATCCATTTTCATGTTGCAAAGTACCTTCCACTATGAAACGTAAGGTAGACGATGACCTTCCTGTTTTTTGAAGTTCAAGCGTTTGAAATTTCGTGTAGATCGCAATGAAATTGTAGAGTTCGTGAGTCTGTAGGAGAAGTATACTCCGCCAAGCACGTATCACAAAATACTTTTTTAGTTTACGTTTTCTACCTATAAACTACATTCCTGCCAAATTTCAGCTTCACAGGTGAAGTAGTTTTCTAGATTTCGTGTTTAGCCAGTGAGTAAGTGAGTATCCTTTTTCTTATATACAGATACAGATTAAGAAAATAGATTAAAATTTAAAAAAAGATAGATTTAAAAGGAGAGATCAAAAATACTGTTAATTATCGCATGATAAGCGAAATGTGATATTGACTTTCGCTGGTCATGCGATTATTAACAGTATGTATAATGTCTCTTTTGAAGTTTTTTTAATGTGCTCTATATTAATGTTTGATAACACTGATGATTTTTACATTAGAGTCTCTTCTGCAGAAAAGCAATAACTGTTCAAAATTGGTAAGGAAATAAAATTTCGACCTAGAACAGTTCAATTTTGGTAAAAAAAATCAGAAATATGGTACTGTTCTAGCCTGCTACACAACGGGTAAATTGAATTGTCTGATATTTTTGGTTACTCAACAAACTCAGCACTGCAAATAATTTAAATCTAGAGGTTTTGGTAAACATACGAATAAAATATAGTGGTTTTTAATAAGCTTTTTAGTGTGAAATACCATTTGACTGATGGCAACACTGGTCTTGGGCAAAGAGGGGATAGGGACATTAACCACTCTAACGTCTTGTAGGACGGTTTCTGTGATTGTTCGTTGTGTTTTGTGGAACTAGATACTAGAAACAATGTCGCATCAACTGGATGTTCACTCCATAATTTGTGAAAGCAACAATCCGATTTCTATGGGACAAACGGATCAATTGCACGGATATTTACCGTCAAATCACTGCCGTATACGGAGAGCGTGCGATTTCCCGACCAGGAATTATAAAGTGGTGTCAACAATTTGAAGCAGAATGATAGCGCAACACTTCTCAAGGCCCACCAATCGTGCGAACTGCTGCACAGATTCAAGTGGGGGGTACGATCACATCCTACATACTGTCCCGACCTAGCGCCATGCGAGTTTCAATAAATGTTGAAATGTTTGTAAAGCTTATGGGACTTAACTACGGGGTCATCAGTCCCTAAACTTACAAACTACTTATGAACTAGGTTATACTAAGGACGGCACAAATATCCATGCCCGAGAGGGCATTCGAACCCCCTACCTTAGTGGCCGTGCAGACTGTGACTGGCGCGCAGCAGAACGCTCGGACACCGCGGCCGGCTTTTCGCTAAGCTCAAAACGGCTCTCGGGGGACAAAGATTTCGAAACGGTGAGATAGTAAATGCGGCATTCTCCATGTATTTGCAAAACGCCGGAGAAGCTGTCTACGCAGCCGTAATCGAAAAGTTTCTAGACCGTTCCAAGAAATGTTTACAGTCTCTTGGAGACTATGTAGAAAATGTAACTTACACTGTATGTTGTCAGCGCCATGTTGATTTTGTACAGGTACTTTCATAAAGAGCCCAATGTGGAAGAGCAACTTACTTTTTTATCTGCCCTCGCAGTAATTTAAATACTGCAGTAACCAGTGGTACATTCTTCAGACGTATAACTGTGTCCTGCACTTAAGATCAAACATATAATACACAATGACAAACCTAAAGAATGGCAGTAATATCCCGAAATCGGCCAGAAAGAAAAAAAAAAAAAAAAAAAAAAAAAAAAAAAAAAAAAAATACGACAAAGCAACCGTTTACTGCCTTCTTTAAATTACACATTGCTGTCTTAATTTCAGCTGCATTTTCACAATACACAAACTTGTATTAATGTCTGCTAGGAGCTTATATTTTACAAAAAATGTTTATTACACCTCGTCCACGAATTTGTAATTTAGATATATAGGGTGATTCAACTAAGCTGTTCACTTCAAATACATCCGGAACCTTGAAAGATATCGTAATTTTGTTTTCACCCAGATGAATTGTAATACAGTCATCACTATATGACGCATAGTCTCTTGTGTAGTTGTAATTAATTACTGATATATCAGTATCAACTTAGATTTTTTTAATGAAATTACAGTAATGTCTGCTGTTTTCATCGTATATCTCAAAGAGATGAATTCAATGGCATTTCACACATGGAAAATCCATGTTTCGGAGAGGTTAAGACTTTTAGAACGTAGGATTAATCTGTTTTGAACATCATGGTGAGTGCTGTCTTACGCGGAAGTCCGTGTTATACGGAACTGTCACGTCCGGTTGATGGGGGTTTCCATATTGACGCAGCCGACAGCGTAATTACAATTTCGTAATGTTTGACAAAAGTTTAATTTGAAATATACCAATCACACTTTGCTACATGTGGCTGGACGATATATCAACTGAAGAGCGAAGGGCGAAGCATGTAGGGATGATTCACCAGTTAACTACGTTGACAGTACTTACTTTTTTCTGGCAAAGCCTACAAAGAAAGGTAAATGTCACAAATTGAATGGATTTGTAAAACAGGATATCCAGTGCCATTCCAATAACAATTTTGCACATCCGATGAATTGTTAGTCTTGCTGGAGACCGTCTATCAGTGCACCTTTTTCGCATGTAACTCAACTGTTCTTTTTGCGTTCCTTCTGCATTATCCAGTTGTGGAAGACATTTTCCCACAAAGTAGCCAACACTAGCCACGCGTTACATAAAAATATTACAAGCTGCTTATCCTTTCTGGCTCTCTGATACCGGCATCGCGATAATGCTGCGCTGTTTCCTCCTTATCCATCATGAGTCATTTCCTTATTTGGGCATGAAATCTCGGACTAACACGTAATACAGCAATCGGCTTGACGTTCAATACAGTAATATCTTGGATTCTAAATCTAGTAAGTTCTTCGAAACTATTTATCGAATTTCGATAGGTGAAACTCCGTTGTAATCCTGTCCTTAAATCTACGATCCTAGCAGGAGGAAGTACTCTAATTTGAAAGTCGAAATTGATACCGATATCCATGTAATTAATATAGGTATTACGACTATACTTTGTCTATTGAGGACTTTATGGCAATACAGGCGAGTCAAAGCAGAATTATGACATCTTATACAGTTCGAAAATTATTTGAGGTATACAACTTAGATGCATTACCCTGTATATTAATATCGAAGACACTCAATTTTTGCTGACAACAATGCGCAGTCATCACTTCCGTTCTGTTCAAAAAATTCCAGAAGTTTGGTAATTTCGTACGTATGGAGTGTTGCAGCGGAATGTGGTTGGCATCCTTGTTTCAGATGTGTAACTGCTGGATGGTTTATTACCGTGTGTCTGTTACTTTTTGTTCTTTGTGGTATTGACTAGAACATTGCCTCTCATAGTTTGCGAGTTCTAAGATAGCGGAGTTGGAGTAGCAGGGCTTACGCCTTAAGATTTGTGTGAAATGCGAGAAAAACTTTCAACAAACCGAATTATGAAAGAGGTCCATTGTGATAGTTAAGCTGCACTCGAACACCGACTGCCCGAGACATTGCAGAAGAATGTAACACATGAGTTGGATCATGTCATTAAGTCCTGGCACAGTATCTTGCTAGCTTAGGGTTTAACGTCCCGTCGACAACTTGGTCATTAGAGACGGAGCTAACACTCGGAGTGTTTGGGTAAGAATGTGGAAGGTAATTGGCCGTGACCTTTCAAAGGAACCATCCCGGAATTAGCCTGGAGTGATTTAGGGATTTACTGGTAAACCAAAATTTAGATAGCCAGAGGTGGATATGAACCACCGTCTTTCCGAATGCGAGCCCTGAGTCCCGAATGCGAGTCCAATGCGTTACCACTGCGCCATCTCGCTCGATGTCTTGGAATGCCTCGTGTTGCCGCCAAGATTCTTTCGACGTCTCGTGGGCGAATAGCAGGTCGACTACCGCCTCGCAATATGTGTCGCCTCATTCCTCTTACTATTCCAGACATGGCTCATGAGGAATCTGTTGTCTTTTCTTTTATAATTTCGTTCCAAGGCGTCTTGCTGCGGAGGGCGCCACTGATCGCCGTCGGAGAGTCCTACCTCGGGCTCCGAAACTCAGTACGTCCGGTTAGATATCAAATAATAAATCATTAAATGTTCAAATGTGCAAAATTGTTATTGGAATGGCACTGGATATCCTGTTTTACAAATCCATTCAATTTGTGACATTTACCTTTCTTTGTAGGCTTCGCCAGAAAAAAAATAAGTACTGTCAACGTAGTTAACTGGTGAATCATCCCTACATGCTTCGCCCCTTGCTCTTCAGTTGATATATCGTCCAGCCATATGTAGCAAAGTGTGATTGGTATATTTCAAATTAAACTTTTGTCAAACATTACGAAATTGTAATTACGCTGTCGGCTGCGTCAATATGGAAACCTCTATCAACCGGACCGGACACTCACCATGATGTTCAAAACAGATTAATCCTACGTTCTAAAAGTCTTAACCTCTCCGAAACATGGATTTTCCATGTGTGAAATGCCAATGAATTCATCTCTTTGAGATATACGATGAAAACAGTAGACATTTCCCGACTTCGTCGCCGCTTTTGTGTCCCAGCCTTGTCGTAGGTGTCTGTGGCCGAGTGGAACGATACCGACACAGGAACAATGACAGCACGCTGGTGCAGGTACGGAGGGGAGCAGCCAGAAACTATAAACACTCGAGTAAATTAGAAAGAGATATATTGCACAGAATGTAACAATACTTAACTTTTACACAGTACTGCAGAATGTTGATACATAGTTATTAGAGGCCTGCCTAGTGCCTGTTCAATAGCAAAGTCTTCACTCGTGCCTATCGGATTACGAAGGTCCTAACTCGTTGCTATCTCAGTCCGAAGTGCGAAGTGCGAAGTCGCCGATGTCCTTCAGTGGTGGCCACGAGCGGCGTTGTACCAGAGGGCGCTCGTGGCTGTCGTCGGAAGAACGCCGCGCCGTGCATGCATGGCGGCGCGCGGCGAAAGTAGGTGGCGCGCACTTTGTACTTGTGCGACACCACAATTACTGTAATTTCATTAAAAAAATCTAAGTTGATACTGATATATCAGTAATTAATTAATCTTATGGGACTTAACTACGGGGTCATCAGTGCCTAAACTTACAAACTACTTATGAACTACTTACGAACTAGGACGGCACAAATATCCATGCCCGAGGGGGGCTTCGAACCCCCGACCGTAGTGGCCGTGTAGACTGTGACTGAAGCGCCTCAGTCTCCTCAGCCACCGTGCCGGAATAAATCATTACCAGAGACATATATTATCTCAATATATATCAGAAATATCAAAGATAAAGAGAGGCATTGAATTAAAAGTTGTGCAAGGGACGGGATTAGAACCTTGATCTCCTACTTACTAGACAGGCGATATAACCGTTCTGACTTAATGAATACTGTCTTAAGGCACGTCTTCCTCCACAATACAAACTTAAATTCTGTCTCACGTTCCTCGACAACTTTGATACGTATTACATAGGGGAACATGAGGTAGAATTTAAGTTTGTATTATGGAGGGAGACCTGCCTTAAGACAGGCACTGTGTTCATTAAGTCAGGACTGCTTAGTGGTGTAGTGCCTCCCTAGTAAGCACGAAGTCCCTCGTTCGACTCCCGGCGCTGGCATAACTTCAAATTCAATGAATCTCCTTCGGTTTGATATATATATATATATATATATAATGAAATATGTTTCAGGTTAATGATTTATTATTTGATATTTCATATGTATTATCACTGCCTCAGGATTAAGGCAGGAACGTTCCCATTAACGTTCATTACTTGGTTATTTTTCCGCCATTTGAGGGCCTCGGCAACATTGATAGGTGTTTATATAGGGGTACATGAGGCAGAATTGTTGTGTAGTGGAGGGAGCGTTGCCTTAAGATAGTCCGTGCAGTTGCTGTATTTATTAAATCAGTCATATTCACAGGATATATGACAACTACAAATGGGCAAAGCTAAAACTATGTACCCAGCCGGGGTTCAAACCCGGGTCTCCCGCTTTCTAGACAGTTGTGCTTTCCACTACATTACGGGGGACACAGATCACCGCACCTGCAAGGACTATTCTTTCGAAACAGACGCCACACACACACACACACACACACACACACACACACGTACGTACGTATATATATGACTGGTGCATTGAGGATGATCATTGTATGATAGACATCGATCTGCAAAAACATTAATAAAAAACGACCAATGCTGCGTATATTCATTATATGCCGGTGACTGGGAATGATCCTTTCGTTAGTGGGGAGGGGTGGTGGAGTATGGGGCCCTTACTCTTACGATAATTAGTTTCTGAAACTACCAGTTTGATTACTGTGGGCAGGGTAAAGCTGGGAATTTGTGTCTGACGGGAGGCGTGCTCAGGTATTCCCTGGAGGTGAGGTTATCACCGTGTCACCAGTAGCGTAGTGGTCAGCGCAACTGTCTTCAAAGTGGGAGGCGCGGGTTCGGATCCCGACTGGGTACAAACTTTCAGCTTTGCCCATTCGTAGTTCATGTCATTTATTCTGTGAATTTGAAAGAATAAGAACTGCAGGATCAGAAGTAACGTTTCTTCTTTCGGAACAGACGCCACATTATATATCATTAAATTAGGGTCGATAAATGGTGTAGCTCCTGCCTAGTAAGCAGGAGGTCATGGGTTCGAATCCCAACTGTACCGCAATTTTTAATTCAATGCCTCTCCTTCATTTAGATATCCCTGATAGGCTATATAATACAAACTTCGCATACACATCGCTGCGATTCAGTAAGAGGTTCACCAAGACTGCTTACAGGAGTGGAAACGGATTTGTGAGCGGTGTATTAGTCGTGGAAGAGTCTATTGCGTAGGATAATTCTACCTGATTATGATGAAGCGATAGCTCCTTACTCAACAGCCATATACAATTGCTCTCTCAAAGAACTATCTGTACCAAAAAATTGGAAAGTTGCACAGGTCACACCTATATTCAAGAAAGGCAGTAGGAGTAACCCACTAAACTACAGGCCTGCTTCATTGACACCAGTTTTCAGCTGGGTTAGGGACATGTTCTGTATTCAAATAGAACAGAATGAACTAATGACCCAAATCACCAAGGATATAGAAAGAATCGTTCACGCGAAACACAATTAGCCCCTTAATCACATGAAGTGAAGGCCGTAAACACCACAAAATATCTTGCTATTACTATTACTTCAGACTTAAACTGGAAAGAACACGTAGATAATTTCGTGGATATGCGTGCCAAAGACTGCGTTTTATTGGCAGAACGCTTAAAAGATGCAACATAACTACTAATGAGGCTGCATACACTACGCTTCTCCGTCGTTTTTTGCAGTATTGTTGCCCAGTGTGGGATCCTTATCAGGTGGGGTGACGCAGGACACCGAAAGAGTCCAGAGAAGGGCAGTTCGTTTCGTATTTTCACGATACAGGGAAGACAGCGTTACGGAAAGTATACAGGATCTGGGATGGAAGGCATTACAACAACGGCACTTATCGCTTCGGCGTGGGCTACTTACGAGACTCCAATCGCCAACATTCTCCTCCAAATGCGAAAATATATTGTTGACTCCCACTTACATTGGTAGAAATGCTTATCAGAATAAATACAAGAAATCGGAGCTCGAACGGAGATATTCAAGTGTTCTTTCTTCCTGCATACCGCATACACTACGCTTTTCCGCCCTTTTTTTGGAGTGAAGCGTTCTTGAAAAAGAGAAATTTGTTAACATCGAATATTGATTTAAGCCTAAAGAAGTCCTTTCTGAAGGCATTTTTGTGGAATGTTGCCTTATATGGGAGTAAAAAATGAACGATAAACATTGCGGACAGGAAGAGGATAGAGGCTTTCGAAATGTGAAGCAACATAAGAATGCTGAAGATCAGGTGGGTGGATCGCGTAACTAATGAGGAGGTACTGAACAGAATTGGGGAGAAAAGGAATTTGTGGCATTCCTTGACTAAAAGAAGGGATCGCTTCGTAGGACACATTCTTAGACACCAAGGAATCGTGAATTTAGCATTGGAGGGAAGTGTTTGGGGTAAAACCGCAGAGGAAGACCAAGAGATGGATACAGTAAGTAGATTCAGACAGATGTAGGTTGCCGTTCTTATGCGGAGTTGAAGAGGCTTTCTCAGGATAGGGTATTGTGGAGAGCTGCATCAAACCAGTCTCCGGACTGAAGACCACAACAACAACAACAATACCATTAACCCCGTTGAAACACCACAAGAGGAAATGGTATACTTGGAAAATACATGTGACACAGTAATATTATATTTGCGTTGCACAAATGGTCAGTCAGGGATTATGTATTGAATTGTAAGGCGTGGCTGGGAGAACAGATTCATCTGAGTGTTCAGTGATGATCAAAATCAGATTCAAGTTTAAAAGAACCGTCCATTAAACCGATGTGAAATATAATGAGATACTAAATTATGAGAAATTATGAGCTACGTTTGGAGTTGACTATGGATGTGGATAATGAGATAATGAATACCAGAATAGGCTTTTTGACTGAAGAGGGGTGGACACCTCTTAACAATAAGGATGAAGAATATATAAAAATTTCCGTAGATTAGTCAGAGAGAATGGAAGTAGGAGAGAGGATGGAAATAGGATACTAAAGGACTAAGGAAAAATGAGACGCGTTTGCCTTCGCTAGATGAAAATGAATGGATTTCTCTGAAAAAAAAATCGAGGATGGACGACTTTGGGTACAAGGAATGTACCTAAGAGGAATCATTTAATAATACTTCAAAGAAAGGGCGAAAGAAGTCAGTACAAAAAATACTCGGGGCGTCTCAAGAATAGGGCAAGGCAAAGCCATTAAGAATAACGAGAACATGCAGGGAAGCGCATATTAGAGACTAAACACGAAGTAAATCCCGGAAGACTTAAAATCACAGCCATAATACTTCCAGAGAATTTCTAATATCATTAGGGAAAGTATAAATAAAAAGGCTGTTCATATCTGCGTGTAAAATTTATTAACCCGCAAAGCGTAGCTCAGACTTTCGAAAAAAAAAAAAAAAAAAGTCATTTATACGTTTCCCAAGTGTATGTGACAGATAAATGGGAGAAATATCGCACAATCAGAATAATAGCCCATAAATCCAAGAGGCCTTCGACAATGACACACGGTGGTATCGGCATTTGGCTTTAGAAACGTTTAAAGCACCAAGTAAGCAATCCCGACATCGATCTTCAAATTGGAAGATTCAAAACAAATTCGGCCGGCTTTTTACTGTTTAAATTTTTTTTTTGACGAAACGAAATGATACAAGTTATTCGAAATTCTGTTACATGTAGAATCAAACTGCAGGGAAATTTGGGTAACGTACATTATAAACATAAATGTACATTAAGACTTCAAGACGACGTATGAAACATTTGAAGCAAAGGTGAGTGAAGGACAGAGACCGTCTTTTCCCCTACAGTTAAAGATTCACGCCGATGAAGCTACGAGGAAAATGGAACAAAGATATCACAGTGGGGAAAAATTTGTGGTGTTTCAATGGGGTCACTCTCATACCCAGAGAAAGTAAGAAACAAGACGTGCTGGATGAGATGAACAGTCAACTTAGTCAAAAATATGGAAAGATGAAAGTAGAAGACATGATAAAGACGAGGAACCCAAATTCAAAATTAGTGTTCACGAAGTAGATAAATTATGTATTGCAATCTTGGAAACAGAATAATCTATTTTGGACGAAGCATTGAAATATAAAAAGTAGACTCTAACATAACCAGAGAGTGTTCATGACCAAGAAATATCTAGTGTTCAGATTTCTACTTTGTGTCTGAAACATAAAAACATCAAGCGTAGAAGTGGAAATTTACAGTCAATAAAAGTAACAATGTTCTCAATCAAAGGCCTTAGTTTGAAGAAGAAATTTCTGAAAATATAATGTACGAACACAAGAATGTATTGCAAATTTTAATGAACACTGGTGCAACCGGAAGGCAATGAAACGCAGTCATATGTACTGGAATCGAAGTTACGATATATTGTTCACGATCTGATTGAAAATACTATTTGGAAACCCTGTGTAGGTAATCATTGAAGGGAGATTTCAAGAAAAATAACAGATACGCAACTTGTTCACTAATAACAATGATTAAGACATATGTGATAACGTTTTCCACATTTCGTCCAAGTTCATATGGAATACCGCTATTTGTGCGTCATTAGCCCGGACATACGTTCAGGCAACCCAGAAAGTACTCATCCTGGATCATATGATTAAAAATATATTTTCATGTCAGGTAACACCGTAATGATTCAAACAATTCTATAACACTTCGAATGAAAATGCACTACTAATACCAGACATGCTTTCTTGGCTCAATATACAAAGTAATCAGAGCGACGCGACGTTTGGGAAAACTTACGTTGTCCTCTCGGTGCATGTTTTAAGAAAAGGAGTCATAGAAGCTGGTATCATGTGGTGAGAGCTTAAATCAGTAAAAGATCTCTAAGGTAAACCGAACTCTGCTGAATATGTAGTACAACGATGACAAAAGAAAATAAATTAAAAGGAAATGATAAAGTTTCGCCATTAAATAAGGCGAAGGGACAACTAACATCACGCTACTCTCCTGAATGGAAGCGTATCGTTCATATTTCTACCTATTAATGTTAGTTTCTCACGCAATGGTCATCAGAGGTAATTATTAATATATAATAAATTCACAATATTGATAGCCTTCTGTCTGTTAAGTTTGATATTCCCATATTGCAAGATAGCTGGCCGTAAATAGTTACGAAACACTATATATTACCTTGCAGTAGTAGCCTGTCATTTCCTTTGTGGTAAAATATCGTTCATTGTGTACCTTAAGTCTGTGAAGTACGATTTACAGTGTCTTTTTCTGAGATAGTTGGTAACAGGATCCTCGGCGTTGTTTAATTTGCTCAAATACTGGTATTAAACTCGGAGGTATGAGCGAGTGCTATCGCAGTTTAAGGTTTTCATCATATTTCTAGAAGGACATTACTGTGAAAGACATTTACAGTTAATGCACAAAATCTGTGGTTCTCATTTTTTTTAATTTTATTTATTTATTTACTTTTTTAATGGGAGCCACAGTATTAATGGAAAAAATTAATATCCTGACAAGAGTATAGAACGTATAGTACCATTTCAACTACTGCATGTCAGTTAACAGTAATGTAAACATTAAAATTGTAATACGAAACTCATGTTTTAATTACATGTGCAGATCCTTTTCAGTAAGTGATAACCGCGAACACGATAAAATAATCATTCACTTTACACAAATGAAATGGTGAATTCAGCAAGATTTGTGATTTTTTCTTAGACTTTTAGTGATAATGATACTTTTCATGTCTACCCTTAAGCATGTAGCTTTTAGGCATAAATAGGTTTCCAAGCAAGGTAAATGTCTCTGTTTAATAATAATAATAACAATAAAAAACAAGAAGGAAATTAAAATATACACGATCGTGTATATAACTGCAATTAGTCCATTCATCTATATTTGCAAGAATTAGACCTTCTTCCTCACTGATAGAAAAAATAAAAAATTAAAACATACGCTTGAGTCCTTAAAGCAAGTTCTCAAAGAAAAATCATATGGTAGTTTCATCATGAAATTAATATAATTAATTAATATAATTAATATAATTAATTTCTATTCTTAAGATATGTAACCATAATATTTTATAATCGTCTGATGACCCCCATGACAAAAAGACATTACACACTAGTGGGAGGAAACACACAGTTTGGAAAACAGAGCTCTTAATCAATGTGCTTATTATTCATATTATACGATTTAGCATACATCATTTAGGCGTCGATTCGAATGCGGAAAATTCTTAGATAATAATCCAATTCGTACAATTAGCATGTGCTATAAAAATGCAACTCTGTTTAGCCATCAAGTTTGCTAAACTATTTGTGGCGAATTCTTATATGACGGTCACGGAATGGCTACGAGTTTTCATTTAAGAAACGCAGCGAAATATTTCCTGAAATGGAAGGTAAACAAAAAACAAACGTAAACAGTTATCTGTCGGCTGTCAGCCGTTTCCACTATACCTCTTACAAGGGAAATCTTTGACCTCGAACTCTCGGAACCGTACAAAAGCATGCTTACAATAACAAGCAGTCATAAACAAAACAATGGTGTGGGGCATTTCCATGCAAAGCGCTACACTTGTCTTCTAGCGCCATTACATAGTGGCATAGTGAAGCTGCACTAACCAGTGTTCCAGTTACGTGAGTGGTATAACTGCAGTACGTATTTGACTCTTGGGGTGTTCGCAAGCGAGTTATTGTGTAATCTGTGTACAGTGCAGTGACGTAACGAAGATAATTATTCCTACGCATGTGGTCCAAATAGTAGGGCCAACTTGCAAGGTGCTAAGTATGGAAATAAGTGATTTGGAATGTGATAAAGTAGCTTTAGTGAGGTGTACACATTGTTCTGTTTCACTTTATTGTAATAACTTCATCGAACTTCCTCAGCTGCAGTCTGAGGATGTTGTAAGATCATTGAGTTGTGTGGTACTGCTGTACGTGTGTGTTTGGGCCATTAATTACATTAAGCAGAGAGTTTTCGCTGCTCCTGATAGAATATATAATGATACCCTGACCCCATTAAATTAATCTTAATCCTATGCTACTGATATCTTGTTACTTCGTTTCTCTTTGTTGAAATGTTACTTCAGGTACAATGTAACGTTTTGTATGGAACTGACGCAACCCACTGTCCTATTTATGACTAACTGTTTTTCCAAATGTGGTTTCGTGAGGTTTCGAGCGTTCGAGCTCAGATTTGTCCCTTTTTAGTGGCTACGTTTTAATAATACATTCTGTAACAAATTGTTGCATTCTAATGAGTAGCTCGAATTAGCTCCAAGAAATGTTGCCTAAAAACACTTTCCTGTGATGTTTACTATCAACGAAAGATGTCTATTGCTTTACATTTACAAACAAAACCCTGTAATAACAGGGACAGTAACTCTTTAAGAATAACCAAAACTCTAAAAGAGGTGTAGTATCACTGCCGTATGGCAGAAGGAAACAAAGCACGACAAGGCGGCTCACATGGGCGATCAAAGCTATGGGCAAGCAGTAGTTTCGACCCCATACTCCTTGTTGTAACGGTACTTTATTTAAAAAAAAATGTTGTTTAAAGTCGCTATGTAGAATAAAGATTGTTTTTAGTAGGCTCAAAATTGAAACTATTTTATGTTTATTTAAAAGCCACTATTCGATTTCTAGAATATTAAAATACGAAAAAAACATGACACGTCTTGCCGCCCTCCTCCCTCCAATAGAAAATACCGCATAGCCAACCTTGTTCGATAACGAGACAAGTCGTGCAAGGAAGACATGCTGAACAAATGTTCCGACAACTCTTATACGACACTAGGATCAACGGGATGCAGAGGACCTGTCCCGTGTGTTCCAGCACGTGACACTACACATGCCATTGCTGCCGGTGACCGGCTACATTGGGGATTGAGTCACATTTACGACTCCTAACAGTATAAATACATGTATGCTCTCAACAATGCATGGCACTGTTAAGTGCTTCAAGAATATCCTCTCAACGACACAGTGAATTCTAGTGTGGACCTTGAAAGAAGCGGAACATTCATAACATACAGTGCGCAAGGTTACTAGTATCATGTACTAAGTTCCCTGCGGGTCCTTATTTCTGGAGGTTCCAATAACGACACAGGAGCTGGCAGTGGAAGCACCAGAGTCCTCTTCTCGCCACGACGTATAGTAAGAAACATGTACACGCATTTCGCATTACAAGGCATGGCTAGCTTGCACAAGGATGTAATTGATCTTGTTGACAAGATTTTGCATTGCATTTGCATGTATACGTGTGTAATGAGGTTGTCAGAGATGCATCTCAAGTGTACGCCGTAAGGTAATCGTAACGAGAAGGATGGCATCCTAGTGCCTACACGTTTCCAGCTGTAGTACAACGAACTCGTGATACATGGGGTTAGAATCCACTGCAACGCCGGTGAAGCTGGCCTGTCCTCATATGAAATAAAGCAATTAATTTGGAAGCGGTGCACGTAATTCCACACTGCAGTACAAGGAAGCTTTCTACGGAATTAGAGATCTCACGCTGCACGGTGAATTATATTCTGGTAGACCTTCACAAAGGCTTTTAGAGGATGGCAAGGCCAATCAGCTAATCTTTTCTGATTGGAGATTAAGGTAGCGTACTAATTTTTCAAACGCTCTATTCGACGAATCAAGTATTACACTAGACTTGTCGCCGCTCTATCCACTGGCTCATTACAGTTTAAAATTAATGTAATTTGCTGCAAAAAAGGGCCCTTTGATTTTAGAAATGTAGAAAACTTATGAGGTGCACTTGGTTAAAACGATTGCAACTGTGACAGAACCTAAATTTCAAATTCGACTGACTACCCATTAGACAGACACCCTCCAAAGCCTGTCCGTGACACAGTCAATATCGTTTACTTTGTTTCGTACCAGTTGGAGAGAGGGATGCATATATACTTCACTATCAACTGGTTGTGAAGAGATCTGTAAGTGTGTACCATTAGACAAAACATATACCTCCTCAATATATAAAACAATAATTCTCAAGAGTTTCTACATAATTTTACATAATTCTGAAACATGCTATATGGTGATTAAAAATTGTAGTTGAATTTACCATTACCTACTAATGTCCATAAGTTAGTTGTGTTCTAAATTCTTCTTCTTCAAATAATAATAATAATAATAATAACGACGGTCAGGTTCGCGAATCAACAGAGATTGAAAACGGGGCATAGATTCAACTTCAAGAGTGCATAGGCCTACAGGAGAACGAGTTATATTTACAAAACATGTACTAGTGTATACACATGGGTCATACACTACCTTACGTTCACTAAATATGATGTTACGTACAGAAGTGGAGCCTAAGATTTGGAGCAAGGATAGTGATTCGGAAAACATCCTGAAGGAGAATAAGAGATTACGAGAAAGTTGCTGGTCGTGAAAACAGAAAAGAAGAGCACAGACATAAATCACGGAAAACAGAAGAGAGACCAACTAACCTGGCAGCAGACTTCAGAAAACTAAGCCTAAAATTATTTAGTTATGTTCAATAACTCTTAGCAACAGCCGAGGCGAAGTGACCGAGCGCAATGAGGCGCTTTGCTCCGAAGCGCGAGGTCTTTCCTCGTCGGGGGTTCGAATCCCCCCCTCGGGCATGGATGTTTGTGTCGTCTTTAGTATAAGGTAGTTGATAAGTAGTTCGTAAATTTAGGAACTGATGACCTCGTAGTTAAGTCCCTTAAGCATTACAAACACTCATTTTCCTAACAACAAGGTTGAATGACGAACTCATGAATTACACTGAAAGGCTACTGAACATATAGTCGATAAAATAAGTAATGGAGTGTTTGGGCAACAGTATAGGGGGGAGTGGGGAGTGGTAGTGTTCGCCCTCGGTCTATGTCTTGAATCAACATTTATCATATGTTATCAGTATGCGTATCGTATTTTATGCGGTGTAATTTGGATATCAGCCAGCGCATACCTTAATGAGCGTAAGAAACCACACAAAACCCGCAAAAGGGATTGGCCTGTATACCAGTCCACCGTTGTTAATCCACCACGCGGATTCAAAGCGTGTATGCAGCCGGCCTACCTCCTCGTGTTTTAAAATGGCGTTCCGCACGCTATTTATATGAGCAGATTACCATTCATTCTGCCGGAATTCCGTTTAGAAATAAAAATAAATACTAGAATCACGTGTGTAAGAAACATTTTCTGCGAACACTCTACCTTTGACTTATAATCTCCTGTGGAAACTGGAAAATATAACTACCAGTATGAAGTAATTTAATGCTGAGAGGAGCAATGGGTATTACAAAACACGAAAAGGAAAGAATGGTTTTTATAGTCTATATATATTGAACAGCTTACATCTCAAAACAAATAATTATGAATTTGATTACATTTTGACTCAACTCTATAGAAAATATCTGTTGCTGCTAATTATATACGCAGATTAAGATTCTTGTGTTGTTTTATAGCAAACTGTCATTTCCATTTGCAGTTATAATTTAATTGCCCTTGTCTTTACTGTATAACATAGCTATATTTCTAGTGTAAAGACTGACATGTAATCCTATTTAATTCTTCAAAGAAAATGATATTTCCGCAAAATCACTAAAGTACTTTTCTTTTATGCGACGAGCAGCTTTACTACGCAATAGTACCATATTCTGGCCTGATGGGATTATTATATTTGTGCTTTATATGACGTACTAGACACCCCTCTTGTTTTCCATATACGTAAAAACTGTATGTAGGTTGTCAAATGAAATTATATATATCAGGATTCTTTATTGCACGGTTGCTGTAATCTGTCGACGCACACAAGAAAGAGATGTAGACGAATGTCAGAAATAAAAGTATTATTTTGACCATAGTAAAACATCGAAATTTTCAAGCGAAGTAGGATCTCTGATGTCCCACGATGAACGATCCATACGGTTCTGTCTACTGCAGTTCTAACAAATATAATTTAATATACGTCTTAACTAAATTTACCTTTGTTTGTTTCAGCGGCGAGTTTTTCAGGTAATGTAGGCTGCTTGTCACTCATTAATTTTATGTCTGGTGCCCAGTGTACGCAAGCGACCATAAACCCCACACGTTCCCAACATCTACAAAATGTATAATCACATACAAACATAGCAGCACTTGGGAAGCGAAAACCGCATGTTTACGTACGAAAATTATAAAAGGAATAGGACCACACGATAAAATGAACTACGTCGTTTACTGAGAAACATTTTCCGAAGTTAAGCGTTCCCAATTAGAACTCCTTTTCTCCTTTACTTTATTACAATAAGAATATATTGTTGACGGTCTTAATATGTAGACTAGAAAACTGTCTAGAATTGCTAGACACACTTAGCTTTTGCCCCTACTTAAGCTACGAACTGACATAATCCCAACAGCAGTCAAGTCATACGTAGCGAAATCTGTTACACTAAACAGTACATCAATTTAGTGGATAGAAAATTCACAAAATAATCTACAGATATTACAAACATACAGGAATATACGTGTATTTTTGAGTGTATATTCCACTTCGTCTCTTGAACTACTGAATCGATTTCACATGTAAGTGCTACACATGCATCTTACCTCCATACGGTAGAAACATTCTACGACATTTCAAGAGAAAATATGTCGCAAACAATGAAATTCGCGAAAAAGTGTCACATCATACGAGTTATCAGTAATTAAAAACACTAGTCAAATTGTAGACTATTTAAGAATGTGAGCACTTCATTACTTCAACGTACTTTTACACATTACTCCATACTTTCAGGAAACGTTTTATTGCTTACAACATCAGTAAAATGATGAGAGACAAGAAGTGTATAATGATTACTTTTCTGCTGATCATGCAGAATATACACTACATTTGGCATAAAGTTACAATTTATTACTTCTACACACCTTACGTCATTCATAATATAGTACAGACGTAGTATCCACATTTACAACTACTTTATTTTCTATTTTAAACTATAATACCACAAAAATTCTGGAAAAATGAAGACACAAACGTTAAGGTTATGAAAAATCGCCTGATCAAGGATGAGCTATTTACTGCGTTTTTAGCACAATCTCTATTCGCGAAATTTTCTGAAGACAGTATGTACCTTTACCATGGACATTGCTTCCAATAATGTACTGTAGTAAGTAAGACTCATAGTTCGGCAGTTATGACTTCATAAAGAAATAGAGTACGACAAAATCCCCATCACACATAGAATTTTAGTTGATTACGGATGTACTACTAAGTCTAGTAAACACTCATTTTGCAGACCGTTTCCTAATACTACATTCTTGGTAACTAGAAATTTACATTTTTAAAGGGAACACTGTTCAGGATGTAGGACTTCGTAGCTGCATGAAAACAAAACGACTGTTCCAAATTCGTGAAGCATAGATGTTCAAATGTTCAAATGTTCAAATGTTTGTTAAGCTTATGGGACTTAACTACGGGGTCATCAGTCCCTAAACTTACAAACACTTATGGACTACTTACGAACTAGGACGGCACAAGTATCCATGCCCGAGGGGGGAGGGAAGCATAGATGTGAAATGGAGTAGGGTATAAGGCGATCGAGACAGGAAAAGTAGCAGATGGGCTAACATACGTATTAAAGAAATACATGCTCACGTTACTCTTTATTTAACCTATTTGTTTTATGTTTCGTTGACGTTACCATTCCACAACTTCTACTTGCCAATTCGCAATATCTATTGGAGTCAGAATGGTTTAAGAGACTTTTCCTTTCTGTCATATTAATGATATAACGTTTTTGTACTAGGCCGAAAAAAAGAGTAAAATATCTAAATATCACGCCAGCTATTTTGCAGCTCATAAGTGCTACTTAGTGAGTCAATAGCAACCTGTAAAATTACTCTGGTCAAAAAATAATATTGTTTGCGATTTCGTTACTACAAACGAAGGCTAGTAAATTTTATTGAGCATTACCTGTCATCAAAGAGACAGAGGAAATGTCGGGAAAGGCGCACATCAGTACTAAGTTGATTCTTAATTACGACAAACCCACTTAAAAATTAATTTTTATTTTTATTTTGCAATCGGTATATTTACCATAAACAGCTAATCACAGGACTCCCCAAACATAAATTTGTATTACTCGCGATTTTCTAAATATTAAGGGATTTGATTTGTAGCATGGCACTAAATAAAGACTAAATCATATAAAGGAACTTCACGATTAATAACGATTAGCTGCTGTTCTGCGATCCTTCATTAAGATACCAATGAAATTATGACGGTAATATTTTTAAGGACTGAGTATTTTTCGCAATGATTCTGCATGATTTTTATGTTATGTTTTAGCATGAATGCATTATTACTCTTTAGAATTTAGCAACACGAATAACATTATCCTCACACTTAACTTCATTTACATGAGATGCATCATGTGGGTTCAGAAAAAGATGATGTATTATAGTTTCTTTCATTTTAATTTATATGTTATAGCTATGAGATAAACGTTTGGTAATATGCATCATATTTCATTTTAAGTCGTTGTCTAAGTCATTTGTATTTATGGTTTTATATATCATATTTATCCGTGTTCAGTGCGCTATTATGATGAGAGACCACATATATGGGTTAAATACTTTCATTTTAATTATTGACTTAGCATGTGTAATAATAGTGAATTGTTTTCGTGGATCGTTTATTATGGAATGCAGCACATCTGTACTATCAGGAACGTAACATGCTGCAAACATGTAAATTAAGTTTTGTGGACGGTTGATGTATTCCGAGTGATGTAACTAGAAATAACGGCTCCAGCACGTATAGCTACATACATACTATGCAGTCAACCGCATGAGTGTGGCGGAGGTCACATCATACTACTACAAGTCATTTTCTTTCTTCCTCCTCCACTTACAAATAGATCGATGAGAAAATAACGGTCTATGTGCTTGTGTCTTATGCCTAATTTATCTCTTCACTTTGGTCTTCATGCAAAATTTAAAATGGCTACAGGGAATCGTTCTGCAATCACTTTTAAATTCCGATGCTGTTATTATCCTGAAGTTTCTCAAAATGAATGTCGCTGTAAAACTATCGCTTCCTGTTTGAGTTCTGGAAGCATCACTGTAACATTCGCACTCTGATCGAACTTTAAAGTAACAAACCTAGCAGCCCTCATCTTCTGTGCTTCTGTGTTTTCTTTAAAGCCTATCTGGTGGGAAGCCCGAACACTTGAACAATACTCAAGTGTTCGCTTCAATACAAGTAAATAAAGCGGCCACTTAAAAAAAAAAAAAATAAAAAAAAAACTCGTTCAAAAGATCTACAGGAGTGAACTGACTCAACAATATGGAATTTTGAGTGATTATTGGTAGTACTGCATTGGTGCCAAGTAATATGAAGTGAAAGGATGGATGCCAAGTTCGCAATTTTTATTTTATTGATTCAAGACCAATAAATATTGTGATCTTGGCATCTATCCTTCCACTTATACAACACGATCGTTCCCTAATATGAGTAAATTATGTAATATGAACTATATACAACAGGCTGTATCATCTAACCTGGAATGTATACAGGTCCTATTAATCATTTCAGAAAAGTAAAATTTTCATAGAGAATTTATTGCAAAATTTTCATTAACTACAGATGAGTAGTATCAAGTGTCATATAACGTAAGAGTATAGTTTACCAAAATTCTATGTTCTTATAACTGTTTCAGAAGTATTCATTCACAAAAAAATACATGTTTTTAATTGTAATATGTGGTTAATGGAAAGCAACATGTTTGCTATGTGCCTAAATTGATTGATCACTAATATCACACAAATAGTTTCATATTGGCATGAAATGTTACATTTGATTTGCTCCCCTTTCCAAGTACGGAAAAATGTTAGCAGTCGAACACCTGTTAAAGTAGGATGTAGCACTCAGTAGACGTGAAACATTCTAAAATACGTCACGTAATTTGCGATAAATCTAATGGTTACACCAGTTTCTGAATATCATACAGAAACTGAGTACTCGGGCTTACTTAAAGCAATCACACCACAAGATAACGGTTAAAATTGAACACTTCGTCCATTATTTTCCCTAGTATTAATTTACTCCCGAACCTGTCGAGGAAATATACAATTTTCAATGTTTCTACTGAAGAATATTATGAGTTTAACTGTTCTCCTGAGTTTTTGAAAGAGTAGAAACTTATGTACCACATGTTTAAAATGTTTACAGGTAGTCAAAGTATTGTGTGTGGCTGGCTAAAGGAACGTAAGTAGTTTTAGATGCTCGAGAGAAAAGTGGAGTTTGTTACGGACAAGAGTACACTTTTAGGGCGCAGCAGAATGCCACTTGCTGCTCGGGAGGTGACGGCCGGGATCTCGCAAGCCCGGCACGCAGGCCGCGCCCCCGCCCACTTCCGCTGAGGGGAGAGTAGGCTATGCACACCCTAGAGACAACTCTATACACGCTGCTACAAGTGATTTCAGAAAAGGACTGCCCCTCTTTGTTGCTCTGTCACAAGCTCTCATCGAAAGTAGACCCGTGTCATTTCCACCAATTATTCCGCTATTTAGACAACATAGATGTTGCTGAAGAATCCGGTTGATTGCGATAGTAAGTTACACAGCATACCGAGAAAGTCATTTGCTGTGTTATCAAGTAATTGTCCTTTTATGACAGGGATCTAAGCATTTCTACAGTGCTTGTATCTTTTGTCCTACAGGTGCATATGAAGACACTTTTACCAAAATATTTGATTCAACGGTTATTTCATCCGTCGATAATTTCAAAGAAATTGACAAACAGAAGAAAGGGGCGAAAATTAATAAATTACAATAAGATGAGACATTGGAGTAACAGTAATCTTACCCTGATATTTTAGTACATTATGAAGGTAACTCTGGATGATATCACTGTCAGAATACCTTTCTTCAGCTTTAGTGGAACGTAAAGACAAATTGAAGCAACAATCTTTCTTACACAATTGACTAACAGAAATATTTTTTTTTTTTTACTTAATTCTTTCATAATTTACGAGAGGTTGAAATTTATATATGTGAGCGGATGAAAAACGTTGAGTTCAGAATTTCAAACAATACTTTATACAGTAAAGTAACTACTGAAAAACTATGTGAGTTGTGTACCGTATATGTACGTCCACTCACAGAAGGTTGAAAAAGTGTTACTTCCCCTACAAGTTTTGTTTCCATGCGCATATAATTAAGTGAACATTATTTTACATCTGTAGGTTTATGGTTCTGACAAACATTAAGTTTGTAGCGATTATTTGGAATTGGATAAAATTGGGACCTTCAGTTAATCTTATCTAACTTTAGGAGTTCTTTTAAAAGCCACAGATCACAGAAAAAGCATATATATTGTGTAACATGACTTCAGAAACTAATTGGTTTGTACTCGAAATTTTATAATTTATTTGCAATGATCATTCGTGAAATAAATTTGAGGTCCCAGCAGAGAAATCTTCTCGGAGGTACGAGATTTTCTTGTGACAATTAACTGTCAAATTACTTGTTATCCACCGGAATTATAAACAAACTTAATACAAAATTTCCCATGACCGACTCAGGATTTATGCATTACATATCTGACGATTTATTAATGTATTTTTACACTGTCTTGGTGAAATGTTGGTTACTGTTAGACCAGATCACCCAAATACATACCCAGATAAGAAAGTGGTGCCGCCGTGCCAGAAGTTGTGGCGCGGCTTTCGCACCTGTCGGCGTTCCGAGGCGCTGTGGCCGGTGGCTGCTAGCGTGCAGACGGCGTCGCGACGCGGGCCAAGCCGGGCCGAGCACTGACGCTCCGCGCCGCCGCCGCCACATTCCCGCCAGGCGTGGGCGCAGGCGCCGTGCTGTCTGCCCCTGCCGCCGCGCGCATAGGCAACCCAGCGCTGCGCTCCTAATGGTCAGGCGCCTGCTGTATATGCATACCCGCGGAGCACGTACACGTACCACCAAATGAAGAGTGCATGCTAGGATATTTGAGTAGCTTGTTATCAAAGATGGATATCTGGCGTTTGGAAAAAACTGCGATAAACGCCATTTTTTATTACGAAACGTTGAGTTAATACGTATGCATGCTAGTTTGGTCATCATTTAGTTGCAAATGATCACCAAACTAACATGCATACGTATTAACTCCACGTTTCGTAATAAAGAATGGTGTTCATCTCAGTTATTTGCCAACAACAGGTGTCCGCCTAGGATAAAAAGCTACTCATTTACGCTGACGACGAGAGGAATTTCATTGCCAATAGTTTCCTTATTAAACCTTACCTGAGCTCGCTTATGGACATGCTTCGTACATTAATAACTGATTACCAAAGAAAATGAAGAATAGCCATGTGATGGAATAATTTCGTACTTAATACCGAGTTGCATACAAATTTCCATGGGCATTTATTTTTCCCACAAATACGTTTGGAAATTATAAATAAATCTTCTAGCAATAGTTCATTTTCCATAGTACTGGAAATCATGTGACTAGTAACCCTCGCACCTTACTCGGGGGTCCTGGGGACACCCAGCTACGAAGAGTAGGTCCTCTATAATTTTCGCAAACAATAGTGTGTATTAAGTTGGTAAATTGCCTAAAAGTCTGCGATTCTTTGGTTTGAAACGTTGTAGTGTTGTTGTGGCAGCGTCTTGTTGCAAAGTGTTGCGTGTGCTTACAGTGTAAATGATCCCAATGCGAGATTGTCCATCTCTGTTTGCAGACTGAAAAAGAATACGTTCTCAATTAATACATTACGGAAGTATATACATATACTGAAATTAGATATTTGTTATCCTACTGCTATATTCCCAAATTTATGCCTAAAACGTTTCTACTCGTGTAGGTAAAATCTTCTATAGTGCGCCTCAGTGTGAAGCCCACATTGCTGAAATCTTCATCTTTTAGATGCGGTTTTCACATACAACCAATATAATAAGGCAATTTTTGTAGCCTTTAAAACTCAAATAATTCATACATTAAATATTAATTATTTATAAAACCATTTTCCATTCCTGCAGTATTGTTTGACAAGTAACAAATCTACTCATTGCATTAATCTATTTTGCTACTGTAAGTATCAGATAGAGTGAATTAAAAAATGGTAGGGCATTATAAACATGATTGTATGGAATGTAAGCATGAATACATCAAAATACCTTTTTATAAAAACTGCTAATCACAATTTTGTACATTACTAGGTTGGGTTGCTCATTGGTATATATATATATATATATATATACACTTGATTTATGAGACACCCCAATGTGAGCTGTAATGTAATTGGAATTAAGAGTGAGGTGTGAGGAGTAAAAAAAGTATCCAATTTCTAAGTACTGATAGGGATCATCTTATCGGTGTGTTTCAAAATTTATGGCCTGTCATTAATCATCGAAACTGGCTCTGATTTTTGTCCACTGACTGCTCGGCTTATGGTGCGTTACAAATATATGAGAAATGAAATAATAAGAGTGAACAAGATAGTCGGAGTAACATGCAGCAAAAGAACGTAATTATAATGTATAGCTTAAACTATATTAATACATTGGCTGCAAGCATGACTGTGTTTATTAGATATTATATTTTACTGCTTTATGTACCAGACAGGCTAAAGGAGTAGAAAGTAGTTTACAAATGAATTACTTCTCTAGTGAGATTGCTTCATGACGTTGTGTATCGAATAGTTTCCAGGTTTAAAAGCGATGAAACACTAAATACAGGCACAAATTTACATAATACTAACCTAGATCCATTGTTACAGTACAGGTCAATGGCACCTAAGCACAGAAGTATTTGGCCAAAACAACAATGTGCAACACTACCATTTATGCAGTAATCTCTTCTCACAAATTAGTGTTGACCACTTTCACACCAACTTACTGATTGATACCTAAATTAATATTTTTTGTAGCAGTCAATTGCAATCAGCTTATAAGTATTAACAATTATTTATCGAGCAGTTACGAACCCATAGTCCAGGTCACTTGTAAATATATATAATGTTGACTACCGTGCTTTTCATTATAGCACATGTTACTAGCTTATTATGTGATTAACTCAATAACATATGATTTTTTCTCGCCGAGAAATAGTCCAATAATTTCGGCAGTGATTTATTTCAACTATCATAACTTACTTTGATAGAAAACTGATACAGAATATTAAAAAAAAATTGTCATCTATAAAGAAAACAAGTTAGCTCACCGGTTAAAATACAAACTTCTTCAAAATAATTATACTGAATGGTTACCTTAGTACAATGCACAAAATTTACTAAGTGGGGTGATGATGTCCTTTATAAATAACAAAGGTCTGCATGTGTGATGTGGTCCTAAGATATTGTCAGCTATAAAGATGAAATCGTTTGCCCATACAAATGTTAAAGGATTTAGCAATAATGATCCATATCAATCAACCTGATAGCGTTGTTTCTATTCTTTTCTGCATTATTGTCAAATACGCTGTTGGTGATTAGCACCCACTTCGTTGTAAGACACGAACAATACTGTGCATTAGAAGGAAAGAAGCTTAGTGTTTCTTATCGATAGCGTCGTCTTTACAGGCGGAGCTAACTCTCGGATATTTGGTTAAGGATGGAAATCGACCGTGCCCTTTCAAAGGAACCATCCTGTTATTTTCCTGGAGTTATTTAGGGAAATAACGGCAAACCTACAGCTGGATGGCCGGAGGTGGATTTGAACCACCGTCCTCCCGAATGCCAATCCACTACCCCACGTTGCTCGGTATTTGTGCATTAGATATTGTCATATTACTAGCTAGTTACCAAAATGTGAAACCTAAAATCTCTCATACTTTTGTTTAGTGACACATCCCATATGAATTACTTTGTCTGTCAGTTTCGTGACATATATCGAGCTGCCTATAAAGAGTTTTGCCGATGCTCGATTGTTGCAGTTTACTATAATGAAAAATATTTACCTTGTAAAGAAAATACAAGATGCACAATTTTTCATTTAATCATTATTGTTGGTTGTGTAACATAAGCAAGAGCCAGAGAAGAAACAACACTCCTATTAATGTTATTACGTTGCAAGGTCCAATGTATAATTTATCTATCGCTTCTATGTTTCGTATTTGTTTGACACTGAAACGTCCCTTTAGTACATAGCTCTCTGTGAATTGTTTTATGAAACTGAACAAAAACTTGCTAATTGCATGCGTGAATGAAATTTAAGATCAGAGACTACAATCGTAGCAGTTTTCATGTAGATTAAAGCTACCTTCACAGCAATTTCTTAGACGTATTGTCAATATCTGCTCTAACGTATTCTCTCTAAGGCTTCTTGTTTCGTTAAAACTGGCAACCCACCTACAAAAATTCGAGAAATGGGAACAACATTAATAGAGAATCTGAGCACGCCTTATCCTTGCTGGTTACCACACTACGCCAGATGAAGGACTTGCATCATACACGAAACTTTAATATTCGTAAAAGCAACAAAATTACATTTAGTGTTACCGACCACACCTATGGGTCGTTAGAACGGTGGTCGAAGATCACAAGCCTTATTAAATTTGTAATGCTTCCCTTTGGAAAGACAACACGTAAATTCTGTATTCAAACTGAATTGTTTGCCTAAAGAAAGAGCTCCGTCCTGCGATGAAGAAAGGCGATCACCAGAGGTACAGTTAGACGAGTCGATTCTTCATTTTATTGAATCATCAGCCGTATGCTACATGCCCTCGAATTCCTCTCCAGCACGAGCCTCTTCATCTCAGAGCAGGCCTTGCATCCTACATTATCAGTTATTTACTATATGAATTCCACACTTACAGAACTGTTTTATCCTGCATGTCGGTTATTTCCAAACATCATGTCCTTTTCTTTTGTCAGTGTTTCTCATATATCCCCTTCTTCACCGACTATTCGTAAAACATCCTCATGCCCTATCATTCCAGTTCATAAAATTTTCAACATTTTTCTTTAACATTACAGTTCAGGTGCTAGGATTATTTCGTCTCTCTTTCTTTCCCTATGTCTATGGTTAACTTACAATGCAATCCACTAAACGTACAGTATTTTCTCATAAACTTCTGCCCCAAGAAATTCAAGGATTTAATACATGTAGACATAAAAGTCCTCTCTTTCTAGTATTCTTTTCATTTAGGCCTGATATCGTTATTGCTTGTTCCGTAATGGATTATTTTGCTTTCAAAGTAACAGAATTCATTAAAATTCCATCATCTTTCGGGAGAACAGCCGGGACAGCGACAATTCATCGTCCGATATTTCGGCTGCAATCCTTACAGCCATCTCCAAGGCGAGCGTCTGCGCGTGCCTATTTATACGTGATTTACCGTATAAATAGGCACGTGAAGACGCTGAGAACTCAGTCTTGGACTCGCCTTGAAGATGGCTGTAAAGTTTGCAGCCGAAATATCGGAGGAATAATTGTCGCTGTTCCGGCTGCACTCCCGAAATATGATGGAATATTATGACCGCCGGGAAAAATACAAGAATCACAGTATTCATTAATTTCGTCTACTTCGTGCTCACAGTTTTCGACTTAAGTTTCTCATCATTCTTATTTCTGCGGTTACTCACTATTTCTACCTTAATGTGTTTCTCTCATTCCATACTCCGTGTTCAATAAACTGTTTATTCCATTCATCATAACTACTTCTCCCTATTCTGAATACAGCAATCTCATCGGCGGAACGTATCATTGATATTATTGTGCTCCGCATTTTTATCCAATTATTAGTTTTATTTCCGTCATTGTTTCATAAATGTATAGAATGAACACTAAGGGAGAAGGATACATCCATATCATACACCTTTACTGAACTGACTACTTCGTTCTTGCTCATATCATCTCTGTGCTGCGTGTTCAGTATGCCGTGTGCATAATAGAGGTCTTTTCTATAAATTATAGTTCCAAAATTGGCTTTGAGCCATTAGTTCTTTATTCTTAATCGTATTTGGGCATACATAGGATTCCATGCTACTGCAGAAGTGTTCAGATTTGTGTAAATCTCTCTGATTTCTACCAGAGTGTCAACGTTAAAATACCGCGTTAAAATACCAGCTAGTGAAGTGTCAAGATATGAGGACACTAAAATTTCTACTAAAGATGTGGCATCTGCATATGGCTATGGGTAGTTGAGTACCGTCCGACCAGTGAGCCGCGTGGATTTAGATGAGGCGTTGGATCTGCCTCTGACGATTCCGACAACGTCGTGTGAGATGGACGGTGCTGGGCGAATAACCGTATTGTGTATGTCGTCAACAGAGTTTGACCAGATTCCATATTTCCTTGGATTCCTTCATGTTGTTATCCCAGTGGACGATAGTTTGGCAAAGGTGTGGTCTACATGATTCTGTGCTCTGCTACCGATTATTCTCTATCTCTAATATGTCTAGATTGCTACGTTGCTAGGGGCACATCACACATGTGTGAATAACACATGTGTGATGTTCCCCTAGCAACGTAGCAATCTATAATATACATATGCTTTAAATGCCTTATTCTACGACACAGGACTAGACCTGTTCAAGTTATCAGGTCTGCGTTCGTGTAGTAGTACACCTAAAAACAAGTGGAAACAAAAGTGGAATACATATGTTCTCTCTTGCTCATACAGACATAAGTTATCTAATGGAGTAGGAAGTGAAAGTACAACGTAAGCTTTTCTTCTTGAACAAAAAATTCAGGCCACTGTAGTCATTGCCCATAAAACCATATATTTTTCTGGCAAATGTCGTGTAATGTGTAATTATGACTTAATCCACTGCAAAAATAAATCAATCAAACAGCGCCGTTAGTGATTTGACGGCCCTTAAGGCTAATAACTGACGAGGGAGTACTATGAGAGGGAAAGTTAACTCGCCACAAATGTAAGAAACCATAATCTCCGTGTAGGTGATAATTTGCTGAGAGGGCACGGAATTCCTTGCAAAAAAGGAAGATTCTACTGGACATACAAATATACTGACAGGTGGGAATCATTCACAAGGTAGGAATAAAAGCAGCCGTAATCTGTAAAACATGTACCGCAGTAGAACAAGTACTTTGCTCTTTGAGAAACGGTACAATAACGCAACAGTAAGTCAGTGTAGCAAGTGTGGTATCGAGCGAAATAGTAAAGTCGAAAAACAAAGAAAAGAAAAATTTCTGTGCAACCAATCCCCGGTAAAGGAAGTCAACATCTAAAAGATTTACGTAGCTCAAGACACCTTATTGTCTTAAATCAGCACCAACCTGGGTATGTTGCATGTACATTAAGATAAGGCTACATCAAAAGGAAATAAAACGATACAAACAAATAGCACAAGAAACGTAGTATACGATGTAGAGGATATGTATAAGCAGTTCGCTTTATATCACGGTATAGTTCAAATATACCATGCTCACGAGACAGTGATTTAGTTAATGATGTTTTGTGTAGTTATAAAAAGACCATGAAAGACATTTTCTTTAAGGATGCTGCTGGTGTGGAGGTTTGGTTGTTAGTTGCCAACAACACTACAATTGTTAAGTATCAATATTATCTGCTTTTTCTACTATTATAATATCTCAGTCGTCTAGGCAATCTGCATTAGAATCTGTAACAAACAAATTACTCTATTGATTTTTAGACTGAGTTGGAGATTGGTCCTTGAACATCTTCATTCAGTAGCAGCCTGATGAACGTTACAGTATGTTTTCGATGTCCATATTCTGCGTTCTAAACTGTGTAATGTGTATTTCTGTCTAATCAAATTAAATCATAAAATTGTTTTGAAGTTTATTGTGTGTAAATAGTAGCACTTACTTCCCATTTGTGGAGTATTCCAGGTATTTTAGTGGTAGTGGCAGTTTTAGCAACTTCGCTGGACTGTGGCAGTCAGCCCCCAATTACGCCTCAAATTCAAATTTGATCATTTTCAAGTCATTTACGCAAGAAATAAAGTGCGGATAATTACAAAATTAATTTTAGCCTACTTGAGACACTGTATTAGAATGCTGTGTGTAACTTTAATGAATACTAATGCGGTTCCAAGTAATTAGCGAATGGAATGCCAACAGATCGTAACTCAGCTTAAATAAGTCAAAGCGAAGGTGCATGTAAGAGTGAGTCATAAAGTTTATTACGTTATTTATGGTTCCTTTTAGCGGTGTAATAACGTTGGTTAGGTTTTGTATAGGTATCTAGACTGTTCATTTACAAGTGAGTTATTGTATTCCAATGGTGCAATTAAACAACAATCACATTCTCTACGTTATTTACGTGTAGTGTAAAAGATAGTTACGGACTGCCCATGGAGGACTTCACTCGTGATAGTGAGCAGATTTTCTGTACGTATTCACAGTGTTTCTCCCTCATCTACCTTCGTGAACACAAGTTTTTGTAAATGTAAATTTCATTGAAAGAAGTAACTCACAAAGAAAATTAACAAATGGGAACGCAAATGATGCAACGGATTTAGAATTTTGTTACTGTGGTAATGATAATTATCCACATTAATTACGTTTCGTGGGTCGAGTGTTCTGTGAAGAGTAAATCAGTGTATAGGGAATATACATCTACATCTACATCTACATAAATACCCTACAAATAACACTGAAGTGCATGGCGACGCTTTTATCATGTTTCTCTATAGTTCCATTCTCTAACAGCTTGCGATTAAATGAACACCTAAATCCAACCGTTTTTATTTTAATTCTCTTATTTTATTTTGATAATCGTTTCTACATAAGGTATCAGCGTATTTTATTGAAAATTATGTAAAAGTATTCGTTGGAAAAGTGGTGTGTAACCGTGGGTTTTGTGACGAATGTTCAGTGTGCCTGTCTTTTAATTAAAGCTGCCAGGTTAAATGTTACACATGAGCTGAAATAGCGTTTTGATTAATGTGAATGTGTATGACTACTTTTTAACTAAATATTTTAGATCTTATAAAGTAACTTCACAATTAATTAATTAACTTGTAGAGCTAGGTATCATACTAAATGTTCTAACGTAAGACTAAATTTGATTAGTTGTTTAGCGCAACAGTCAATCCTAGTGAACCTTATTGTGTCTCGCAGGTAGTGTTTGTACGGTACTGCTCATTCTAAGGCATGTTTTATCGTAATACGTAAATAGCGGCCTAAGTGGAAATTTTTCTAAGTTATTTTGGTAATACTATCCTAAAAGGGGAGCAGCGTCAATGAGAAATCCTTGGGCTAAATATTTGTATTTGTATGGACAACACGTTTGGGTATATTCACTTGCAAGTATTCTTGGTCGCTTAAGAACTTCGCGTGGCAAGCAGTTCTTTCAAAGAAAACTTCGGAATGACGAGACGTATGAAGTCAACATAACTGTGAGTCTATTACTTCAGAACCATAGAATTTATTGGCTGCATTGTGAGTGAAGTTGTGCCTTAAATCAGTGTGATAGTAAATTTGTGTATACAATTCCTTGACTGTAAACTTTTACTTCATAACCGTTTTACTTATTTTCAAGCAATTAAGAAAATTTAATAGAGATGTTGATAATTTCTGCAAGTAACTAATATGATCTCACATTAGAATTACTGACCTTAGAGGAACTTGCCAATTTATAAATTTTTGCTACCTCTGTGCAAGACGATTCGGTGGTTTCCAGGAGCTGCTTTACACCGGGTACATAATTACTTATTTCCATAGTGTGAAGCTGAAACCCCTCCAGGTGAGTCACGAGGTAGATGAATTCAATTTTCTTACGTTGAGAAGATATACGACTAATTTGACAAATTTTATCACAAAGTGGATCAAAGCCAAAGCCATAGTCAGATTTTTATTTCTGGTGGGTTGTGTCCCGATGGAGCACGTGTTTTGTTCATATTTGTGTGGCTGCTGATTTTATTATGCTATAGATTATGCTTAACGAATGGCAGCACCAATGATAGTAGTAGAAGCGACGGAGTATGGCGATAGTGGTTGAAGCGACGGAATATAGCGATACTTTGGAATTCATTGCTAACGAGGAAATCCTAGCGAAATTTTAAATACTAAAGACATTACAAACTCTGACAATAAAATGCGGTAAATGACGTCAGAACGGCAACACAGGTGAATCACGATGTACCGGTTAGATGCTATTTATACTGACAACCTGCCCCAAACATAGTTCAGTTGAGCAACGTGTGTGTTCCGTGTTAGACCTGTTGGACGAAGTGCTGGTTACTGTGTGAACTGAGAACAGGATAATGAACAGGCAAAGCATCAGTTGAAATTTTTTATATTAAGCTTATCAAGACACAGACGTCTACACAGGGTACGACCCCAGTATGCGCAAAGTCCCTGTGATGAAACTTGAATATCCACCGTACTCGCCGGATATAAATCCTCCATTATCTCGACTGTTTGGCAGTTTGTAGGCAAGAGTTGTCATGCCGGCCGCGGTGGCCGAGGGGACTGAGACGCGCGGCCACTAGGTCGGGGGTTCGAATCCCCCCTCGCGCATGGATATTTGTGCCGTTCTTAGTATTAGTTAGTTCATAAGGAGTTTGTAAGTTTAGGGACTGGTGACCCCGTAGTTAAGTCCCATAAGCTATACACACATTTGAACATTTGAAGAGTTGTCATGTTACTTGAACAACCACCGTACTCGCAAGATCACAAGCCTGACGATATTACTGATATTCAATGAAACGTGACAAGGCTTTTGAACACTTCGTCCATAGTTTCCAGGACTTGTACTGCCGACCTTAGAGGTACACAGTTACGGGAGGTGACTATTTCGACGGGCAGTAAAGTAACAGCGGTTCATTTTCAGGGGTTCTAAACCAGTAGCTGATGCTTTCCTAGTACTTTATTTAGGTAAAACCTGTTCCACGAGTTTAAGAATGTAACTTTCAACATGAAGATCCAAACGATAACAAGTTTTAATCTACATTTTAAGCAATGATAATGGTTACACAGTGAACGAAGTCTATATCTTCAAAATAAAGTAAACATTTGCACCTGATTAATGTTCATCATCTACTGTTTTACTTCTACATATACATGGGATACTCTGCAAATCACATTTAAGTGCCTGGCAGAGGGTTCATTGAACCACCGTTATGCTATTTATCTCCCATTCCATTGCGAATAGCGCGCGGGAAGAAAGAACACCCGAATCTCTCCATTCGAGCTCTGATTTCTCGTATTTTATTCTGATGATCATTTCTACCTATGTAAGTGGGAGTCAACAATATATTTTCGCATTCGGATGAGAATGTTGGCGATTTGAGTTTCGTAAGTAGCCCACGCCGCAAGTGATAAGCGTCGTTGTTGTAATGATTCCCATCCCAGATCCTGTATCATTTCCGTGACGCTGTCTCCCCAGTATCATGAAAATACGAAACGAGCTGCCCTTCTTTGGACTCTTTCGATGTCCTCCGTCAAACCCACCTGATAAGGATCCCACAATGGTCAGCAATATTCCAAAAATGGACGGACAAGCGTAGTGTATGCAGTTTATTTTGCAGTTCTGTTGCATGTTTTAAGGGTCTGCCAATAAAACGTAGTCTCTGGTTCGCCTTTCCCACGACATTATCTACGTGTTCTTTCCAGTTTAAGTCTGAAGTAATAGTAATTCCTAGGTATTTTGTGGAGTTACGGCCTTAACTTTGGATTGATTTCTCTTGTAAACAAAGTTTAACGGATTTCGTTTTATACTGATATGGAGAGTTACGCTTTCAACGTTGATTCAAATTTGATTATTTGAGCTGTTGGAGGACATCAATTGAAAAATCGGATCTATGTGCGAAGCAAATACAATTAGATTCACATTTTACACTGAACAAAAGAATAGAAGGCTACCCTACGTCTGCATATGCTGGGAGGAAAGACTGACGGTCTTACACGCAAGCTTTATCGTGGAGAGTAGACCCATATCGGTTGGTTAGTGTGCTAAAGTCGGGCAGTTTCTTATGAATAATTATTGAATTTTTTTCGTTTAATCAAGTAATATTAATTTTCTAATAATGTGGGATGCGCCTATCTGAGAGACAAAGGTACCGCGGTCGTAAGGTACAGTTAACTGCTAGGTATTTATAATTCTTCAAGAATTATGGAAAGATATACAAGGGTGATGCCCAGATGAGATGAAGTTGCTGGAAATATTTGGTTCATGACGGTTTAATTCGAATGGTAGTTAGTGTACCGCCTTCAGCAATTTTATAAAAATTTTAGTTTATTTGCGTACATGATGCAGATGGAGGAAGGATGTATCCTCAGTGCATCATAGCACTGGAGATATTTGGATTCGCATCATCTTTCCAATTACTCGACAGTAACGAACAATAGTCAAAGTAGTCTTTTGAGCTCTTCCATTAATTGTTTTTAGTACTACGTACATGAAGATCGTAAACGAAAAGAATTTGGTATCTAATCTGAATGTGTATTTACAGTAGGAAAATTTCCGGCTAATTATACTATAAAAATAATACAATAATATAAGTAGGTATATCACGGGAAAAGCACATTTCATGCCCCCTTATGTTCTGAGAGTGAAAAACAGCAGTTCATTCGTTGAAAAAGTGATAATGCGGCTACTCCGACGCATTGTCTCAAAGCAGGGACTTTGCGAATAAATCCCGTGTAAAATACGGCCTCCATTACGCGGAAAGAGATAGTGCAGGCTTCTGGTCGATATAAAAATGGACACACACACACACACACACACACACACACACACACACACACGCACACAGAGAGACAGTCATTAGGCAGTGACTGCTTTCTAGTCCATAGATTGAGCAAGATAGCGATGCAGTTGGACGTCGGTTCAAACCCCGCTCACTGAGGCGCTCCAGTCACGGTCTGTACGGCCACTACGATCGGGGGTTCGAATCCCCCCTTGGGCATGGATATTTGTGCCGTCCTTAGGATTAGCTAGTTCATAAGTAGTTTGTAAGTTTAGTGACTGATGACCCCGTAGTTAAGTCCCATAAGCTTTACAAACATTTGAATTTGAAACCCCGCTCCAAAATTAATAATATACGATGTAGAAAATAATGTACGAAGTATTTTCTAAATCGTTATACGTCTTCTCACGGTAAGACCATCTGACATATCTTATTTAACAAATAAGTTCAGTAAGAAATGTCCCCGTCCATTGCCTGAAGAACTGAACACAAAACCGGTGTTGAATATTTTAACATAAAATAAGCTGTGTTTCGATAATAATATTTGACTCTGAGGTAAAGCGCATTCACTTTTATTAAATTACTGTACTGTAATAATTTATTACCACCTATTAGAATTTCGAAAATTTTCTTTCTTTATCATATTCCATAACGCTGAAGACAGTGTGATAATAGAACGAGGAATAAAAGAATTGGAGAAAGTGGAAGATAGTACAATTACTATTGAATAATGTAATTAGATGCGGAGGCTGTGCATGTGTAAAATGTGATAAGCTTTGGCCGGGAAACAAGAGAGGCATCTAAGTTTTATTTCTTTACGTCAGGGGCAATCACAAAGCTTAAGCTGTTTACGTAAAAACTACTCTTCGTAGATAAATACACGGTGTCTACTGTAATATATGTGAAAACTAGCTTAAGTTCGGCGTTCACCGAGTATTCACTTATTTATTCAAGCCTTGAGCTGATACTTGTACTGTCCCTTCATTTTTTTAAAAGAGCATATTACATTTATCAGAGATTTAAGAAATAAGGCTGTCTTGCATAGTGTACAAAATGTCAAGTATAGTAACCAAACAGATAAAGAAATCAAAATACAAGCCGCTCGGGAGTAGCCACGATATGGATCGCGAGGCCTCCCACGTCGGAGGTTCGAATCCTTCCTCGGGTCCTTAGGTTAGTTTCTCTTACTTTAAGTAGTTCGTAAGCTACGGAGTAATAACCAAGTAGTTGAGTCCGATGGATATACAGACGTTTGAACATTTGAACGCAACTTGAATATAAACGACACAGAGCGAGGGACGGCGGTTTTTCGTGATTTCCCTAAATCTCTCCAGGCAAATGCCGGTGTGGTTCCTTTCAAAGGGCACGGCCGACTTCCTTCCCAATCCTTACCCAAACAATCCGAGCGTATATTGCTTTCACGCTGGTTTTGGTTTCTTGGTAGTATAAATTTTTCTTTGTCGTCAAAAATGTTCAAGTGTTTGTAGAGCTTATGGGACATAACTACGGGGCCATCAGTCCCAAAACTTACAAACTACTTACGAACTAGCTAATACTAAGGACGGCACAAATATCCATAACCGAGGGGTGATTCGAACCCCCGACCGTAGTGGCCGTGCAGAACGTGACTGGCGAGCCGCAGATCGCTCGGCCACTGCGGCCGGCTTGTCGTCATATAATAGCGTATTTCAGTACTATCAACTTTGTATTAAGACGTCAATCTATGCTTTTACAGGTATCTCCGAGATCTCTAATGTCGTTATTAAGTAATAGTCCACTGTTTATAGATTTTTATATCCGCCATATCAGCTTGGAAACTGGCTTACCGCTTTTCTTTTAGCCCGAAGATCCCACGCTCATTAAACATTTATTGAAAAGGATGTGTGGTTGAGCAGGCTTTCTAATAATTCTCAAAATGCCCTCTCTAATGAATTAAAAGATTAATTTTTGCGCCATCAATCATCAGTTTTTAGACAAGTCTTATAGACATTTCGGGTGCCACCCGATACCGCTAAAACAAAATGACCAGACCGAAGTTCTGCAAATTTTGCGAAACATATCCTACTGGTAGAATATATTTTTTGAAATTTCTATACAGCTCCTATAAATTGTATATTATTAGTTACTTCTGAACTTGATCTAGTTTTCCAGGCATTCTAACTGTCACTGAATCCTTTCTACTAGTATTGGTAGGTTACCCTCAGTCGACTGATAAAATTCAGTAACTACGTATATAGTTAATTCCGGAAGGGGACGACTAATAATACTACCTGCCGGAATACAACTAACAACAGCAGTTGCGTTTTCTGATAGAAATGAAATGATAAAGTTTCTTATCATAAACGAAATAAAATTTTGAATATGTCAAAAAATTGGAACGACAAGGCACATGGCATTATAATTCCGCAAAGTTGAACCTTCTTGAAATATAACTTCGCTGATATTGGTGCGATATTGTAGGTGGAGATCATGGTACAGGAAAGCTGCAAAATAAGTGCAATATCTGGCCGAGAAGACGAACTGTTTAAAATATTTAGATACCGAATGGGATTTACTTAGTGTCTGTGACCGCGATTTGTCATAATAATAATTTTGATAAGAATTACGAGATTTCTTATGAATATAATTTTGAAATACGATGTTCTCCTACGTCCCCTCTAGTGTTGCACAGTCTGGAGTCGCCCTCTTCCCGAACCGACCTAGATATGTCAGATGCGGGCCTGACCAGTCACTAAGTGCACGAATCCTCGGCTGGCTGACGATCTTTTATTTTTAGACTTACCTCGATACTGGGTCGGAGGCTATGAGTCCTAGCCCCCAAGGTTTCTTGATTTATATCTATAGGCCCGCTTTCGACCAGTATTCCGCTGATAACTCGCTTGATGTCAGGAGGGCAAATCCCCATTAACACCAAGAGAGCGATGCCAGGAGATGTCCTGTATGTTCCAGCTGAGTGTAAGTGTTTCTTACCCTGTTTCGTCTTGACTGTCAGCCACACAGCCCACAATAGATGTCAGCTTGCTGTTGTGCTACAGCTTTAAGGTCTTTCATCTACCGCATCTATATAGACAGCGAAGTTTCAGCGTTCATAAATAACAACCCTTAGTAATGGGCCTGACCTCTTCTGATACGTGGCATGCCATCGATTCACACAGTCGTGTTTCTTTTCAGAACGCCTTTCACTACAAGAATGCTGAAATAGCAGGCGCAGTTTTCAGTTTGGTTCTTTGACACCATCTACTCAGGATTTCAGTTGCCTACGGCCGCCAAGCACGAGGAGGATGTCGTCAGCGTAGGCTATTACCTCCAGCACATTTTGACTGTTTTTCAAGTCATACAATAAGAGTTCCACGTTTACATCCCAAAAGAGTTGCCCCAGGACATGGCCCTGAGGACAGCCCTTTGTGATTCTTTTGCTGACTACCCCACTGGGGGATAATAGCATGACATCCCTGTCATCACAATAAAGCGGAGCTGGACAACTTCTCGAGAGAAGAGCAAAAGCCACCAGAATGTCGCAGGCACTACTGATGTCCACCATGATGCCAACCACATAAGTGCGGTGGTTGGAGCCACAGACCTCAGCAGCCAGGGCCATTGCGGTGACACAGACTGCCCCAGCCTGAAGCCGAACAACCTATCGCTCAACCCACACAGAACTCGGTGTGGCGAAAACTTGTTTGCCGCTAGCTTCTCAAGCAACTTACCTAGGCCATCGATAAGACAATTTGGCTGATTGGACTAGGCCATCACCGGATCCTTATCAGGCCACTTCTTGACGATAACGAAATTGGGGGTTTTCCATATGTTGGGGAACTTGCCAAGTTGCTGGCATTCGTTAAATATTACCTGACATTGCAGGTTGTGGAGGCGATATGATAGATTAATAATCTTCAAAAGTGGAGCGCCAAGATCGCGAAATATTTATTTAATGATGACCGGTTTCAGTGGACTATGTCACGTCAAATATCACAAGTTGGTCATCGTATTTAAAAATTAAATAATACGTGCGACATAGCATTTGTTCTAAATATAAAAATACATAGTTTAAAACATCCCTGCTTGTAAGATACAAAAGTTTATATATCACAGCTTGTAAGAAACTTACTTATATTTAGAATAAGTGCTATATCGCACGTATTATTTCATCATCATCACTTTCCATCTCCAGTTTCCCGGGTGTGGTAACAAGCGCTCTCCATCTCATCCGATCTTGATATAACATTTGGTCTTGGACATAATCCCAGTTAAAACCGTTCTTCTCTAAGTCTGATTTTACTGCCTCTTTCCATCGTCTCCTTTGCCTACCTCTTGGTATTCTTCCTCCCATTTCCATTCTGAAGTATTTTTAGCTGTTCTTGTGCTATCCATTCTCATTACACGATCATACCACTGCAGTCTTCGTGTCCCCAAGATGTTGGCAATAGGGACCCTAATCCTAGCTGTTTCTCTCCAATTTAACCCAATCCCATTTAATAAGATGACCAACTTGTAATACTTTATATGGCCAGATGATCGTGGCATAGCCCACTCTAACAGGTAGTCATTAAATAAATATTTTGCGATCTCGGCATTTCACTTTTGAAGATTCATTGAATAGTCACTTGAAGGACTAGCTATGGGGCAATAAACTGTATCATCTCTGCAGTGATCCGATCAGGCCCTGGGGCTTTTTTCCTTTTTAAGTTTTTGATGTGACTAGCTACCTCCTCCTCAGTGAAGGGGTAGACTAGGACATTCCTATGGAATAGCTAATTGCGTCCGAATTTCCCTTTGGGAATCTGTGTCGTCTTCTTCAACATCGTTAGGGTGCTGGAGGCATTCGTGGCAAGACCTCGGGCTAGCACTTTTCCGTCATGTCTGGAACATTAAACTGTTTTTAGAAGGTAGGGTACCAGACGTGAAAACAGGAAATGCTGGTTCGAGTTCCGTTCTGGCACAAATTTTCAATACGCAGTTATATTCACAATTACGGATACATTTCCTGGAACAGGTCATGTAAAGTATATTCTCTAAGAGCAGCAACGTATTCAGTAAATATATTCCTCTTAGGATAACGAGTCGTAACAACCGCAACACAGTAATTTTATTAGACACCACATATTATTCTTTGACATGCGATATCGTTATCATCCGTAGACAGCGTGTCTCTTTCTCGATTTTGACAGTATCAGTGAGGATGCTTAAACGGACGTGTTATCTTCAATCTGCTATGTATTGCGTTAAACTCGTAGGGATTGGGTGTCTGAAAATCTAAGAGTGGAGCAGCCGTAGTTCCTTAGACATTATAGATTCAGGTATTGAGTCTTTCCAGCCTGAGGAGCTCTTTCAATCTCTTTTGAGCTTCTCCTGTCATGTAGCAAAACCACTTCTCCAGGGAGGAAGGCGCCGAAGAGATAGGAAACAGCGCGAGGAGGAAGTGCCGAAGAACAGCCCTGTCGACAGCAGCCTGCCGGGGTCTTAAATCTCGCCCGAGGAGAACTTTTCGCCTGCTGCTGAGCTCCCCTTTGTTCCTTGCCTCGAGTGCAAATACTGCGTGTGTTTCTTCTTTCGATGACAAGGTGATAAAGTAGTGCGTTGTTAGAGAGAGTGTTAAAGTTCAGGATCAGTCCATATACTGGCATATGCTTAGTTACCACTCACAATATCAAGGCTAAGAAGATGGAGTACTTTTTGCCCACATTTTCAAATTAGTACAATCAAGGTAAATTATAATTTCAAATTATGTAAAAATAATGAAACATTTTAATCGATTCCACAAATAAATTTTGTAAATTTAATTAAACCAAGTTTCAGTATTAAATGTCACACTTTGGAATGTAACGCTTATTGAAAAGAATAAGACACTGAATAGTATGTTGCAGATATTGATTAAAAATCAAAGAAATCTGAATTTGTAAATCTTTGTGTTTCTCTTAAAAAGCACGCATCTTGATGAAGCTCTTTGAAAGTGTGTTGCTTTTGCTACGAGTGGACTAAATGATATTGTCAGGCTCTAGCCACTACTTAAACAATACTACATCATGTTTGAAATATATCAAAGGTGAAATATACGGGACGTATTCTATCCATCTAAAGGGATCTATCGTCAATGTGAGACTTCTACTATACAATGCATGATCACCTCATGAACTGTTTAAATTATAACCGTTCCAATCCGCGGAATATATAATGATTCAGTGGCACCCCACGTCAGCGATAATAACCACAAAGAGCTGTAATAAGCTCATCTCAAACATACCGACCGGTATCTCGAAATAATGACTTGTGAAATGCATTTTTAAAACCATCGGCTGTTTTTTAAAACCCTTATATACCAACCAGTTTCGGTCAATAGACCATCTTCATGGATAAAAGGATACTAAAACTGAATGGTGAAATGCATCAAATAAAATACATCTAGTTGACACAAACAGAAGTGGGTGTAACTAAAAATGTTGAAAATACCGTAGTCATCTTAGATGAAACCTATCAGTCAACACAACATAAAAGTTAAGAACAGTCAGGTTTTATCTGAGATGACCACTGTATTTTTAACATTTTTAGTTATACAGACTCCTTTTTGTCTCAACTAGATGTATTTTATTTGATGCAGTTTACCATTCAGTGTTAATACCTTTATATCCATGAAGATGGTCTATTGACCGAAACTGGTTGATATGTAAGGGTTTTAATAAACAGCTGATGGTTTTAAAAATGAATTTTATGAAATATATTACGACTGTTGACACTCGACTCACCGAAACACTCAAATAATAATAATAATAATAATAATAATAATAATAATATTTGGACTAAAATTTTACCTCTTACTGGGGCGCACGAGGTTACATCAGTTTTACCACCATAGACATTCCTTTTGTATTTTACCAAACTTCAAATCAAACTTATTGCATTATCTCGATGGTCACCAAAGACTGTATGATAAGCTAAGAGCCGAAAGCAGAATTTGAATTTAAAAAATATATCATTTTTAACTTGTTCCATAGAAGTAAGATTTAATCGGTTATTAGAAAATGTAGTTGTTTATCCAGTGGCTTGTAAGTTAACAGTTAAAATTCTGCTCACATTATTAGTACGGCAAAAAAAATTTATTTCCTCTTAATGGATTTCGAAGGGCGATCCTGACTTCAAGATTACAAAAATATAGAAACATTAGCGGCTATCTCAACTGCTAAATCGCGAGAAAATCTAAACCGTAAGAGTATGACTAAATCGTGACTGCGACTTTCTGTTTTTGTAGTTACTGGTTGATGTTTCTTGTATGATAGAGACTATCTATGTTATTGCGTCGATTTTACTGAAACTATAAATGGTATCTTAATAAATTTCTGTCTTCCTTTATTACTTCTTCCTACACAGCTAGAGATACCTACCATTATCAAGATTAGTTTAGTATTTTCTGTTCAAAAGAAAGTTATGCTGGTAGTAGTGACTACATTTTTTCGGAAACATCAGCAGTAATTAGTTAGTGTTCCAAAATAGTGGCTTGTATTTACAGCAGACTGGAAATATTTCTAACTATTAATATCTCTGAAGATACACTGACAGAATCTTTTCCGTCTCCAGGGAATTTAATGTATGGAACACGTCCTGTAGTCATCATTAGGCGATCCAATGAAGATGAACATTAACAGAAAATAGATGTACAGGATATGCCACAGTACAATCACTGTCCGCCAGATTTATTTGGGAGGTCGCGAAACGGATGAGAAGGGAGGAATACGATGAAATCGGTATTGAACGTTGTCCCTATTATTGACTGTAATCGTCGGTAAATGTCACAGCATTGAATCAAACAGATTCTGGGTTACTTGTTGGGGTCCAGCTGTCCACCTACCAGTCGTTTTAGTTGGTAGAGAAACCGGGAATAGTGTGAGGAGAAACCAGGAATGTAAATCTAAGGATGACGACAAAATCGTTGCTATGCGTGTGTGATATCTGGGGTAGTGCGTTATCCTACTGCAATGTGGCCTTTGGCAAGCCTCTGTGGGAAGTCAGTAACCCACAATATTTTGTAGTTGTAACTGTGGTGGGATAGTATGCCAGCGATTCGCACTAGTAGGGTGCAGAAGTGGACTCCAGTACCACCCAAAACCTTACTGCCTAGTGTACGACAAATATAGAGGAGCATAGGACAGTACTTGGTCTCTCACTGCGGTGTCTCTAGACTCAGGCATCCTGGATTCGTCTCTTAAAAACAATGTCGTTCCATTCGATTCTTCGTGTACGGAGTTAATCGCACCGTTGCCTACATCGTAACCATAAACTTTTCTTGAAAATATGTGTGCAAACCAACTCTTGCTGAGTGATCGGCTATGATGCTCTAACAGAATAATCTAAAATATTACCGTTACACATTATTTGACAACAGAAACTATTAAAAATTTCCGGTAAGGAATAAATAGTCCAATCGATTACTCATTTTCCAGTATTCTCAACAATCTTGTAAATTCTTTTGTCGTTCCTAACCTCTGTCCTGCCGTACCTGCAACCATAAGTTACGTCCTTTGCCGGATGATCTGGAGTATGTCTTTGAACACTGGATATTTTTTCGAACTATAGCGCTCACATATCATGCACTCTAATCTGAAAGACCGTATCCTATGGATGTATTCGCAGAAGTAACTTTCCACTACATCATTCGTTTTGCCTAAAGACATTCTGAAACGTAAATTACAAAATTGGCATTCATCTGTGAGTACATTTTGCGGTAGTATTTGCCTTCACTACAGAACACAGTGTATTACCGTCCTCAGCAACTCACGAAGATTGAATGAAGATTGTGTATTGGGCTGCAAGTATCAGCAAAAAGGTATTTTGCCTCTGTAGAACAGCCAATCTCAATTCTTCCCTGCATTCAGGGTATGATATTGCTGTTGCATATAGGGTGGTATAGCTTCTTTGGAATTCAGGATTTCTGGACCAGTTCTGTAAAATGTGTTCTATTTTATGCACATGCATAATATGACGAGATAAATGAAACGGACAGCCTCAAAGCGCATTCTGCAAATCTCCGGCAGACTAAAAGGGATCTTTCTTGAAATGTGAAAAAAATGATACTGTATTGTGGAAACGATCTTCATATAGTAACACGGTGCAATACGGGTGTAATATAATCTCATGGAGTCGAATATACATTGAAGCATTACGTACAGGTAAACTTCTTCTGGAGTTCCACTACACCAAGTATTAAAAATATTTCAATTGTCATATACAGGCTGTGGCAGCTAAGTCATAACACCCCTTGTACAGCCCCAACCGTAACATATACAAAAATGTTGTTTGCACAGTAAATTTCAGGGACGGGGGCTACTTGAATACATCACATTTCACGTTTGTGCTATTTTTTTATCACAGAGATACGAGGCCATCTTTAGTTTTTTTAATGGAACTATACGTTAAATTTTAGCGTAACATTTTGGGATTAAGAAGTCTTTTCAAATATGTGTATATCATAATACGGAGGTGAATTGCCATTGAGACATAGATATGTCCCCGTATCGTATTCGTCCATCGAAGCGGAATTATTTGTGTAAGGACGGACTCGCAACGTTTACCGCGTATTCTACACAACAGGAAAGATCACATTGGACAACGTCGCTTCGAAGGCCTAATACGATAGTAAAACATATCTGCGTCTCAAAAACTATTCACCTAAATATTACGATATACACATATTTGAAAATGTATTTTTAAGTCCATGATGTTACGCTAAAATTTAACACAGAGTTCCATTAAAAAAAAAAAAAAAAGACGGCCTCATATCTCTGTAACAAAAAAAATAGCACAAACATGAAGTGTGATGTATTCAAGAGGCCCCTGTTCCTGCATTTCACGGTCTAAACGGTATATTCGTATATGTTACGGTTGGGAGTATACGAGGGGTGGTATGACTTAACTGCCTCAACCTGTATCATCCGTTTTCCATTACATTCTGCTACAGACATACAATTTAAATCATACCGTACTGCCTGCCATGTATTTCACGTTTCCGTCAGAGAGAAATTATTCTAATTTTAGTAACTGATTAAAGGATAAATTTGAATAGTATTTCGTAACAGCGTACCTATTACATTGAGGTGATATGTATTAGCAGGTTAAGATATTTAAAGATGATGAAATCCAAGTAGTATGTATGACGTTAGTCTTTCTGTGAAACGTTATGGCCCACTTAAGGGATAAAATATATTGAACATATCAATAAGTAAAACGAAAGGAAATGTTTAGACAATTAATTTAAAAAATGGACACGGTGTAGACGACTGAACTTAATCTTTCCTACGGAATCAAAAGTGTGAAATATTGGGACAGACGACGCTATAGAAATGGTGGGAAGTTACCTTGTACATGATACAATGCCGCCTTGCTACTGCATAACTTAGCTGAAATGCTGACGTGTGTGGTTGCGCCGGACACGATCATTGATTTTGTGAAAGTTAATCCGATATCCCTAAAGACAACCAGATTTTCCCAGATGCGCGATTCATATTCGAAAGCCATTCGCAAACTTTTCTGAGGGAGACGAAGCTGCAAAGCAACGATTGCAGAACGTCCACACAGCTGTGTGTTCCCAGCGTTAAATCTCGGTTGTTGCTGGCACCCGTGATGATGGCCTGTGTGAAGTGCTGCCAATATCACCTGATTTTATTGCTTCTCTTTGTGGTTTTGCATTTGGATACCTATCAGCATAAGTGGTATTGCTGAGAATAATGAATTACACAATTACATGAATGTATTATTTCATGGCGAGTTATGTTGATAAAATTTTCTTGTCGTGGATAGTAAACATGACGCTGCTGGAAGCCGAAGAAAATTTTATCGTCATGAATTACGCATGTCGTTATTAAATCCATCATTTTCGAAGGCTAAAAAATATACATAAATAAATATATAAAAATAAAGAATCAATATTACATCCCACATTTTGCTAAAGTATAACAAATAACTTTACACTTGAAACCGACATACGTCATACATGCAACAGATCTTTAAACCATCCCCACACCATCTCTTTGTAGAAAGGAAAAGTGCATCCACATCTACATAAATACTCAGCAATTCATACTGAAGCTTATGGCAGATGGCTCATCTAATCGCTTTTGTGACGTCTCCTTGACATTCCAGTAACTATGTGGCCATGTGGGGCTACTGTCTTTTTGTTCCTCTCTCTCTCTCTCTCTCTCTCTCTCTGTCTCCACTTTTTTGTCTGTAACATTCTAGTGACTCTACAATATTTTCTACAATTTCAAATAACCGAGTGCTGTGGAAAACAACATTCTTTTGCATTATACCGTTTTAAATTAGTACTGTACAATAAAATTTCCAGTTACATTGCAAGTTTTACATGTTTGATGCCAGATATTATTAAGTAAAACCACTGCTCACTGATATCTAGGTAAGGGTAAATGAGGGAGAGGAAAAGGAAGATGAAAGGGGACGAGTATCCATACAGAGCCGTGAATGAAGAGCAACCATTAAGCACTGCATAGCCTACAAAGCTCACTCATCGGTGGTTTCCACAACACAATAGATTTCATTACGCATTACACTTATTTTATTAACATTTCTATTACATAAATAACAATTTTCATTTGTATTGGCATTACGTAGAGGAAGAGTGATGAGAGTTGAGAGTTGGATGATGGGGAGGAGACATGGCTGCAGACGGATTAAGAAAGCAGTTTACAGAGAATAAAATAAAAACATTAAATTAAAAGTTTTTCCTTAGTACTTGCACTACAGAGAATTAAATTAATTTCAAAAGTTGTATACAATTTATTATTATTTGTAAGAGTAGCTGAGTCATGAAGTACCGTATATAGTATTACCTTTTAAGGAGAACTGATATGGGATGTCCTTCTTATAAAATCTGACAGTTGTTAAAATCTCCTCTAATGCAACTTCCATAGATGCACATGTTTGCTTACTATTACAAATCATTAGAAACGATGTCTTTTTGTAGGCATCGAAATTAACATAATCTCGAAATGTGTAATGCATTAATAACGTTTTAAGTGCGGTTAAGGCTATCATATTATTTTCAAGGATATTGACATTAGTTTGGTCACGGAACTGCTAATTTTATTTCCGAAAACTAAGTCACGAACAACGAGGTAGTCGGTACTGACAACGGTACCACCATTCATACAAAAATAAGGAACCCATCCATTCTGGCTAACGAATCTCCCAACGAAATCGTAATTGGTGAGGAAGTGAATAACGTATTTGAAAATATCCGAAACGCGATATATAATCCTTAACAATAATACTACAATAGTCATCATATATAATTATGTGTATGATAATTAATACGAAGGGCAGAAACATCATTACGTTTCAATACGAATGCATAGGTGTCTGACTCTCTTTACCGGAAATGGCTAACAATGGCCTCGACTAAACGAGAACAATGGACAAGGAACACTTCAATAACAATGTTGGCTTCACGTTAAGAATTTGTGTCTTACTGAGAGCTTGGCATGGTCGTTCCTGCAGTTGCGACATCCACGTCTACATTAACATATAATCTCCACAATCCACCGTAAGGTCCGTGGCGGAGGGTGCACTGTACCACTACTACGCATTTCCCTTCCTATTCTACTCCCGAAAAGGTCTATATGCGTCTGAACGAACCCTAATTTCTCTTGTGATCTTTTCACGAAATGTGAAGTAGGAGGTATGTCAGGTATGCCACGGGGGAGTGTCGTGGGTCCGTTGCTGTTCACGATATATATAAATGACCTTGCGGATAACATCGGAAGTTCACTGAGGCTTTTCGCGGATGATGCTGTAGTATATAGAGAGGTTGTAACAATGGAAAATTGTATTGAGCTGCAGGAGGATCTGTATAGAATTGACGCATGGTGCAGGGAATGGGAATTAAATCTCAATGTAGACAAGTGTAATGTGCTACGAATACACAGAAAGAAAGATCCTTTATCATTTAGCTACACTATAAGAGGGCAGCAACTGGAAGCAGTTAATTCCATAAAGTATCTGGGAGTAGTCATTAGAAGGGATTTAAAATGGAACGACTATATAAAATCATTTATCGGTAAAGCAGATGCCAGACTTAGTTCATTGGAAGAATACTAAGGAAAGGCATTCCGAAAACAAAGGAAGTAGGTTACAGTACACTTGTTCGCCCACAGCTTGAATACTGCTCACCGGTGTGGGATCCGTACCAGGTGGGATTGATAGAGGACGTAGAGAAGATCCAACGGAGAGCAGCGCGCTTCGTTACAGGATCATTTGCTAATCGTGAAAGCGTTACGGAGATGATCGATAAACTCCAGTGGAAGACTCTGCAGGAGAGACGCTCTGTCGCTCGGTATGGGCTTTTGTCGAAGTTTCGAGAATATACCTTTACCGAGGAGTCTAGCAGTATATTGCTCCCTCCTACGTATATTTCGCGAAGAGGCCCTGCGGATAAAATCAGAGAGATTAGAGCCCACACAGAGGCATACCGACAATCCTTCTTTCCGCGAACAATACGTGACTGCAATAGGAGGGAAAATCGATAGTGGTACTCAAGGTACCCTCCGCCACATACCGTCAGGTGGCTTGCGGAGTATGGTTGTAATGTAGATGTAGATGTAAGTAAGCGGCAGAAAGATCTTTCTGCAGTCAGCTTCAAATTTCGGCTCTCTAAAGTTCCTCAACAGAATTTCTCGAAATGAACGTCGTATTTCCTCCAGAAATTCCCATTTGAGTTCCAGGAGCTTTTCTGTGACAGTCGCGCTCTGGTCGAACCTACTAGTGACGAACCTAGCTACTAGCCTCTGAAATGCTTCCATGTCTTCCTTTAAACTGATGTGCTACTTGTTACAAACAAACAATACTCAAGACGTGGCCGTACAAACGTTTTATACGCGGACTCCTTTACAGATGATCGTCCCAAAATTCTCCCAATAAACAGAAGTCCTCTGTCCGCCTTACAACTGTCCTTACATTTTTTTCCATTTCCTATCGCTCTGCAATGTTACGCCTAGATATTTCAACGGCGCTACTGCGTCAAGAAGCTCACAAGTAATGCTGTGTTCGACTTTATGGAATTTTTTTCCTACCCATGTGCATCACATTACATTTTTTTAACATTTAGAGCAATCTGCCATTCTTCACAACAATTAGAAAATTAGTCCAAGTCATCCAGTAAGCTGGTGTGCTGGCTAAGCGAGCTCGGTCAGTGTGCTCCATGCCGTTTGTAAATACCAAAAATGAAACAAAAACTCAACGAGCGAGCTATAACAAACATGAACGAACGAACGCTAAGAACCAATCTACACGAAGAACGGAAATAAAAAGAAACATTTTGGATAGAGCATCTTCTTAGTAACCAGAAAATGCAGGTTAGATCCCCGCTCTGGCTCTAAATTTACAGTAGCCTCATTGACTGTTGATTAATGCCCGCAAAAGGTAACTAACAGGTCTCTGACATCCTTGATTTTAATTAGGAGTGAGATTGCTGCATACCTTTTATCTGTGGTTCCAAAGCTTGCAATACTGAACGAAATACTTAAAAGTCATGTCCAGATGGAACAGCTTTGTGTTAGATGGAGTACCTCATCTCTCTTGAACTGATAATTTACTTTATGATTTTATACTCAGCCCAACACACGACATATAATAATTCATGAGCTATGGCTAAGATTGATACAGTAAGCTATCGCACCTCAGCAATCTCCTACAAATTTTCACTTCTGTATCATTTCGCTGTTAATTGATTAGTCTTGCAATTAAAAGGAGAAGGTATAATATAAATTAAAAACATTCCAGGTTGCTACAAATTTAATTTTCTTTTCTGGACTGCTTTTAAATGTAATTACAAATATGTACCAAGGTCGCTGTTTCATCTCCAGTATATTTTCTAAAATTATAGAAGGAGAACACTGGTAACCATTATTCGTCTTTCTGTTTTTATCTTTCGTGAATATCGTGCCTTCGGATAATGGGTGTGTGAGGTTCAATTTTCCTATCCTCATTTAGTAAACCCCAAATTATTTAAAAGTTAAATCTCAGTTTTAAATGTGGTACGCAGTTGCCTCCCTGTCATTTATTAATAACTGTTATCAGACAAATTACCTGTTCGCAGTAATGAGAGATTTTGACGCCATCATCCTACGATTACATAAATTGTTTAGCCACTGCTTTTATCTCTCAACCTGATAATGTGTGAATAATGTTTCTCTCGTTAATTGAACCTGCAGTCAGTTTAAATATTTGCGAAGTGCGAAACATGCAATTTAAATATTTTACGTAATAATCTCTGCAACTTTGAATGCGATGTTCACACCGTCAGCTACAGCTACACACAATCAGTGGAAAGAGATTACGACCAAATATTTCCATAGAGCAAAGGATTACCTACATGAATAATACTCTCACCATTTTACCTAAGTTATGCAGTAGAAAAGAGGCAGAGTATCATGTAAAGGTAACTTCCCGCCATTTTTATAACGTCGTCTGTCGCAATATTTTACACTTATGATTCCGTAGGAAAGATTCATTTCAATTCCCTTACCTTAATTTTTGTAAATTAATAGTCGCAACATTTCCCTTCGTTTTACGTATAAATTCGTTCAATATATGTAATGCCGTAACTTCGTGATCCATAACATTTCGCAGACAGACTGACGTTATACACATCGTGACAATCTAAACCTGCTGATACATGTTACCTCATTGTAATGGGTACGCTGTTACGAAATACTAGTCAAAATTATCCTTTACTCAATTACGAAATATAGAATGAATTCTCTTTAAGGGAAATATCAAATATATGTATGCAGCTCAGGCAGTAAGGTATGATTTAAATTTTACGTCTGTAGCAGAACTTAATGGAAGTCGGACGGATTTTATAAGACAACTAACATAATAGTAATATTAGGTTAAGAGGAACTCCAGGAACAGTTTATCTGTACGTAATACTTCAATGTGGTTTCGACTCCATACCTATTACACTGTGTTGCTCTATAAAGAACGTTTCCATAATACAATATCAAATACTTTTTCACATTTCAACAAACGTCTCCGTCTGCAGGAGCTCTGCACAATCTTTTTGAGGCTGTCCGTAAACGTTTCATTTACCTTGTCACATTATGCATGCGCATAAATAGAATGCATTGGGCAGAATTGATCCTGAAACACTAACGTTCCAAGAAGCTCTACTACCCGATACGCAACAGCCTTATCATCCCCTGGATTTGGCTGTTCTGCAGATTCAAAATGACTTTTTGCTGATATTTACAGCCGAATACACAATACTATCTGAATTGAATCAAAATTCTGTACTGAGGTCAATACTACCGCAAACTGTACTTACCGATGGATGCCCATTTTGTAAAGTACATTTCAGAATGTGTTAGGACAAAAGGAATGATATTGATAGCTAGAATTTAACGCTTGGAAAATCACTAAAACGTAACTGCACCGATTTTGCATATCACAAATGTTTTGTACAAAATGTATTTGTCGCAGATAATCTCGAACAGGATGTAAGTCGTGGTTACTGGTATGGGAGGAGTGAATTTAGGAACGCCAAAAGAAATTAGTTAAAAATGTTGGAAAATGAGTAATCGGTTGGAGTATTAATTCTACATCGGAAATTCTGAAAAGCTTATGATCATTTAGCAAGATTTCCTTTGATGATCACGTCAAAAAATAAATTATGGTTCAGATGGGACAATTTGGGAAAGCAGATGTAAATACGTTTCTGAACTGTAATTTACTCTCTGATTACTGTATTTGCACATTTCGTATTTGGAAATATCGCAGAGCAGGAAGGAAAACATTTCGAAAGGTGCCATCCAGACACGTAAGTGGTCTCTAAGTGAATGAAGAGCTGCAACAGTCTGGGCGTACCTGCCGACGATGCTAGTACTTCTTATTTCGCCTGACTACAATTTTGCTGCTTCGAATTGTTACTTCACCCGTAAAGAAAATACTTTCCAACAGCTGGTTCAGATCAATTTATTACAATCGATGTTCAGTTTATCTAGACAGGGACAGAACGAATTAAGGCAGGAACAGGTTTTCCGTATCGTTTCAAACCTGCAGCGTGATTAGGATACACCTAAAAAGTCACAGACTTCTCAAGGTAGATATTATTCCAACCGACCAGTAACATTAATATGGTACCGAATGGCAATTTGAAAATGGGCTTTTGTACATTAGCCAATACTTAAATTTATCATCTAACATCTCATGTATATTCAAATTTTCAGCAAACTATATTTCACAGAACGGCCGTTAGTGAACCCCAAAGTGTTACCGGTGAGAGAATAATGGATATCACGCCCAAACATAGTCTTTTTTGTGGATTTCACATTTTCTTTTTTCACTATCAATTACCAATTAAGTCAAAAGAATCAAAAATAGGATTTAATCTAATGATGCGTAATAATAGGGAGATTTCCGGTTGATTTTGTATTGTCTTTCATTCATTGACTTAGAAATAGATACAAATGACCTACTAGATAACACGGAAGTTCATTCAGGATTTCCGCAGATTATTCTGTAGTATATGATACGTCACAACCAAAGAAAATTCTAGCGAAAAGAATGAAGATATACAAATACTCGACGCTTAGTGCATGGAGTGCCAATTGACCCTCAAGATAAAGCAACGTTTTGAAAATAGAAACAAAGAATGAAGTTTGGTACAAAAATTACAGAACAATGATTGGAAGTAGTTACATTCAAACTACGCAAGCCACCTGACGGTGTGTGGCGGAGGGTACCTTGAGTACCACTTTCGGTTCTCCCTCCTCTTCCAGTCACGTGTTGTTGGCGAAAAGAAAGAATGTCGGTATGCCTCTTTGTGGGCTCTAATCTCTCTGATTTTATCCTCATGATCTCATACGTAGGAGGGAGCAATATACTGCTAGATTCCTCGGTAAATGTATGTTCTCGAAACTTCGACAAAAGCCCTCGTACCGAGCTACAGAGATTATCTATCTTGCAGAGTCTACCACTGGAGTTTATCGATCATCTCCGTAACGATTTCACTATTACTAAATGAGCCAGTAATGAAACGCAATGCTCTCCGTTGGATCTTCTCTACCTCCTCTATCAACACCACCTGTTCGGATCCCACACCGGGGAGCAGTATTCAAGTAGTGGGCGAACAAGTGTACTGCAACCTATTTCCTTTGTTTTCGGACTGGATTTTTCTAATGAATCTCACCCTGGAATCTGCTTTTCCGACGATAAATACTATACGGTCGTTCAATTTTAAATTACTCCTAATGCACACTCCCAGGTAATTTATGGAATTAATTGCAGTTGCTGGCCTGCTATAGTGTAGCTACATATAAAGAATCTTTCTTTACATGTAATCGTAGCACATTATGCTTGTCTATACTGAGATTCCATTGCCATTACCTACAGCATACGTCAATTCGATACAGATCCTCCTGTATTTCAGTATAATTTTCCATTGTTACAACCTCTTTATGTACTAAAAAATCATCTGCAAAAAGCCTCTGTGAACTTTCGATGTTATCCACCAGGTCATTTATACATTCCTGGCCATTAAAATTGCTACACCACGAAGATGACGTGTTACAGACGCGAAATTTAACCGACAGGAAGAAGGTGCTGTGATATGAAAATGATTAGCTTTTCAGAGCATTCACACAAAGTGCAGCGGCGGAGCGGCCGAGCGCATTGAGGAGCTGTGCTACGATGCGGAGGTTCGTATCCCCCCCTCTGGCATAAATGCTTGTGCCGTCTTTAGTATAGGGTAGTTCATAAGTAGTTTGTAAGTTTTTTAAACTCTACGAACACTTGAACATTTCACACAAGGTTGACGTCGGTGGCGACACCTACAACGTGCTGATATGAGGAAATTTCCCAACCGATTTCTCATATAAAAAGAGCAATTGACCGGCGGTGCCTGGTAAAACGTTGTTGTGATGCCTCGTGTAAGGAGGAGAAATGCGTACCATCACGATTCCGACTTTGATAATGGTCGGATTGTAGCCTATCCAGATTGCGGTTTAACGTATCGCGACATTGCTGCTCGCGTTGGTCGCGGTCCAATGACTGTTAGCAGAATATGGAATCGGTGGGCAATACGGAACACCGTACTGGACCCCAACGGCCTCGTATCACTAGCAGTCGAGATGACAGGCATCGTATCCGCATGGCAGTAACAAATCGTGCAGCCACTTCTCGATCCCTAAGTCAACAGATGGGGCCATTTGCAAGACAACAACCATCTGCACGAACAGTTTACAGCAGCATGGACTATCAGCTCCGAGATCATGACTGTTGTTATCCTTGACGCTGCATCACAGATTGGAGCGCCTGCGATGGTGTACGCAACGACGAACCTGGGTGCATGAATGGCAAAACGTCATTTTTTCGGATGAATCCGGGTTCTGTTTACAGCATCTTGATGGTCGCATCCTTGTTTGGTGACATCGCAGTTAACGAACATTGGAAGCGTATATTCGTCATCGCCATATTAGCGTATCACTCGGCGTGATGCTACGGAGTGCCATTGGTTACACGCCTGGTCACCTCGTGTTCGCATCGACGGCACTTTGAACAGTGACCGTTACATTTCAGATGTGTTACGATCCGTGGCTCTACCCTTCATTCGATCTCTGCGAACCCTACATTTCAGCAGGATAATACACGATCGCATGTTGCAGGTCATTTACGGGTCTTTCTGTATAAGGAAAATGTTCTCCTGCTGTCCTGGCAAGCACATTCTCCAGATCTCTCACCAACTGAAAACGTCTGGTCAATGATGGCCGAGCAACTGGCTCGTCACAATACGCCAGTCACTACTCTTGATGAACTGCGGTTTCGTGCTGAAGATGCATGGGCATCTGTACCTGTACACGCCATCCAAGCTCTTTTTGACTCATTGGCCAGACGTATCAAGTCCGTTATTACGGTCAGAGGTGGTTGTTCTGAGTGAAATTGTAATCACATGTCAGTTCTAGTCCACTGAATACCCGTTTATCATCTGCATTTCTTCTTGGTGTATGAGTTTTAATGGCCAGTAGTGTATATATTGTGAACAGAAACGGTCCCACTACATTCCCCTGTGACACACCTGACATCACTATTACTTCGGAAGACTTCTCTCCATTGCGAATGACATGCTGCTTTCTGTTACCTAGGAACTCATTAATCCAATCAAATAATTGTTCTGATAGACTATATGCTCTTACTTTGTTCATTAAACGACTGTGGGCAACTGAATCAGACGCCTTGCGGAAGTCAAGAAACACGGCATCTAGCTGAGAACCCGTGTCTATCCCCCTCTCAGTCTCCTTGACGAATAGCACGAGCTGGGTTTCCCACGATCGCATTTTTCGAAACCCAAGCTGATGCCTACACAGCAGATTTCTAGTCTCCAGAAAACATAATACATGTTCCAAAATTCTACAACTGACCGACGTTAGAGATATAGGCCTATAGTTTTGCACATCTGTTCGACGTACCTTCTTGAAAACAGGGATGACCTGTGCAATCTTTTGGGACGCTACGCTCTTCTAGAGACCTACGGTACAGCACTGCAAGAAGGGGGAGCACGTTCTTTCGCGTACACCGTTTAAAATCGAACTGGTATCCCATTAGGTACTGCGGGCTTTCCTCCTTAGAGCGATGTTAATTGTTTTTTTCTGTCCATCTGTCATTTATTTCGATATCTGACATTTAGTTACCTGTGCGACAATCTAGAGGAGGAACTACAATGCAGTCGTCCTCTGCCAAACGGCTTTACAAAGATATTTAATATTTCAGCCTATAGAGTGTCATCCTCTGTTTCAGTATCATTTTCGTCACAGAGTGTCTGGACATTTTGCTTTGATCTACGTACCGCTTTGATATAAAACAAACATTTCTTAGGATTTTCAGCCAAGTCGGTACATAGAACATTACTTTCGAATTCGCTGAATGCTTCTCGCATAGCCCTCCTCACGCTACATTTCGCTTCGTGTTATTTTTGTCTACAAGGCTTTGGCTATGTTTATGTTTGCAATGAAGTTCCCTTTGCTTCCGTAGCACTTTTCTAACTCGATTGTTGTACCACGGTGACTCCTTTCCATCTCTTACGATCTTGCTCGGTACATACTCATGTAATGCATATTGTACGACTGCTTTGTTCTTTGTCCACTATTCCTCAACACTATCAGTGCTTGAGATAAAACTTCTGAAATCTGCTCTTTCTCTTTCAAACAGAAAAATCTTCTTAAATGTTTTTAATATTTCTATTTACGGCTGAAAACATCGGTGTTCTAACAGTTTTATGTTCGCTGATTCCCTGTTCTGCGTTAACTATTTCGAATAGTTCAGGTCCGTTTGTCACCAGACGGTCTAATATGTTACCGCCACGAGTGAATTCTCTGTTTAACTGTTCAAGGAAGTTTTCAGGTAATGCAATTAAAACAATTTCACTGGATACGTTGTCCTGCCACCGGTTAGAAACGTTGGAGTATCCCAGTCTATATCCTGTATATTAAAGTCTCCTCCAAATATATACCGTGATCGGGAAATCTACTCGAAATATTCTCCAAATAATCCTTCAGGTGTTCTGCCACAATATATAGAAACATCCAATTATTATGTACGAGCCTGCTTTAACCGTGACCTTCACACAAATTATTTCACATTTCGGGTCTCCGTCAATTTCTTTCGCTATACACACGCCTCCCCCTTCACTGCCCAGCCTCTCTCTGCGGTATTCATTATAATCTACGTTTAGAATTTCATTACTATTTACATCTGGTTTCAGCCAACTTTCCGTCCATAGTACTATGTAGGAATTGAGACCGTTTATTAATGAGAGCAGTACTGGGACCTTTCGATAGACGTTCCTGCTGTTAACTAACACTACATTGATCTCATTTCCTGTTGCTTTCAGGTTACTGCTACCTTGTCGGGGTTCAGGAGGCGTATTGTCAGGCCTAGGAAGGGAGTTCTGTAACCTAAAGAACCAACATGTGCATTCTACACGTACTCCGCTACCCTTGTAGCCGCTTCTTGCATGTGCACGCCTCAACTATTCAGGGGGACTCTATATTTCTCCACCCGATGGCAGGTCGAGAAATTAGCACCTCAGATCTCCGCAGAATCGTCTGAGCCTCCAAAACAGACGACCTCGATCGGTTCTGGGAACGACACTACTAATAGCTCAGATTCCACACCGGGAGCGAGGCTTTCAGCCGCCTGTATGAACTGAGGATGACCTCTGAAACCAGACGGCAGGAATACCTTGTGCCCTCGAACACTGTTGTTCCAGCTACTTTTTTATTTTATTTATTTATTTATTTATTTTTCCTTATCCTATACAATTTCGTTCTACACTGGACTTCCTTACACCGTGCATTTCGCTCGTCTGTTGTTTACTAAGTACACAAGTGACAAAAGGTCAGTGTAATTATATTGTATCCGTTGTGGCTGGGTAAACAAAACTGTTGCGTCGCTGCAGCTGGTAGATTTAATATGGATTCAACTGAGAACGGGAAACAGTAGGAATTCCAACGGGTGGAAGTGGCTTTTGTGTAAACTGGACAATCCGTTGGCGGGTGTGTAAGATCTTTTAGTTATAAAATTCATTTAAACTGTTATGAGACTTACATTATTGATTTCCTTATCCGACAGTTTCATGAATTTAAAGTTACAAAAGACAGTACAGTGACGACGAGCTTGGCAATTGTTCTTCAAGTAGTTCAAGTAGTTGACATTAAACCATTTGTGAATTAATGACGCGACTTTTCCAGTAAATCCATATGTTTCTGGATTTAATTCAGATGATATGAATACATAATGGTGAAGATACATTTCTTACTACCAAAAGAGCTCCTGAGAATACGAAGTTGTGCTGGAATAAGGTGGTTTCCGGCACCACTTATAACGACAAAAATACGACAGGTGACGTTGTGGTACTGTAGTAATTTTGTAAACCAACTTGAGCCCAAGACAGAAATTTTTCTCAGTGCTTCGAGTGATTCATCATGGAGCATTTGGTGCGAAAACCCTGTAACAGGGACTGCAAATTTCATGCAATCAACAGTACTGGATCACTGACAGTTGGAGAGTTAACTGATGCACCGGAACTAATTTGAAAGATGTATCCTACATAATCACGCAAAATAGCTAAGTGGGAGTAACCCTTGAACGTTTCCTTCTTTTTCTTGACAAGGTAAATATTATTATCGATAGGAAAGCAACGTGTGTCTGGTCATTCTGATTCTCAATGAATTTTTAATCTAATGTTGTTTCTAAACTAACGAGCCTTTGCAATTCTCCAATGTCAGATAATTCCGTATCAATTTTATAAAATTTGCGCACTACTAGGGTTTTAAATGTCGAGAAATATATTCTAGAACCGTAATTTCACCTATTTTCCGAATGAAATGAATGTTTCATCTAATATTTATCAACGTCAGATGCGAATTTCGTGACCTCCACCTTCAGTCTATTGATAACTTAGATGTTGGAAAGATTTGAGAATTTGATATCTCTACATTGGAATTTTGTAACTTAATTTCACCGCGTTCGTTCGACGTCAGATCTGTGCCCATATACGTGCAAATGAATTAGCTGAGAAAATCATTCACCATCATTTTTACCTTTCATAAGATGGAAGTCCTTATCTTCTAGCTGTTGCGACAGATACAGTGAGCAGATTTTGATCTACATATTGTGTGTACAACTTTGCTCAGTCTTAAAAGTATAGCAAATCAGCTAATCGATCAGTATTGAACGATAGCCACCTGGGGGGCCGTTCTCGACTGCACACCTCTGGAGCTATTTGTCCAGAATATCCCTCAGTTACAGAAGAACAGGAAAAATACACGTATCTTGTAATATTAACAAGTGAAAATAATTATATCAGAATTTTTGTCTGTAATGCACACCCATTTAACTAATGAGCAGTATTAGATTTTACTTATGCCCTGCGAAGTCCTAAAAAGTCTTGGTGTGACTCAGTACCTGTATGATTAAGTCAGACATGCTTTCTTCCTTCGTATCACTCAAACACTTTTTGAAAATAACGAGACTTACACAGGGCGGTGCAGACGCGGGACAGTTTGAACCTTTGGCTGGACGCCATTGGGGTGGTAAGAATCTGGTAAGTTGATACGGTACTGTAGCTTATACTGGCACACATATACCATTTTTTATTTACTGGTGCGTACATAAAGTATTATTAGTCATAGCTATTAAATGCACCAATAAAATGTGGAAAGGAGCATATATAACATTTCAAAGATTCGTGAATAGTTTTAGATTTATTCGTTACACATAATTTATAGAAAGGCTACATAACTGTATTTACATTATTTTAAAAGTACCTAGGTAATATATTTTAAATACGTAGTGCGTATTGGGCCAGAAAAGTGTTGCTGTATACAATACACCTCAATAAATTGGATCACTAAAGACGTGAATGCTAGAGATCGCATTTATGTTAACGTAATAGGATTCGGTTAGTTGCGAGCAAACAATGACGAAAAATTCCTTATGGTGCTTAAAAAATTCGTTGAAAAGAGAGTGAATGAAGTTTTCAATTATGTTAAACTGCAATGTTTTAGGTACAAACTTACAAAAAATATTAATACTGGAGGAAAGATAGTATATCACAGTAAAGTCGATCGCTGAGCTGAAGACGGGCACACACAAACACACACACACACACACACACACACACACACACACACACACACACATATATATATATATATATATATATATATATATATTCCGATAATCATATAGACATGATTCATGTAGATATGACTACCATCTCTGGCCGCTCCCGCCTTTTTGTGGTTATTTTCACTGGGTCGTTTTGGGTAGTTTACGAAGATGCTGAAAGTTGAAAAGGACCTTTATGGGATGCTTTTCTTTATAATAAACCTACTTTCAAAGTACATGTGATAAGATATGTACAGCCAGACGTATTTTAAATTAATATTTATTTCCCTAGATAGCTTTTATATGCCTTTTCATTACCCACTTCGACGAAATTAAATCTCCATCTTCGGATCAGAAGAAGTTCAATACTAAATGAGATCGCTTCTTAGTTTACAATGATAGGAAATCATCATAACAGATGTTTGTTTCTGTTTTCCTTTCTAAACCCAAACGTCAATCTAAACAATGTTTGCATATGATTTAAAAGCATTTGCACTCATTTATGGTGGTAAACATTATGGATTTTTTTCTGTTTGTTCGATTTCTTCGGTTTAATAAAAATGTCTCACTTTCAGTCGGCAGATTCGTTTTTAAGAGGGTTTAGTGCTATGTGCATAACGGGAATAATTATCGCTATGCTACTACTAACTTATCGCACCTTGGTGGGATCTCATAGAACATTCGAATCAAACCCTCTCGACAATAAATCTGTGAATGATATCTGTCACTTACATGCTTACTGTATTATAATGAATAGTTTTAAATACTACTGAAATATTTCGAACAGAAGACATGAAATGCATAGTATCAACTTTTATTTCCGTCACCAGTAATGTTGAAGAATAAATAAGTTAAATTAAGCTAATGTATTATATAGGCATTCCTTTTCTGAAAAGACTTTACTGAAATGACGCGATCAAACAGAGTGACTTGCCTTGTCGGATTGTAATTAGAAGAGTGCCACGGTAGGGCTTGATCTTTGCGGTTCTAGGCACCATGTTAGAAAATGCGCGGCTGCTCCCGTTTTAGATTCCCTCGGGTATTGGTGTATATGTTTTTCTTATGGCAGTTTCAAGTTACGTAAGTTGTTTGTATGTCTAGCAACCGATGACCACAGTAGTTTATACTCATAGGTTCACAAACGCTTAATTTGAACGATACAAGAGCAAGCAAGCATTGATTGTGCGACTTAGCTCTTCACAAACTGAACAACCAAAGACTACAGTTGTAATAGTGAAGTCAATACCATAAAAAAGTAACATGTTTTTTCAGACTGAAAAGTATAGAAAATTATGAATGAAGAAAAACAGTGCATTTTTTGTAAAAATTATCATTAGATATTAAAATTACGTAAGTATTCCTACACAACGAAAAATAATAATAAAAAAATATAAAGCGGCCATGGGAGGATTCGATCTATCGACCCTATGGTTGGAAGGCCAGAACGCTACCACCTGAGGTACGCCGACAAATGCTATAACCACTTTAAGTAGTGGTACTTACCTGTTCTTGCAAAACCTTCAAAGTCGATTTTCTCGAGAATTTTTTAGAGTTGCGTCCAATGATATTGGCTGACTTACTTCAAGTTCTGATCTTCACGTACAATAAAGAAATTCTGTGATACGATACCCATGTGGTTTCAGACGAAGGGCACGAACTCACCTTCTGATAAGAATAGTTCAGAATCGTCTTATACGCTGCGAGATCAGTCAGCTAAGAATACTCTGAGTTATGTCAGGACCAGTTCAATCCCTTATGTTCCTACACGAAAAACACCGACAGTAATCTCCTTTTCTGAGTCGTGAGCTATCTCATGGAAAAGTTGTGCTGTCCTCTCTTCGTTCGGAGCATTCCTAAATGCTTTAAGCCGCTTATCCACCGGTCAGTGATGAAAGACGCTCTGACCACTGCCAGCCATCGTGAGGCTGCAGAAAACCCACTCAACACAGGTCTCAAATCGTAACTTTCTTGCGCCACTTCCCAGCAACCGGACGCAATTCATTGAAGCAGAAAATTTGTAAATAATTCCAACCCAGGAAAAAAATAAAATAATAAAAGAATCATAGAATGAAGGCCTTCAAGGCAGGTATTGTCATCACTTAAAACTTCCGGGCTGAGATGCAGTGGTTCACACGTAAAACTTTCCCCTGACGTCTCGCCCTCAACTGCGGAAGGCAATGATAATAAAGGAATGTTTACTAAATGGTAAAGATAGACAAACACGTCCTCAGTCACCCCTGAATTCATTAATTTCACTCTACATATTAAAGAACTCGAATTACAATTGCATACGTTTAGATTCGTCGGGATTGGAAGGTGGAAAATAATGTCACCTTACATCAGTATTTTTCGTCACTCCCACTTGTATTGTCATCCTTCACAAGTTACTATAGATAATCCCCAAGAAAATCGATCCCGTAGCTTCTCAGGGTGTCCTTTACCTAATTTTGGATCACTACATTACTAAGGAAAGGGAAGGACGAGAAGGGATTAACGTTTTGTCAGCATCGTCGTCATGAGACTCAGAGCAATAGTTTGAATACGTTTTTTTAGAAAGGTGAACAGATGGGGCATAACAGCTTTCAGATATTTCAGAACGACATGTTGACCATAGCTGTTTATTATATCTCGATGCTACCGGTTTTTGTTATATACCATTATCAAGCGTTAGCAGAGATTAGCTAATAGCTTAACATGTCGAAATACAAAAATACAAAATTATAACACAAGTATTCGTTGTCATTGTTCTAGTCATTGATACTATCAGAGTGGCTGACTTCTACAGACTCAGCACTACAGTCAGCCACTGTGATAATATAAATGACTAGAACAATGACAACGAATATTTGTGTTATAATTTTGTATTTCGACATGATAAGCTATTAGCTAATCTCTGATAACGCTTGATAACGGTATATAACCGAAACCGGTAGCATTGAGAAACAATAAACAGCTATGGTCAACATGTCGTTCTGCAAATACGTTTTGTCTTTCATGAAGAAGGATATCGCCCATGCCCTTTCAATGAAAGTATACCGGCATTTGTCGTGAATGCTATGGAGAAACTATGGGAAAATTTAAATCAGAACCGAGTGACGTGGAACAGTGACATCAGACACTGAATTCGCATTCGGGATGGTGGTCAAAATCCATCTCCGTGCATCCAGATTTAGGTTTTCTGCGATTGATCTAAGTCAGCGCAAGCAAATGCGGTGATCTTCCATTGAAAGCGCATTGCCAGGTTCCCTCCCCCATTCTTACCCAAACATCCGAGAGTGTTCTTCAATAACCACATAATCGACTTGACGTTAAAACCTAATCTACCTTCGTTTCTGTCAAATCACGATGGCAGGAACGCGACTCCTGTTTATCATTGGGCTAGCTCACTTTTTGGTACATTATACTGTCCAGTGCGTCCCTTTCTGAATAGCATCAGTAGGTATATTGATTTCCAACGGATTCCGTGTTCCAGTGCAGTGCTCGCGTTTGCCGTCGGACGATATTATGCATTTCAGACAATATTACCTCGCTACAACTGATCGGTATCTTCAGGCGCTGGTTTCTGCTGTTGCCTCAAAATGAGACTGTCGGTAATGGAGCGGCTGCGTCGATATTGATCCGTTCGGTCTCAAAATGGGTACGCGCGATAAGCCGTTCGGAATTGGATGACAGGTGCAATCATAGCGTCCCTCTCCCCTGCTGGGAGCCAAGAATGGTTCTTCCGCGCTTGCGTCGTGAACAATGGCTGTGCTTCCCGACGCTCATCAGGAAGCAGTATAAATGAAAAAAAAAAAAAAAAAAAAAAAAAAAAAAAAAAAAAAAAAAAAAAAAAAAAACGGTCTGGCTTAATCAACATTTGATAATCAAGTGTCAGCTATAAACCTAAAAAACTGTTTATTCATGAAGATTTACAATCACTGTAGCCATTCCAACACATATTGTTTGGAAAACTTACTTACCAATACCTACGGGGAAAAACGGAAATCCTAATAGAGTGTCAAATCTTTCTCCATTATGGATAAGTGGCGGCCAACATCTAGGTAACGGTTACGCTGAAAATGTTGGTTTGCCTTTCTTTAACTTGTGAGTATTGCCTCGCATGTTCCTACATTTCTCCTTAATCTTCAAACTCTAAAATGTTAGTTTGCCTTCCTGTATTGTGGTAGAAGCCTAATTAGTTACTTACTTTCCCTTGGTTGCCCTACAGTTAAAATGCATAGTGCGTCCGATTTAAGGGCACTTTGCTCCATATGTACATTACAGATACACATCTGCACACATACGTTGTTTTTGTTGTGGTCTGCATTCCAAAGACTGCCTCTTCCTCTCTGAATAAGAATAGCAAACGACATCCATTTCAATCTGTTTACTATAATCGTCTCCCTCTGCGAATTGTACCCCACACACTTCTCTCCAATGCTAAATTCCATGTGGTCTCAGAATGTCGCCCACCAATCGATCATTTTTCTTAGGCATGGCAGAAACTTCTTTTGTCCACAGTTCTATTTAGCACCTCCACATTATTTATACTATTTGCCTATCTAATAGCCAGCATTCGTCTGTGGCAATTTGAAAAGCTTCCATCATATTTTTCTCTCAATTCCTCATCGTCCACGTTTCACTCCAGACAAATGTTTCAAAAAGGATTTCCTAATATTTTAATTCATTTTGAATATCATCAAATTTCGATTCTTGAAAAATTCCTTTCTTCCTACAGCCATTCTGCATTTTCCATCTTCTTATTTCGGCGATCTGAAATTATTTTGTCACCCAAATCAGAAAACCCTTCTAATACTTTTATTTTCTCGTAATCTAATCAAATTCCTACAGAATCGCCTGATTTTCTTACAATGCATTCCATTACCCTTGTTTTATTCTTGTTACTGTTCATCTTACAATCTTCCACATCCTTTTCCGTCCGTCATGGCATCGGCAAACCGCCAAGTTTTTATTTCCTTCTTCTTCAAAATTCTCCTTGCATTCCGTCACAGCTTGCTTAATGTGAATGTTGGCAAAAGGCTAGGACCCTGTCTTACTCTCTTCCCGATCACTGTGTACCTTTCATTCCCATCGACTCTTAGAATTTCTGTCTGGTATTTGCACTAGTTGTACTTAACATTCGTTGCCTATATTTTACCCCGGCTAACGTCAGGATTTGAAAGTGTGCATCGCACTCAACATTAGAAATAGCTTAATTTAAATCTACAAAAGCTGAAAATGTTGGTTTGCCTTTCTTTAACATGTGAGTATTGCCTCGCATGTTCCTACGTTTCTCCTTAAGCTACAAACTGTAAAATGTTAGTTTGCCTTTCTGTAACCCATCTTCTAGAATACGTCGTAATTTGAGTATTGCCTCACGTGTTCCTACATTTCTTCCCTCCTTCCACAAACTGATGAAACGAAAAGAAGTCTACCGCTCATAACCGTTTCGCTGTAGATGCCTTTAAACTGTCGCATCAGGCATGACGTATCAAATAAATTTAACATTACAGATTTGCATGTTAATATTTATTTTTGTATGCAAGTCTCCCTTATTTCTCTTGCATGCATAACTATGCAATCTGTTTTCTTAATCTGTATCGACATAAAAGCGAAACGACACTTACTCACTGACTAAACAAGAAATCTCGTACAGTACTTCACCTATGTATCTGAAATTTGCCAGGAATGTAATTTATACGTAGAAAACGACAGCTAAAAAAGTATTTTTTGATAGGTCCATGGCGGATCTTCAAAACAAGAGAAAGGTCACCGTGTACTTTAAGTTTCAGTCGGTGCATAGGGGAGGGTACTTTGCAACAAAAACAATATGTCCCTAAATACATTAGTCGCGCGATAATTTGAGAACGGCTCGACCGATTTCACAGATCTTCTTTTTTAATTTTTTTTTTTTTTTTTTTTTTTTTTTTTTTTTTTTTTTTTTGTACGAAATAAAACTGGAATATTTGAGAACAACAAAGTGCGTTTTTAAATGTGACCCTGCGCTTCTATTGCCTAGAAATTTATTGTTTTGTTCCGACATTGATAAAATTATGCACAGTCTACTTTAAAAACAAGAGGAATGTCACTGTCTGTATAAAATTTCGTTCGGTGCATGGTGCAGGGTACTTGACTTACGGAATTTTACAAAATGCATAGTTTTGCTCGGATCAGTATGAATTTTTGCACACGTGACCCTTAAACCAAGAGGAAAATCACTGGGTAAATAAATGTTTGATGGTACATGACAGAGGGTACGTTGCAGAAAACTTTGCCGAGAGTGGGAAAGGTGGAAACGAACAGAGAGATAGTAGAGAAAGAGGTGGATGCAGAGAGAGGAGGGAAAGGGATGTGGACTACGAGAGTGTAGGATAAATAAACACCCGGGCAAAGCCGGGTTTACAGCTGGTAGTTGATACAGGGTGTTCTTTGTGTGTGAGGAATGTTTCCCGAAAGTTTGGCCGTACCTTTCTGTAACACCCTGTATATCTTTATCTAACCAGGCTGTAAATGCTACACCTGTCTTTTTTATCCCAGAACATAATTACGCATCTCTTCAGGCGTAACCAACCACGTTCAAATGCGAAAACAGTACAACACGAAAAATTTCATCTTTGCAGCAGTCTGTGAAGAGTGTAAAAGTTGTTTCTGCATTGCAATTTTCTTCCAAGCTCCGTTAAGGAGGCCTATGGAAGTAACGGTAAATACAGCGATATCGGATGCAGGAGAGAAAAAGTCCAATCGACGTGTATTTTTCTTTCAATTTCAAATAGGAAACATGACAGTGGAACATTTCAAGAGTTGGGTAAAATTTATTTCGACGTACTACTTCAACGGAGCAAACTTTGAGGATAAACCTTAGAGCTATTTCGCTACTACCTGTGAGTGCATCTACTCTCAAAGCGTAATATCAACATTGGCGCACACTGCGAGATTTACTGGAGTCGTATCGCTGCGTAATGCATTCATCGCTGTCCCTCACGTGAAGTTTAGGCACCGCTGACTGCAAATGTTGCTGCTTTATGAAACGGTGCTCGCAATATTCAGCTGACAGAAGATTAATCCCATTCGAGGGCACTATATGCAACGCATTTCAGTGTGTGGTGAGCATATTGCGCAATAACCAATTACTTCTTCCTTTCATACCCACAACTAAATTGAGGCTTTACAGTCAAACAGTAATTTGACGAATATATGTTTGACTTAATTTCTAATCATTTAAATTATCGAGCTTTCATTAGGGACTGATATTTTACTTTCCTGGAAATGCCTTATACAGTTCCAGTTATGTGTTCACGATATGTGATCAAAACGTGCAACCTCTTGACCGCAAAACCGTTACATCATTTCAGTATGTCAGTACATGTTGTTTAATTTTCTGTTCATCGCGTTTTCCGTGCAAACCTCAGAGTACTGACTTATGGTCAGTCAGTGCAAAATTTTAAATAGCTTGAGAATAGTTTTTTGTGTTTCATAGTCATTCATTTAGTAATAAAACAAAATCGATAGTTCATCTTTAGAAGAGCAGCAGACGTCCGAAAATTTCGCAATTTGCGACGTATTCCTGTTAACAAAAATATTCCTGATGAATAATGTAATATTGTCATTCATTTACGTTAGCATTTTATAATTTTGTATCTTGCAAAAATTGTGTAATTTACTTCCATTCCTTAATTTATATATATACATCGTTACAGTTCTTTTCTAAACCGTTTAAAGTTTCGAATTTTTTATGTAACTCTTAAGTTTGACCGACATTTTAGTAAAAAAATACTTACACTATCTGTAGCAAAGTACAATACACAATTATGTTCCTGGTACTAAGTTATATTTGTTATTTCACCAGTTTCTTGCTCCATAATGAAGCACTGTGCAACGATGTGTCCCAAAACATGGAATTACAACTCCAAGATATATCAATACATAAATAATAAAATGCATTACTATCTATAAAATAATGCCTTGCCCACAGGTGACGATGGCGTAATTTAATAAACGAATGAAGTCTTTTTCTTGTTCCGTGTTGCCCTCCATTTCGCCCATTGTACCTCTCCATAATAGAAAAAACCCTCTTTCTGTCTCCTGTAATGTTTCATTTCTTCACTATATAAACAGATATCAGTTTCGCATCATCGATTTACCAGTTTGTAGATTACACCACAGATGTTCCGTCTCAGAATGACGCTACTAATCTTGCAAAGCTTTGAATGTTTATTGAATTATTTAGCTGGACCCAAATTTGTCTATGTCTTCCGTACATTTTGAGTACCCTCTTCTATTTACGTCAACTAAGTGAAGGCAGTGGTACTGAATTTCACTGTTACAATTTTCCTGTCACAGTCCTAAAATTGTGCACATATACACACGAACTATCTTATACACGCAATATAACAGGTAATTCACCCTTCACGCCTTATTATAAGTCATCGAAAGTTGAGAATTACTTGAAACTTCCTGGCAGATTAAAATTGTGTGCCGGAACCGGGACTCGAACCTGGGACCTTTGCCTTTCGCGGGCAAGCGCACTACCGACTGTGCTATCTCGACACGACTCACGATGCCGCCTCACAACTTTACTTCCGCCAGTACCTCGCCTCCTACTTTACAAACTTTACAAAAGTTTCATTCTCGAAACATCCCTTAGGCTGTGGTTAAGCCATGTCTCCACCATATCCTTTCATCCAGGAGTGCTAGTCTTGCATGGTTCGCAGAAGAGCTTCTGTGATGTTTGGAAAGTAGGAGGCGAGGTACTGGCGGAAGTAAAGTTGTGAGGCGGCATCGTGAGTCGTTTCGGGATAGCACAGTCGGTAATGCGCTTGCCCGCGAAAGGCAAAGGTCCCAGGTTCGAGTCCCGGTTCTGGCAAACAATTTTAATGTGCTAGGAAGTTTCATATCAGCGCACAATCCGCTGCAGAGTGAAAAGTTTCATTCTTGAGAATTACTTAGTACTGACTGGTATATATGTATTAAAATTAATATGAGTGTAATTCGTGAAAATAATTGTGTATATATTACTGATTTTGAATCGCAGTGGTGATGTTAAGTGCAGCAAATCAAAGGCAAGATGTGGCAAGGCTCAATCCTATGATTTGACGTCATATGTTCCTGAAACAAATAGAGGTTAAAATCGTGGAATGGATACTTATATAAAAAGTTTACGAAGCAATCTATATCAGATAGACACTCTGAAATAGAAAGCAAGGAAACTTACAATGTGATGACTGATGTATTCTTTCCTTTAGTGTTTAAAGATAATGAAACGTTATTAACCCTCAACCAAATTCTACAGAAAAATCAGGTATAGGCCTATCAATAACGGCCAAGAAAATGTTATACAACGACGTGCAATTCCGAAGCAAGCACAGACTATATTGATAAAATTGTTTACAAAAGCATTAATCTTTAGAATTGTATGTAGGTGGGCTTTTGCAGATTGTCAACGTACTACCGTCTTTTATCTTCATAATAATGTATGTAACAAAATAGTTGTCCCAGGCGCACAAATAAATTAGGAATTATATTGTTAAAAAATTAACTACTGTTCAGGGTGGAAAAAAGCAAACAACAATCGAAATAAGCGTGTAGATGCCAAACGGTGAGATGGTTTTACATTTCTAACAAAAGAATATAGTAACATATTTTCAACATCCTGCTTCATATGTTATATTTAACGTATAAAATGGTTAGGAAAACTTATGGCATGCAAAATAAAGCTTACGGCAAACGTATCGTAAAAAGCTGGCAGAAAATGATTCATTCCTGTAGCATTCAGTTATGACGTACTAAGTTATTCTTTGCATTCGAGTAAAAAAGGGGAGGTATATGGTAACAAAATTTTAATATTTGAATAGTAAACAATAGATATATTGGAAGAGGAGAGCATAATTATAGGAAAAGTCAATATATACATTTCAAATATTTGGTCTAAAGAACACGGAATCAAATAAAACTGTACGCTTCCTTTGAACAGAGGATATAATAGAACGAAGCAAATGAAAACAACAGGGTGAATGGAAAAATAATAATAAAAACTAAACAAACATCGCGAGAAATTACGTGGTCTCTGTCCACTGAACTCGTATAAAGAGGAGAACGTCACGACGTAAAACGTATGTGCTTTGATGTTTTATAGAGAAACAAGACAATGGACAGCTACTTTCGCAAGTGACATGCTACGCAGCAACTGTATAAACGTATGGAGACAGGCAGCTGGCCCGAATCAGGTCAAATGAAAAGCAATAAAAGATAAGAACAAACTGTCATTATAAACTGGACAAAACAATTAGGGATCAACTGAAGTATCTTGCTTGGGTAGGATTGTCATTGGCAGATGGAACTAAAATGGTTCGAGGTCTTTCTGTCGGCTTTACGGAGTGGAGATAAAATTTCGGCAACCGTGACAGTGCTAACAGAAAGTAGTTGCAGTGGGGGAGGGGTGGTAGGGAGTTATTGTTGACGTGTGTTTTTCTACCAGACAAATTACACAAGCTGTTCGGTTGAGATAGTGCAGTGACCAGGGAGTGCAATGCAATAACAATGTGACTTACCTGAAGCTATGGCAAGGAGAGTCATAGGAAGTTTGGAAGCGTGACAGCTGCAACTACTGGAGTGTCCCAAAGTAAAATTCCAGCGCAACAACAACGTGACTTACCCTAAGCTATGGTATGTAGAGCCGTAGGAGAGTTGGAAGTGAGATAGGCGCTACTATTCGACTGTCCGAAAGTGTAATTTTCAAGATCTGGTCACGATTTCGGCCATAGGAACCCATAAAAGGAGGCAAGGTATAGATCTTCGACGGGTAACATTAGAAAGATAATACTGTTATCTCCGGTTAACAGCTCGTCGAGACAGGAAGCAGAATGCATCTCAGCTGCAAAGTACCCGCCAGGCACCAACAGGACACGCAATATCAACACGAACAGCCTGAAATCGGATTCGGAAATGTGGCCTCCAAACAAGGAAGAATATGGTGCGTGTCCCATCAAAACCACGAAACCGTAGCCCGCAGAAACGTGGCTGAGGAACATCAGTACTGGAGTCGTAACGAATGGCGCCGAGAGCGAGTGAAGGTTTTGTGTTCAGCCGGACAGTCGTCGTTCACGGGTCTGGTGAACAGTCTATCTTACGTGCAGAAAACATCACCACATCATGGTGGTAGCAGAAGTCCGTATTGGCGGATGTATGTCGATCGGAATGGTGCTTTGGCTGCTCATAGGTGTAGAGACAATTCGGACTTTTGTTGCACCCTACGCTGCTGTTATAGGAAGTGGGTCCTGGTAAACAATGACATTTGTTCACAAAGAGCTGCACTGGCGCTTGAAGCTGAGGGAACTGAACGAGTGGAGTCGCAGCTTGTTCAATGAACTAAATACGATTTTGCATGTCTGGCAGGCACCAGACAGGCGCACTGCTGCCTGAACAGCAGCTCCCACAATGGTAGAAAAGCTGGACTTTGCACTCATAGAACAATGACCAAACATATCTCAAGAGGCGATTGATAACCTCATACTGCCAATGCCACGCAGGTGTCAAACATTACTGGTCGAGGCGATCACACGTAATATAAGAAGGCAACAAAAATGATATTTCACTATTATCGTAGCCTTATGGAGCTTCGCTGGAGGTAAACATCATGTAGAACTCAAGTAAAGAACTGAGACAGCAAAATATTGTACTGTAATTGGTTGACCAGCGTTGCCTGGTGAAAAGTAGTTGTGATACCTCTTGTAACGGGGAAAAATGCGTATCATCACGTTTCCGACTTTGATAAAGGTCGGACTGTAGCCTATCGTGATTGCGGTTTATCGTATAGCGACATTGCTGCTCGCGTTGATCGCGATCCAATGACTGTTAGCAGAATATGGAATCGGTGGGTTCAGGAGGGCAATACGAAACTCCGTGCTGGATCCCAACGGCCTCGCATCACTGGCAATCTGTCATCTGATCCGTATGACTTTAATGGATCATGCCGCCACGTCGCGATCCCTGAGTAAACAGATGGGGACGTTTGCAAGACAACAACCATCTGCACGAACAGTTCGACGACGTTTGCAGCAGCATGGAGTATCAGCTCTTAGACCATGCCTGCGATTACCCTTGACAGACAGGAGCGCCTGCGATGGTGTAGGCAACGACGAACATGGGTGCACGAATAGCAAAACGTCTTGTTTTCGAATGAATCCAGGTTCTGATTATTGCATCATGATGGTCCAATCCGTGTTTGGCGACATCGTGATGAACACACATTGGAAGCGTGTATTCGTCATCGCCATTCTGGCGTATCACGTGTCGTGCCATTGGTTACACGTCTCGGTCTCCTCTTATTCGCACCGACAGCATTTTGAACAGTGGCCGTTACATTTCAGATTTGTTAGGACCCGTGGCTCTACCTTTCATTCGATCCCTGCGAAACCCTACATTTCAGCAGTATAATGTAGGACCGCATGTTGCAGGTCCTGTACGGGCCTTTCTGGGTACGGAATACGACGGCTGCACTGGCCAGCACATTCTCCAGATCTCACACCAACTACCTCGAAGAGAACGGCCTATCAACCAACAGTCAACACGGCTTCAGAAAGTATCGCTCTTGCGAAACACAGCTTGCCCTTTATTCACATGAAGTGTTGAGTGCCATCGACATGGGATCTCAAATCGATTCCATATTTCTGGATTTCCGGAAGGCTTTTGACACTGCTCATAAGCGGCTTCTAATGAAATTGCGTACTTATGGAAATTTCCCAAATTGTGCGATTGGATTCACGATTTCCTATCAGAAAAGACACAGTTTGTTGTAATTGACGGTAAGTCATCGAGTAAAACAGAAGTGATATCTAGCGTTCCACAGGTAAGAGTTATAGGTTCCCTACTCTTCCTTGTGTTTATAAACGATTTAGGAGACAATCTGAATAGCTCTCTTAGACTGTTGGCGGATGATGCTGTCGTTTATCGGTTAGTGAAGTCAACAGAGGATCAAAATCAACTGCAAAACGATTTGGTGCGAAAATTGACAAATGACACTAAATAAAGAAAAGTGTGAAGTAAAACACATGACCACTAAAACAAATCCGCTGAACTTCAATTACACGATAAACCAGTCAAACCTTAAGGTCGTAAATTCTAGCAAATCCCTAGGAGTTACAATTACGAAGAAATTGGAGAATTGGAATAGAACACACAGAAAATATTGTGGGGAAGGCGAACCAAAGGTTGCGTTTCACTGGCAGAACGCTTCGAAGATGCACCGGTTCCACCAAAGAGACTGCCTACATAACACTTGTGCGTCCTCTCCTGCAGTACTGTTGCCCATTGTGGGACCGTCACCATGTGGGACTGAAGGAAGACATTGAGAAGGTTCAGAGAAGGGCTGCTCAATTTGTTTATCACGTTAGGGGGTGGGGGGGCGTCACGGGAATGTTGCACGATTTGGGGTGCAAATCATTAAAAGAAAGACGTTGTTCATTGCGGCGTGATCTGTTTCCGAAGTTTCAATCATCGACTTTTACTTCCGAATGTGAAAATATTTTGCTAGCACCCACCTACTTAGGGAGACATGACCATCCCCATAAAATAAGAGAAATCAGATCGAAAACGGAACGATTTAGGTGTTCTTTCTTTCCGCGCGCTATTAGAGAATTGAACGGTAGAGAAAAGTTATGAAAGTGGTTAATGCACCCTCTGCCAGGTACTAAAATGTGATTTGCAGGGTATATATGTAGATGTAGAACTCAAAATGTCTGGTCAATGGTGGTCGAGAAACTAACCCGTCACAATACGCCGGTCACAACTCGTGATGAACTGTGGATCGTGTTGAAGCTTCATGGACATCTATACCTCCACATGGCATCGAAGCTCTGTTTGACTAAATACCCATGCGTATCAAGGCCGTTATTACGGCCAGAGGTGGTTGTTCTGGGTACCGATTTCTCAGGATCTATGCACCCAAACTGCGTGAAAATATAATCACATGTATATTCTAGTATAATATATTTGTCCAATAAATACCCGTTTATCATCTGCATTTCTTCTTCGTGTACCAATTTTAATGGCCAGTTGTGTATAATGCAGAAGTGTTGGCTACACTTCGAAATTCTGGGGTAATAGCACTAAACTTCGATAACGTGGTGAAAGTTATACATCAAAACACGATGATCCGTCTCTCATATTTTTGATGTTACAAAGTTTTAAAATGATAATAGTGCTTTACGGTCACCCTATTTTAAAAGTTTAAGATTTAGGTACTGAATTCTTGTGGGGAAATAGTCTGGATATGGACAATTATTTTATGTATGGGTTAGCTGACGCCTATTTACAACGTAGGCGACATCAAAATGTCATCAGTCAATTCGTGGTGAGAAAAAAGGCGGTTTGTGTCCTTACGTTTGGATGTATTGTTTCACATTAACTTTGTTGTTTTTATTTTTATTGTTGTTTATTCTGTTTCGTATTATTATTACTTGTGATTTAACGAGGAAAATCTGTAATCGTTACCTTTGTCTTCATTCGGTCCCATGTACCTAAAGTGATCGAGGAATGTACATAGGTAAAGTACGATGTTAGGAAACGACATAATGCACTCGTAAATGTCAGAAAGATGTTTTATTCTCAGTTTCAAAGCAAAGAATATGTAAGACAGCACGTTGAATGAACATTTAAATATGTCCCTCATTTGTCGCGTTTCCGGAAATTTAACGGAGTGATAAATTTGTGCGCAGAACGTTATGAAAATTGACGAACACCAAATCAAAGAAAGTTTTCTACATTGAATCATCGTCTATGTAAAAGTAGTACATAATAAGAAAATGTTTGTGTCTCGAGATCGACCACTGTGTGTGTGTATATTTCAGGAAAGTGCGCTCCGATGCTCAGGCATTAAATGATACCACCAGTAGTTATACTTTGTCAAAACTGACATTTTAAGCCACTGGTTGTGTGTAAAATACAGGATGACTCTTACAATGAAGAAAACAGTAACCAACCACTTTTGATTAGGTTATTTATTTCCTAAATAGTGTCGTTACCAGTTTCAACTTTTCCATTTCAACGTCAGACGACTGTTCACGTCCACATACATTCCCTTTGTCATCTACATTTCGATTAAATATTTAAAAAAAGACAAAGCAGTCAACAATCCGAAGACTGGTTTGAACACAACAGTGCTAGACATGGTCCTGTTTGGAGGTGGTATGTCTTTGCGTTCCTCCGACCTTCGAACTGACTTACCCAGCCAGTTTATAGGGGGACCTACAGTTAAACGTGGGTTCCGAACCACCGTGCTACTCGGTATTTTTCACATGGCCAAGACTGCCAGAGGTGACAGAAGTGCAAAGAGACAGATAAACATCGTAGAACCTGGTGAGGATCGAAGCCGCGACCTTTGAATTTGTGGTCTGGCACTCTACCACTGTGCAACCGAGGCGCACTACACATAATATTGCCTTGTGGGGAATCGCTCTTAGTAATGTGGTGGCCCACAGTACAAAAAACTGACTGAAATGACTTACTTGAGCGTAAATATGACTAATGTTACTAACACATATTACACACAAACATTCACAATATAATTTTTTGTTGTTTTACATTTACTCACGTCGAAAAATCAGCACCATTAAGTTGTAGTGTTTTGTAATGTAGTTGTTAAACCAATTGGTACTTTGTGTAGCAGGACCATCATAGCGTCATTAACCACGTATACACACATTATCCAAAATATTTTGCCATTTAGAACACAAAGATGCTGATATTGTTAACGTAATAGTAACAAAGATGTTTTCTATCGGCGATATATACATTGATTTGATATTGAAGTATTTTGTAAAGGGGAAATATAAAATTATTTGCACAAAGAATAAACGTTATATATATGCATGGTACTTTCAATAACATAGGCTACAAACTCAGTAAAGAACTGTATTTGCAATTTGTGAAACGATTTTACTTAGTGACACAATGCAGGCTGTGGTATACATAGGGTATTGTGAGGGGTGAAAAAAATTCTAAATATTTGAATGTTACTATATTGTGTAGTATGTTGCTACATTGAGGACAGATGAATTTAATAACTGTCGTATTGTCTACCTGACTGGACAGTTGTCATTTATTTTATGTTAACATTTCGTTACTGCTAGTGGCAAAAGGAACAATGTTTATTATTTATGCAGTCCAAAATAGCAGAAAATAAGTTGCCTTGCCATTTCTAGGCGGCAATTCCTAATTAAAAAATAAATAAAAAAATAAAAAAATGTTCAAAAATACAAAGATAAGCATCCATTGCAATTTCACAATTCGAGTGAGAATATTATTGGACAGACCGGAATATTCTGTCTGGCTTGGACATAATGGACCTTTTCACCGGAATAAAAGACCACATATCTCTATCTTTGGAGTCACTAGAATGTCTATTAAATTCCTGAAAACACTGGAAGAACACTTAGTTGGAATTCTATTTGCTTGAGGAGAACTCAAAGATACAGCCAATGAAACGTTACAAAATGTTCACTGTTACGTGGTTCGACGATTTGCGTTACAGTGACAAAGATGTGGGGTACACTTGTGCTAATTTTTGTAGTGTAATCACATCGATATAATGTTCAAACTTTTGTAAACGAAACGGACAAACTTGCCGAAGTCATCGGCATTCAATGTGACGAGCCAAAACATGATGAAACTGAAACGTACAAATACGTCTACAGATGTCAAATATCATATGTATCCGGAAAAAGTAAAAACCATCAAATGTTGAAAGCATTATATCGATGATTTACATGATTTGGGCACCCTCTCATCCACCTCAGTCAACATAATCAGCAGCGTCTGAGAATATTACAACTAGAGATAAAAGCATGAACCCATGCGCTTGACAGTGTTGCTGTTATGGGTAGGAAGGAAAATGTGTATACGACATCCATCTAGTTCTGAACTGCTGTAGGTAATTGTTTTCAGCTAGTAACAGATTTAATTAATATGTTGGATATATGTTAATACATCTTCTGTAGAAATAATTTATTAGTCTAAGCCATATTTACAACTTTTGTTAATTTTGTAGAAGCTTTGGTTTTAGATGATAAGAAGTGGTAAAGTTTTAGTTAGCTTAATAGGGGTTACGTAGCATCCGTTTTAAGCATAATTATACATTATTTAATTCAGTGTATTATGAGTAAATACGAAAAACGTACTTATTGTATCCAGGTGTCACCATGTTGTGCATTCTTGCGTAGAAATTGGTAACGAATTAAGTAATTTAATATTAAGTACAGATGAAAGTTTCAGTCTTGATAAGAAGAGGAGATTATTTTGTGTGGACGTTTTATTTGTTTTCTTTAGTACGCCAACCCAATCATACTACGGAATCAGTTACAGTAACATTCACTGTATTACAAACTATTTTCGTGCTGCTGAATACGACTTAATAAAGTTTTGAGGTATGTAAGGTAAGAATTACACCAGCTGTAGAAGACACAAAACTTTGGAGTGCTCACAAACTAACATACGCGTTAATCTGGGAGGGAAATTACAATGAATAAATAAATAATATGAAAAAAATGCAATTTCGCTAGAAGTGAATTTCCGGACGGATATTGAAGTCCCGCTGCTCCAGGATGCGTTTGCCGAGTCTTAGTAGGAATAAACGGAAGAAACCGTAGTGGAAAGAATAGTGTCTAACGGTACGACTTATTAACTCTCAAAAATAGCCACTATAATATGTTTTCGAGCGTTTAGGTTGACGAACTAAATTTTTAATTATTTGAGATATTTGCAGTCTCACCCGTAGGCCTACATTGTTACAACTAAATCCAGGTGTTCGAAAAAGGATTATATGTAACGTGTAGCGACAAGTTAGTACGTTATTTAGTTGTTTTCTACTGTCACAGCGCAGATTTGACTGCATATAACACTGGTGCACTGATTTTTTAATGTAGAAATTGGCTTCATATATATGCAAATACAGAATTACATTATGGCAGCATACATGAAATTTACTGTCGCTTCTATTTCGTAGCATTGCTCCGATACTGAACACTGTGCAACGACGCACAGAAAAGAGCCATATTAAATTCTCCACCTTCAATGAAATTCCAAATGATTTGCAAGACAGAAATATTGCTCATAAAGTGCAACTCACAATAGCTGCTATGATTCTTGGAAATATTGGCACAGAGAATTCCAGATGAAATATTTCCTTTGAAACTGTTTCGCGTGAAATGCAACCAATAACGAAATGTTTTTCGCACAATCAACGAAAATTAAGAATGCTTTTAGCAATTTTGAGAATCATAATTAATTTTATGCATATCTCAATTTAACAGTCATACTTTGAGCAACCTTAGTATACCCAATAATTTCATCTGTACCATTAATATTGTTGAGGGTTTGAATGAAAGTAATATAGACAAATGCCTTACCGTCTGTTTCACTTACGTATATATTTAGCGCTATCAACAAAGAACTTACGCACAGATACTCCACTGCATAATGGTGGTTTAGTGATGAAAAACACTGCCTATATAAACATACAGCCCCAACAAATACGTACCACACAGGTTGAAAAGCACTTTTTATGTTCCATTTATCCCACGCTTCACCCCCACCCCACCCTACTCCTAGTCCTGTAATAATTATTAACGTAGGAGGTATATGCATTTTATCACCTCTTAAGATGTTGAGATACGGTACTGTCAACTATCAGGGTTTAGTTTGGATTTTATTATGACAACACGTAGATCAAAATTCAAGTTATACATTTCAGTATATCTAGCATGCAATACTAAAAGAACTTATCACTTATTTGGCAAATGAGACGTTGTAGAGATTGAAAATAATCGGCATGTGTAGTAAGGCTATCTCTAAACGGCACAGATAACTCCCGCGTATAAGCAAGGCAAAAGAACGGTGACAAGAAATTAAAGGCCTGCATTATTAACATCAGTGTGCTGCAGAATTCTTAACATATTCACGGTTGTAATAAAGTAGATTTTCTTGAGGCGGAAAAGTTCCTGCTTCTGCTTCAGAAAGCATCGATCTTGTGAAACCCAATTTGCCCATTTCTCTCATGACATATTGCTTGGCAGCCTGCACATTTCTCAATTTTCGGAAGTCGTTTGACACGATGCCGCACTACAGACTGCTAACGAAGGTACAAGCTAATGGAATAGGTACTCAAATATGCCAGTGGCTCGACGACTACTCAAGTAACAAACCCAGTACGTTTTCGTTGATGAAAAGTGTTCATCAGGGATTAGGGTATTGTCAGGAAGTGTTTTAGGGCCGCTATTATTTTCCATCTCTGTAAATGACCAGACGGACCGAGTGAGTTGCAATCTGTGACTGTTTGATGGTGATGCTGTGGTGTAGAAAGTGGTTTCGTCATTGAATGACTGTAGCAGGATGAAGGTTGACATGGACCAAAAGTGGTGTGAGGAATGGCAACTAGCTCTAAATGTAGAAAAATTTAAGGTGATGCAGATGAGTAGGAGAAACAATCTCGTAATTTTCGAATAAAGCGTTACTAGCCTGCTGCTTGACAGTGTCGCGTCAATTAAATACCTAGGCGTAACGCTGCACACCGATAAGAAATGTTTCGAGTATGTAAAGACGATTGTGGGGAAAGCGAATGGTCGACTTCGGTTTATTGGGAGAGATTTTGGAGCATGTGATTCGTCTGTAAAGGGGACCGCATATAAAACGCGCCTTGAGTATTGCTGAAGTGTTTACGATCCCCACTAGATCGGTTTAAAGGAAGACACAGAAGCAATTCAGAGGCGGGAGGCTAGGTTTACAAATGGTAGATTCGATCAATGCGCGAGTGTTAGTGGAAAGCTTCGAGAACTCAAATGGAAGTACCATATCTTGTTCTAAATTACGTTCGAAGACTCACTTCAATTCAAATGTTGAAATGTTTGTAAACCTATTGGACAAAACTGATATGGTCATCAGTCCCTACTTACAATATAAGTAAACTAACCGAACGACAACACATACACGCATGTCCCAGGGAGGACTCGAACCTCTGACAGCGAACGCCTTAGACCACTCAGCCTCTCCACTGCGGCCACTTCAGTTCCTCCGACTATAGTGCGGAAAGTCACTTCAATAATTTATTTTTTTCGTAGGATCGTAAACAGCATTGAGAAATTGTAGTTTTCACAGAAGATTTCAACGGTACCTTTCGCCACCCAAAAAGACGTTGAGTAGTACAGTATTAGTGGATGCCCCGTCCCAGACAAGCAAATGTGAATTATAACTCTCTTGGTCCGCTTTGTAGAGTCTCATCTTGTATATTCATCAAAAGATCAAATTCACACCATAGAACGTTCAGAGGATGGGTGACCGTGTCCGGAAACGTAATGTATCTGTGTTATGGTCACTAATTTAACTTCGATAAATGTCTTCACTGCAAGCTCTTTAATTTCCATATTTTAGGAGGAGCTGCAACCGGCCAAAATAAATCGAAATGTAGGTTCTCAAATCCATTGCTATGAGTTGACTAAACAAGGGAATGTAAGATGAAAGACTCCTCATACCTCTTAAAAGCTTCCCTTTATAGTCAATGTTTACTTGAAATTGTAAGGAACGTATGAGCCTACGTCTGTCTGGGAGATTATTAGAGTATTTTATAACTATTTGGAGTGAAACTATCAAAAAGTCTCTAGAATTATACTAACAGCGTGGAACAACAACTCTCCTTTATTCAGTTAACACATTCGTTACATATATAACACTTATATTCAAAAAATATACAACTTAGTTGCTTCAAAGGATTTAATAGAAATTAGTGCAAAGGCTTTACGTAAATTCTGTCAAGAACGTTTTGATATATTTACTACGAGAATATCTATTGAGGTCTCCGAAACAAATCCAAATAACCACTAGTCCTCCCACTGTGTCATATTCAGGTTATAAACATACAAATTATCAACTATTTTTCCTCGAAAGATGAGACTTCTGTCATAATGCGGTACAACAGTGCAAACAACGACATCTCCATACCTTTAAAAAGGAAGTGATTTTTCTGGGTATTCCCGCATCTAAAATATGTGTAGCTAAACATTCACATACTATGCAGGATTGCGCAGGGAAGACGCCTCAGAGACTTTCTGCGGAGGAGCGCCATAGAAAGAACGTCAGAAGGACAGTCTCAAACCGTTGTGGTACGATGGATGCAAGTCAATCGTTGTGGTATTCCTTGTATGTAACGACTATTTATAAAGACCGAAACAGCATCCCAAACAACCGAACTTGTGTGACGTCAAAAGAGGACACTATTATTTCAGTGCAATGGTACACCTGTTCCATTGTAGTACTACACCGTCAAGTGACGTATAACCTCGCAGCACCCATGGAAGAAGGAGTGCTAGAGAAGCAGTGTGAATACGGCTTCGGTAGGGTGGCCTTTATGTTCAACGACCTGCAGTAGCTCATCGCCGACGCTTCTACACGGAAAGTTTCACCTGGACAGTAGAACAGCGGGCCAATATGTCTTTGACAGAAGGGTCCCGTTATAGTCTGGAGAGTAACGCTCAGTGTATTCCCATCGTGATTTCGGCACCCAAATACTATGGAAAGGGGAACATTCCGATTGATTTGAGAAGTAATTATGTTAATTACTCCAACACCTCTCCATACTGCTGTACTAGTGAATCGCATTATTTTTTAATATACGAACGATATTTTGGGATTTCTTGTGCTTTTGTTCCGAGCTGTTGTGTGCTTAGAGACGATAATGCTCGATACAGAGACCTGATTTGTATCCCATAGAGGATGCAATAGATTACGGGTGTTGTCACGTTATCATCCGGTGACCACTCGCCAAGAATTTGGAGCAGTTCTGCAGGACAAATGAGGGTTATGTCTAAACATGAGACTGTTGACATCAGTCGAAGCATTTCCCGTCGATGACCGCCCTCTACTGCTACCAAAAGTAGTCTCACGCCATAATGAGCACATAACTGGAATGTATGTGCAGATAATTTAAGTACATATACATTCGTGTCTAGCGTTAGGCATGTATCAGTTGTTTCTATTTTGTACTCATTACACTGCTCCTTCTTTACTACACTTTTTTATTCTGTCTTTCACAGTTTCTTGTTGCAACAAATTTGTATGTTTATTAATAATTGTTGTAAAAATTTGGCGTAAATTAGACATTAGAATTTTTAGATACATCTACATCTACATACCCTGCAAATCACATTTAAGTGCCTGGCAGAGGGTTCATCGAACCACAATTATACTATTTATCTCCCATTCAATTCTCGAATAGCGCGCGGGAAGAAAGAACACCTGAATCTCTCTGTTCGAGCTCTGATTTCTCGTATTTTATTATGATGATCATTTCTACCTATGTAAGTGGGAGGCAACAATATATTTTCGCATTCGGAGGAGAATGTTGGTGATTGGAGTTTCGCAAGTAGCCCACGCCGCAGCGATAAGCGCTGTTGTTGTAGTGATTCCCATCGCAGATCCTGTATCAATTCCGTAACGCTGTCACCCCTATATCGTGACAATACGAAACGAGCTGCCCTTCTTTGGACTCTTTCGATGTCCTCCGTCAAACCCACCTGATAAGGATTCCACACTGGGCTCCAATACTCCAAAAATGGACGGACAAGCGCAATGTATGTAGTTTCTTTAGTAGTTCTGTTGCATCTTTTAAGGGTTCTGCCAATAAAACGAAGTCTCTGGTTCGCCTTTCCCACGATATTATCTACGTGTTCTTTCCAGTTTAGGTCTGAAGTAATAGTAATTCCTAGGTATTTTGTGGAGTTTACGCCCTTTACTTTTGATTGATTTATCTTGTAAACGAAGTTTAACGGATTTATTTTCGTACTGATGTGGACGACTTCACACTTCTCATTATTTAGAGCCAATTGCCAATTTTTACACCGTACTGATATCTTATTCAAATCGTTCTGCAGTTGGTTTTGATCTTCAGATGATTTTACTAGACAGTAAATGACGGCGTCGTCTGCGAACAACCTAAGAGAGCTACTTAGATATTCCCCTAAATCGTTTATGTAAATAAGGAATAGCAGAGGACAAATAACACTGCCCTGTGGAACGCCCGATATCACCTCTGTTTTAGTCGATGCCTTACCATCGATTCCTACGAACTGTGTCCTTTCTGACAAGAAATCCCCTATCCAATCGCAAATTTGGGGCGATATACCATAACCATGCAATTTGATTAAAAGCCGTTTGTGAGGTACGGTGTCAAAAGCTTTCTGGAAATCAAGAAATACGGAATCGATTTGCGAACCTTTGTCGATAGCACCCATCACTTCGTGTGAATAAAGAGCTAGTTGTGTTTCGCATGATATTTGTTATTACCTGTGAAGGTACTAATCTGTGGCCATTACTTGCTCTTTCATGTTTTTAATCTGTAATATCGCTTTACTATGTTGGGAAGAGCATTACGTAATAATGGTGTGACTGAAACATAGAGCAGATGCTCCAGTGAACAAGTATTCCGTGAGAAAACTCCGCCCAATTATCCATCTGAAATCTGATTGACTCTTACAAGTAGTCTCAGTCTGCCAAACCCTGTGGCATATTTATTGATATTTAATATACCGTAATTAATACAAATATGTCTGTAATTATCTTGTGTAAAGCTATGTTTGTTTTTTTAAAATATTTAAATGTAACTTTAATAGAAAGGTGACAGGCGTAACTCTCTATAATGTTCCACTGGCTCCAAACTGTGGCCACAGGAGCGTAGTGTTACTTCTTGCTACAGTCTGTCGAGAAAAGCGCCTCAGATCGGTAACATCTAAGAGTCTATGTAATTCGCACGCTTATATGTCGAGTAATGTAATATAAGATTGTTAAAAGCTAAACCTTTGTGAATTTCTATTATACAGTTACGGCTTTCTTTATAGCTGCAGTTAAACATTAATAAAAGAAGAAAAGCTACTGGTATCCCGAAATTTCGCGTGACATTCGTTATTGTTAAAACCTAGTGACATTACACTACAATTTTAGCCTCACATCAAGAAACAACTGATCTACGACCTGAGTGTTGGTTCTGCGCAAGTGACGACAGCATCGAAAGATATCAGATTAGTGAACAGAAACTATAGTCTCCGTACACTGACTATGTACGAACCAATTTTAGTTAGTAATTTAATTGTTGTTGTTGTTATGGTCTTCAGTCCGGAGACTGGTTTGATGCAGCTCTCCACCCTACTCTATCCTGAGCAAGCATTTTCATCTCCTCATAAGAACGGCAAACCACATCCACTTGAATCTGTTTACTATACGCGTCTCTTGGCCTCCCTCTGCGATTTTTACCCCACACACTTCCTTCCAATGCTAAATTTACGATTCCTCGATGTCTAAGAATGTGTCCTACCAAGCGATCCCTTCTTTTAGTTAGGGTATGCCAAAAATTCCTTTTCTCGCCAATTCTGTTCAGTACCTCTTCATTAGTTATGTGATCTACCCACCTAATCTTCAGCATTCTTCTGTAACACCACATTTCAAAAGCCTCTATTCTCTTCCTGTCTGCACTGCTTATCGTCCATGTTTCACTCCCGTACAAGGCAACACTCCACACAAATGCCTTCAGAAAAGACTTCCTTACCCTTAAATTAATATTCGATGTTAGCAAATTTCTCTTTTTCAAAAATGCTTTTCTTCCCATTGCCATCCTGAATTTTATATCCTCTGTACTGCGACCATCGCATGTTATCTTACTACCCAAATAACAAAACTCATCTACCACCTTCATTGTTTCGTTACCTAATCTAATTCCTTCAGCATCGCCTGATTTTCTAAGACCGCATTCCATTATTTTTGTTTTGCTCTTGTTAATGTTCATTTTGTACGCTCTCTTCAACACACTGTCCATTCCATTCAACTGCTCTTCCAGGTCGTTCGCTGTCTCTGACAGAATTACAATGTCATCAGAAAAACGCAATGTTTTTATTTCTTCCCCCTGAATTTTAATCCCTATTCCAAAATTTTCCGAAGTAATTTAATTACTTTCAAATAATTAACATTCTCGAACTTTAAAGACTTTACCCTTATCTTTTATCAGCCGTATAATGATAAGCAACAACTTGTGAAAACAGAAAGAGATTGCATTCCGTGAAGAGTATGTTAATAGAGGAATCACGTTGAAAACATAAATAAATATGTTTTCGTCAATCATATTGTGAAAATAACCTTCTTGTACAACACACCTAGTGAGTTACATTGACAGGATATGTCACATTGTTATGTATTTTTACAGTCTCAGAAGAATTTTGACACCGTACCTGACAAGCTATTTCAGTCAAAATGCATGCTTAAAGAGTGGCGTCTCAATTTTGCCACTGGATTATTAATTTCTGTCCGACAGGTCACAGTTCAAAGTAGTAGTCGGTAAATAATCGACTAAAACGGAAGGGGTGGCTGGAGGTCACCATCAAACTTTCATATTCGATGTATCATGGACCCTGACCTTAATATGCTCTCAAAAGAAATGTTTTACAGAATTTCTAGATAGTGGTCTTTGGCTGAAACTCTAATTCTGGACTTATTTCTACAATAAACATGGAATATGATTTCTTTTTAAAAATTTGCATTGTTCTGAACGTCAATCATGGGACGATATTCTTTTTATCCCCCATAATATAGTGTAATCGAAGTATAATGATATTGTAACTGTAGCAAACCTTTGTGAATGTTGGTACACGTTTCGTCTGTTTACGTAGAGGAAATTGTATTTGACATCGTGGTATAATTAACAAATGCCGATTCTCTTTCGAGATTATTTTAGCGCAATTGTCTCTTTTTTTGTACACTGTTATTCCCTCATTGAAACTGCGTGAAATTTATTACTGCATCTGTCGTACATGTCATTTTCCAACAGCGTGATATTTGTTTGCTCCAAACAGTATTTAATTTGCCTGAAATCGGTAGTCTAGCTAACTGTTTCATATATATGCCACTAACCATCAATAGTAGTATTTACTGTTTATGGAATGCGGCAATCAACTTTGTGTAACTAACGGTCATTATTCATTTTCCGAATGAATGCCTCGTGCCTCTTTTGTTTTATTTCACAGCGGAATTAAAAGTCTCAGCGAATTAAAGTCAACTCCATTGAAGCAATTTCTGAGTAACGGCTATAATATTACCCAGAGACGCGATAGGTTCTGTTTTTCGTATCGTCCTGTGCAAGAATATCTTCCTAGATGTATAAATATCCTTCTTAAATGTGATAAAGAGTATTAATTCACCTCCTAAAAATAACCTATAGTACTTCACTGGAACAATGAGGTCTGGTATATTCAATGTCAAAGAAATCTATGACAAATGTCGTTAATGACCTCTGTATTATCTAGATGCAGTATAGGTTGCATTTGAGCGAAGAGTTTCCATCTGCTCGAATATGATTAATGATTACATATACATTCATCCATACTCCACTGGCCACCTCACTGTATTTTATGGAGAATACTTTGTGTTCGTTCGTCACATCATCCTTATCCTATTGTAATCGCTAACGGATTGCACGTTCTTATTTCCTCTCTAATTTTATCCTGTTAGCCATTTCGCGAGATATAGAGAGAAAGGGTTAATACATAGATTGACTCTTCAAGAAACATATGCTCTTGGAACATTAACAAAATGCCTTTCTTGCTGCGTCTGTCAGTGGAGTTTGCCGATTATCTCTGTTATGCTGAATAAATGAACATGTAACGAAGCATACTGCTCTTTGTTACATCAGTTCTACGTCTACTGTCAACCGTATCTGGTACTGATCCCACGGTATTCCTGGATACAAGGTATATGGAATTTACTGTGGCAATCAATTAGACAATTATTATATTTGGACGAAGTAGCAATACTTGACTTGACGGTGACCAGTACACACACAATGAAAACGATTGCTTCCTATCCCGAAACTACAGATTTAACAATATTTTCCTGCAAAGGTAGAAAACAATCTATTGTACAAGATACATATAATAACACTTTGATTTTACTGCAAGCGTACAGTACGAAATTAACATACACTTTTTTCGGACTTCATTGCCTTACAAATAACAAATGTGCTCCTGTGGTTAAAATAGGTACCAAATTATAACGAGAGTAAGACATATTTACAGTCAATGGCTTACGTTGTATTTTTTTGTATAATTAATAATGACTTCACGTTTGCAGAGCCTAATTGACTAAATAATTGCAACATTTTTGGTGTATTTTTCTTAAATAAGACGATGTTATGGACGGATAAATACCAGTTTCCTTAGATAATATTGCTCTCTAGTAACACTTCATGAAGAAAACTTTTCTTGACATTCAGATGGTTATGATAGTCACAACTGCAATAGTCGAGAAAATTTACGCTTTCAATGTAAGAGCAAAATATTGTATATTAATATATTGTTAAAGTATAAGTATGTCAGGGTATTTGCAAAAGTAGGAGGCTATAGAAAACACCGACTAGTTACAGTATTGTCTGAAACCAGATACACGAAAATATTGTGTACTGAGTGTTAGTACCACTTAAAATACTTACAGAAGTGAACTGATGGTGGAGCTGAACGAAGTAGCTCACGTGCAAGATACTTAGAATATATTGTAATTGCATATATTGAATCAACCTAATTTGTCAAGTCTTATAGTGCGATATCTCAATGTTTTGTAGCTGTAGTACTAAAAAATTGATCTAAAAATTTAAGGTACATGGCATAACAATAGTCGCTACAGTGTAATACACTAACGTCATAATAAGCGAAAGCCATCATTTGATCCTCTCGCAACGTGTGATAAAAATTTCGCATCTCATCCGATCTTCCGCTGAGAGGGATTCGAACCTGAGATTAATTAAACATTTTGGCGTAACGAAGGTGAAGATGGTAAAAAGAAAACCTTGAGACATATTGTAAATTATTTTGAAAATTTTGATGGATTGTAGAGTCGTGCACCTGAATACATAGTTGCTCATCTTAAGGAATACAATTGGAGCCCAAGTTAGCAATGCTGAATATTATGTACAAAAATGCTATTCGCCTTGTATACCAGAAACAGTATAATAATAAATATTGAAATCAACAAATTTTGCAAAGATTTCAACTTCTCTTAAATGAGTTGGTTTTTGACGTGCATTCCATTCCTTACTGTAATATTAGCAACATAAAACTGTTGCAAATTATAATAAAGGTTTTGGTCCATTAATACGCATCGCATTGTATTTACGTAGAGTATCCAAAGTAATTTTAACATCAAACTATTCAATAACAGAATTCAGGTTAGCCCAGCACAGTAATTCTAGTTCAGAAAACTCAGATTTCTGCTCAAAACCTACAACAAATTGATACAAAGATTGCAATTTGGTATGATTACAATTAAAACTTCATCGGCGAAGATTACGACTGCAATGACTGCCGACGAAATTACCTTACCTCCGCGGAAACAATCTTGCGTATATCACTCCTGTTTTTCACGAACTAAATTTTGCTTATGTAAGACGATAATCGGATTTCGCAGGATGGTTCGCAGGATAATATTCAAATGCAGGATATTTTTAAGTTTTCCTAACCTCGTGGCGGGTCGCAAGATAAGGTTTCACAAGCAAACTTCTGCGAAATGCAGGACATCTGATCACCCTAGTTAATAGTCACCTTCTCGTATGTCGAAGAAAGACATCGTTGCGAATAGGGTTTCAAACATTATATGTTATTAAATTCTGTACTCTGACATCCTCAGAGCATTGGGGTGGAGTGTCAGTACCATTTTATATGTATTTCTCGCATCTTTCAGTGTTCTGCCACTAGAGAAATCAGTCTTTAGTTCACCTTGCACACAACTTAGTTACAATTTAACTTGTTCAAATTCGTTATCGTAAATACTAAACAAGAATTGTCGCCCTTGTGACTTGTGTGTTCTATCGTGTAACTGAAATATAAGCGACTCCTTTAAGTAAAGGGGGTCCTGAAATAAAGTGACCGTTAGTTTCGTCCGGCCATTTTTAAACGGTGTGAACCATTCGTAGCACTGTGCACGACCTGAGCACTCATCACTTCAGACATTTGTTCCATTTGTAAATCCTTTTTTAGTTTCTCGTACAATGTTTTGGAGACGAGTTGTCTTCTTACAAATCTCGAGATTCGCTAACTGTGAGACACAATCATTTTCGCAATAAAGCACTGAGCAATATCTGAGACACAATAATAAAGAAATAGTTATACATTCAACACACGCGTCTTCAATAGCTCCATCTGTCCACTGGCACGGAATAACGAATGTTCCGAAATGTTTTGAACATACGAAGTATTGACATTCTGATATTCCTCCTGCAGGGGTTTCCAAATACCGTCACACATAAAGAAATGATCTACATAAATGCTCTGACGGACAGAGTAAGTTTTAATTTGCGGCTGTTTGCTGATGACGCTGTGGTGTATGGGAGGGTGTCGTCTTTGATTCACTGTAATAGCATACAGGATGACTTAGACAAAATTTCTAGTTGGTGCGAAGAATAGCAGCTAGCTCTCAATGTAGGTGATGCCCATGAGCAGGAAAACAGTCACACAATGTTCGAATACAGCATTAGTAGTGAGCTTCTTGATGCAGTCGTGTCGTTCAAATATCTAGGTGTAACACTGCAGAGCGACATGAAATGGAACGAATATGTAAGGACAATTACGAGTACGTCGGACAGCCGATATCGGTTTATTAGGAGAAATTTGGGAAGATGTACTTCACCTGTAAAGGAGACTGTGTATAAAACGCTTGTACGACCACGTCTTGAGTACTGTTTAAGTGTTTGGGACCATAAGCACTTCACTTTAAAGGGAGACATGGAAGCAGTTCAGAGACGAGCAGTTAGGTTTGTTACTGGTAGGTTCGACCAATGTGCGACTGTCACGGAAATGCTCCGGGAACTCAATTGGGTATCGCTGGAGGAAATACGACGTTCTTTTCGTGAATTTCTGTTGAGGAAATTTAGAGGGCCGGAATTTCAAGCTGAGTGGATAATGATCTTCCTGCCGCCTACTCACATTTCGCGTAATTATCACAAAGACAGGATAAGAGAAATTAGGGCTCGTACAGAGACATATAGGCATTTTTATTTTCCTCCTATTTGGGAATGGAATAGGAAAGGAAATGTCTAGTAGTGGTACATTGTAGCCTCCGACACGCACATTACAGTGGATTGCGGAGTATGTACATAGATGTAGATGGAGACATTTTCGGTATTGTATTATTTATGTACTCTGCAATATTAGAGCACTATGCAGAGAGCTGGGGTGATTTCTTCTGTTGCCGTGAATCGTATAATTACGGTACGTCGGCTCCCTAATATGGCGAAGCAATTTACTGAGCAACGATTCCATTCGCTAGTATATTTTATGGGCTTTACGCCCTTGACTTGAAGCTCCCATGAAGAAACATTGAAATATTTTTTATTATCTCGCCATGCAGCCCGGAGCTTCATGCTAGTGTTTGTCTGTAAATGTAAGATTGTTAACCGCTGCTATTATGTCTTTGTGATAACAAACTACTTAAACTAACTAACTAACGGTAAGGACAACAAACACATGAACAAGGGGGGGGGGGGGGGGACTATTGGACCAAACTGCTAAACTGCTATGGTCATCAGTCCCTAGACTTACAAACTACGTAAACTAACTTACACCAAGGTCAAAACACATACTCATGCCCGAGAGGGTTTCGAACATCCGACGGCGAGCAACCGCGCGCTCCGCATCAAGGCGGATTACAACGCACAGTCGCTCCACCGCGGCTCATGATAGTGCGTTTCTTTTTCTTTTCCTTCTCACATCTTCATCAAACACAACGCAATTGTAGTACATGGAACAAAAGAATACAGTTATCATATCTGTCTATATGGGGCAATTCAAGTTTCGCATTAATTGTTAATTATATTTGTTTCATAAAATAATCCCAGCGCTACTGACACTGATTTCGTTGTAAAAAAAACTGTTGAATAGTATTTCCATTATTAGCAACTGTTAGTTCGTCTTATCCCATTCCTTTCTTTTAAACCACAGCTGTGTTTTACAGCCCTCCTTAAGTTTTCCTTAAATTTTATGAATGTCCGCAAACATTTTGGACAAGAATAATAAAAATATAAATAATAAAAAATTATGGATGACTGTGATAATATCTGTGCACTTTGCGCGTAATGTTCTATCTGACCGTATTTTAACAACAGCCAAAACTATTTGATATTTAACTTTAACAAACATCAATATTTGTTGAACGTTTAGCTCTGTAATCTATTATTCTAATAAATTTGCCATATTTCGTTACCTTTTTCCGATAAAACATCATGGTTGCCGTGGTAGTTTGCCTCTTTCTGAAGTTAATTTTCTTTGCCTCTAGTGGTTTTTGTAAAATCAAGTGATAGTGTCACATAGATGTTATTTTTGGGAATATCTATGAAACGATGTGAGATATTGTAATAACATAACAGAGCAGAGTTGTTGAGAATTCTCTCCTCTACAAACACGTTTATTCAATTTTCTTCTCAAATAATCGGTTAAGGCGTAGTTTGCAATTAAATTTCCTGCAGTGAAAAAGGCCATCACAGACGGCTAATATACTTTTTGCCAGTGATATCTGAAAAAGGGATATTCGCATTGCTGGCTGCCAACAATTACACCTGTAAATTTTGGTAACGATCGCTTGAACGACGCAACCTAAAAATTAGGAATACATTACAGACAGAGTGTCAAAACGTCGCTTTTACCGCAAATATCTCTGAAACCATACGAGATTTGAAAAAAAAAGTAAGAAATCCAAGTTGTCGAGATGTTTCTCCCTTACAAATTCTTTTATTCAATTTTCGTGTCACATGAACGATTAAGCCGTTATTTTTATTTAAATTCCGAGACGCCAAATGCCGATCCAAAGGCACATATTTAGTGTTGCTAACGTAAACAAGACCGTCTTGATGATGTTGGACGCCAGGACACGAAAAATCATCTAGCGCCCACACTCCTCTCTCTCTCTCTCTCTCTCTCTCACTCTCTCTTTTTTCTTTTAATAAATAAAATAAAATGAGTAGTAACTTTTCAAAACGCGATTATTCCACAAATAAAAATTGTACAGGAGGAGCAAAAAACTGGTATTACGCAAAGTTATGCAGTAAATTACTGTCTGTGTATGAGAATTTAATAAGCTTCAAGAAGTTAGAAGAATGGAATCAGTGAGACGAATCTCACTCTTTATTTAAAGGCAGTGTTGCCAACAGAATTTTTGAAATCTATGGACTTTTCGTGTTTTGCACCAGACGAAAGGACATAATGTGTTTTGAAACAAATTTATACAATAAAAAAATAAATAAAATTAAAAAAAGCAAGAATCCAGTCTTTGTCTTTTATTTACAACAATAAGACACTACACAAGTGAAGGAGGAACAAATGACCTGTTCTGTTGCAGTTTAAGTGTCTGTAGACTTTCATCCTGTTTCTTATTAGATGGTATACAGGAATGCTATAGCATTTGAAACTTCCCTCTTTGTATCCACGAGGAGACTCAAACTCTAACATTTCAGGATCCTTATCACGGTATCTGAAAGATATAAATAGTACATGTTTAAGTGGACTCCTATCCAGAAATTAAAACGAAACACGTAGTTAGTATATGTAGTAAAATCAATTTAGCAGACAATCTCACAAAAAAATGTCATCTGCTCTATCTTCCTTTTCAAAAAATGTTCAAATGTTTGTATAGCTTATGGGACTTAACTACTGGGTCATCAGTCCCTAAACTTACAAACTACTTATGAACTAGCTAATACTAAGGACGGCACAAATATCCACGCCCGAGGGAGGATTCGAACCCTCGACCGTAGTGGCCGTGCAGACCGTGACTGGAGCGCCTCAGTCCACTCGGCCACCGCGGCCGGCTATCTTCCTTTTCACGACGCCTTTCTGCCGCTTCCTAGATCCAGAGCAGTGTTCCCCTACAGGTACAACCCCTTCCAGGTCAGTCATATTTCTCACAGTCAGCAAGATCCCACTTAAACAAGATACTGGCCAGCCAACCGTTTCATGTGTCAGTAGTCTGGCCACAACAATACGTGGTACGGCTATACAACAGATACATTGTAGTGAATTTTTAAAACGCATTTATTATTGACGCCACAGATTTTATTTGTCTTACTGGAAAACTTTCGTTAGTAACCGGTAGTAAATAGACTTATCATGAGTCGAATCAGTTTCACTGATGGACTTATTGCACTTTGAAACGAAAGTCAAATTTTGCACCTGATTTAACCGGTTAAAATATCGTTTTGAATGAAAACAACACCATAGCTCGATGTATCACACTGTGTAAAGTAGAAATTCGCTTCAAACTTATTTTTATCCGCGATTGCACTTATCGTGTTTTGAAACGTCACTCCTCAAATAATTCTATGATCCATTTCTGTTGTTTAATACTTACATAAAAATACAGAAACATTTTCAGGCTCTTGCTTGCTTATCTATTTATAAAATAAATAAATAAAGACATTGATCTTGTCGAAAGCCAGGAGGCGATTCTTCTTGGTGTTGTAGCTCTGAGGGGTACCCTGGGATGCACTATCCTCAACTTTGGGCATCCGTGCGAGCCGCAGCGCTTGAGTTGCACATGCGCAATACTGCGCTGTATCGCGCGGCGATGGAGGGGACCCGCCGCTAGCGCCCTAGATTTTACTAGACGCCGGCCCGGGGAGGGGGGGGAAGTAAAGTTACCACCGGAAGTTGCGGTTAGATAAGCACGCACGCTATATAAGTCGTGCTTGTGGTAAGACAGCATCAGTTGTCGTGTTGGTGCCGCACAGGGAACAGCATTGGTTTTTAAAACGGCAAACTTTTTTCGATGTCATCTGTTTTGAAATATACTTTTGATTCGATACTTATGATTGCGCCTAATTTGGCAGTATATCTTGGATCGGGGTTGATGTCGTAAATAGTATATTACCTTCAGTTTCGAAAATGACCTGTCGCCTTCTGCTACCGTATCAGAAAGTGTTAAATATATACGCAGAGATGTTGAAACATTTCGAAAACGGATATTAAACTACTGGAATAAATAAAATTTATTTCATCAACTAGAGTTGTGTTTTTCTTATTAATCAGTTCTTTCCTATCAATTTCCGATCTAGGTTAATGTGTTAACTTTTTTTGAAGTTTCGGTAACTTTTTTCTTTGCTCTCTGTCCAATTCCTCCAGCTTTTAGTTTTGAAAAAAATAAATAAATCTGTTGTGTTCTGTCAACAAATGGAATCTTTCATTTCATTTTAATATCGTCGTGTGAAGTAAAAAAAAGTAAAGCAAAATATAAAAGTTTACTTTAAATTTTGATTTTCGATTTGATAAGGTCTCATCTGAAGTTTTGTGATCAACATGTCGTTTACGAGGACGTGCACAAACAGTTTCTTTGACTTCAGCTCCACATTCAAAATCTTAAGCCCGTTTCCATGTTTCAGCAACATTTCAAACCCAGTGATCAGAAGTTGCAGTTTCATTATTGCGAGGCTAATCTAACAAGGAGACCAAACGGGTATCGGGTTTAAGATTTTTTTGATATCTTTGATACGTGAAGTTCAGAACTTTAACAACAATCAACCAAAGCTGTTCGATGCAGCTCTAAAAATTCACTAGAAAACCGACTCTGAAGTTTTGGAAGTAAGGGTAAGTACCAATCACTAAATGATTTCAGTGTCTGTCGGTGTAGCTTAGGTGGTAGCGATCTGGCCTTCAACCGTAGGGTCAGTGAACCGAATCCTGTCGGACCAGATTCTTTAATTTTTTTCATTGTGTTCGAATACTAGGACAATTTCAATATCTAATGATAATTTTTACGAGAAGTGCACATATTTTCGTTTATTCGTAATGTTGTATATTTTTTGAACGTTGTTAATAACGATAGTTAAAATAAAAGAAAACATAAGTAACATTTTGTACAGTATTGGCTTAACTATTAGTTGACGACGGTAGTCTTTGATTGTTCAGTTTGTCAAGAACTAAGACACATGTTTTGGAAAGTCGTTTCCGTAGCTGCTAATGCCTTTCCAAGCAGCTAACCTACCCAACCATCGTTTTACGTGACGACAGGGTTTTTCAGCTCGTCTGCATACACATAAACAAAAACTGATACAACACGTGGCATTAGGAACCCCAAAACGTTTTATACAACTGAACTCTAAAGTTGAAAATACTCTATCACAGTGAGATTCGAACCTGGGCCTATATTGCTTTAGGGCAAGAAAGCTTCCACCTGAGCTATACCGACAGTTGATGGGACTGTTTCAATTATTGGTACTTATGTGTACTTTGTAAATCTTCAAATTCGATTTTTTTAAACTGTTTGAGAGTTTCGTCGAATGGCTTTGGCTGATTGTTATTTAAGTCCTGAACGTACCAAAAATATCAGGAAATTCTAAAATGCGATACCCATGCGGTCTCCTCGTAAGTGTTGCAGTTTCTGTCTGCAACATCGAGCGACTTTTATGCTAACATTTTCTGTCGCAGGTGTGTGTGTCTGTGTGTGTGTGTGTGTGTGTGTGTGTGTGTTTCCCGCACCCCTTGCATCACCTGGTAAAGATGGCCCTCGCCGTAAATTGGGCCAAAGGTATGCAAATATGCCAAGTCATTTCGGAGTTTAAGGAGATTAATGCAAAACTATTCATATTTATGTATCAATATTTTTATGCGAATGCTTGAAGTGTGTGAAACCTCTGTGTCAAATTTCTTTTCCCTGACATCTATAAAGTGAAGGGTGCTCGTGCAACCCCCCCCCCCAAGAATTTTTTGGGGCTGCCGAGCACCCACATAAAATTGAGGGGGGAAATAAAATTGTATAAATTGAAAAAAAAATTGAAACCTACCTTATGTATGACTCAAGAGGAATGCAAAAAGTGACCATAGCGACAGACGATATTTCATACGTGAAAGAAATGATCAGTTTTGTACGCGGGTCCACAAGCGAGTAGTAATGAGTGTGCGTGCTTTAGCCACTATGCTAGCTTCAATCATCCTGAAGCATGTCGGCCCTTTTGACCTATCAGGTGTTTGTATTTATGAACATTCAATTGTTTTCTTTAAGGAATTTAGCTTGAAGAATCTGATGCTGATGCTAAAGTTAATAGTTTTTCATTTATCTTCGTCACTTTCCTTGTTATTAAAATTATAGATTCCGTTGAAATTTGTAATGCTTTTCTCTCAGGCTTTAAAAAAAAAAAAAAAAAAAAAAAAAAAAAAAAAAAAAAAAAAAAAAAAAAAAAACCTTGGACTTTATTAATACTGTCACAGATGTCATGAAGTTACCTCCAAGTGATGATGACAGTTTCGATGAAGTATACAGCTCTTGCTTGGAACTGACCAAAAAATTTTAATGTCGTACTTCAAAATCTGAAAATATTTCAAAGCTTTCTTTAAACCTTGGTGACAGTGTTCTACCAAACGCTTTTGTCAGAAAGAATAGCTTCGCACAAAAAGTGTTAGATTAGTGTACAGTGAAACATTATTTCATTGGTCGTGTAGAAGTTTTGGGGTGTTACTTATATAGAAATATCCACTTCGGAAAATTAGATAGCTTTATTGTAGTGTCCTATTGCAGCCGTGCTTTCCTTTTCTTCCTCCTCCTCCTTTTTCCATCTATCTTTAAAAGGGTAGACAACTGCCAATTATTTTCATCAAGTATTGCTCATTCAAAAATGCATGAACATGATTTTCAGGAGAGTTGGTTTCGAATAGGGTTACCAGACGTCCTCTCTTACCCGGACATGTCCTCTTTTTTGGACCCTAATAATGGTCCGGCCGGGTTTTTAACAAAATGGAGAAATGTCATTTTTTTGCGTTCTGCAACTGCTTCAACTTGAAAGTGCATAAATACAACACTCTGAACTGTCACAATCACTAACTGAATACAATTTAACCTTTCTTGAAACAACGTGATTTTTTTTAAATGACAAGTTTCTGTGCCGTCGCTGCTCTGAGGTCAAGCTACTTCGAAATAATTGAAATAAATGGCGTGGCAATTGACGCGGAATACAAGCTTTGAGGCGTCCAATTAAAAACATACGTCTGAAACAATGCAAAACAGTGCAATACACATAGTATAATATGAAACTCCCGCCCCGCCTTTTTCTCTGGTCGGTGTTGTGTGATCCAAAAATAAGACGTTCAGTATGTCGTGCTGGGACTCGGCAGTTCCGTGAATTGTCTGTCAACCACACTTATGACTTTAACATCAAAAGGTAGTACGGTGTTCATTATTCATAAGTTAAAACCTTGTTCAAAACTAGATACAAATAAGGAAGATGTCACAGTAACAATTGCCGTTTTACGATTCACCTGTTTAGGTCCAAAGAGACATAACTATATAAACAGTGCATTGAAAAAATCGATTTACAGTTTTGTCTTAAAAACTGAGTAGTTTTTTTAATAATTAAGGTAATGCTAATCATGTATATAGTCACGTCGGCCTGATACGAAATGGGAGCACAGCTATAACAGGGAGCACTTACTGTTACTTTATTCGTGACGATTTTACAGTAGCCAGCCGCGGTGGCCGAGCGGACTGAGGCGCTCCAGTCACGGTCTGCACGGCCACTGCTGTCGGGGGTTCGAATCCCCCCTCGGGCATGGATATTTGTGCCGTCCTTAGTTGTAAGTAGTTCATAAGTAGTTTATAAGTTTAGGGACTGATGACCCCGTAGTTAAGTCCCATAGACTCTACAAACATTTGAACATTTGAATTTTACAGTAAACAGTACTATGGTTTCCGTAAATGTTGCATCGCAAAAAATTTCAGGTGAAAATAGGGGTGATCGGCAAGATATTTTATAAGTATGGAAAAAATGTTCAGCACGTAAGACGATAATTACAAGCGCTGAAATGATGCAATATTAGTGCTTCACTGCTATGTAGTCCTGTAATTCGTTCTTCGAGTCTCAACATTTCATAAGAGGATGAACAAATTGCGTAAGATGTATTACAAACAAGATGCTGTTGCTGATAATACAGTAGAAACATCACTAGTACTTGAGTTGTCTATGCGAGAGAGAGAGAAAGAGAGAAGGATCTTTTATGAATCTAGGAATGTCCTCTTTTCTGAAGACGGACATATGTAACCCTAGTTTCGAACATTTGTGAACCGTGATATGGAGCACCCACACCGATTTTCAAAAGTCGGTGCCTCTTTATAAACTAACTGTGTCGCTTGCGAATGTGCCGCCGGCCTCGGTGGCCGAGGGGACTGAGGCGGTCTAGTCACGGTCTTCACGGCCACTCCGGTCGGGGGTTCGAATCCCCCCTCGGGCATGGCTAGTTGTGCCGTCCTATTTCGTAAGTAGTTCATAAGTAGTTTGTAAGTTTAGAGACTGATGACCCAGTAGTTAAGTCCAATAAGCTTAACAAACATTAGAACATTTTTGCGAATGTGCCGTAGCAGACCCAGTGGCGCAACTAGGATTTTTTTTTCGGGTAGGACCCACTCCTATATAATGATATATTTTGACATTGAGTGCCGAGGTACACACATATTATATACATACATGCATACTTACATATACATACACATATAATTGACTGTGTAGCCTGTTGAAGAAAAAAGAAAAAAAAACCTATGATATTTCGGGGAGGGGGGGGGGGCTGCAGGGCCCGGTGGGCCCATAGCTAGTTGCGCCTATGTGCAGACCCTTGTATCGACTGTCGTCTGCTGTACTGTGTGCTCAAAATGGCGGTCGTCCCGCCGTGCCGTGTGTGACAGTGCTGCCATTTAGGAGCGCGTTGTCGAGCTTCCGCTTGGGCGCGCGCCACTTCGGACGGCGGAACTCGTGACGGATGATTTAGGACCGTCACACACAGCCCACAGGACAGCACAGTGCGTAATTAGCCGGCGCGGCTGCCGAACGCGAGGAAGCCCCGACGCGCAGCTGTCTCCCAACACGCGTTCAGTGGCGAGGCGCTGTGACGTGGAAGCCGCACATATGGCGCTATTTGCAGCCGCGCGGCGGGGGATTATCGCTTCGCTCGCCTGTGTTATCAGAAACATTAATTAACACGACTCGACGACTGGGAGCTCACTTCCCTACCACTTCTGTGTAATTCGCCATTATCTATTCGGGGCAGTCCATAATCAAAGAGACAAACTGAAGTGCATACAAACCGCGTATTTTGATAAAAATGAAGGTTTTATACAGGGTGTTACAAAAAGGTACGGCCAAACGTTCAGAAAACATTCCTCACACACAAACAAAGAAAATATGTTAAGTGGACATGTGTCCGGAAACGCTTAATTTCCATGTCAGCTCATTTTATTATTTCTCTCTAAATGTAAATTGAAATAATTCGTGCAGACAATTGACAAAATACCCAATTTTTTCGTTAGTATGAGTATACTTCCTCGATTCACGTCATCAACACACATTTTCTGTGAACGTTTGGGCAGGAATTGTTGGTGATGTCTAGATTGGGCCTCATGTTCTTCCACCTACGCTCACTGGAGCACGTTATCATGATTTCATACGGGATAGTCTACCTGTACTGCTAGAACGTTGCCTTTACAAGTACGACACAACATGTGGCTCATGCACGATGGAGCTCCTGTACATTTCAAGCGACGTGTTCGTACGGTGACCGATGGATTGCTAAAGGCGGACCAATTCGGTGGCCTCCACGCTCTCCTGACCTCAACCGTCTTGAGTTTCATTTATGGGGGCATTTGAAAGCTCTTGTCTACGCAGCCCCGGTACCAAATGTAGACTCTTCGTGCTAGTATATTGTGGACGGCTGTGATACAATACGCCATTCTCCATGGCTGTGTAAGCGCATCAGGGATTCAATGCGACGGAGGGTGGATGCATGTATCCTCGCTGACGGAGGACATTTTGAACATGTCTTGTAACAAAGTGTTTCACGTCACGCATGTACGTTCTGTTGCTGTGTGTTACCATTCAATGATTAATGTGATTCGAAGAGAAGTAATAATATGAGCTCTAACATGGAAATTAAGCGTTTCTTGACACATGTCCACATATTTTCTTTCTTTGTGTGTGAGGAATGTTTCGTAAAAGTTTGGCCGTACCTTTTTGTAACCCCCTTTAGTTAACTGACTTTGAATTTCCGAAATAAAGTTTAGGCTGTTGTTGTAGCCTTCAGTCCGTAGCAGTGGCGGACTAAGGGTGGGGGGTGGTCGGACCACCCTGGCCCTCTCGTCTTGGAGGGCATGCAAATACCTCTAAGACACTCTTTTTTTTAGGTCTGTTTGCCTCTCGTTCTGTGACCTCCAAATGTCGAAAGCAATATTTTTTTAGACTGTCCCGTGCCACGTGTCCTGAGGGGCCTCCAAATCTCAAAAGTTAACTTCTTTTGTAGTAGTACATGTATTTCGAAGTGGACGTGGGCCTCATTTTCTTTTCTTGCCGCCTCGGTTTTCCGACAGCCTTTATGCGCCCTTGATCATTAGACCGGTTTGATGCAGCTCTCCACGTTACCATGTACTTGTCTAGCGTCTTCATCTCAGAATAAGAACGGCAGCTTCCATCCCTCTTAACCTGCTTACTGTATTCGTCTCTCGGTCTCCCTCAGTGTTTTTTATCCCAAACACTTACCTCCAGAGCTAAAGTGACGTTTCCTTGATGTCTCATAATGTGTCCTACCAATCGACCTCTTCTCTCAATCAAGGTATGCCATAAATTTCTTTTCTACCTGATTCATTTCACCACCTCATCATTAGTTACACGATCTACCCATCTAATCTTCGTCATTCGCCTGTAGCACCTCATTTCAAAAGCTCTACCATCTTTTTGTCTGAACTTATCATCCACGTATCACACTGTGCTTCACTCTAGAGAAATGCTTTCAAAAAGGACTGCCTAACATTTAAGGTTATATTGTTAGACAACAAATTTCACTCCTGCAGAAACGTTTTTCTTCCCATAGACATTTTATATTATCTTCTTTACTTCGGCCGTCACGAGTTATTTTCCTACACAAAAAACAAAACTGATCTACTACTTTTATTACCTAATTACGTAATCTAATTCCTGCAGTATAGCCTGTCTTTCTGACACTACATTCATGTGGCGGACTAAGGCTGTAGGAGGCCCGGGGCGTCGGCAAACAAAAGTAGGCCCCACGTCCACTTGGAAATACATGTCTTACTATAAAAAAGTAACTTTTGAGATTTGGAGACCCCGTAGGCCAGTCTAAGAAAAAATAGCTTTCGAGATTTGGAAGTCCCAGATCTAGACGCCCCGTGCGCTCAAAATAAATAGATTTAAAAAAAAATCTATAAATTATGAAAGAATAAAGTGCTTTCGAGTTTCTTGGAGGCCCCCCAAGATTAGAGGCCCGAGGCGGCCCCCTTCCCGCCCCCCCTTAGTTCATCTTTGTTTTAGTATTGTTAATTTCCGCAGAAAATGTTCAAATGCTTGTTAAGCTTATGAGACATAACTGCGTGGTCATCAGTCCCTAAACATACAAACTACTTATAAACTATTGATATTCATATTGGGTTTCCAGCCTGATCGTCGAGTCATCTTGACACAATATTTCGGCGGACCACCTGGCCACCATCTTCAGGTGTGGATGCTGCTGAGTCTCGTACGAGATCCGGCTGGAAACCCGATATGAATATCAACAATTTATATGCCGGGAAACTCTAAAAACTCTAAAAAATGAAATGTTCAAATATTTGTGAAGCCTATGAGACTTAACTACGGGGTCATCAGTCCCTAAACTTACAAACTACTTATGAACTATTTACGAACTAGGACGGCACAAATATCCATGCCCGAGGGGGGATTCGAACCCCCGACCGTAGTGGCCGTGCTGACCGTGCCTCAGTCACCTCGGCCACCGCGGCCGGCCGGGAAACTTTATGTAATTACTTGTAAACTAACTTATAAGAAAGACTGTACAAACATCCATGCCCGAGGGATGATTCGAAAATCCAACGCGGGAGACCGCGCGTTTCGCAACGAGGCGCTCCACACCGCTCGGATTCTCTCACGTGGCTGTCCGCATTATACCCTCCTTTCAAGACACTGTCCAATCCGTTCATCTGCTATTATACATATTCTATTGACTCTGTCCGAATTGCAATGATATTGGCCAACCGAAATTATTTTATTTCATTGCAATGAACTTTAATTCATTCTCCTAATTTCTGCCTGTAGTCCCAGTATTGATAACACTGCATGTTTCTGGAATAATTTACTCAAAACGTTGGTGCTGCTAAAATTCGCTCTCTGGAAACGATCTAAGATTTGAACATTGTGTTCTTTGATCGTGAATCTCAAATTATTTGACTTCTGCGTCCTATTTATGTTGCACATTTCCAGTGGGTTGTCTGTGATTTTCAGTCCAAGTTGTGACCTCTCCTTGGTTTCGAGCAGTCACCTTGGTTGCTCCATCAATATTCCGGACTTTTGCATGTTGACTTTTGCACCGATAGCACTGGTTAGTGTTCTACAATCTGCTGTGCTACATCGAGCTCTTGTGGGTTGTTAATGACCACGCTGACGTCATCCGCGTGCGCATGGCACACTTTTCTACTATTTAAAGTTCGGAGCCCTTGTAGCTTTGCGTGGAACCGCCTAAGGAGCGGTTCGATACCGAGTGCGTACAGTGTGTTCGTATATTTTGAATTTGGACAGTGTGTGCCCTATAGACTTCCGTATAATACTAACGACTTGCTAGTTGTAATCCATGCTTCTCATCGTATTTAGTACGAACTAGCTAAAAACCCGGTATTTCACGGGTATATATTTATTTACTCCTCTCTTGAGATAGTATTTCTCCTATCCCTTCTTTTTGTTTCCACCTCCTTTTTTCTAAAAACATGTTATGTTTTTATCGGACAATATATAAGAAATAAGGCACAATGTACAAAATTATACTTGCAGTTTCCAAACAAAGAAAGATAGCAATCAAAATATAAATGGCATATAAAAATTCGCACGATCTCCTATTTTTTGATTTATGTGTTGTACAATTGTATAATTATTCAGCTATATATTGATATGTACAAGTTCTGTATATCTGTAAAATCTGTACCGAATACAAAAAGTAGTACAGACGTAATAGATTAAAATAACGTGCGTTATGGGTCGGTTTTCTATGAACGTTATTGCTTATGTGCTCATTTCTCATGAACTACGTGTCGTACTGTTGTATAAATTACAAGGCACATTCTGCTATGTATGTGTATATTGTCTGTAAAATTTCCGGCGGCTACAATTTGTAGTGTAGAAATCATAAATTGTCACGTCATACCATACCATGCCACAGATTTAGTCTATGAAAATCGAAAACGCAGTGAATGAGAAACCTTTTTCCTTTCATAATTTTGCTGTGGTTGTCAGCTAGAAAAAGTTCACTATAGGTTTCAAATAATGTTTAAAGTTGGTTGCAAGTCGCTAAGTTGTGTAACTCTCATACAGTGTCTGAATAAAGTCTCGTCGGGTTATGTGGCAGTTTATTACAACTGTATTTTTTATAGCGTTGTATCTCCTGAACCATGTGTCGTATGTGGCTTTTGACCCTACAGCATTGTTACCTCACGGTAAGGAAAATGTGCACAAAATTTGGTTGAAATCGGTCCAGTGGCTTAGGAGAAAATGTTCTACACTGTCGTTTGATGCAGTAGTTTTTCGAGTATTTTATTGTTTGCGACATCTTATTTCGTGAACAAGGTGTTGTACGTGATCCTAATACTTACGGTTACCGTCCTCATGGATTGAAGCTTACGTCTCCAAAATTTCATGAACATTGGAAGAACACTATAGATTTGTATACAATATATACACACAAACACACACACACACACAAACTTACGGACACTCTGCTTTATATATAAAGATTTATGACTAATTCGGTCGTAAGCTTTTTAGAAATCCAAAAAGACTACAGCGAGCATACTTTTAGACATTCACGGTAAGTGGGAGAGGTCTCAGTATTTCGTCGACACGTTCTTGCCGTGGTCGGGTGCGCATGGTATGGCTCTAAACCTTTGTTTAATGTGGGCTTCATTCTGTCGTTGGTCAAACGCGTAAATGTTTTATAATTCGCATTCAGCAAAGTTATGGGTCAGTACTGTGTCATCATCGTCGCATTAGGAGTCTTTGGCACGAGAACAACCATACCTTCGTTGAAGGTTGGTGGTAATTCGCTAATGGACTGAAGCTCAGTACCGAAGATGTCCCAGCAGCACACATAAAATTCAAGAGGCAAGCATTGCTATCCAGCGGCCTTGTTACGCTGCTAGTGCATTAATATTGTTTTTACTTAGCTTCGTCATTAAAATCTTCTAAAATAGGTGTGTTATCTTCTTCGTTTAGTTAAGTCGTAAACTCTGATGACAGATACTCTTCTTCCGTGCCCTGGTATAATGTTACGGAGTAAAGTTGCTGAAAATAATTCAGAACGCACTGTTTTATCGCCCGTTGATCACTGTATACATTGACATGCTCGTCTTCTATGTTTGAAAGAAGCGTGCAGGTCTCTAAACATAATTCAGGTTCTGATAGCAAAGTAAAAGAAGCGTATCTTTACTACTTTCTTAATAAAACTGCACTTAATTAATTGACGATACCAAGCTGTGGATCTTAAACAAAATAAGCGGAAAAGCGGGTTAGTTTTCTTTTACCCAAAAGGCAGCAAGAGACAAGATATTTGATCTGACGATACAACATTTACAAAATATATGCTGTGGGGAGAATGTAAATTAGGACAATGCATAAAAAACAAATGGGGAGACCGATTTAAATATAATATACAAACACTTTACAAAGAATCCACATCTACTTAAGATTATATGGTTCTAATATTGCCATCCAGCAAAAGTGCTAGTAGTGTAATTAACAATGATTATTTTTCAGAAGGAAGAAGGTAGGTACTGATACACATTATCACAGAGATACATGCGCCAAGCCATGCAGGTACTCACCAGCACCAAACACAATAAGAGCAACGTCATCAAGTACGGAATAGCAGAGCGGAAGGTTCACTCGCGCACCAATAAAAGAAAAACCTGGTTCCGTAGTGTATTGTCTTGTGGCTTAGGCTCAGGGAAGCTATCAGCGGGAACAAACGCACGTGGCAGAAGACCACGTGGGGTGCAGTACAGTCGCGAATTATAAGTTTTCAAAAAAATTAAAAATATCGATTAAATAGGAAATTTCGCTAAATAATACTTAAAACCGACTGGTGTTCGTTTTGCAAAGGGGGAAGAGAAGTACAGAATGGTAAAGATTTCAGGTCAAATCAGCACTCTACACGGTCGGATCTTAGAATCCCAATAATAATAAAATACTTTTAGCACAAAGTAAAACCCGAGATGGGTCGTGCAACCATTCCTTCTACCCAGTGGAATGATATCTAGCTAATAAGCAGGTCTACAGAAAGGTAGAACATGCTACACAGTCGAATCACAGATTTTGAACAGAGTGGAAAAAATACTATTTGGGGAAAAATAATAAAAACACGATAAAGGTCGGGTAGCCATTCCTTCTACTCAGGGGAATGATATCTAGCTAATAAGCAAGGTTACAGAATAGAATGCTACGGTACTTCGCGGGGATAGATCATGAAAAAGTTGGAGAAGGGAAAAATTACAATTTCGAAAAAAATGAAAACTCGAGATATGTCGTGTAACGATTCATTTTACTCAAGTGTGGAAGAGATATTTAATGGGATTGGCTACGGTACAGAACGCACTATTTGCCACAAAACGTGGGGCAGCGAGTACGGAATTTACAGTTTTGGTAGTATAAAAATTCAGGTAAAATTACCGCGTTACACGTACCAGAAATGACAACATCTTAGAAGAGTTATAATTAACAACTCGTGCGCTTAGGGTGATGGAGTAAGCCACGTGTTCTGTCGACGATTGGCAGGCACCGGTAGTATCTAAAAGTTCCTTAAAAACATCAAATTTGCCAACCAAATTAACATGAAAAACATTTAAACATGGTTTAAACGTACGAAAGAAGGACTCCACAGTAAGGGACTGCAAGTATTTCGTTAACGAACACCATTGAGACTGAGTACTCAAACTTCGGCAAAAATCATTATAAAATTAGCAATACAGAATCAAATTAAATAAAATCTCACCACTACGTACTGCGGTGATGTTATGGCCAGAATTAGAGACGCGAATGAGCATTTTCAATTCTAGTCCAAACAATCTTTACCACATGCTCAGAGCATAGCCAACACCAACAAGCAACTTACCCGCCAAAGACCAGCCAACGACTACTGGGGGCCCTCGTGGCCGCTACTCCCCCGCTGCCTAGGGTAGAGGAGGAACCTCTGCAAAGGGTTTAGCTGTTCTCAGGTAGGCGACTTAAGGTGCACACCAGACGGAGTGATTGGGGACCCTCACTAAGCATCTTCGCAAAATGTAAATGCGACATAATGTCGTTGAGGAGACAGGCGACCAGGATGAAATGATTGGGTAGTACTGCTGTGAAGCTGGTTTGGTCGGAAATTCCTTATTATAGGTCACACTGCATGTACAGCGTGCCCTCAAAAAATGACGCGTTTCGGCTTTACCATCAGATTAGCATCTCTTCCGTGCCATGTGCACACGTGAACAAATGTAAGAAGTTGTTTGATACGCATACAAAAGCAGAAGACCAGTCAACTAGACTAGGCAACTGCAGCTAAGCTGTTTGAAGCAGTAGACAACAAGAGCAACGAGCTCCAGCTAGTGTTTGTTTATACTGTTTTGTACACGCGTTCCATTCATTCTGCGCAAGAGGGGTCAGTGGGAACGTATCACAGCATACCCTATCACATATGGGCTTCATACACGAAAATAGCCTTTCAAAATTATGAATCGCAAAAAAAAAAAAAAAAAAAAAAAAAAAAAAAAAATTCCATATTTTGGACAAACAATATCTTGTACATTTCGTATCTCGCTTAGTGCGAATGAAGTATCTCGCTACACCCAAAAAAATGTCTGAAGCCCATCAACATTTATTTAGAAGGGATAAATTAAAAGTAACAAACTGCCGGCCGCGGTGGCCGAGGACACTAAGGCGCTGCAGTCACGGTCTGCATGGCCACTACGGTGGGGGTTCGAATCCCCCCTCGGGCATGGATATTTCTGCCGTCCTAGTTCGTAAGTAGTTCATAAGTAGTTTGTAAGTTTAGGGACTGATGACCCCGTAGTTAAGTCCCATAAGCTGTGCAAACATTTGAACATTTGATTTAGTAACAAACTATGTGGACGTGTTTCATGTTAGTTATCATTTTCTGCTTCCCCCTCTTGGTTTCACGAATGATGTGGTAAGTCGATGCGTCTTCATTGCAGAGATCGCTTATGTTGCATATGGTTATTATCTTGTCTTCGCCGGATGGATTAGTCAATGATATAATTTTTGCCTTGGCACGTTTAGTTATAGCGAAATTGACTGCTGAATTAACCGTATTACAGTAGATCTCCGGTAAACAGGTGGAGAATACTTCAATTTTATCTTCCTCCAGTAGTTTTTCTCTCTGATGTACTGTATGTTACTTTTCCCGATTTGTGGCTTCCACAATCTAGCCAGCGAGCTGAGCATCCTAGGTATCGGGTTTAAAGTCGAACGAATCTGTTTCATGATTCAGGTACATCCTGTCTTAAGCAGTAGCCCTGCATAAGCGGGAGATTTAACTGCCAAACACATCGACTGAGAAAGGATTTTTGTTCCGTTATTATCACTCATGTGTGATACGGGCAGTGATCTAAAAAACTGTCAGGTCATATTTTAAAAATCAAATCACCTATCCATCCATATTTCGCAGTTTCTCACGAATCTGAAAACGTCTGTTCTGCAGTGCAAACGATCTAATCTGCTAGCAGACATGTTTGTAACAACGTTGAATGCTTAGAAGTACGGTCCTAATTGTATCTATATGTCTACGATATGGCGCGCCTCGCTCTTAAAACATGAAGTCCGTCACAATACTTAAAATAAGGAATTTGGGTCTCTCTGAATAAGGCACAATTAAAGTCTCATAAAATTGTGTTCAAATTTGATCTTGTAATAAGATGGGCGAAGTCGTCAAGGTAAAACTGGCTTCTACTACATTTATTTTCAGTGTCCGACGAGGCATAGATCTTCTTTTGTTCATATTAAAAAGAAGGTGTCCGTGTGTTTGTATGTAGGTATTGCCTACAAATCTAGAGTTTTGTTGCAATCTTTATGAAATTTTTTGCACGTAAGCTTCAATTTACGCTGACGATCGCCGTAAGTGTAAGACTTACGTGCAACACATAGTTCATGAGATATGACGTCATAAACAGTGAGATTCGCGAAAAACTGCTGCATTAAGTGACAATGCTGCTTATTTTCTACTAAACCACTGGACCGATTTCAACCAAATTTGGGACGCAAATTTCGTACGTGTCATAACATTTGCTGTAGGAGTACGATCCACATACAACACATATTTTAGGAGATATAACGACATAAACAATAAAAGTTGCAACAAACTGTCACATAATGCGACGAAAATTTATAAATACACTACATGAGTATGACACTACTTAGCGACTTGCAACAAAAATATTTTCAAACTATTATTAAACCTTTTCTCGCTGACAACTACATCAAAATACTGAAAGGAAAACAGTTTCTCACTTACTACTTTTCCGCTGTTGATGGACTAAATCTACGGCATTCGGTATGACGTCACAATTTATAAATGTTACACTACAAATTCTATCCGCAAGAAATTTTACAGGCAATATACAAACATATAGCTGAATGTACCTTCGAAGTTCTGTAACAGTACGACACGTAGGTCATGAGATATGAGCATGTAAACAGTACAGTTCATGGAAAACGCACAATCACGCAGCAGGTTTTATTCTATTACATATTTACTACTAACTGTATTCGCAACAGATTTTACGAACATGCAGCACTTGGCATTGTATGTTTGAAAAAATATATAAGAACGTACGAACTCTATATGTCATTTGTATTTTGATTACTATCTTTGTTGTTTGTTTGGATACTGCACTTATAATTTTTTACATTATACCCGACAGCCTTATTTCTTATTTATTCCCCGATATATATATATATATATATATATATATATATATATATATATATATATATATAATAAATATAATATATATATATAATAATATATATAATATGGTTTTAGAAAAAAAAAAGATGGAAAAAGACAGAGAAGTGGTAGGAGAAGTACTACCTTGAGGCATGAATAAATAAATACATACGCGGGCAACGGCGCGTTTTGAGCTAGTGTTAATTATAAGAATATCTTGTATTTGTAACTATGTGCTCCGACTGTTTTCAAGCAATAATTTCATTTCGTAATGTATGCCACATCGTAACAATATCGCAGTTCCAGTCTCCTGTCCAATATTAAAATTTACGTAGCCATAAATATTGCCTTAATCTATTGTACACACTTCTAGCCGTGCGTACTGGAGCGCGGTGCCTTAGTTTGTAAGCTACGGACTAATAACCTAGAAGTAGAGTCCCATAGATTTACAAACATATGAACATTTTTTACACACTTGCTGGAGCGTACGTTTGTCGACATCCGTAGCATCAGTGTAAACTTTTAAACCTTGTACATATCTTGCTTATTCTAACCTATTGGTGTTTAAGGTTGCAACTTTGTAAAGCTGCGTCGACGTACGTAGGTTTAATCATCCATATCTTCCTGCCATGCAGGCGGATTATCCGATGGCTGTTGTCGTGTGGTATCCGACTGTTCGTCTTCTTCTGTTGTTTCAAGTGTAGAAGCCACGTGAATCTCTGCCCGTTGCTTTCCCTTTTCTTCTTCCTCTGTATGTCCGTTTTTAAGGATCTTCTTGGTTCTTTGTTGTTTCTGATTAATATCTTTAATTTATTCTTCCGTTTTTGTCAGCAAATTTTTAGCCATTTTATTTCTCTGCTATAAAAATTCGATGTCCATTCGTTATCTGCCGTTTCGTTGCTATTTCGACTGTGGTTGGCAATCTGTGGGGATTTTTCAGCATTGAACGTATATTCAGTAGCGTCTACTTCGTTTCCTGGTTGTCGTACCAAAGCAGAGGCCTTTGCCGTTGCAGGAGTCAGCAGCTGTTGGCGCTGCGGCGTTCTTGGCTTTGCGCTTGTTGATGCCTGTTATTGACATAGCCGCATCGCTTCGGGCGCCGTCGTGCGCACAGCTATTTCAGTGTTCGTTACGTCATGTCTAAAATGTTTAAATGTTTGTCAAGCTTATGGGACTTAATTGCGGGGTCATTAGTCCCTACACTTCCTACTTATGAACTAGCTTTTACTAAAGACGGCACAAACATCCATGCCCGAGGGGGGATTCGACCCCCGATGGGGAACTGCCTCGCGCATCGTAGCATAGCGCCTCAATGCTTTTTTTGTGTTCTTTAGGTAGATATAGGCTTTGTGGTCGTTGTTTCAGCTCGTTTCTGATGGTTCGTTTATTTTATTACAGAGGGCTTGCAGTCCCCTGACCGCGCGCGCTGAGCCACGGCGCACGGCAATGCTCTCTGCCGCTCCGACCTCATGTCTATCTGCTTCAGCATTGCTGTTACGAGGGGGCTTGGGATTCTCAAACGTCTTTACAGTATGATCAGGCACAACAGGTTCATCTCCGCGAAGAAGCTGTAGCTGCCTGTCGTGAGGTATTGGGGACCACGTTTTCGTACGTCTCACCTCCCGATGCTGCGCTGGTAGACGGTGTATGTACAGGAGCGGTGGTTCTTCGAACGTTTCGTATGTTAGGACATTCTGCACGGAGATGTTCCGGCGAATTGCAAGTAGCGCACGTACGGGGTAGGCCTTCGTATATTACGAGTGCCCTGAACCCGTGGGTCATGATCTGTGAGGGATTACGCTTCACCGGCCGCGGTGGCCGAGGGGACTGCTACGCGCCAGTCACGGTCTGCACGGCCGCTACGGTCGGGGGTTCGAATCCTCCCCTCGGGCATGGATATTTGTGCCGTTCTTAGTATTAGCTAGTTCATAAGTAGTTTGTAAGTTTAGGGACTGATGATCCCGTAGTTAAGTCCTATAAGCTCTACAAACATTTGAAAATTTGAATTTTATTACGCTTCCGCAGGTCGACAGTAATGATGCCATTATCGACGTTGAAGTGTTTGAGTCCAGACCATTTCTCATGCTGAATTTCGACAACGTTGGTGATATACGCACATCGCATACGCTATAGTGCAGTTAAAGATGAATGTACCCATTCCACTGTTTGTATTCTTGAGCTTCTGATTGTATTCTCTATCGAGATTGATAGCGATTTTTAATATCTTTTGAAATCAATTAACACGTCGTTAATAACAACCATTTTGATAATAGGTAGAGTTTGTGCCATAATTGTTAGAGATTGATTATTTTAGTATCATAATTCATTCCTGAATTTGTGCACCGTCCTTTCTTATAATTAAATTACTGTGTAGGGCATTAAATCCTCTGATTTCTTATTTATTAGGCTTAGGAATTGCTTCCGATTGCCTATGATTGAAACCAAATGTTTTTGTGTCGATAATTGTCTAATTGAGAGGAGTGATTATTTTCGTTATGATACCGTAAGGCTCTTGAGTCACACGCAAATTAGCGGTCGGGCCGTTCATTAAATTTCACCAACTGCGGCAAAATAATTACAAACGTATATATCGACTTATAAGACACTGAAATGTCTTTTGTGTTTATTAACCTGTTAAAACAGAAGATAATCAAACTTTATGCAGTTCAAATAAGTGAAGTGATGTGATGTGATGAAATGAAAGAATCGACACAAAAAAAGATGAAAAGTGCCGTACGGACCGAAAAACATACGCCCTGAACAAACCACCTCCAGAGCCAAAAAGACGGAGAAACAGCAGTTCCATGTAAAGAAGAGACAGAAACACGGTGAGCAGACCAAATGTCAATTTAAAAGGAAATAGGCATAATGTCCACAATGGTTTTTAAAAATTGTTTTTAATCTATCTATAAAAAGCCAACTGTACAACACCTTTGCATAATTTACGGACCGCAGAAGATGTTTTAAAAATAAAAAAGCGAAACGCGTCTGGTGTGAAATAAATCTCTTAATTGCAGTCAGCATAAGGCGGATTACCTCCGACAGTCAATTTTAACAGCTACTGCGGAAGATGGTCACAGAAACAAACATAACTTAATATTTGCTACACCGAACAGTATAAATGTCATTAACCTTAAAAATCGAGACACATTCCAAAAAACGTCTGAAGATATCTGACAAGTAACAACACAAAAGTCATTGCTGTTTCCGTATTTGTTAAAAAAGATGGTTGGTTTTAAAAATTGCTTGCAGTCAGCGTCGAACGCACTGCCTTCGACTGCACAACGCTATTGTTCTTGATGAATCTTCAATGCGTCAGAAACAAATATGAAGGGTTAGTGTTGCCTTAATGAAGGATTTGCCGTTGCGCAAGGCGAGGTGCACAGTAGCTCCGTAGTCTTTGCTTCGGAACAATTCGTGCGTAAACGCCAGAGCTCGAGTAGGCAGGAGCTGGCGGTTTTTCCAGCTCCAACGCCAGTGTTAAAAGCGGCGTTTCCCCTCGCCCCTTCCTGCCGCTGTAGCGCCCATATGCAGCCTCCAGGGGGTTCAGAAGAGAGTTTCAACCTCAGCCGCGCCAAAACTCGAGAACGGCTGAACCGATTTAGCTAATATTAGTCTTGAAATATTCGTGCAACAGGGAAAGTTTAAACGTTGATAAAATATGGAAAAGTTGTCCGGAAAAAAGGAATATCGGAAAAAATTGAAACAGCTTTTTCCAGTGAGCTATGAATACCGTTCATCCATTTGAGATAAAATTTTGTACATTTCAAACTGAAAGAAAGAGGAGGGTTCGCATCACTTGAGTAAGGCTTGACAGGACAATGTTTATCTGACACAATTTTTTTTGGAAAATCTACCGGAAAATTGGGAAAAATTGGGAAAAACTGAAAGTGCGTTTTTCACTGTGTTTTTGATTGAATTCAGCACTATAACTCACTATTCGCACGACGGAGAGGGGTAATTCTTTCTTTTGTTTTGTTCATTATCGTCTTGGAAAAGTTTTTAGTAAAGAAAAGAGGGATAGTTAAAAAGGAAATTCGCAAAATTCGAAACAAGTTCCTTTTTCCATGTGTTTCTAAATGTTGAGAGCCGTTCATCAGATTGCGATAAAATTTAGATCATTTGACGTACAACGAAAGAACCAAAAATTTGGGTAAGTTACCCGGAAATATTGAAAATTCGCGAGAAACTGAAAGAGCTTTTTTCAATTTGATATCAATATCTTTCGTCTGATTGGGATAAAATTTTGCGTATTTGACGTTCAAAGCAACAGTAACGTTCTTATGAAATAAAAATTTGGAAACGTTTCCCGGAAAATTGGAAAATTCGGAAAAATTTAAAGAGTTTCTTCAATGAAATATCAATATCATTTGTCTGATTGCGATAAAATTTTGAACATTTAACGTTGAAAGCGAGAGGAACGTTTGAGTGAAGTAAAAGTTTGGAATAGTTGGCCATAAATAGGATAATTTTCTTTTCTTTGGGATATCAATATCATTCGTACGATTGCAATAAAATTTTGCATACTTGACGTTCAAAGCAACAGTACATACATATTAGCAACTGTGAAGCATTGCCGGGACGACTAGTTTTATTTATCTACTTTTTTTTCACAAAGTTTTTTCCGGAAGTACACTGAAGCAGTAAACACGATACATTTGTAACAACTACCACTTCTTTTAGTAACGGATACGTAAGTATACTTATCTTTTCGTTATTAATGAAATACACGTAGCCTAGTACTGGGCCGCAAAACAATTAGACCGGACACAACGTTGAAAGGTAAAGTGGTTAAGTTGGCAACAGTGGTATCAAGTCTCAGTAATGCGTCGCAGGGTACAGCTGGTAATAAACGAATGGAAAGAAGGTTGTCCGATATTTGATGCTCTCCTGCTCTTATACAGCAGCCGCACTGATGTATATGGATGCACATTTGCGGAGAGAGTCGGAAGAGAAGGTCGTTAGCAAGCACAGCTGTCTGTGTGCGGTCGCAGCTGCCCGCTGACGCTAGTAAGCGAGGAGGCGTGTGGCGTACAGTGTGACATGTTGGCCAGCCTGGTCGAGAAAGGGGGGGGGGGGGAAGCACGCCGCGGCGAAGCGCCAGCCACTGGCGTCGCAATTAGCGGCGGAAGTGTGAGGAGGGGGGGGGGGGGGGAGGATCTAATGGCCGACGCGGAAAGTCAGACCACGCGCTCGGTTTTCTAAGCGATCGGCGTACGCGTAAAAACTCGGGTTATCGCCACACTGGAGAGGGAACCAGTGGGACTGATGAACGACTTCAGGCATCTCGTTAAACAGCGAATAATTTGTCAAACGTAATTACATGGTTGCTCGCGTGTCTCCGTGCTGTGCATGCCGGGCGTGATCTATCTTCTACAATACGTAACGTTTCCAACATTTCAGTGTGTGAACTACTGATTGTGACATCGTAATGTTATTTTAATACTCTTCAGTGCCAAATAAAAGGTGAAGCTATATTTGGGCGCACTCCTCCCGCTTACGTAATCTGATTACGCCGCACATTTGTAAAACTGAGACAACGCTCGTTCAACTAATTTGACTAACATTACTAGTCCTACATCTACATCTACATAGATACTCTGCAAATCACATGTAAGTGCCTGGCAGAGGGTTCATTAACAACTTTCATACTTTTCTCTACCGTTCCATTCTCTAATAGCGCGCGGGAAGAGAGAACACCTAAATCGTTCCGTTTTCCATCTGATTTCTCTTATTTTAGTGGGATGGTCATGTCTCCCTAAGTAGGTGGGTGTTAGCAAAATATTTTCACATTCAGAAGTAAAAGTCGGTTATTTAAACTTCGCAAACAGATACGCCGCAATGAATAACGTCTTTATTTTAATTTCCACCCCAATTCATGCGTTATTTCCGAGACGCTTTCCCTCCGGTAACGTGATAAAGCAAAACGAACTGCCCTTCTCTGAACCTTCTCAATATCTTCCGTCAGTCCCACTTGATGAGGGTCCCACAACGGGCAACAATACTCCAGGAGAGGACGCAAAAGTGTGATGTAGGCAGTGTGTTTGGTGGAGCTGTTTCATCTTCGAAGTTTTCTGCCAATGAAAGGTAACCTTTGGGTCGCCTTCCCTACAATATTTTCTATGTGTTCTCTCCACTCAAAGTGGCTCCTAGGTATTGGTTTGACTGATTTATTGTGTAATTGAAGTTCAGCGGATTTCGTTTAGTGCTCGTGTGTATTATCTCACACTTTTCTTTATTTTGTGTCAAAAATGTTCAAGTGTTTGTATAGCTTATGGGTCTTGACTACGGGATCATCAGTCCCTAAACTTACAAACTACTTACGAACTAGCTAATCCTAAGGACGGCACAAATATCTATGCCCGAGGGGAGATTCGAACCCCCGACTGTAGTGGCCGTGCAGACCGTGACTGGAGCGCCTCAGTCCCATTGGCCACCGCGGCCGGCTATTTAGTGTCAATTGCCAATTTTCGCACAATGTAGATATCTTGTCTAAATCGCTTTGCAGTTGATTTTGATCCTCTGTTGACTAACCACTAAACGACAGCATAATCCGCGAACAGTCTAAGGGATCTATTCAGATTGTCTCCTAAATCGCTTATAAAGACAAGGAAGAGTAGGGGACCTATAACGCTTCCCTGGGGAACGCCAGATATCAATTCTGTTTGACTCGATGACTTACCGTCAATAACAACAAACTGTGTCCTTTCTGATAGGAAATCGTGAATCCAATCGCACAATAGGGAAGATATTCCATAAGCACGCAGTTTTATTAGGAGCCGCTTGTGGGGTACAATGTCAAAAAAAGCCTTCCGGATATCCAGAAATATGGAATCGATTTGAGACCCCTTGAGACCCCTTGAGACTTAACACTTCATGTGAATAAAGGGCAAGCGGTGTTTCGTAAGAGCGATACTTTCTGAATCCGTGTTGACTATTGGTTAATAGGCCATCTTCGAGGTAGTTCATAATGTTCGAACAAAGTATATGTTCCAAAATCCTATTGCAAATCGACGTCAATCAGATTGAATATTTGACCGTAGGCCTCTCAATTGTTGTGAAAGAAATTTTGGTTGTTGGCGGACGTTGTTGGTTTCGAGAAACATGTCTAAAGTCGGCGTCAGCTACGAAGGCGGCCCAGTTTTCAGCTGTTCTGGGCATCCCCTCCATTACCGCACTGGCAGCCAATAATGTTCATTCTGTGGGCGCGTGGCTGGCCGCGAGCTACGCAATGTTTCTCCCGCAAGCGCAAATGTTGGCGCTCGGCCGTAGCTCCTCCCCTCAACGCTTCCCCTATTGTTCCGCCAGTTATATGGCGCTAGTTAAAGAGACGAAATATTTGTGTATATTGTGAATTTCAACTACTATGGAGACTACGATTTAAATTACTATTGCTGGGAATTGAAAAAATCGAAGATGTGTGCCGTACACCATTTAGGAAGAAAATCAGAAGGCAATCAATATTCTACAAACAACATACAAGACAGTGTGACAGAATAAATATACAATAATGATAAAAATTTAAAAATTAAATGATTAATAACGCACTGTAATAAATAATGAAATTCTATAAAACTATACTAAAATAAAAACTGGAAACCCTCCGGTTCATGCTACGGTATGTGTAAGTTCACGTATTGTTGTATTTTAAGGAACTGTCATTAGAGGAGCAAGTAAACAAAGTTTAATGTTTGTAATATTATGAGATCAAATTGCAGTGCTCATCAGTCCCTAGACTAACAAACTACTTAAACTGCCAAGGACAAAAAAAAATGCAGACATGTTCGAGGGAGGACTCTTAAACTTTCGACGTGGGGCAGACTCGTATTCCGCAGCATGGCGCCTTAGAGCGCATGGCCACGCCCGTACGACAACAAGAAATGCAGAATGGATATTCGATTCAAATGTGAACACATCTACATCTACATGGGCCACTCTGCAAATCACATTTAAGTGCCTGGCAGAGGGTTCATCGAACAACCGTTATACTATTTATCTCCCATTCCATTCTCGAATAGTGCGCAGGAAGAAACAACACCTGAATCTATGCGTTAGATTTCTGATGGTCATTTCTACCTATGTAAGTGGGGGTCAACAATATATTTTCGCATTCGGAGGAGAATGTTGGCGATTGGAGTTTCGTAAGTAGCCCACGCCGCAGCGATAAGCGCCGTTGTTGTAGTGATTCCCATCCGAGATCCTGTATCATTTCCATAACGCTGTCTCCCCTGTATCGTGACAATACGAAACGAGCTGCCCAACTCTGGACTCTATCGGTGTCATCAGTCAAACCCACCTGATGAGGATCTCACACTGGGCGACAATACACCAAAAATGGACGGACAAGCGTAGGGTATGCTTCTTTTGTAGTTCTTTTCCATCTTTTAAAAATTCTGCCAATAAAACGCAGTCTCTGGTTCGTCTTTACCACAACATTATATACGTGTTCTTTCCAGTTTAGATGTGAAGGAATAGTAATTCTTAGGTATTTTGTACAGTTTACGGCCTTCACTTTTGTTTGATTAATCTGGTTAACAAAGTTTAATGGATTTCTTTTCGTACACATTTTGGACGACTTCACACTTCTCATTATTTAGAGTCAATTGCCAACTTTTACACCATACTGATATATTATTCAGATCGTTCTGCAGTTGGTTTTTACCTTCATATGATTTTACTAGACGGTAAATGACGGCGTCGTCTGCAAAAAACCTAAGAGAGTTACTTAGATTTTCCCCTAAATCGTTTATCTAAATAACGAACAGCAGAGAACCAATAATACTACCCTGTGGAACGCCCGATATCACCTCTGTTTTAGCCGATGCCTTACCATCGATTATTACAAACTGTGTCCTCTCTGACAGGAAATCCCCTATCCAATCGCAAATTTGGGGCGATATACCATAACCACGCATTTTTATTAAAAGCCGTTTGTGAGGTACGGTGTCAAAGGCCTTCTGGAAATCAAGAAATATGCAATCGATTTGCGAACCTTGTCGATTGCGCCCATCACGAAAACCTCGGTGATTAAAGTATGTCCATTCAGATAAAAAAATTATATTGTCACGTTCTGGGTTTGTTACTATCTTCATGAAATTTTCATGTGTCTATTTCTCTAAATTTCAACCATTTCTTGGATCAGTATTTCCTTATTTTTATTCTATAGTAAATGCAAGGAATTCTTTCTTCGTATTGACAGCCATTTCCAGTAGAGTCAAAATAATTCACTCTTGAAGGGTGTCTTTGTCAAACCGATGGTAAAAATGACCCACTGACTGAAAAAGAGTATTTTACAAAAAACATGTATGATTGCGTAATGGTTGCTTTAGAAGATGTATGAGCAGCTTTTGCGTATATCAAGTGTGGTACATCTTCCGCTTAAAAATCACATATCCCATTACAACTCATCAATCGTACTTTTAATTACAACTTTTTTTCGTTCTTCTTTATTATGAAGCATAGGTGACTTCATGATTGTAGCTGCTCGTTGAAAAGAATAGATGAAGAGTCTTTGGGTTTATATCTTCCAGAATGAAATTAGTAACGAGCCACAATGAGAAACAGCTCCCAGTTTGTGAACAAAGCGAAAGCCTTTTTTATATATGAAAATATGGCTCGGATTACGATTTAGATCAGCAGTCATCAATGCAAAAACTGGGTAGAACACCCCACAGTTCTGTTCGAAGTGATTTTTCCTTAGGCGTCCACTGTCATTTGAATTAAATTACTCGATTATTTACTACGCGGACTTTGAATCACTTTGTAACTCAGAATTTATCAGAACATCACATGTTGTCATAGGTGAAAGATTTGAAAATCCTGCGTCTGACGGCGGATGCTAACTCCGGATCTATTATGTGGCACTTTGCCACTGACCCACCGTACGACACTGTTAATAATATTCAAATACAACGTTTTCTAAAAACTCTCGCAAAACATTTTTTTAAGAGCTTAAAGTTATAAAAGTCGTAAATTCAGTCAGACACAATATGCTAAAACTCTGGTGACGCTGATGAATAGGAATAAATCTAAGTAAATATGTGACATAGCAGTAGTGTATCCGTACGTTTTCTGCAGACATTTGCTGCATGAGAGGGGGCGCATTATAACTTACAAATAAGAATGGAAAAAAAATATATTGTGAAAGTTCGTCGTGGATTTTTGAGGGTTCAAGCGTAAACGAAAACGGCAATTTAAGGAAAATATTATTCAGAAAATACATCTTAAACCGTCAGTTGTTTTATTATACGAAGGTCATCAACCGCTTTCGGTCTCGGACTATCTTCACAGTTTGTAACCCAAAAACAATAGTTATGAGACATCTTTCTGATATAAAATCAGTCGGGAATCGTTTTATCAATAGATCTAATTGAAATAGATGACAGACATCATGCATGTACTAACGCATCATACACATTAGCATTGATTGTTAAATGTGAATATCGCTCAACTCGATTTTTTTTTATAAAAAACAATGGACACATTTCATTTCATACCAAGAAGAACTTCACAAACCGCATGACTGGACGCGCTGTCTAATGCGTTATGATTCAGACTGGGTGGCCTTTCCCGCCGTAGGTTCGAGTCCTCTCTTAGGCATGAGGGTGTGTGGTCCTTAGTATTAGTTTACGAAGTTGTTAAGTTCAAATGTTTGTGAAGCTTCAGGGACTTAACTGCGGGGTCATCAATCCATAAACTTACAAACTACTTATGAACTAATACTAAAGGCGACACGAACATCCATGCCCGAGGGGGATTCGAACCTCCGACTAGGAACGGCCTCACGCATCAGAGCATAGTGCCTCAAAGCGCTAGGCCACTCCTCCGCGGCTGTTAAGTATAGAAACTGGTGACACTACTAGTTTGTTCCAATAGGTTTACAAACATTTGATTTTGAAATTGACAATCATTAATCGTAGAAGAGATAAGTAGCCATCTCCATTTAATGGCGTTGACAATAGGGAAGATGTATTTCCAATTTTAATTCAAAAAATGCTCAAATGTTTGTTAAGTTTATGGGACTTAACTACGGGGTCATCAGTCCCTAAACTTACAAACTACTTACGAACTACCTTATACTAAGAACGGCACAAATATCCATGCCCGAGGAGGGATTCGAACCCCCGACCGTAGTGGCCGTGCAGACCGTGACTGGAGCGCCTCAGTCCCCGCGGCCACCGCGGCCGGCCAATTATAATTCTAACTTCTTTCTAATTTTCCTAATTAGTTCTTGATATGTTGTGAAACCAATCACCGACAAGCATATGTAACTATAACATATTACCGAATCGTAGCGCAACTAGTATACAAGCGTTAACGCCGTTAAACGTTGATAACCCTTCGCCAGCGGCAGTCACGTATATTCCGAAATCTACTTTCTAATCTCGTAGTGTCATCGAAGTAAACAAAATGTGCGATCGAAACGATTATGGCCGCAGACCACACAGTCCAAGGGCATACCAGGGAAAATCACTGTGCTGATTGGGGTCAATCATTCCATCGGCGCAGCAGTTTGAAAGTATCCATTTCGTAAAGCATCATGCTCTGGTGCGTGGGGGCGTCCGTAACGGCCTCCTGGACATCCTCATCAAGGCCTTTTGTTTTAAGCGACCGCAGGAGTCATAATTGGGAGAATTAGTGCGTTATGAGATTGACGATATGGAGACTTGCGTTATGGAAGGAAGTTTGGCGTACGAGTCAACAACGATGATTTTTGGCATACATACCGCCTTGTATAAATACAGGGGATGTACAAACTAAATGAACACTATGCAATATACTACAAATACTTGCGCGCTGTCATAACCACTTTCGTAATACTGGGACGTGACCGCTTTGTATTATTGACACAAAGCTATGATGACAATAGTTGAACACTTGATGAATGGTACTTCGTAATATGGTCCGATCTACCATCGCTTACCTTACTTCGCACAAACAACCGGGTTTATGTATCGAAAAGCCCAAAAGAAGCCTTCGATGTGTCATCCCTGATCCTACAATCAACCATGGGTTAGGTTCGTCATAATGTCATAATTGTAACATACTAGCTGCAAGTACCCAGCTTTGCCCGGGTTTAAAATAAGGTTTTCAAACTAATGTGTCTTATATGTGTAGAGATTGCAATCGAAGTCTCTAAGTGCTCTCCCCCATACACCGAAGAAAATTTTATGTAGACAGGAAACTTCATCTTCTTTTCAAGGTACAGTGTACAAAATTTCATCAAGATCGGAGAAAAACTGTGGATTTTGGCGAAATCCCTAAATACCCTCCACCATGAACTGATCTAAATCTTATGTAGACAGTGCCCTTCCTCTTGCTTTGAAGGTCAATTGTGAAAAATTTCATCAAGATCAGTGCGACGATATAGATTTACACGGACACGTTGACAACGAAGTTTCAATTCTTCTCAAATTTTCCGGTTGGTTTACAAAACAATGGAACTAAACCTGTTTAAGAACCTTCACCATGTAATTTAGTGTACGCGTACCAAATTTCACGTTATTTGGTTGTCTGGATCTTGAGTGATAAGAGAACAGACAGGCAGACAACAAATGCGTCTTATAAGTATAGAGATATATCTCTATATAATGGAATTCAATTGTTTCTATCATTAACCGTACTAGTCAGATAACAATGACAATCTCATGATCTCCGACAAAAACCAGCTTACTATAACATATATCTCTCACTTCACTTTCCGTTCTTCTTGGCAAACGGTACAACAAAAACCCACATATGTAGTGTGCTGTCATCAACTGGAAGAATTTGGTGCTGCTTGAAACAATTACAAACTTGTTAGCGCCAAACCGCTGTATTGTGATGGAAGTCGTTTAATGCAGTGCATTTGTTTGAAGCCTTTCGTGAAAGTTTTTGCATATTTTTCAACTTTTACTAGATAAATAAGCGAGGAAAGCATATTTTTCGTATAGTTGTCATGTGTAATTAAATGCGCAATCAAGAAGACAGACTATGAATCGCAATCTAAAACACATCGACAAAGAAAGACAGGCAAGGAATTCGAAGGGAAGTAGCCACTTGTGACAGTCTGTCAACAGCATTCTTTTATTGGAGAAAAGCAGCTCCATCTTGTGGAAGTGTCTGTCAGCAAGTAATTTTAATCTTACTATTTAATGTAGCTTCCTCTGACAAGCATAATCCTACGTTGGAGTGTTAGTGAGAGACCTAAGCCACACTCACGTATTCAAGGGTAAATTATCCAATTAAGTCCCCATTATATGTGTAATAAACAATTTCCTTGTTTTTGAAACGAGATTGGAAAATGGAAATGTATTGAAATATATGATTGCAGTAATAAAATTGGAACATGAAAAAGAAAGGAAGAAAGACAAGCTTGAGTAGTAACAGAGGGCGGAAGGGAAGCTGGAATGATGCCTATATTAACTAACGATGTAGTCTTTTTAGTAGGTTCTGTGAAAACAAGGGACCTTAATGAGTGGATTAGATGCTATACTTCCAAGTAACAATTTCATTAACATAGGTACAAGGTGTTCAACAATCTCACCAACGTACACACATTAAATTTCACGCAAAATAAATTTTTCAAGGAATATAATTTCAGAACTTGGTTGTTTATGGTGCTTGCATAAAGTTCGCGTTAATGTTGTAAGAATAATTGTTCATAATGTCAGCATAATGCTTGGCAAAGTAAACAGCAAAGAGGGCCACATCTGTGAAAAGCGCACGTGCTAGGGGAACAGCATCATTAGCATTTTGATGAGAAACCACAGCGTAATTTACATGCGACAAGCTAAAGAGGCTGTTTCTCGAGTTTGTACCGTCTGATGTAGTTACATGTGTATGCTCGTACTCCTATAACATCCAGAATCATCTCCGTGGCCTGTGTCCACGACATGTGTCATTGAAGGCGAATGTTAGAGATCTGACTATTCAGTCTCCCACCGTATCTACACATGTTTTCACACCTCATCTAGTATTACGAATACACTCCGGACGGATGCGGCCTTAGTCTATAAACCACAAATAAACAGAAAATTAACCACTTCTCATTGTTACACCTATTGCTAGGTGTGCCCTTCGTCCCACAGGAGTGTATAAGTCATAACTAGTGATGACGAATTTTTACTGAGATGTGTTGTAACAGCCGTAATCTATATCTATAAATGTGAATGTCTGTTCAGCGTACGTTTATCACGTCTGAACCACAAGACATAAAGAGCTAAAAATTTGTACAGTTATTAATGGCAACCCAGGGAAGGATCTAGGCTCGGTATGCGCTTATCACGCCTGAACGACAAGACGCAGAGACTTAAATACTTGTACAGTTACTAATTTATACATGAGTTCTTAGACACGGTTTTATAGCGATCTCATAGATATTTAGTAATTTGAAGAATATGACGCGAAATGAGGAACAGTAATTACTCTTTGAAAATTATATTTACTCTTTGAAAATAATTTTATTGGTTGCATTGTGGCTTGAGGGTTGATAATGATAAAGGGGTGGAATGTATTGGGATGGAAAGTTATCGGTGTGTATAAAATTCTACGTTGTGTGTGTGTGTGTGTGTGTGTGTGTGTGTGTGTGTGTTTGTGATAATATTTCGCTCTGTAGCGGAAACTAAAGAACGCAAACGAATGGTATGTGTGGAATTGTTGTCCACGTCACCCGTTGTCCACCATAGTAGTTCCATGCCGATAGCTATAAGGGGGTGGAAGATATGCTGATTTAAAGTCGTCAAGTTATAAAAAAAATCGGACTGAAGCCAGCGATGACGTTCAAATGTTCAAATGTTTGTTAAGCTTATGGGACTTAACTACGGGGTCATCAGTCCCTAAACTTACAAACTACTTATGAACTACTTACGAACTAGGACGGCACAAATATCCATGCCCGAGGGGGGATTCGAACCCCCGACCGTAGTGGCCGTGCTGACCGTGACTGAAGCGCCTCAGTCACCTCGGCCACCGCGGCCGGCAGCGATGACGTATGCGACTCTATAGCAAGGGGGTTACATACAGCTGAACTTGATGCCACAGACCATATCTTTGGTCTATGCGTGCTACAATGTCATCAGCTCTTTCTCTGTAAGGATAAGCATACGAATAAGGAAATATAAGAATAAATAAATAAATAAATCAGTAAAAAAGAAATTTCTTTTAATACATCTCTTTAAAAAAATTGATTTGACGTTTCGCGCGTTATCTAACATAATCAACCCACACGCGAGCGGAGCCGCGGGTTTAAGCTAGTATACTTCAAAAATGCATATTAGCATTATCTGTTTATTATATTCATATCTTACCGGTTTCAGTTACGAACCATAATCAGAAAAGTAAATAAAATAAACTAATTGCGTTGTACATTGTCACCTTATCCGTGCCAATCAATAATAAATTATACGTAAAAGTCTCTTGACATTAGGTCCTTCTTTATCAAGACCTAATGTCAAGTCACGTTTTATGCATCTTTTATTGATTGACATGGATAAGGTGACAATATATAAACGTAATCAGTTTTCTGATGGTGGTTCATAACCGAAACCCAGTAAAGGTATATATATAAGAAACAGCTGATGGTTGACAATACGCATTTTTAAATAGTGATAACAATTTCTGAATTAATAACATCCAAAGAGCGTATCCATTCACTTGATGATGATGGTTAGCAGAGTGTATATTTTGTTACAGCAAAATGTTTGCTTGTGTCTGACATACCACTTCTACAATAAGTGTAGTAGCTAGAGGTATTCCGCTGCGGCGCAGTTCTTCAAAAATAAAACCTTGCATCCTCTTAGATTATAAATGGATCATACTCAAAAATGTTAGTTCTTCTTCAACTCTTATTCCGCTTTACAAAGTAAATAAGACAATTGAAATGAGTATTGCTGTCCACGGGAACTACTTAGTTCAGAGGAAGGCACATAACGAAATCACATTTTAATATTTTACTTTCGTATAGAATTTTGCAGGGAATATATGAGTCAGGGGTCCGCTGCCACTGAAATACACCAACTGAGCCTTTTTCCAACAAAATCAAATATTCAAATGTTTGTATAGCTTATACAAACTACTTATGAACTAGCTACAACTAAGGACGGCAAAAATATCCATGCCCGAGGTGGGACCGTAGTGGCCGTGCTGACCGTGACTAAAACGCCTAAGTCCCCTCGGCCACCGCGGCCGGCCACCATTGCTCATGCTGGCTTTGGCATACGGACCATCATGATTTTCGAATAGCCTTTTGAAGTGCCAGACGACGAAATAATGCCGTGATATCGCCGTACGCGACAGTTATTAGCAACGTCGCTGAACGGTGGTCGAACGCACGGAAATCTAAGGTGTTGAACGGCGAGTTACAATTAAAGGTCGACTTGACCAAGCACGTCCCGTCGTATATGTCTGCGCCTATCGCGGAATTGTGATGTATGACGGACAGCCACGGACTTTGGCGGCGTGTAACTCTGCCGGCGACGTCCGCGCCGTGTGTTTACAGCGGCGGGTGGCGCAGCTGCCGGCCGGCGAGGCGCCTCGACCCGCGGTAACGACCGTGTTGACTGCCAGCAACGCTGCGGCCGCGCGCGGCGAGCAAGCCCTGCCGGCTGCCGCGGCAGCGAATATGGACGACCGAGGAAAGCGTGACACGGCGGTGATATCCGTCACAGACTAAACGGTAAAGCTGTCCCCACAACCCACTGATCTGGTGACCTCAGTCTTGCCTCCCAAACAACAGGCCCCAACAGAGGTAGTGAATCCTGTCAGACCTTCTGAAGCACTTTCTAATGCCAGGTCTGTCTGTGACGTCCTACAGTCAGGGCAAGAGCAATGCTTCTTCCACAGGGCCATATTGTCAGGGCAAGTGCCAAGTACCGATAACGACAGTTTTAAAGAAGCAGACGGGAAAACTCAAACGGAATGCACGTAAGAATGCCGAAGAGATCTAAGAACTGGAGAGGAAACTGTTACGCACAAAAATCTACGAAAAACTACCAGTGACATACCTGGTGCCACTGGGGTGTGAAGCAGTGACCATTTGAAACCGAAGGATGATGCCGAGATGGATATAGACAAGCTACCAACCTCATTGGTCGAAGACCGGATGGAGGCGGAAGACCTGCCCCCTGGGGGCTTTGGGGTCCCGTAGGGCGACGACGAGGAGTGCCTAAATTTATCATTTCGTGGGGTCTGCGGTCTGCTATACTTGAATACTGCACCAACAAATGACGCAGACGTATAAAATTGCCACCCTCAACATCGATAGGATTATTTTCGATGTGATGTTCCAGTGTTTAAGAGCCTACTTACATGCCGCCGACATTGACTTAGCGTTAATACGAGAGGTAATCACGACGAATATTTCAGATGTATTTGGATATGACGCAATTCTGAACATCGGTAGTAAGAGCTGAACGGCAGTTTTATTTAGTCACGGCATACCGTGTACGACGCAAGCGATACTTGAGACCGGAAGGGGAATGACTGTAAAAGTATGGGATTTACTGATTGTAAATATTTATGTCCCTACTGGTTCCAGCGACAAACACGCGAGAAGCTCCTTGCTCGAAATCGTGACGTTAATACCAGATGTTCGAAAGCCCATGATTTTAGGAGGTGATTTTGTGTTGTCCTTCCCGAAGATCAGTATCTGAACTTCAACTTTTGCGACGAGTCCTTATCGTTAACTAATGGACTTAGGTTTGTCGATACTTGGTATCACCTTCGTCCGCACGCCCGACGATACACTTATGTTACCAGTAGCACAGCCAGCAGACGAGACAGACAGTATGTAACAGACGACTTTATGCAGAATGTCATGGATTTTGAAATATAGCCAATCAATTTCTCAGATCATGACGCCTTTCATATAACCGTTCAGTACAGAAAACAATCGACATACACGAGAAGAGGGCAACGTCTCGCTTCTGCAGGACGAAGAACTCAGGCAGCAGGTCAGCACAACTTGGACGAGATGCCTCCGATCACTAGGCAAATATCCAACTCGTATAATGTGGTGAATCCAAGTCGCGAAAACGCAGATAAAAAAATGTATTGTGCAGTATGCCTGTATGGAGGCATATTGGAGAAAGCGTACCACAGAGCACCGTGAACTGTACAGTGAAGTGATCAATGCTGGAATAAAACGCAATAAAGCCAAAATCACGGCTCTCGTGCGGCAATCTCTGGATCGACAAAACGTTCTAGCGCGTTCACCGCACGACCTCAGGAAAAAACATACATCGATGTATCATCTCCTCAGGGAAGCCAAGAGATGCAAACAAAAGTTAATTACCAAACTTACAGATGAAGAGAGACACGTATATGAACACCAGACGGAAGTAGAAACTATGTGGTACAATATTTCACAGACTTTTACGCCGACCCGGGAACGGACTCTACTGTCCCCTACTGGCCGCTATCCAACCCGCAGTGACTGGGACTGACAATGTTGACCTTCTAGACAATATTACGGGGGAAGAATTACATTTTCAAATCAAAGAATCGCCTAGAAAGAAATAGGCTGGTTTAGACGGTCTACCTAATGAATTATATGCTTGCTTATGGTACGTCATAGGGCCAGAGTTAACCAAAAAGTACAACGAACTCTAGGGGAAGTGCAGCCGCCACCACAGTTTACGGAAAGGCTGGTCGTCCTAATTCCGAAAAAGCCACACACCACATCGATGACAGACTTCAGACCGATAATTCTTCTAAATTCAGATCTACATCTACATCTACATACATACTTCGCAATTCACCGTAAGGTGCGTGGCGGAGGGTACACTGTACCACTACTAGGAATTTCCTTTCCTATTCCACTCCCAAATTGAACGAGGAGAAAAAGAATGCCTATATGCCTCCGTACGAGCCCTAATTTCTCTTGTGTTTGTGATCTTTACGCGAAGTGTAAGTAGGCTGCAGCAAGATCGTACTACACTCAGCTTTAAATTCCGGCCCTCTAAACTTACTTAACAGAAATTCACGAAAAGAACGTCGTCTTTCTTCCAGCGATCCCCAATCGAGTTGCCGGAGCATTTCCGTGACACTCGCGCATTGGTTGAACCTATTGGTCACAAATCTAGCTGCTCGCCTCTGAACCGCCTCTATGTCTTCCTTTAAACTGATCTGCAGCGGGTTCCAAACACATGAGCAATACTCAAGACGTGGTCGTACAAGCGTTTTATACGCGGTCTCCTTTACGGGTGAAGTACATCTTCCCAAAATTATCCCAATAAACCTAAGTCGGCTGTCTGCCTTACTCACAACTGTCCTTACATGCTCGTTCCATTTCATATCGTTCTGCAATGTTACGCCTAGATATTTGAACGACGCGACAGCATCAAGAAGCTCACTACTAATGTTGTATTCGAACATTGTGGGATTGTTTTTTCTACTCATGCGCATCACCTTACATTTTTCTACATTGAGAGCTAGCTGCCATTCTTCGCCAGAATCTTCTGACCAGAATCATAAATAATAGATTGGAATCTGTACTACCCAAGATTCTTGGCCTTTATCAAATGAGTGTGGTTCCTGGAAGATCTATGATTAATGCGTCAAGTGAATATAGGGATATCATAACCGTATCATGTTTGTGGAACTGCAATGGAGCACTGATGTTTTTAGATTTTGACAAGGGTTTTGATCGTGTAAACCACTTATTTCTATTGAAAGTTATGCAACAAATGTGGTTTTGTGGTCATTTTATACAGCTCATAAAAGCAAGTGCCTTTCAGCAACGTACTCCAGAATCAAAATCAATGGTCGAATAAGTACTCCAGTCCCCATCAAGCAGTCTTTGAGGCAGGGTTGCCGTCTCTCGACGACGCTATACGCCATCACCGTAGACCCTCTACTTTCATAGTTTCACCAGCGACTAGACGGCTTACAAAGGTTTACTATCAAGACTGTATGTCATGCGTATGATGTCAGTCTTATCGTGAGCAAATCATCTGAAATCAAAACTGCACAAGGAGTGGTCCAAGCATATGCCACTGCATCTGGTGCCAAACTCAATGATTTCATTCTAAGATTTTACCCATAGCACCGCGACCGGAGAACATGCATTTAACATAGTTACAACATATAAATCGGATAACCCACTTATGTATGATTCTAACGCCGAACAAAAGTGGGATGGCCATCGCCAATTGGACTCATAATCTCAATATATTCCGCGCCATACTCCATGATAACAAAAATAAAAATTTAAGCAGGCTACAGAGAGCCCTATTCGTTAATAATTACGCACTTCGTAAAAATACCACATTGCCGCGGTACTTCCTCAATGAAAGAACATAGTCCACAAGATTTTTGTCGCAGCGTATTGGTTCATCGGGAGAGGTAACATATTCAAGGACAATCTGACAACTATGGAGCTCTCTCGGAGGCCTCGGTGTGAAATATATCCAACTACAATGAACGGAAATGTATCTGAACCGTACTGGAAAAATCCTACGGTCTCCGCATAAAACAATCAGGCAAATACTGCCTATCAGCCTAATCCCCACCAGTAAATCTGCCCCTGTCGACAATGGACACATAAAAGCACAACTTGACTACTTCCGGCTTTCTTACCTCGAAAGCAGTTACATTCCAGATCTGTGACAGCACTTCACCACTGCGAAAATTTATGGTCGTCTTAAGAGACGGCACAGACCAAACGCTGTGGAGTTAAAGTACCCTCAGATTGATTGGACGAATCTTTGAAACAATATTAACAACTCCACACTTCCATCACGAACAGCATCCGTCTGGTGTGACATTGTAAACGATAAGCCCCAACAGGTGAAAACCTCAACAAGTTTCACCTCAAGCAGAGTCGGTACTGTGAACATTGCCATGGCGTAGACACACTGGCACACACACTTACGTGCAGGGATAAATTTCAAATCTGGAAATGAACTAGGAAAACGCTAGCCACAATCAACAGGAATGCTGAGAGTGCGATAACAATTAGAGATGTCCTCTTGCTGACTGGAATTTATTTCCAAAAATAAAAAACTTCACCTATGCATGGATAATCGGCCAGTTCGCGTACTTTACACTGACGTAAAAACCTGCGAGTTTAAGCGAATGCGTACTTTCTGAAATGCCCAAAATGCAAAAGATTGATGTAAAATTTTTTGTTCCATACATTACCGTAGTGATTTGTGAGTTTCTTTACATTTCTCGATCACGACAGAAGAGAGGAAACACTCCTCGCTTACTCAGACATCACACATTTCTAGATAATTTAAAGAACAAATGGAAAATATAAACGGAAGAATAATTGAAGCTGAGAAACTGTAACTAAGCGATACACACAGTACGAAAGGAAAGGAAAACATACACGAAGGAATGGTTTTTCCTGGCAGCGTCTGTAGCACAGCTTGCGGGAAATTCTCACATTTTATGTTTGTTTTGACTATGATAATCTAGTGTGACATTTGTAACTTTATTGAAAGTGACTCCTTCTGTTTTCAGCCAGATCTATTATATTTAATGCTGTAAAATAACATGTTTTAATGCCTTTTTTATCTATGATGATGGTCCTGGACCAAAACTAGTCAATTTTTAGCAATTTAATAAAACAGCTGATGGTCAAAGATGCATTTCATTAAAATAATACAGTGCCCATCAATAAGGAAAGTAAAAGCATTGGGAAAGCAGCGATAAATTGAATTTTTTCATAAAATAATTTTAAAGTATCTAAAGAGAATAAAATTTATTATATTTCAGGTGACCGGTTTCGATCGTTTGTGATTATCTTAAGACTATTTCCATAGTTTATCATTCGGAAGTGGCCGTCGGAACTCCGACAGTGTATGCGGAAGTGAAAACCTGACTTTGAATTTGGCAATTTACGTTGTGTTTCTGCACACATGGTTAGAATTCTGTCAGACAGTTCCGCTGTGTGTAAACATTTACGAGCGAGACGAGTCACAACAAATGTAATTAATTTTATATTATATAAACTATGGTGTTTTATTATTATTTTATATAAAATTAGAAGTATGTTAGCGGTACATTTCCACTGCAGTCCTGCCGGCACATACCGGTACCACTTACATACAAACCTAGCATTTTTCTTCAACGTAATGGTCCACTATCAGTTTTCCTATATCTACGGATATCGCAAATAGCACAGTTTATTTGTACCTGGTGGTTATGAGCATCTCTTGTGTACAATCACAATCAGGATAGCATTCACTGGTTTTAGCCTCTCATTGCACTTTGCAAGATCCCGTCGCTGCACTAAGCCTTCTTGAGTGTGTGTAATCCTAGCCAGGATTCCGTAGAAGTTGGCTTAGGAAGCGCACAGATTTACTGGCCTAAACTTTCAAACTGGAAGTTGCGAATTGTAAGCCAACCCGTCCTGTACTTAGAGCTGTGAGCCAGCGTGTTCGCATTTCTCCTGCTTGTTAAGAAGGGCTCATTATCGTTGTCTTTCGCAGTTCTTGTAGCGCACTGCATTTCCTCAAGTACTGGAAAGCAGGATCCTTAAAAAAAACTTACCAAAATGAATTTGGGACTACCAATAATGAAGCGTTTCTTGCTGACGCCAATTTACTGCAGAAATAACATTTATATTTTTACCCTAAAATTCATATTTAAGCGAAATTTCGAGAGAACGGTTACTGCGTGATACTCTGAGATCAGTTCCTGTCGTCGAATGAATAGAATGACGCGCAAACAAAACCTCGTACGCAATTCCTACAATTTCGTAGGCTTATGCTTTACCTCGTTAACACTTTCATTATTCATTTGTTTATTACATTGATTAGACTTAAGTGAGTCGAAGTTGTTTTATTGTATTGATAACCAATAGGCCCACTTCATGAATCATAGTGCCTCAACGATACTGACGTACCGTAGGTACAACAGAGAAGGGTTATCTGTGGAGAGACTAGTCAAACGTGTGGTTATTGAAAAGGGACAGCAGCCTTATCTGTAGTTAGAGGGGCAACAGTCTGGATGATTGACTCAGCTGGTCTTGAAACGTGAGCTACATGGCTTTGTCATTCAGTTACTGTGACAGGCTGAAAGCAAGCGAAACTACTGTCGATAATTTTCCCGTGTACATGCAGCCCTACTGTATGAATATATGATGATGGCATCCCCGCGGGTAAAGTATTCCGGATGTAAAAAAAATTCCCCCATTTGGATCTCCTAGCGGGGATTAGCAGGATCTCGTCGAAAAATATATATAATTGTAGCAGAATGTCGTCATCAAGAAAAGCAAAACAGGCATTCTACGGACAGGAGCGTGGGACGTTCTATCCCTTAATCGGGTAGGTAAATTATAAAATTTGAAAAGAGAAATGAATAGGTTTAAGTTATGGTGAGGATTCATGAAGGTCGATGGCAGGATTAAAAGAATTTCTGGCCAGGTGAGTACAGTGTTGTAAATACAAATTCATTTGGTGTGAGCGCAGGAGTAAGTTTGATAATGAATAAGTAAATACGAATGCGGTTATATTGCTATGAACAGCATAGTGGACGCATTATCGTAGGAAAGATAGACAATAGGCCAACGTCTACCAGAGTAGGACACGTTTACATGCCAACTAGCTCTGCCAATGATGAGGAGATCGAGGAAATGAATGAGAAATTAAAAGAAATTAATGAGAGAGTTAAAGGAGGTTCAAACTTTTATGAAGATGGAATATAAACAAATTGAAGTAACCAAAGGTGGTTCAGAGTTTCAGAGGAGCTATTAGGCAAATATTGTCTGAAGCGAGAGAAAGTAATATAACAGAAGAAGTTTGCGTGGCTTTGAGAGATAGTGAAGGCAGAGGAACCAGGCCTAATCGAAATCCTTGGATAACACAGGGGACAATGAACTTAATTGATGAAAGGAGAAAATATAAAAAAAGTTGTAAGTGGATGGTACTGTACTTCACAGTCCCATCGACCGAACAGAGCATGCACATGTTGCGCTGTATGAGCCAGCGCATTGTCGTGCAAAATTATGGGTAGATTGCGCAGAAAGAGTTGCCTCTTCTTTCACAAATCTGGTCGCAGGCGATGCTCCGAAAAACGGTCTGCCGTGGAGGAAAGCCTTAATGACACTGTCGTGCTGTACGACCTCTGTCACATTGAATCTTGATCCAACACCCTCATTCCTATTTCGAAAACATAGTGACGCCGTTACGTTAGACCGCTCCCTTACAAGTGACTGTGTTTTCCTCTGTTGTGCGCACGCCGGTGACGTGGGACGAGCGAGTCCATTTGCTCGGAGGTACGGTAGGTATGTGAAGAACGTGTGCCATTAGCAATAACAGTATATTTCATTGCATATTGTCTCCACAGCAGTGTTGCCACTGTTCAAGTTCTTACCCTCGTATGTACAGGGTGGTCCATTGACAGTCACAAGGCCAAATACCTCACGAAATAAGCATCAAACAAAAAACTACAAAATACAAAACATTTCTGGCTTGAAGAGGGAAAGCAGATGGCGCTAAGGTTGGGCCGCTAGATGGCGCTGCCATAGATCAAACGGATATCAACAACATTTTTTAATAGGTACCCCCATTTGTATTACATATTCGTGTAAGACATAGATACATATAAATGCTTTATTGGAAGCTTTTTGATAGATGGCGCTGTAATAGTCACAAACGTATAAGTACGTGGCATCGCGTAACATTTCGCCAGTGCGGACGGTATTTGCTTTGTGATGCATTACTCGTGTTAAAATGGACCGTTTACCAATCGCAGAATAGGCCGGTATGGTATTTATGTATGTCTATTGTGATCAAAACGCCCAACGGGTATGTGCTATGTATGTTGGTCGTTATCTTGGAAGACACCATCCGAGTGTCCGGACCTTTTGTCGGATAGTTACATTATTTAAATAGGTATGTTCAGCCACAAGTGAAATGTCAACCACAACCTGCAACAAATGATGATGCCCAAGTAAGTGTTTTAGCTGCTGTTGCGGCTGATCGTCACGTCAGTAGCAGACAAACTGAGCGAGATTCGGGAATCTCAAAACCGTCGGTGTTGAGAATTCTACATCAACATAAATTTCACCCGTACCATATATCTATGCCCCAGGATTAACATGGCTAAGACATTGAAGGCCGTATGCAGTTTTGTCACTGGGCACAATATAAATTACGGGACGATAACAGATTTTTTCACGCGTTCTGCTTACTGACGAAGCGTCATTTACAAACAGGGAGAACGTAATCCGGCATAATATGCACCACTGGGCAACGGAAAACCACGATGGCTGCGAGAAGTGGAACATCAGCGACCTTAGCGGGTTAATGTATGGTGCGACATTATGGGAAGAAAGATAATTGGCTCCAATTTTATCTATGACAATCTAAATGGTGTACTGTATTCTGATTTCTTACGTTATGTTCTACGGATTTTACTGCAAGATGTTTTACTACATGACAGAGTGGCGATGTACTTTCAGCGTGATGGATGTTCGCCACAGGCCTCGCGGTCTTAAATGGAATGTTTAATGACTGGTGGATTGGTCGTAGAAGCACCATACCGTGACTGGCACGTTCACCGGATCTTAAATCCTCGGATATCTGTGGGGAAAATTGAAGAATATTTGTTATCGTGATTCACAGACAACGCCTGAAAACATGGATCAGCACATTGTCAATGCATGTGACAACATTACTGAAGGCGAACTACTCGCTGTTGATAGGAATTTCGTTACGCGTATTGCCAAATGCATTGAAGTTGAAGGACATCATTTTGAGCATTCATTGAAGTCATGAGGTAATTACAGGTAATCGCACAGTAACAACATGCGTTCTTATAATGTATGATAATTTCACGAAAGTACATGTATAACAATGGAACCACCGCAATTAAGTTCAAACGAACCTACGTTCTGTGTTTTAATTTAAAGAACCTACCTGTTATCCAATGTTCGTCTAAAATTGCGAGCAATATATTTGTGAATATTACAGCGCTATATGTTACAAAGCGACAAAAGAGTTCCAAATAAAACATTCATATTTATTTACGTACTATACGAATATGTAGTAAAAACGGGAGTCCTTATTAAGAAAAAAAAATGCTGTTGATATCCGTTTGACCTATGGCAGCGCCATCTAGCGGGCCAATTACCTGTTTTCTCCTTTTAAGCTAGGAAAGCTTTCTTCTTTGTGGTCTTTTCTTTTAATGGTTATTTCTTTAGATATTTGGCCCGGTCACTATCAATGGTCCACCTTGACTACATCGTCACGTTAGGTTGGCCATCGTGTGCGTCTTCTGGCGTAATATTCTGCAGCCGACTGTGACAGGCGGCAGGTACTTGAGGTACGCGATAATGCGGCAGTGGCTGGTGATTCAGCGGCTCTGGCTGTGAAATCTGCTCACTGCAGCAATCTGTGTGTGACCGGTGACGGAGGACGGAGCCTTGTGTACCACAGGACACCGCGGTGTCGCACGATGGCGTGACGTCAGTCGCCAATGCCTATACTCTAGACTGGGGGGAGGGGGGGGCGATGGCGGCTGAAGTCGTTTTCGCTAGCGGTCCAAGGCCCGCTCCGTAGTTTCTCACTGAGAACGAGCGCAGTCTCGCGAGACGCAGGATAGCCCCGCAGCTTATGGCAGCTGCAGTCGTTTGGTCGGCCAGACGGCGGCGATGGCGTCTCGGGGTCAGGCTCAGATTCAGCGCTGTGTGCTGATGACGAGACGTTGAAGCACAACCATTCTGTATCGAACTATGGTGGACAGGTTCGTGTTCCATATAATTACACCCCTTTCAGTAGTTAGTAGGACGTTGTGAACCTTGCGGCTCTGGTAAATATTGTAGGCCTAATTTGGACGATCAAGTGTCATTTCTTCTCCCGGCTGGTGGTCCTAGTCATAAAACCCAATAATGCTGTTCTCGATAATACATTGAATGATATCACTGGTCATCACTCCTGTTGTGACTTCGTCCTGATTATAACTTCACATTTAATTGTCACATTTACTTACTTCTCCATTTCTATTCGTTTAAAAGAAACTTGTATATGACTTCCACCTGGTTTATTTTTATTATCAAGAAATTGAAAACCTAATCAAAAACTTCTAATAGTGAAACTGCTTTGTTTGAGAAAATCTTACGTTAATGTTCGCTTTTATAAGGTCTGTTCCCACGCTTATAATTTCACAAATTTTATCGTAAACTTCATTTCACTTTGTTTAAGGATTCTTTTTAATTTAAGTAAGTGGTTTCTAGTAACTAATGTTGCTGTTTAAATGTCAGGAAATTTAAAACAACACAGTATTATTTCTTTTAGGCCCAGAAAGCTATGGACTGACCTGTTGTGTTTTCTGATGTCATGTTTGAAAACAAACCTGTATTGAAGGTGTAAATATTTCTGTCGCCATACCTCTTAACACGAAACGAATTGTGGATAAAGAGAAATATTAGTGGCCATTGTAAAATAGCGTTGATAAAAAGTCAATGATTGGACACTTTGAAAACATGTCAGTTTGTTTCCCTTTGCCTCTCTGTGTGCCTATTTTCCTCTTTCTTACATACTCCCCTTCTCATCTTTCTCTCTTTTCGTCGCTCTTGATTATGAGTTTCTAACAGGTTAAATAGTGAAAGAAAGCATATGAAAGGAAAAATTATTCGTAACGTCTCTTAATGTTTACTAAGGTGATAGCTTAGCAAAAATTTTTAATGTAACATTGTAAGAAAATTTACTCTTCACTTAAACACACCCTGTGCACCTATATTTGTGTTGTCCTATAACCGATCATGTTCCACTCTATTACTAGTTTCCTGCTACATGTATTTTTCATAGAAATCGGGCCATTCTTTTAGACTATTGTTAGTTATCACTATCTGTCTGTGCGTGAACTCAACAAATCATCGTAACTACCCACACAATTTCTTTTTGTTCCATAAGAAGCTTACTGTAAGGATGTACTGTAACAATACATGATGGACACATGTTTGCTGGACCTCTCTTTCTAATTTTTATTTGTAGGCCGACAGTCTGTATTGGCGACATTGGCAACATAAAAAATCAATGATTCTACCTGTAGTTATCGTCTATCAGTACCAGAATAAAAAGAAATAAAGGATACCTATTTGGATCCCGCATGTTACAAGTTTTGTTTGCAAGTGATCATTTCATTACTGCAGTGAAGTATTGCAGACATTGCAAATTGGTGAAACCACTTTGGCACGTCAGTAAGTTCACTGCAGCTGAGACAGCATCAACAGAAGTGTTATCTTCTAATTACTCTTGCTAACAACAAGCTATCATTCCAAAATTTGTCTATGCTGAGTAGCATTTGGATGTTTAGAATAATCTTACATCATCCTATCATTTTTTCAGGTTTGTGATGCGGAGCCGCGCGGAATGGCCGCGCTGTCTTTGTAGCCTTTCCCGTTGGAGGTTAGAGTCCTCCTTCGCGTAAGTTATTTTAAGTCATTTGTAACTCTACGAGCCGATGAGGATAGCAGTTTGGTCCAATAGGGTTACAAACATTTCAACATTTGGTGATGCGGATTGTTGTGTTTTCAGAACTTATGGGTCATCTGTCCCTAAGCTTACAAACTACTTATGAACTACCTAAGACTAAGGACGGCACAAATATCCATGCCCGAGGGGGGATTCGAACCCCCGACCGTAGTGGCCGTGCAGACCGTGACTGGAGCGCCTTAGTCCCCTCGGCCAACGCGGCCGGCGATGCGGATTGGAGGCGACCTTGTTGTCGTTCTTGTTACCGCAGAATTTCAATATTAAAACGTAACTACTTACAAATATAGTACTTTGTCATTTCAGTAACTGTGAAATTTGTTTTATTGAACGGCAGCTACAAGTTGTACTTCCTTACCGATTTCTTGAGGCACATGTTGCTATGGTGATGTGTTTAGTATTAAAAAAGAATGGACACTTTCAAGGAGAAGCCTTGTTCAAAGTAAACACATCACGATACCAACATTTATATATATATATATATATATATATATATATATATATATATATATATATATATATATATAATAAACGGTAAAATAAAGAAAAAATACAACTGGTTTTAAACTAAACAAATCTGAAAGATAAATTGCAGATGGTGACTACGAGAAGATGTTGCTCTACTGATTATATGTTCTCATAGATAATGTCGTGTGTGTTTGTGTGTGTGTGTGTTAGTGTGTGTGTGGCGGATGGGGGGTGGGGATTACGATGTGTAAAGTATTGGGGAGGATGTTTGTTGCAAGAAGATAAAAATTTATTTTTGAAGAGAAAATGAACTGTGGAGTGCAGCTATTAAGTCAGGAGTAGCACAGTGTCTAATTTGATGGAGGGAAGAGCAGGGTGAAATTTTAACTTGCGATGAAATTGGTAAGGTAGGTTACAGTTGGAAGTTGGATGAAGGGGCAGATCACCGGTTTGGGATGGGTTCTGAAACACGCTTCAGCCTGCGATGTACACTATAAATATACACTTTCTTCTCTGAACCTCACGTACTCATACATCATTATACCTTACGTCTCGTATCTACTTTCACTTATTTTCGTTTCAAAAGTTAGTGTCTGTTCGACAATTCTGTCGCAAATGATGGTAAACCTCTTTCGTTATTCAGTGGCTTCTCGTGAAGAAGTAGTATAAAAAATGAAACATGGTGTATACCGAGAAATAAAGCAATGTTATATAAGACATACGAGCGTTAGCCACTATAACATCGCGCGGGAATGGCCGTTCAGTCAAAGGCGCCATGTCATGGATTACGCGGTCGCTCCCGTCGGCTATATTTGATGAAGGAAAAAGAGAAAACCTCTGGTAACAGTTGTCAATATTCCTAATATTTTTATTCTGGCCCTAAAGGTTTCGTGGACTAGAATCATGAGATTAGGAAAACCGAATACGCAACTGTTTCATTAATTAAACGTTCACTTAGATACAGTATGTGATGAAAAGTATCCGATCACCATGTTTTTGGCACCCTCCAACGGTAATGCCGGAATTTAGCGTGTTGTTGGTCCACCCTTACCCTCCGTGACAGCTTACACTATCGCAGGCATACGTTCAATCATGTGCTGGCACATTTCTTGAAGGAATGACAATATATTATGCACTGAGGAGAGGTATCGATGTAGGTCGGTGAGACCTGATAGGAAGTCGGCGTTCCAAATTATTTCGATGGTGTTGTATAGGTATCAAGTTAGGACTCTGTGCTGGACAGTCCATTACACGAATGTTATTGTAACCACTCCGACACAGTCCGTGCACTATAAATAGGTGCTCAATCGTGTTGGAAGATACAATCGACATCCCCGAATTATTCTTCAACAGTGGGAATCAGAAAGGTAGGCATGTGCAGCGATTGTGCCACGCAAAACAACAAGCGGTGCAGGTCCCTCCATGAATAACACGACCATGCCATACCACCACTGCCTTCGCATTTTAGTGTTGGCACTACACAAGCTATATGAGGTTCACCGGGCATTCGACATACCCAAAACATGCCATCTGATCGCCACATTGGATACCGTGATTCGTCATTCCACACAACGTTTTTCCACTGATAATTCGTACAATGTTTCCGCTCCTTACTCCATGGGAGGCGCCGTTTGGCATTGACCTGCGTGATGTACGGCTTATGGGCAGTTGCTCGACCATGAAATCCAAGTTTTCTCACCTTCCGCCTGTTATGGTACTTGGAGTGGTTCCCGATGCAGCTTGGATATCTTGTGTGTTGGTGTGGATAGATGCCTGCCTATTACACTGTATGACCCTCCTCAATTGTCGGCGTTCTCTGTTAGTCATCTGATGAGACCAGGGTGTATCCTTTCGTGCTCTACTTGCCCTTCTACTAGGGATGTGTAGGAGTGAGGAAATCTCGTCCAAAGTTTCCTTACGCTAGTGACATCCCATCACATGACAACGTTCGAAGTCCTCCATTTCCGCGGAGCATCCCATTCTGCTTTCTCACAATGTCGAATGACTACTGAGGTCGCTGATTTGGAGTACTTGGCAGTAGCTGATCACAATGCATCTAATACGAGAAACGTTTGAAACCTCATGGCAGATTAAAACTGTGTGCCTGACGCTGGATTCCAAACTGGGACATTTGCCTTTCCCTTATGAGCTGTCCCTTCACGTTATAGTACCCGTCCTCACAGCTTTATTTTTGCCGGTACCTCGCCTCCTACTTGCCAAACTTCAAGGAAGTTCTCCTGCGAACTTTGTAGAACTAGCACTCCTGAAGAAAGGATATGGTGGAGACATGGCTCAGCCACATTCTAAGGGATGTTTCCAGAATTAAACTTTCACTCTGAAGCGGAGTGTGCGTTGATATGAAACTGCATGGGAGATTAAAATTGTGTGCCGGTACCGAAACTCGAACCTGACACGAGTAGTGCATTTCGTGGTCAAGCGCTCTTCCGGGTGACGGAGGACTGACCATGAATCGCGCCGGGATAGGTGAGGCGGGAGAGCACTTGCTCGCGAAAGACGACGGTCCCAGGTTCAAATCCCGGTTTCGGCACACAATTTAAATCTGTCAGGAAGTTTCATACCAGCGCACACTCCGCTGCAAAATTTCATGTTGTTGTTGTCGTATTCAGTCCGGAGACTGGTTTGTTGCAGCTCTCCTGAGCTAGCCTCTTCCATATAAGAATGGATGTTGGACTGCGTCACTGCAAGCCGCGTCCCGTCCTTCCGCGGCATCTGAAAGATGCGCCACGGCCGAGTCCGCCGCCTCTGAGGGCCTGCAGCGCCGTCACGACCAGACGAGCACGCGGTGTTCGAGGCGTGCCTCAGTTCCTGTGTAGCTCTCGCCGGTTTCATATGTAAACATGTCCGTGACTTGCCACCACAGTACATTTCATTTGTTGTATATGTGTATGCAATAATTTATACTGTTACAACAATGGCAACCTTCATCTGTGTGAATCTGTTTACTGTTTCCATCTCTTGGTCTTTCTCTGCGGTTTTTACCCCCACACACTTCCCTCCCATGCTAAATTCACAATTCCATGATGTTTAAGAATGTGTCCTACCAATCGATCCCTTCTTTTAGTCAAGGCATGCCAGAAATTCCTTTTCTCCACAATTCTGTTCAACACCTCCTCATTAGTTGCGTGTTCTACCCACCTAATCTTCAGCATTCTTCTCTAACACCACATTTCAAAAGCCTCTATTCTCTTCCTGTCCGCACGGTTTATCGTCCGTGTTTCACTCACATACAAGGCAACACAAATGCCTTAAGAAATGACTTCCTTAGGCTTAATGAAAGTTGTGTGGTTTTTGGGGGTGTCTGGACACTTATTATTACATAGAGTATGTCAAAAATTTAATAAGTTCTTTTGGGTGTAGGAAAAAGCCAAAGGCCATTAGTAAGGTAACAACAACTCGCAGATTCGATTCTAGTGGCAGACAACAGTTAGAACATTGTACATGTAGCTGCATGTACAATTTAGATTACCCTCGAAATAAATTACGTAGATATCACCGTCCTAGTTTGTGACGTCTGGCGCGTTAGTACTGTCCCTGTTGAAGCGTGGAAAGCGAATTATTACTGGTGACGGTGAGACCTCGCGTCCGCTTTGTGCGCGCGGCAGAACACGCGGGCGGCATTGTGTCAACGCGTAACGTCACTGCGAAAATCCTGCGCGCTGTCCGGCCGCTTGCATAATGGAGGGCGCGGCCGCCCTCGGCACGCAACACTGCCTATTAATTACGCATTGCGGCTCTGCCCAGAGGTGGGACAAGGGGCAATTTGGCGAGCGCCGTGTAAACAGGCTCGTATTTGCGCAGCGCGCGTAAGAGTGCGCGCCGCTGTTTGTACGTCTGGTTAAACGCGCGCGTCCTGCCGGCAGGCCGGCGAGAGCGGACCGCGGCGTGTAGTCGGCGTGCTGCGAGCACAATAAGCGCCGGAGTGACCGAGTATAGCAGCGCAGCTCAAACAGTGGAAAATAGTTGTCCCTAAACCTAATGGACGAAAAGTTATTAGTCCTTAGACTTACAAACTACTTAAACTAGCCTACAGTAAGGACATACACACCAGTGCGCGAAGGAGGACTCGAATCTCGGGCGGGAATGGCTGCTCAGTCTGTAGCATGACGTGGCCACTCATCGCGGCCAGCTTTAAGAAAAGTCACCTTTAGGACGAGAATACTCCGTTGTCACAATTGTAAAGTAACGTAAAGCAGTCAACAATCAGAAGACTCGTTTGAACGCCACAGTGCTTTACTAGGCATGGTCCTGTTTGGAGGTGGTATGCCGTTGCCTTCCTCCGACCTCCGAACTGACTTTCCCAGCCAGTTATAGGGGGACCTACAGTTCAACGTGGGTACCGAACCACGGTGATACTCGGTATTTTTCACACGAGCATCACTGCCAGAGGTGAAAGAACTGGAAAGTGACAGATAAAAATCCCAGGACCTGGTGGAGATCGAACCCGCGATCTATGGATTTGTAGTCTAGCACTCCACCACTGTGTTACAGAGCCGTCCAAACCTACTGGACCAAATTGTGATAGTCATTAGTCCCTAGTATTACAAACTACTTAAACTAGCCTACAGCAAGGACAGACACACCCATGCCCGAAGGCGGACTCCAATCTCAGGCGGGAACGGCTGCTCAGTCCGTAGGATGACGCCTTAGACCAAGTGACCATTCTTCGCGGCAAGCTTTAAGAAAAGTCAAGTTTAGGGCAGGAACACTCCTTTGTCAGAATTGTATGTGTTTAGTAATGTCGAATTTGTAACCTGAATTAGTAATGAAGATTTGGGTGTGTCGGGAGACGTGCAGGGAAGAGTCCTCTGCAGTCAGGTCAGTCACTGTGTCCTCGGTGGCGGAGTGGTCAACGCGTCTGCCTAGTAAGCAGAAGATCCCGGGTTTTTATCCCAGCCGGGCACAAATTTTCATTCGCCGCACTTTGGTATTTCATCTAAACCTCGTACAGCGAAGCCACAACTGATAGCAAATTGCGATTTATTTCATTAATGGAACGCTGTAATGTCGTTAAATATATTTACTAATTCAGGTTACAAATTCGACATTACTGAACACATACAATTCTGACAAAGGAGTGTTCCTGCCCTAAACAAGACTTTTCTTAAAGCTTGCCGCGATGAATGGCCACGTGGTCTAAGGCGTCATCCGTCTTCGCGGCGAGAGCGCACTAAAATGCGTTTTCATCCTTATTACTAGCATTGTAATACGCATTGAAAGGGAATTGGCATAATTTTATTGTGATATCTGGCTCTTATTCCAAGAGAAAGGATGTAATTTTACAGCGATTTCTCGCTTGCATTCGAAGAGAAATGGCATAATTTTAGTAATATATTTACAGTGTGCTGCAGCACATTAGTACATTATCACCAGCCGCCACTGCTTGAAGCGCATAAAGGCGTTGTACCTTTATTAACTGGCACTGGGAGGTCAGGCAAGAAGCGGCGGCTTCGGCGTGGCTCGGGCTGTCGCCCCTGGAGGCCGACGTGCCCGCCGTGCCTGGCATTCTGCGCTCTCAATACGCGCCTGCCGCAATTACCGGTCGCCCGCCCTCCTAATAACTCGCGTGATTGGTGCACGTCATCGCCAGGCGCCCCACCACCACCGCCACTACAATGCGCCCAAGATTCCAGCGTAATCGCCACTGCCAGGGAGGCGGCAGGCGGCAGACGCCAGACGGCAGACGGCGGGAAATGAGTCCCGGCTGCCGCTGCGGCTGCGGCTGCTGATAACTGCCGACTTGTGCGAACGACGACAGTTCTGACCTACACTGTACCCGAACCGTTCACCTATTGACGGAAAAAATTAATAAAGAGATTTGTATAGCCGAAATGGACCGGCACGGCTGCAGTTCTGTGCACGAAACTATCTTTCAGGATTGGTGGTAGCTCTCTTAGGTTGTTTGCAAATGACGCCGTCATTTATCGTCTAGTAAAATCATCTGAGGATCAAAATCAACTGCAGAACGATCACTACGGTGTAAAAATTTGCAATGGCTTTAAATAATGAGAAGTATGAAGTCGTCCACGTCAGTACGAAAAGAAATCCGTTAAACTTTGTTTACAAGATAAATAATCAAAAGTGACGGCCTTAAACTCCACAAAATACCTAGGAATTACTATTACTTCTGACTTAAATAGGAACTAAGACGTAGATAATGTCGTGGTAAAGTTGAACCAAAGACTGCGTATATTGGCGGAAACCTTAAACGATGGAACAGAACTACTAAAGAAACTGCAAACACTACGCTTTTCCGTCCTTCTTTTGGAGTATTGCTGCCCAGTGTGGGATTTGTATCAGGTGGGTTTGACAGATGACATCGAAAGAATCCAAAGAAGGGCAGCTCGTTTCGTAATGCCACGATACAGGGGAGACAACGTTACGGAAGTTATACATGATCTGGGATGAGAATCATTACAGCAACGGCGCTTATCGCTGAGGCGGTGGCTACTTGCGAAACTCCAATCGCCAACATTACTAACAATTACTAACAACTTAGACTGAAAAGAAGACATAGAAAATATTGTGGAGAAGGCGAACGAAAGGTTACGTTTCATCGGCAGAACGCTTCGAAGATGCACCAGCTCCACCAAAGAGACTGCCTACATCACACTTGTGCGTCCTCTCATGGAGTACTGTTGCCCATTGTGATACCCTCAACAGGTGGGACTGACGGAACATACTGAAAAGGTTCAGAGAAGGGCAGCTCGTTTTGTTTTGTCACGTTACGGGAGAGAAAGCGTCATGGAAATGTTGCACGAATTGGGGTGTAAATCATTAAAAGAAAGACGATATTCATTGAGGCGCGATCTGTTTGCGAAGTTTGTCACCGACTTTTACTTCTGAATGTGAAAATATTTTGTTAGCCCCCACCTACTTAAGGAGACATGACCATCCCAATAAAATAAGAGAAATCAGATCCAAAACGGTACGATTTAGGTGTTCTTTCTTCCCGCGCGCTACTAGAGAATGGAACGGTAGAGAAAGGTTATGGAAGTGGTTAATGAACCCTCTAAAAGGCTCTTAAAAGTGATTTGCAATCTATGTGGATGTAGATGAATTTGTATCCCAATTACATTGTATCCTCTTGGATACAATTTTTAATTTTTATTTAATTTGCGTCAAATAAGGAAAATAATAATGTGTGAATACACTAATACTTTGGTAGTAAAGTAACCAAATATGAAATAATGTGCTCGAATATTTGACAGTTTGTGCAGGTAAGGGTTAACCGAGGCGGTTTCTAGATCTACATCTACATGGGATACTCTGCAAATCATATATAATTGCCTGGCAGATGGTTCATCGAAACACTGTTATACTATTTATCTCTCATTTCATTCTCGACTAGCGCGCGGGAAGAAAGAACACCTTAATCTCACCGTTCGAGCTCTGATTTTTCGTATTTATTCTGACGATCATTTCTACCTTTATAAGTGGGATTAAACAGTATATTGCCGCATTCGGAGCAGAATGTTGGCAATTGGAGTTTCGCAAGTAGCGCAGCTATAAGCGCCGTTGTTGTAATGATTCTCATCCCAGATCATGTATAACTTCCGTAACGCTGTCTCCCCTGTATCGTGACAATATGAAACGAGCTGCCCTTCTTTGGACTCTTTCGATGTCTTCTGTCAAACCCACCTGATAAGGATCTCACACTGGGAGCAGGTTTGAATGATTTATCGCGTAATTGAAGTTCAGCGGATTTCTTTTAGTAGTCATGTGTACTACTTCACACTTTCTTTTATTTAGTGCCAACTGCCAATTTTCGCACCATATAGAAATTTTGTCTAAATCGCTTTGCAGTTCTTTTGATCCTCTGTTGACTTCACTAACCGATAAACGACAGCATCATCCGCGAACAATCTAAGGGAGCTATTCAGATTGTCTCCTAAATCGTTTATAAACACAAGGCAGAGTAGGGGACCTATAACGCTTCTCTGTGGAACGCCTGATATCACTACTGTTTTACTCGATGACTTATCGTCAGTTACAACGAACTGTGTCCTTTCTGATAGGAAATCGTTAATCCAATCGCACAATTGGGGAGATATTTCCATAAGCATGCAAATTCATTAGAAGCCGCTTGTGGGGTACAGTGACAAAAGCCTTCCGAAATTCCAGAAATCTGTTAACGTACGTTTTTAGCAGAAACAATCATGTAGCAACATTTTTAATTCGAAATGCCATTTTAGATATTGATGTGAAGGGGGACAAAAACAAACTGTAACTATCCCTGAACCGTATTCATATTTCGTAATTCGTAAACAAAACAAAACTACAACCATTTATTACTGATACCGAGCAACAATGACAATCACAAAAATAACATCCCTTTGACACACTAAAAATTTCCAAGCACAGTTTTGAACGCTAAACAAATAAACAGATATATATACCTTGAAAAATATCAGTTTCCATTACCTAAAACAATATAAAACCTAATAATCAAAGTGAGAACACACAAGTGTCTTTTTGTGACAACAAAACTCGCCTGACGAAATCGTGCACACAGACATGAGACAGTCCGTTGTTTACTGCTCTGTGTGAATATACCGGGTGATCAAAAAGTCAGTATAAATTTGGAAACTTAATAAATCACAGAATAATGTAAATAGAAAGCTAAAAATTGACACACATGCTTGGAATGACATTGGGTTTTATTACACATAAAAAGTATTGCTAGACTCGTGAAAGATCTCTTGCGCGCGTTGTTTGGTGATGATCGTGTGCTCAGCCGCCACTTTCGTCATGCTTGACCTCCCAGGTCCCCAGACCACAGTATGTGTGATTATTGGCTTTGGGGTTACAAATCTTTGTATCACTTATGGAACTACGGGGTCACCTGTCCCTAAACTTACAAACTACGTACGAACTAACTAATACTAATGACGACACAAATATCCATGCCCGAGAGGGGATTCGAACCCCCGGCCGTAGTGGCCGAGCAGACCGTGAATGGAGCGCCTCAGTCCCTCGGCCACCGCGGCCAGTTTGGGGTTACCTGAAGACGCAAGTGTATCGTGATCGACCGACATCTCTAGGGATGCTGAAAGGCAACATACGACGCCAATGCCTCACCATAACTCCTGGCATGCTTTACAGTACTTTTCACAACATTATTCCTCGACTACACCTATTGTTGAGGAATGATGGTGAACATGTTGAGCATTTCCTGTAAAGAACATAATCTTTGCTTAGTCTTGATTTGTTATATTAATTATTGCTTTCCTGATCAGGTGACGCGCCATCTGTCGGACTTTTTTGAGCCCCCCCCCCCTTTTTTTTGTTCTAATAAAACCCCATGTCATTCCAAGCAGGTGTGTCAATTTTTACCTATCTATCAACATTATTCCGTGATTTATTAAGGTTTCAAATGTATACTGACTTTTTGATCAACCGGTAGATACTGAACAATTTCGGACAGCGAGTGTTTTATATGATACATCAAAAGGACACAATTCAGATATCATTTTCCACTACGCTTGATGACGCTGGAAATGCAGGGAACTTTAAGTTCCGTCGGGCAGGAAAGGGTTAAATTCACGATGGTACAAAAAACCTAACAACTTAACTATGAAGCTCCGACTCACCCAGCATGTAGGGTCATTTCCTGAACAATCCATCGTTTGTAAGGTGGTAGTTGCCACAACGACCGAGAGGTTTCAGAGGTATTATTGCTCATCTGCGGACATAGTAAATTCCCACAGCGTGCACAGTGTTGCTGGTTATTCCCTCTCTGCGGTTAAGTGTGCATTTTGTCCGTATTTATGTGATATATTGTCTAATCATCTCTTTCGTACAAATAAGATAATGACGTCTACACGTTTGGAATCACTATAGACTTTATGGTTCTGGATGTATTCCATAGAAAACGAATACTGCAAGAGTAACTTATTCAAAATTTGTACCACCATGCATCAAAGCTCTTCCACATAATTCGAGGAGTTACCGTTCATTTCAGTATAGAACGAATCAATTTTGGGAAATACTAAAGGATGATATCATTAACTTCTTGATTGTTGGGCACGCAGTGAAGTAAATGTCTCTAAGGGACATAGTATTAAGAGGTCCAGATCACTGCTAAAATTGCCGGCCGCAGTGGCCGAGCTGTTAGGGGCGCGCCAGTCACAGTCTGCACGGCCGCTACGGCCGGGAGTTCGAATCCCTCCTCGGGCATGGATGTTTGTGTCGTCTTTAGTATAAGTTAGTTCATAAATAGTTTGTAAGTTTAGGGACTGATGACCCCGCAGAATTACATTATAATGAAAATATTAATGAACACTATGTATGCCAGCAGCCAGTGTCGTCATGACTAAAATCTGCCTCTTCAGTTGACGAACTGTGACCTGAGGGTATTTCAGCATGAAGTACGGCCATAAACACATCATCCTTTAAAGGACATATTATTAAGAGGTCCAGATCACTGCTGTAAGTAACATTTTTATTCATACACAACAGCTGTTTCAACAGTTCGCCATTTTCAAGTGCAGATATGATGGTCTTGCACAAGTGTTATTATATAATATCATACTTTGCATTTAGCTGCTGTACTTTTTGCAGCCTTAGATGTAATTTTTTTTTTTCATAAACAGGTTCTAAATGTAACAGTTTGCCAAAGATGTAATATATGAGGCTATACCATCATAGCTGCACTTGAAAATGGCGAACTGCTGAAACCTGTTGTGTATAAATAAAAATATTCAAATGTTCAAATGTTTGTATAGCTTATGGGACTTAACTACGGGTTATCAGTCCCTAAACTTAAAAACTACTTATGAACTAATAGTAAGGGCGGCACAAATATCCATGTCCGAGAGGGTATTCGAACTCCCGACCATAGTGGGCTTGCATAGCGTTACTGGAGCGTCTCAGTTCCCTCGGCCACAACGGCCGGAAAAACTTAAATCATAGCCCCACTATTCTCACCAGCAGTTCCCGTCTTTGCGGCCTGCCATCTTATGCATTTGTATTGCAAATGTCGATCTATAATATGTTTACTGTTATATGTTCTTTTAACTTATATGTACCTTTGCAGTGGTATTCATCTGAAGACCGTCTACACAGATTGAACGGGCTATTACATAAAACAACAATTTTTCAAACGGTGTTGTTTTTAATTTTAATCACTATATCTTGCCGATTCAGCAGTACCGTTTGATGAAGCTGTGTTCAAGTGCTCAGCACTATCCCCATGTACGTCATTTTTCACAGAATCCACAGATCCGGCAATACGATCCATCAGATTTTGAAAATATGCACTCTTCCGTTGCACTAAGACTCTTCTTCTTACGTACTATTCAATTTTACGAGTTGTGAAATCTAGTGATCAACTGGATCAGAAGCATTGAATAACGTCTTGTAGTCCTCCTCTTCAGATTCAACACTGTGCAACGCGGTTTTTAAAATAATGCCGCATCTCTAGGTTAAAGTGAGGAGAAATGTAGCCCACTATGTGTATTAAGAAATGTTCTAACGTGTGTAAATCCATATAACTATTCTGGTCATCAGTCCCTAAGCTTAACAGCATAGTGAACTAATTCTAAGGACAACAAATACACCCTTGCCCGAGGGAGGACTCGAACTTCTAACGGCGAGTAGCGGCGCGCTCCACAGTAGGCGCCTTAGAACGATCGGCCACTCCACCGCGGCTGAATATTAAGATGTCGGAATCGCCGTGAAGTTAAGAAAAGAACCGGTTTTGTTCAGTGTACTCGTATGACATTCCTGTCACATTCTCCTCGGCAAATAATAGAACTCCATTGTGAACAGACACGGCATAAAACGTATTCAGTTTCAGTGATCCGCTTTCATGAGCGACGGCAATACTAGTATTGTACGACCGCTCCATTCTTACATTATGAAGGTTTTACCCGGTACATGAAACTTTGATTCGTGCGAATAGATGCATAGTTTGGTAAAAGTGTCTTCTGCCGCGTTGTGGGAAATTGAAATATAAATTTCGTATCGTCTCTTATGGCCTCCGGAACTCAATTGCTGCAGTAAATGTAACATGGGGACTTCATATGCTGGAGTAGTTTCAGAGCACGACATTCCGTTTATTGAGGAAGTTGAAATTCGGGGACTGTTCTAGTTGTGGACTTACGAGAGCTCCGTACGCAAGTATCCGGAATACACTCATCTTTTTCATATGAAATGCAAGGATGACTAGTCCTTTTCCATTCCATCTCCAACCCAGTGTCAATAATCTTTTATGCCAGTCCAAATCTGTTTTCGTAGAGGCGGCTTCTTGCAGAACTTAAGGCAGAATAAATTTTTCATTTGAACCTTTGATTATTTTCTGGAGAATTGTAACACATGTTACGATTTATTGTATGGTATAACCCCATGTAGCTACATACATTTTAGCTACGGTTAAATTTTAATCGTTATATTAACGAGTGACATGTGTAAGTTGTTTCTTTAATAGTCCGTGTATAATAAATTTTAATGTACGCTATTTTAAATATCTAAGTTACTGCAAAATTATTTGTAACGTGTTATTTAATGACAAATACATACATTATTTTCCCCCCATGATTACATGAATATGGAAGAATGCTTGATCTGTTTTAGTAGGTCAATATATCAACTCTTTTCTCTTACCGAATAATGGAGTCTCTCCCAGATTTCCTTGTTACACTATTTGTGCTGTTTCCTTTTGTGTGTCTTCGTGCACTCTGTTACTTGCGCTTATGGTTGTTTTACAGCACAGTCCACTCGAGTTACACATATATATGTTTACACTGAGTCTAAATCGCGTATTAGTGGCAGATCCGTAATATTATCTATATACAGTGATCGTAATACGATCGTATTATATGCTTAAATCTCTATTGTGTTAACATCTCCGTTGTGTTCAGCGTGAGATGTGTAAAATCATCGTGCTCCTTTTACGAATGCAATAAGGTATTCGAGATATCGTTAGTGATTTGGTTACTTTTTCGTTTATATAGATGACTAAATTCGTGGCTTAAAGGAATACTTATGCACCATATAATCTAAACATCGAACCAGTGCTACTGAAAGTGAGTGCAGAAATCACACTGATTTGAGAAGTAATAAGGCAAACATCTTTAACTATAACAAATATTTTCAACATTACAGAAAAAGTTTATAAAACATATATATGTTTACACTGAGTCTAAATCGCGTATTAGTGGCAGATCCGTAATATTATCTATATACAGTGATCGTAATACGATCGTATTATATGCTTAAATCTCTATTGTGTTAACATCTCCGTTGTGTTCAGCGTGAGATGTGTAAAATCATCGTGCTCCTTTTACGAATGCAATAAGGTATTCGAGATATCGTTAGTGATTTGGTTACTTTTTCGTTTATATAGATGACTAAATTCGTGGCTTAAAGGAATACTTATGCACCATATAATCTAAACATCGAACCAGTGCTACTGAAAGTGAGTGCAGAAATCACACTGATTTGAGAAGTAATAAGGCAAACATCTTTAACTATAACAAATATTTTCAACAATACAGAAAAAGTTAATAAAACATTTTAAAGGTATAAATTGAAAATGACTGTTCGTAGCAATAACACCTCACAAATAAAGACAGTTGTTAAAACTAATATCCCTATTTTTTGAACTGCGGACCGTGTCAGATCTCATGCGACGACCGTAATCCTTTTAAAATTGGACCAGTAGGTAGAAATCTCACAGATGGATTCATTGAACACCAAAATTGCAAAAGAGATCAATCACGTTTTCCTTATAATCACGTGAACATAAACGCAATACATAACGATTGGCCGCGGTGGAGTAGCCAAGCGGTCTAAAGCGTCTCGCTGCGGAGCGCGCGGTTGCTCGCCGTGGAGGTTCGAGTCCTCCCTGGGGCATGGGTGTGTGTGTGTTGTCCTTAGGTTAGTTTAGCTTAGTTTAAACAGTTTGTAAGCTACGGACTGATGACCACGCAGTTTGGTCCGATAGAATTACAAACATTGGAACATTGGAAGATAACGATTGGAAAATGAAATGACAATACTACAGAATGTACCCAAGGGAATCATTATGACTGCTTTGTAAGTAGTCATATACCGCCACAGATCCATTCCCAAACAAAATTACCAGCAAAAAAAGGCACAACCTAATGTCGTGAAACTTTATTGATTTCATGACAGTAAAACGCTGATTTTAAACACCTCATCCTTAAAAAAAGAGATATTTTCGTAAATTATATTGTTCCAAAATACAATAGATCAATACCTAATATAACTGACGTTATACAAATAAAAAGTGTATGATCATCACAAGTTTTTTGCGCCATATACCACTGGTGGACAATGCTGTAAACATCACATCAGAGTACCAATGTGCAGGAAAAGCACCTACAAATAATCACACAAAAACTGAGTTTGAAATTATTTATACAACTATTTACGGAAAACATTGTGTGTGCGGTAAATGACTTGTAAATGGCGAAAAGCGGAAACGAGTTCTTCACTAAATAACATCTAAATAAGAATAAATATAGCGCATAAAAATTAAGAATGGATACTTAATGTGTCATTTTCTTATTTAGAGTATGCTGCGGGCTCACCTGAAAAGCGTTTGGAAAAATTGCCTATTATACGTGACATTTAATATGGCCACCTGGGTTCATCAATAGTTTACCACTCAGTAAAGACACCACATCACATACAGTAACTTGTATACTGTAAGAAGGTTAGCAGAAAATGTCACTTGATAATCATGAAGTACTGCTGTCTGAGCAGTTTTATTAACACTTGTAACAGCCTTGTGTCTTCAAATGGATGCTCTGTGATAGGCTTTACCTCGTTCCTTAGTCACGGTTCACGCCATAGTGGATCTGATGTTCTTGAGGTCACTCAATTTTTATCAGGATATTGTACATTTCAGTGGAACGCTGCACGTTACAAAAGTAATTCTCTTAAGCTCTGTAGCAGAATGCAGCAACTCCGAATGAGAAGCTGACTCTCACGTATGAATTGGTTATAAATGGACCTTTTGTAGCACACTAGTGACCCTGTGGAGCGAGGAGATGTTTTTGAGGCATTGGAAGAAATTTTCTTGACAATTAATATGTACCAAAAACCTATACGAAATCGCAATAAAATTTAAATCTTTTTATCAAAGGGCAGTTTTGGATTTTCCAGTACGTAAGGCATCCCACCTATCATCAGAACGTTAATACGAGATCACCACGGTGAAGTAAACATCTTAATCAATAATAACTACGAATTTTATGAAGTCTACAAGGCAATTACACTGCACAGCAATCTCCCCAGTTGATGACGGGATGTAATCCGTTTTCCTGATGGAGGGCGATTGATCAGAGACTGTTCTTTTCTGCTAGCCGTATCAAACATAGTCTCGAATTTCATTAACTTCTTGGGATTAGTTTCAGAGAAGTAAATTTTAATCCTCTTACAAAGTTCCCGAAATAAGTATACTGTAAAGGGATCATGTGGATTATCTCAAGTAAATTAGCTGTCCGCAAATCCACTTACGATGTCAGGTTGCCTGTTTTAATCTTCTAAAGAATACAGTGTGCTACACAAAACAGCGTCAGTGACAATAACAGCTACAAGGAAATACACACCTATTTCCTAAGGTACTGCCGGTAATTTCACCTACCCAGTGTGGAGTTATATGCGTACTCGGTGGCTAAATTAACAAGGAGACACCACTGAAAATGTTCAAACGTTTGTTAAGCTTATGGGACTTAACTACGGGGTCATCAGTCCCTAAACTTACAAACTACTTATGAACTACCTACAACTAAGGACGGCACAAATATTCATGCCCGAGGGGGGATTCGAACCCCCAACCGTAGTGGCCGTGCAGACCGTGACTGAAGTGCCTCAGTCCCCTCGACCACCGTGGCAGGTGACACCACTGAAGTAGGAGAAACTAGTTAGAAATTCATTTTAGGTTTCGATAGTAATCGATATAAGTAAATCGAAGAGTTCCTCATTTGCTGCCAACGATCAGTATATACCACTGATTAACGACACATGATCTGTATATCTCTACTGTCGCTTACCCGGGAGGTCAATGTTCATTTCTTGTCCTGGACGTTATAATTATACTTGTCTTTCCCGATACTATCGGACGCAGTTCAAGAGGTAAGTTCATGGCTTGCAGAAAACTAGTTGATGTTAAATCACAGTAAAACTCAGTTTTTACAATTTCTAACACATAATTTGACGAAAGCTGACATTTTGATTACACATAATGGGCATATGATAAGTGAAACTGAACAGTTCAAATTTCTAGGTGTTCATATATACAGTAAATTGTCATGAAAAGCCCATGTGTTCAAGATCTTGTTACAAAACTAAATTCTTCTATATTTACCATTAGAACAATATCTGAAATAAGTGATATTTCAACACGAAGTCTCTTACGCTTACTTTCATTCACTTCTGACGCACGGCATTGTTTTTAGGGGTAACTTGCCTGATGCAAAAAGGATATTTCTGGCTGAAAAACGGGCGGTTCGAGCAAGATCTGGTGTAAGTTCACGAATGTCATGTCGACCCCTTTTCAGTAGTCTGGGAATTTTGACACTGGCGTCACAATACGTTAATGTCGTTTGTTGTTAATAATATTAGTTTATTCCCACGAGTTAGTAGCTTTCACTCGGTGAATACTAGACAGAAGTCGAATCTACATTTGCACCACACCACCTTGACACTTCTGCAGAAAGGTGTACAGTATTCTGCGGCATCCATTTTCAATAAGCTGCCACAAGAAATACAGAATCTTAGAAGTAATCCACACGCTTTCAAATGTAAACTGAAGAATTACCTCATGACTCACTCCTTTCATTCTGTCGAGGAACTCCTAGAAACGTTAAACATTTAAGCTAATTCATTTTTTCCTTTATTGATTCTTTTCACTTTGTCTTAAGACTGTCGCGTGCAAAGGACCACTTAAAAAATTTCTATTACCGTTCTTGTGTAACAATTAATGTATTGACTTGTTCCATGACCATGCAGTCTCACTCCTCAACTGGGTCCTATGGAACATTGTATTGTAACCCTCTTCCATAGTAAATGACAGGCTGTCAGCTTTAGTCTTGTTGATGTCAACGAAAAACTTGCGCGTTAGGAACCAACTTTCAATTTCTTCTCTTACATATTCATTGGTTAAATTTTTAGGTAATAAGAAAACTACAAGTGGTCTTGTAATGCTCACATTCAGCTGTGTTGTAAAAGGAGTTTCTTCTAGAGAACGCAGTAGTTGAACTTTTCTCAAATGAGTCAAAGAATGCATTTCGTGATAAAATTAAATAGCATGTAAGAGGGAAAAGTAACCTAGTATGTCATATTACCCGACAGGGATTCTATTCTGTGTGATCTTTGACATTGTTTTATTTATTTTCTCCTCAAAATTTAAGTTCAATAGCAGCCCCTACATAAGACAATGTAAGGAGATAAGCAAGAAGAACGCGCTGAAAAGAAAAGAGGGCGCACGGGAACGGACGTGGGCTCTAAGGTGCCTTGCTGTGGAGTGCGGCTGCTCCTCATCTGAGGTTCGGGTCCCCCTCGGGCATGGGTGTCTATGATGACCATGGCTTAAGTTATTCAAAATGTTCAAATGATTGTAAATCTAGGGGACGTAACTACGTTGGTCATCGGTCCCTACGCTTACAAACTACTTGCACTAAGTAACTTAGCCCGAGAAAAGACTGTATACCCATTAGATTTCTACCTGATTATGCTCAAGCGATAGCTCCTTACTTAAGTCATATACAACCGCTCTCTCAAATAAGGATCTGTATCAAAAGATTGGGAAATTGCACAGGTCACACCTATATTCAAGAAATGCAGTAGGAGTAACCCATTAAACTACAGGCCTGTTTCATTGACGTCAATTTGCAGCAGGGTTTTGGAACACATCCTGTATTCGAATATCATGAATTATCTAGGACAGAATGATCCATTGGCCCTAGCTCAACACGGATTTAGAAATTATCGTTCATGCGAAACACAACCAGCTCTATACTTACACGAAGTGATAAGTGCTGTCGACAAGGTATCTTAAATTGATTCCGCATTTATTGATTTCCAGGAGGCTTTTGACACCGTGCTTCACAAACGGCTTTTAATCAAGTTGCGTGATTATGCTATATCGCCCGAAATTTGCGAATGGATAGGGGATTTCCTCTCAGAGAGGACACAGTTCGTAGTAATCGATGGTAAGGCATCAACTAAAAAAACGGTGATATCGGGCGTTCAACAGGATAGTGTTATTGGGCCTCTGCTGTTTCTTATTTACATTAACGATTTAGAGGAAAATCTAAGTAGCTCTCATAGGTTTCGCAGGAGAGCTTCTGTGAAGTTTTGAAAGTAGGAGGCGAGGTACAGGCGGAAGTAAAGTTGTGAGGCGGCATCGTGAGTCGTGTCGGGGTAGCTCAGTGGTAGAGCGTTTGCCCGCGAAAGGCAAAGGTCCCAGGTTCGAGTCCCGGTTCCGGCACACAGTTTTAATCTGCCAGGAAGTTTCAGCTCTCATAGGTTGTTTGCAAATGACGCCGTCATTTACCGTCTAGTAAAATCATCTGAAGATCAAAACCAACTGCAGAGAAGTGTGAATTGTCCACATGAATACGAAAAGAAATCTGATAAACTTTGTTTACAAGATCAATTATTCGAATGTGAACTCCACTAAATACGTAGAAATTACTATTACTTCAGACTTAATTTGGAAAGAACACGTAGATAATATCGTGGGAAAGGCGAACCAGAGACTGCGTTTTATTACCAAAACCCTTAAAAGATGCAACAGAACTACTAAAGAAGCTGCATACACTACGGTTGTTCGTACTTTTTGGAGTATTGCTGCCCAGTGTAGAATTCTTATCAGGTGGGTTTCAAGGAGGAGATCGAAAGAGTCCAAAGAAGGGCAGCTTGTTTCGTGTTGTCACGATAAAGGGAAGACAGCGTTACGGAAATGATACAGGATCTGGGATGGGAATCATTACAACAACGGTGCTTATCGCTGCGGCGTGGGCTACTTATGAAACTCCAGTCGCCAACATTCTCTTCCGAATGCAAAAATATATTGTTGACTCCCACTTACATGGAAATAAATGATCATCACAAAAAATACGAGAAAATAGAGCTCGAACAGAGATTCAGGTGCTCTTTCTTCCCGCGCGCTATTCGAGATTGGAATGGGAGATAAAATAGTACAAACGTGGTTCGATGTACCCTATTCCAGACACTTAAATGTGATTTGCAGATTATTCCATGTAGATGTAGACGTAGGACTCGAATCCCCGAAGGCGAACGGCCGCGCGCACCGCAGCAGGACGCCTTAGTGCGGTCAGCTAAAAAATGAATCTTAATAGAGTATTTGTGCAATGCTGTTCCTCATGACTTTTTTTTAAAAAAAACGGGAATATTTTTTGCAAACACCTCATCAAAGGTCTTACTTCATGGTATAAATACGTCACACATGAAGAAGAATCGAGAATAAAAGTAATTTTGAGGAAAAATTTATCAGAGCTAGATGAAGAGAATTATTAGCCTTGATTGGTCGACTCATCTGCGGAAGAATGAATATCATGCCCTAATGTAGCACCAGAAAAAAAAATTTCGTCCTTTCCGCTGATGGAATACAAACCGGTAATTCCGTAATAGTCCGCTCATCTTCTGAACAATGGAATGTCTACCATGACAGTACCGGTATAAACCGCGTCACCCTGCTCCAAACGGATTTCCTCTGAAACGGCGAATCATTGTGACGAAATTGGGGAGGAGTGTATCTTTACTTACAACGAGTACTTCGTTACATGAAAAGAGCAGTAAAATTGGTGACCTTAGTAGAAATTATCTCCGCGAGGGGATCTCTCACGTTCCAGTGACGCCCAAGTCAAATGGTGTAGTGGTCATCACTACACTCGAATTAGGGAGGACGGCGGTTGACACTCAACTTGGCTATTTGGGATTTTCACGAATCCCTCCACTAAAATGCCGAAAATGTAGCGGCTACCTGGACTGGAAGATGCCCCGATAAATGGGCACGTGCTAACTACGATTCGTAGCAGGATTTGAGGGAACATGTTGCTGTGGCAGAATGAACTATTTTGGAATCGCCTGTGCCGATCACTTTTCGGTTTGCCTGGCCCAATGGAAGTGGTGCAATACGTTTCAAATCCGTTTTCATCAATGACAGTGAGGGATAATATTTCCTGCTTACACATACACAGCATAGGTGGAGATGGGGTAAGGGGCTCAAATTTAGCTGTCATCTTTCGCAACATTCAAATCCCGTAACAAATAAATTACGTCAACAACATAATAATAAATGATCAAAGTATCGACAGTAAATATCAACTTGTTTCTTGACAAGTGTATGTGTGTGCGTGTGTGTGTGTGTGTGTGTGTGTGTGTGTGTGTGTGTGAGAGAGAGAGAGAGAGAGAGAGAAAGAGAGAGAGACCAGGATTCCAAGCACTTTACGCAAAAAGCCTTGAAAATGTCTTGATGTCCTTCAATCGAAATATTGTCAATCGTCCATTCTCTGACCCGGCCAGAGACAGTGAAGTTTCACATTGTTGACCTCTGCGTGTAGAAAACGTATCGGGTGTTTCCGAAGTCTTGCCCGACTTTGCAATAGTAGACTCACATTGCTCGGTATTTTGTCGTTCTTGTTGAGGTGTCGTGATTCTTCCAACGTTTGTTAAGGATGTGCATCATGTTAATTCTTCTGCCGCCGTCAAATAAAATAAGGTGAGGTCTTAGTTGTTGTACGTGAAATGGTTCACTATACTCCCCGAGAATTAGATTTTGTTACTACATAATTATATGGGATTCATTATACCATTGATTGAAAAATTTTAGAATTTGCTGGTATTGGCTGGACGGTGCTTATTTGCCGCAATTAGATTGTGAATTCCGATCTTTAACGACTAGGCATTCGGCGAAGTATGGACGTTTCCCATAGCTGCCCTATTTGTAAACCGCCTCCTGTAGGTACAGTGAAAGTTAAAGAGGAAGCTTGTCCTGTATTGACTAGAGCCTGTTCGCCTGAGAGTAATATAAAAGCAATTAAAGCAACTGTTTAACGTTTTCTTAGAGAGGATCCGATATTCTATATTTACCTACGGTCATGGGAAATGCTGCAGTTGTATTCAACAAGTGGGCTTACTTCACAATAAACAGCGTTTACATCGTGACTCGTCATACTGCAGAATCGGTGCTGACCCTACAATGGTGTCGAAAGGTTAATATTATCCTGGAGAAAATTTTTCCTAAAAACTGTAAAGGTTCATATTTCATACTTTGTTTTAGCTCCTAAGTTATATGGTAGCTCTAAAGTCCGTTTCAGGCCTATTGTGTTGTCTAACATTTTTCTCTGACATACCGTGTACGAAATATGTACCTGGTTGTTAAGAAAAATAGCAAATTAACGCGAACATCGAATTAAGAACTCGGCAGATTTACTTCGTCGACTGGAGCAAACTGCGTTTGATTAAGTGATATTTTATTGTGTTTTGATGTGTTTTCTCTCATTACCAGCGTTCCACCGTCTTATTAGTTGTAGGTAATTGAGGATATGTGAAGTTTTAACGAAGTTGTTTCTACATGTAGCGTTTTTCAGCTACTTTATATTCTTTGACCAGTTCTATGAACAGGTTGATGAAGTTTCAATGGGAAGTCCCTTATAATCAATCATTCCAATTTATCCATGGGGGACTTCCAGGAACGTGCGTTGGAGTGATCGACCGAGCGAGTTGGGTCAATGGTAAAACACTGCACACGCACTTTTGAAATCGGTGGTGGTATCGTCCTGTCGGGATGAGAGCACCGAGGTGAAACACAAGTTAATGGCCTTAATCTGGAAGCCTTCCCATTGGATTAGCCGTATTCTGCGTAAGCTGTATGAGACATGTATTTTTCGACTACCAACTGAGATTAAGGCGCCGTTGTGGTCCGTTAAGAATAACCTTGGTTTGCATAAGTCAGCGGTGAATTTTATTCTGAAATGGATTACAATTATTAAAAGCCAATAAATCCTTATCAACCGCCTAAACCAGCCAAGTAAAAAAAAATTGATAAAGGACAAAAATGTCCCGCCGGAGGTTTTAGTTTTAATTTACTGAAATATGATTTTCATCGATTTCACCATGAGTTAGAAGCCGGTACTTTATAACAGGCTTTGCGTGAAACGGAAAAATGTTTTCAAATCAAGCGTCATAGAACTTATACATAGTCCTTAAAATGTGCCTAGGTCATAAAAAAGTAACTTATAGTTTCTTACAATAAATAATTATATGCCAGTTAGAGTACTTTGCTTTACACAAGTAATATTCTGAGCCGAGATTCCTACCTAATCATTTTAAGGTTCTCAGAGTCTTCCGTGATTCAGCACTGAAAGCGACTGTGTAATATTCAAGAAGAATGTGGAACTATGTCATTTTTGGCATTAGGTTTGAACCAATTACTCACGCGACTAGCGAAACGGCTGGATTATCTGCCACCTAGTTGGACTAATTCGACGTAAATACCCCTCATCGCAATCACGGTGATTGCTTATTAGTCTTCGGGCCGACCCGAAAATGGGACGAACGAAGGATGGAAGAAAGACGGGAAATGAGATTAGTGCTCAACTTCATGTGCAGGTCAAGATCATTAGAGGCGGGACTCACAAGCTCACATCGGAGAAGAATAAAAACGAAAATAATCATAAAATCGTCTTAACATTTGATGGACTAATTAGTGATTAACTACTGATTCACCATTTTGGGATTTACATCCGGTTACCATTGAATAAAAATTCATTTCGTTATGGACGCTGTTTACTACTGAGACTTGCTTAGGTATCCTTGAGTTTTGCGTGGACAAATCAACTGTATTTTACTTTTATGCTTTCTGTATTCTCTGTATTAGTGGATACAAACGCGTTTCTCTCCTAAAATAGACAATATAACATTTATCTATTTCTCTTTTCTCATCAAGACCGACCATTTATTTCATTACCGCACATTTTGATTAGGAAATAGTCAATATCAGTACTGATTATCAGGAAGATAATGCAACTATAATGTCTATAAACCAGCTAGTTCCGAAATTTTAATGAAATAAATCGCCAATTAACCGCACAACTGCACTTTGTAATTCATCAAAGATAATTTGAAAATACACTTTTGCAGCACATTTCATGAATATCTAGATATTTTTATAAAGAGAGAACTTATATTCCATGAATATTGTCGCAGTGCTGAGAAAGAATAAAATTACTTAGATTACTGTCGGTAACAACTATTTTCGACGTATATTATTCTAATAGTTTAAATATGTTAAGTTCTTTATCAAAAACAAATTTTGGTACTCAGATTTACGACATTAAATATTCATGTTTTGAAGGATCACTTTCCTTTCTTTTTTCTTTCAGTAGAATAAAATCATTTTCCATTTATTTAAATGAGTATCTGTTTTACACCACTATGGAGTCAATGCCTATATCTTGCACCTTCTAGAAAATTATTTTGTAGGAACGATGTCTTGCTTCAAGTTGGCACCGGACGTTTACCAGGTTATAGAATATATAAGAGATCTGTTAAAATATAAATGGCAAAGTAATTAATGATTAAAGAGAATTAGAATTTTAAATAATCAATTTTCCCTGATTTTTCCCTGCTCCAGATGTGCATGGCTTTCATATTTGTGATAAGGAAAGCGATCTGTAGTGGCGCCCTTTATAATCCTCATATTATTTCATTCCAAATTCTTTTAGAAAATGGGACATCTTTTCAATAAAAAAATTAATTTCCCAATCCACCAGAAAGGGATGAAAACGGTGTAAAGATGAACTTTGTTACACACAAATTTCGGTACCATTCTGAAAAATGTACGCTATATGATATCATTGTTTCCTCTCGGGGAGTATTGAGGAATTCGCGTTAGCCCCTGTTCAGAATGACTGACTCATTGGTACAAAGTATGTTATTCAGGTAGGTACCCGTAATAAGCTATTATTCCAGCAAGTGGTCTGCTTATGATTAATTTATAGTAATCATTAAACTACGAAAAGTACTGAATTTACTGTTTTCAGGCTGATTTCTTATAGCGGTAGAGGAAAGGTCAAATTGGAGGTGAATTATTTAATTCTTGAGTGCAGCTTGACATCTATTGATGTGACTATATACCGAAAAGAAATGGCCAGTCAATGTAAGAGCAGTTCACGTTCCGAAAATACCTGTTTTGTCATTTAGTAACATTTATGGCGGAAAGAGAGAAGAAAACGCAACCCACGTCATGGTAAACAATCAATGTGTCGAATGGTATTAACAACTGTCATCAAATATCCATTAAATCACTGAAGGTTAATATCTGAAGTTGATGTAAATTTATAACAATAACATGAGAACCAGCAATTCATTGTTGTAAAACATTTCTTTCGTTTATTGAAATAAAGGTATTTTTCAAAAGGATTAAACTTACATAGACTTGAACTTCTTTTTATTACAAGTGATTTCCGTTTAAATTATTATGGAGTTTCTTATCTTCAATTTTCAAACAATTAATGAAGTAATAAATACATAAGTTCGCTCTGCACTTACCACTTAGACTGCGGCGGGGTGCCGTGCGCCACTCAACAGGGGAAGACACTTCGCAGTTACAGCCGACAGCGGTTGTACGGCATGCCTGGTTGCATAGAATGCGGTGTAACACGCCTGGCGTAATACAGTGTTCTGCAGTCGGCAATTTTGACTCAGTTACTAGATACATTTAATTTTTCCTACAACGCTCTATTCAAGGCACCATGAGACTGATCACTGATATTGTTTTTAAATCCAATGCTGAAAAATGTGGCATACATTTTATTCTGTTGAAAACTGCATGTTATAGACAAAGTGATGATAAATGATGAAAAGCAAGTGAAATTTAAATTCTAAATGTACTGCCTGAATACACCATCAATTTATATAATAGCACCTTCACTTTGTAATGTCTATGAATATTTTCCTTTGAAAAAAAAATTGAAATCGTTTTCATTTCATAGCTGTGAGTTTGTCGAAGATGTGGACATCTACTTTCTATGACAGAAGACTCACACCTCAAGAAGAATGTCAGGTTTTCTGCTGCCTGATTTGAAATAGAATGATTTTAGTCCCAAATAATTAATGTATTCACGAACAGCTGTGAAGTTCATGTTGTTGTATTGAACGACCGGTTTCGGTATTACAATAATACCATCTTCAGACTCGATACAAATAATGTTACAAATCAGTGTTGTATCTATAACTTCATGTTCTACGTATGTCACATTAAAATGTAAAGAACATCAAGCAAAGACGAAACTACAATCAGCATTGAAGCAATACAATAATGCCTAGAGCATGGTATAATAAGAGTGATGTTAAAATAAAATGGCGTTTATAAATAATACAAGAATCAAAGTAGCTGAAAGATATTACTTTTAAGATGCGATAGTGTTGATTGTATGTAATAAATAACCTTTGTTCTGACTCTTTGTGTACCAAGATATCTTAGGCAGTAGAAGAATATGTATAAAAATATTTAAAATGATGTAAGAGGGTGAAATATACGAAATACTCGTGTAGGGTATTATTACTGGTATAAACAGAATCAGTAGTTAAAAGTAACGATAAAATGCCACTATTTCGTATATTTTAGCCTCTTATTCCATTTTAAATATTTTATACGTATCTAATAAGACGAGAAATTTGCGATCATTAACGGAAACAGATATATTAAAAGGAATTACAAAATGGATCACTGTTATAAATTCGCGACCATGTCGCAGAATGTAATATCTAATACTGCCTAGGACATCTTAGGAGACAAACAGTCTAACGAACTGTTATTTATTACATACAATCAATACCATTGCTTTCATTAGTAATAGCTTTCAGATACTTTGACTCCTGGATTATTTGTAAACGTCATTTTTTGCCTATTTTCATTATACCATCCACTATGCCTTATGATCTTGCTTCAAAGCTGATTTTTGGGTCATTTGTGCTTGTTGTTATTTCTATTTCATATGACATATGTAGAGAATGATGTTATAGATACGACACTGATTTTTTACTTTATTTGTATAGAGCCTGAATATTATTTAACACTGAAACCAGTCGTACAATAAAACAACATAAACTTTAAAGCTGTTTGCGAATACATTAATCATTTGGGATTAAAACTAGACCAGACGCAGTCCCAATTCCAATATAATATGGATCTACATTGATTGCAATAGAACAGTTCGTCCACACAACCACCTGTTCACCCCCTTAAATAGTGCTAGCAGGTGGCGCTACGGACTCTGGTTTGAACCTGAGCTGAAATGCTATAACAGAAATGAAATCTGTCGTTGCCACGAATTCTTACTCAAATTTCACCTGGTTGAAATGCTTCCTCCAGATGGCTGGCAGACTACGTTCGTCCTCTTCGGCGGCTACCTGCGCAGACATGATGCGCAGTGGCAGGCCGAACACTTCGGCAGGCAGACGGGCGCTGTGGCAGATGCGCGCCAGCATTCGGCAAGGCGGCACGTCGCTCAACCTGTCAATAAACGCCGACGGCTCTCATTTCTCGGAGCTGCGCTCTCCTAGTAGCCCGCTACCCGCCACTCACGCCAGCAGTTTCAGACAGCACCTGTCTCAAAGGCTGCGTCGCGGGGCGTCTGAAATTCAGAAACGATTAGCGTCGCTCCTGTCAGCCACTTGTGTCTTAATCACTCTGTCTCTTTTCGTACAGTCTTTCAGGATATAAGGGTAATGGCAGCGTGTGCTCTACATGAAGTCGTAAACCCTCTAGCTAAACTGTTCCCGACGGGGAGATAGTTACCTATTCAGGGATAAAAAATTTTCTGACAATTGATACTTTTGCCTTCAAACGGTCGGATCCGCACAGAACCATATCTGATAACAAAGAAACAACGCTATCTGTCATTTCCATGCAAAACATTTCGTTCATCCACAATTTTAATTTCAATAAAGTAAACGAAGTAACAGTTCCCTACCGGGTCACTTACATGTAACTGAACGTCAGTGTATCATTACATTTTCAATAAATATTGTCAAGAAACCGTGTTGTAATAGCGCCTCATAGCAACACTTATGCTGATACCAGATTACTTTTATATTAGTAATCAAAATGCAAATGCAGTAATTCGATAACGTGTCTATAGCAAAGTAGAAGAGCTACATGATGTTCATATAAAAATAACTACCAAGCTTGGAAGTTTATTCATCACAATTATTACCAGATAAACAGTTTCGATCAAATCTTTTTATTTAATTTCAAATATTTTAATTATTTATAATGATCACACTCCTGAGCCTACCAATTAAGGCAGTTTTAATATACATTATCGTCAGTCTATCGTCAAAATTCACCCTATTATTTAGACTCCAACTTATGTTCTAAACTACCAGTCTACATTGCTTGTAGAAAGGATGGTTATAGCAGTCACATATAAAATCATGTACTCGTGGAATAGTACGAAGGTCGTTTTCCACTTGCAGTAAGTGATAGTTCTATTGCAGATGTTGTCATTCTGGTTAAAAGCTCAGGAAGTCTTTGTGCGAAGCGCATTTAGTTTGGTACAATTTGATGTTTCCTTCACAGAATAGCCTTGAACAGGATGCCAGGTGGCCAGAGAACTCACGACAGAACTTCAGTCAGCAAATTTAAAAAAAAAAAGTCTTAAGCAAAGTTTTTTCATATCCCTCATAACCTTGACCAGCTTGATAACATGCAACATTACAAATATACCAATAAACTTCAAGTCAGTTCTAGATGAAGTATGAAATTTAATGTGGTACTGAAGGTTTCAAGATACATCGTCAAACATCTTAGAAAACCCCTTAGGACCAAACTGCTATGGTTATCAGTCCCTAGACTTAAAAACCACTTAATGTATGTTACACTAAGGACTACACGCACACCCATGTCCAAGAGAGGACTCTCACGGGGGCGGCCGCGCAGTCCGTAGCATGATGCCTTAGACCATGCGGCTATTATCCGTAATAGATATATCGTCTGGCAGTCATTATTTACTTCCGTGCAGTTTCTCTCTTTTGTTCTCCTTGGAATATCACATATGCTTTCAGCGATACTTCATACTTCTTTAAAACTATTATATCTGTTGGTGCACAGTTATTCTGTTAATTCTTTAGTATAAGGTAGTTTATAAGTTTAGGGACTGATGACCACAAATTCAGTCTCGTAGAATCATTATAACTAGACGTGCTTCATTAATGCAGGTTGTGTCCATAATTTTTAGGATTTTACAACGTGTAATGGAGAAGCGGGACTCTTAGTTCGCTTCATTACTTTATCCCACAATATTTTATATTCCAACAGATTGGTTGGATCCTTTATTTTAGACGAGCTTAGTTAGTCATTATTTTGTTACAGTGCAGCTTTGAATTAGGGACCAGTGGACGCAGAAGTGCAATAAATAAAGAAAATACAAGGCGCCAGGCTCTACAGAACCCATTTCCCTTCCCGTGTGTGTGTGAATGTGTGAGTGTGGCAGAGGTGGTGAGATGACAGAGATTGTAATGGGTTTAGCAGTAGCAGATAGTTCCAAACAGAAAAACTGAGATTTTCTTGTGGTGCCAGAGCTTTAACACCAACAGAATTCGAGTCTTGTAGGATTGTGCGGTAGGCGGCGGGTCACGTTATACCTTCAGCCAATCTGAGAGCTCCGCCGAGCAACTTGAAAAGGGAAGAACGCTTAGGAGAGGTGTTCGCCACTAGAGACAGTTGGCGGAGTCCTTGACCCGATCGGACGTATGATAGTCTGGTATGAGTATCGTAAATGTGCCTTATCATGTCGATTTTCTTGAGTTATTGGATCGGCAATGTTGCAAGTACCTTCATTCTATCAAGAGGTAATGTGTAGGATGCAAATTCATTTAATTCTGATGTAGAAATTCGGTCTAATGTTGGACTTGAAATTGTAACGGTTTCTTTTGTGTGGGACTTGAGCCATCAGCTTCAGCCCTTCAGTCTTTACTCTCAAATAAATATCAGGGAGTAATGATTCATGATCAAGCGCGTGTGTTTTATTACAAAATAAACGACGATGTTTGTGGTAGAATCGTGTAGAATTCATTGTATCGAGCGTGCTGAGCAGGCGTTCCCGCCATTTCTTGTTTTCTGCAATTTTGTGTACTCAAGGTTCAACAATAGCTAATAATCACCTTAAGTGTGCTTTAGTAACGTTTGTCAATTAGCGTGTCTAAATAATTGATTTCTCCCAGACGTTTTGCTTTTTTTCTCTATAGGCGATGTTAATCTTTGCCAAAGGTCTAAAGTTTTTTTTTCTTTTTTTGAAACGGGCGTGGGCCATCAGCTCCATCGACCTGCAGTTAAATAGGTGGCTCTATAGTAAGGAACTAAAGCGAATAGTATACCGCGCGGGTTGTAGTTATGAAAATACGAGCGATGCCAGAGAAATTAATGGATTCTCAGTGAAAGCCCACATGGTTGCAGTTGTTTCCCCGTCATTGTTCATTTGCTTCCTCTTCACGTTTAGTATACTAGCAAATCCCCTGTAAGCAGCTTCAGTACAACGAAATTAATTATTCAATACCGGTAGGTAAAATTTTGTCCAAGATTATCGTCAAATTTAAGGATTCTCTTAGTAAAAGGACATGAACGTTTGCGTGGTACCACGTGGCTTGGCAACGTATCTTTCTATCGGTATTGTTATGAATTATATTCTTCTTAACGGTCAGAGATATGTGCCTCCTGAAATATATTTGATTTATTTTTATTTGTGGCGTTTTTCTTTTCACGACTGTTAATGGAAGTCACAGACCTTATGATTAGTATGCTGGTAGTGCCAGAGAAATTCTGTGCTGCTTCTCTTAGGAAGTATGTAGTTTAACGTCTTGTGATGCTAATTTCCAAAGAACAGGTCACATACAGTTTCTAGAGCTTTGAGTATGAATTATGGGGAGAATGAATGATGTTTGACTGGAGAATTGTATCCCTTTGTGGCCCGTTCCAACTATGTGAGAATTTTCACAACGTAATACAACCGATACATTTAGTGAGACCAGTAATTTTAAATATGCTACACACAGCAAGTGGGTAGGATTACGTAACATCACTGTGTTCACTTTTTATATGTTTAGTGTTTACGTGCTAACGTCAATAAATTATGTAAAATTTACATCCCTCCTCATCTTCTCATTTAATTCGTATCTCCGCCCATTCTTTAACCTTTATTATATATATGAAACGCTTATTTTGGTTGTGGTGGCGATTCAAACTGGAAATACGACAGTCCTAACAAAATCATAGCCAGTAGCCACAATTCGGAATTAGCGTTATCCGTTGCGAAATATATATTAAATTATTCAGTGGAAAATGGAGACCACAAGAAAGATCAGAGTCGAAAAATCTAATAATCAAATGGTTCCGAATGGTGACTGAGCGTTATGGAAGGTAAATGTGAACGCCCTGATAAATTTGCAGAAGGAACAGGTGTATAAATGTGTCAAAATTGCACGCAGGGTTGTTCAACAAATGAAGGACGTCGGCTATCAATGGAACAAATCTTGAGGTTCAGCCCTGTGAGCTGCCAGAGTTTGCAGTAGGCGACTTCAGTAATTACATCCATTTGGTACGAGTGTAGTAAATCTCTTCTTCACTGTTGTATCTAATAGTATTGCACTTTTAAAGGAACGGGGAAGTTTTACACAATCACAATGAATAGCGAAAACCACTCAAAAGAATCTACTCTGTGCATGATAACGTCAAATGCAACTTGTGGGCGTAAAAGTGCGCAAACATGTTATATAGGCTTGCTTACTTACTTCACTTCGTTGCTTCGAACTTACACAAAGGATTTTAGATACTGCCAATACCATTAAGGAAATATGCATGTGTGTGAACGAGTACGAGGTAACTGTGTTCACTGTCATGAAGCATGTGTAAGACTATACAAAGTAATTTCGATTTTATTTTCGTTAGTGTTGTATAAAAGTAAAATCAACTGACTTTAATTTTTGATATGAATGTGCTGTAAAAAAGTAACTGACTTTGTACTAAGGGAAACACTTTTTCTTTGATATTGGGTTCTCTTTACTACCACGACCTTCATAATGGTAGTATATAAAATTCTCGTTGATCTAAATTGTTATTGAAAAATTAATTACACAATCTTGACAACCCAATTGCTGCTCAAATTGCCTGTTTCAGCAGCACACAGCCAACGTGGGGCAACATTGTACAAGTCCGATATTTACATTGCTCATAGCGTTGTCCATTCGTGCTCTCTCTGTCTCGCACCACCAAGCGACTACTGGCATCGCGGATAAGCGACACAGTTACAGCACTCCATCGTGTATCGTCAGTCGACAATACAAACAGAAATACGCCTATCAACAGTCATACAAATATTGGATTTTACACTACTGGCCAGTAAAATTGCGACAGCAAGAAGAAATGAAGATCATAAATGAACACATATATTATACTAGGACTGACATGTGATTACATTTTCACACAAATTGGTGCATAGATCCTGAAAAATCAGAACCCAAAACATCCACCTTCCGCCGTAATAACGGCCTAGATATACATGGACATTGAGTCAAACGAGCTTGGATGGCGTCTACAGGGGCCCATGCAGGTTCAACACGATAAGTCTGTTCATCAAGAGTATTGTGACGAGCCAGTTGCTCGGCCACTATTGACCAGACGTATTCAGTTAGATCTGTAGATGTGCTGGCCAGGGCAGCAGTCGGACATTTTCCGTATCCAAAAAGGCCCGTACAGGACCTGCAACATGCAGTCGTACATTATCCTACTGAAATGTAGGGTTTTGCTGGGATCGAATGAAGGTCTTAACACATCTGAAATGTAACGGCCACTGTTGAAAGTGCCGTCGATGCGAATAAGAGGTGAACGAGACGTGTAACCAATGGCAACCCAAACCATCACGCCAGGTGATACGCCAGATGATACGCCAGTATGGCGATGACGAATACACGCTTCCAATGTGCATCCCCCTCGATGTCGCCAGACACGGATGCCACCATCATGATGTTGTAAACAGAACCTGGATTCATTCGAAAAAATGATGATTTGCCATTCGTGCATCCAGGTTCTCGTTGCGTACACCATCGGAGGCGCTCTTGTCTGTGATGCAGCGTTAAGGGTAACCGCAGCCATGGTCTCCAAAGCTGATAGTCCATGGTGCTGCAAACGTCGTCGAACAGTTCCTGCAGATGGTTGTTGTCTTGCAAACGTCCCCATCTGTTGACTCAAGGATCGAGACGTCGCTGCACAATCCGTTACAGCCTTGCGATCCGTTAGAGCCATGCGGAGAAGATGCGTGATACGAGGCCATTGGTACCCAGCATAGCGTTCTGTACCTCCCCCTCCCCTCCCAGGGGCTCGCGGTTCATCCGTGAGTCCGTGTGTGGCAAGCAGGGGCCCCGAGCTAATGCAGTTTTTCTTTCTTCTTTATTTCCTGGATTGCATTTTCTTTCCCCTCCTCTCCTTTCATATCCTCACTCCTTCCCCTCCCCACCGGGGAACTGATTACCTCGGTAGTTAAGTCCCCCTATCCAAACCAAACAACACAAACCAAACGTTCCGTATTGCTCTCCTGAACCCACCGATTCCATATTTTGCTAACAGTCATTGGATCGCGACCAACGCTAGCAGCAATGCCACGATACGATAAACTGAAATTGCCATAGGCAACTGTGGTGTCGCACAAGTACAAAGTGCGCGCCACCTACTTTCGCCGCGCGCCGCCATGCATGCACGGCGCGGCGTTCTCACGACGACAGCCACGAGCGCCCTCTGCGACAACGCCGCTCGTGGCCACCACTGAAGGACATCGGCACTTCGGACTGAGCTAGCAACCACTTCGGACTGAGATAGCAACGAGTTAGGACCTTCGTAATCCGATGGGCACGAGTGAAGACTTTGCTATTGTACAGGCACTAGGCAGGCCTCAAACAACTATGTATCAACATTCTGCAGTACTATGTAAAAGTTAAGTATTGTTACATTCTGTGCAATATATATCTTTCTAATTTACTCGAGTGTTTATAGTTTCTGGCTGCTCCCCTCCGTACCTGCACCAGCGTGTCGGTCTCATTCCACTCGGCCCCCGACACCTACGACGAGGCTGGGACACAAAAGCGGCAACGAAGTTGGGACACAAAAGCAACAATCCGACCTTGTTTCAAAGTTGGAAATGAGATGGTGCGAGGCATTACAACAACGTTTCACAGGCAACGCCGGTCAACTGCTGTTTGCGTATGAGAAATCGGTTGGAAAAGTTTCCTCATGTCAGCATGTTGTAGGTGTCGCCACCAGCGCCAACATTGTTTGCTCTGAAAAGGTAATCATTTGCATATCATAGAATCTTTGTGCTGTCGGTTATATTTCGCGTCTGTAGCACATCATCTTCTTGGTGTAGTAACTTTAATAGTTATGAGTGTACTAATAAATAAGTAAAGTACCTGATACAACAATATTTATTACTTTTTTGTGAAGCACATAGAGATGTACTGTCCGTATAATTTTGGCTGCTTAGCTCAGGGTGATCCCGTAAGTATTTTGAACAGTATATTTGAGATCCGAACTTCACCAACGATGAATATAATGTGTAATACCCATGTGGTCACATTGTATACCAGGCTAACTGGCCACCATAGATTCCTGAGGCGCGTATGTAGCAAGCGCGCCGTCCGCCCCTCGCGCCGCCAGCAGCGGCCAGAGCTGTTGGAGGCAGCAGCCGTCCAGCCGGCGGCACCAGAGGTCCCGGAAGCGGCAACGTGCGCTAATGGCGGCTCCGCAGACACCCGAGTGCGCGCAGTAATTAACACCTGCTAATTAGTGGGGCGCACCGCACCTCCTCGCTCCCCTACTCCGTTATCCGCCAGCTGACCGCCCTTCTCAACCAGCGGATAATTAGCGAGGCGATAGCTATTAATGTCTAACATATTTTTTGGAGCACCTACTATACGGAGGGCAGGTTTCGGTACCAGATGAGAGAGCCTACCGTTTTCTCTGTTTTGGCATGACAGAATTGTGCACTAACAGAGTAGCAAGTGTGGAATTAGGGGAAGGCTGGACCAGATGGTGAAGTTAACTTTAACCCCTTACAAAAGGGACAAAAGTAAACAAATCCAAACAAAATTTCCTGGCAAATTAAAATTGTGTGCCGGTACCGGGACTCGAACCTGGGACCTTTGCCTTTCGCGGGCAAGCGCTCTACCACTGAGCTACCCCGACACGACTCACGGCACTGCCCCACAACCTCAATTTTGCCAATACCTCGCCTCCTGCTTTCCAAACTTCACAGAAGTTCTCCTGCTAAAATTGCAAGACTAGCACTCCTGGAAGAAAAGTTTGGGAAGTACGAGGCGTGGTACAGGCATAATTGAGGTTGTGGGGCGGTGCCGTAAGTCGTGTCGCGGTAGCTCAGTGGTAGAGCTCTTGCCCGCGGAAGGCAAAGGTCCCAGGTTCGAGTCCCGGTTCCGGCAAACAATTTTAATCTGCCAGGAAGTTTCATATCAGCCCACACTTCGCTAGAGAGTCAAAGTTTCATTCTGAAATCCAAATAATATTGATTAAAATTTGTTTATTCAACTATTGAATTACAGTAACATGCAAGGAAACGTAAATAATAATAATAATAATAATAATTTCGTGGGGCTCATTGGCCTGGTGCAAGTCTTTCTATTGGATGCCACTTCGGCGACTTGCGTGTCCCTATTTTACCCCACTCCAGTTATCTAACCGGGGAAAGGGGACCTACAGCTTAACGTGGAATCCGAGCCACGTGTCTTTTCTGGCAATGCCACAAATCGTTGAGAGGTGAAGGATGGGTTAAAGTGCGGACTGAAAAAAAACCAAGGCCCGACCGGTTTCGAACCCTCGAACCTTCGGTTTCCTGTCGAGTGCTTTACCCGAAGACCACCGGGCCCGACTAAGGAAACCTGTAAACTGGTTACGTTTTGTTACATGTATCTCGATTTGAAAAATAATCTGCAAATTCCCTATCTTGCCCCATATGCGGGTTATGACAGGTAACTAGTATGATTTCATCTCTAAAGATTAACTTAAGATTGTAATAACGGAATAATGAGAAGATAAGTTTTCAAGACATTGTGAATTGTAGAATCAAGCCTTTTTTTATTTAGGCCAATTACTTTCACAAAGTACACAAATGTGAACAACCTCGTCACCATCACTTTCTATCCCCGCACAAGGGTCGTGAGCTCAGCGTCCGCATCCAATACAGTGTAACCAGCTTCCATCACAGATGTCGTAACAGCGTATACAGTCTTTACTCTCTTCCTCGTTGTTATTCATTCTCAGTTTATTGTCTCCTAAGCATTAACGTTTTTAATTGCTTTTTTTTAAATTTTCTTATGCTAGATTAATTGTACTTCTATGAGAAGAGTTTTAGTTTAGATGCAAAATTTTTGGAGGATTATTTTCTTTAAATTTCTTCAAATCAAATGTTTGTTAAGCTTATGGGACTTAATTGCGGCGTCATCGATCCCTAAACTTACAAAATACTTCTGAAATACCTTACACTATACACAGCACAAAGATTAATGCCCGACGGGGAACGGCCTCGTGCTTCGCAGCATAGCGCCTCAATACGCGCGGCCACTCCACCGTGACTTTAATTTCTTCACGCAGTTCAATCTTATAAGGAGTTTCAGTCAAAACAATTATACCTAAGACATAATTTGTAATAAGTTAGGAAATTGTATTCGGCTTATAATGTATTTGCTCAGAACCAACACGAGGTAAAAACGTGATAAGTAGCTAATGACTGGACAAATGTTAGGGGCAAGATGTTGAAGCCCCCCATCTTGACCACAAGCGAGCGTTCAGGTCATGTTAAGCTTACATGAAAACTATTTAGTGAAAATTGACTACTGTCTGTTCCGAGTAAGACGTACTATTCAGTGTTACATATATAGTCTGCACAAATGACCACTGGTAAAATGTTTAAGGGCCTCGAAAATAGCAAAATATTGCAAATCTGTCTAAAAATTGTGCTTACATTACAAAGCTCACAGAAGCCGTCGCGACAATGAGGTCTAGCAATATAAATACAATGGGAACTGTGTATTGATGAAGTAGACCTACCTATCCACATATAGGAATACTCAACGTTATAGCCCTTCCCCGTTTCACCCCACCTCCCCGTCTTTCCCCGCCTTCTCCTAAATTGCAGGCCATCCAAATTTCAAACAGGGCCAAATATAACTGGAAGGGAATATGATATACAAAGACCCAATGTCTAAAAATACAGCCCAACGTGATATGAGGCAGACGTTCAGATCAGTATTGAGTAGTGCTATGGTCTTGCTACAGCGAAGAGCCAAAGAAACTGATATAGGAAACTGTTATGCAAACACAGAGATGCAAACATAGGACGGGGCTGCGTCTGACAACGCCTTTGTCAGACAACAGGCGTCTGGTGCAGCTTTTCAGATGGAGTCCGCTTCACGTAAGATGGCAGCTCAGTTTTCAGCGCTTTGGCGGATTAGCCGTGCGCACTAGGGCGTCGTGCTGCGGTGCGCGTGGCCGTTCGCTTTCAGGGGTTCGAGTCCCCCATCGGGCATGGGTGTTTGTGTTCTCCTTAGGTTAATTTATCTTAGTGTAAATAGTTCGTAAACTGAGGACTAATGGCCAACCAGTTCAGCCGTAGACTGACGTACATTTGAAATATTAGAAACAGTTTTCAGCGCTTCTGCGCATCCTCGTACATTACCCCACTGGCAGCCAATAATATTCATTGTCCTCTTTGATGTTTCTTTGCCTGATAGGAAAATCCAGTATAATCACAAGTCAAATTGGCTGCCGCTGTTTTCAGCCAGATTTATTTTATTTAACGCATTTGCCTAATCTGTTTTAATACCGTTTTATCTATGATGGTGTTCACCGACCGATACTTGTTGATTTTTTAAAGATGTAATAAACAGCTGACAGTTAAAGATGCATTTCATCAGGAAATGTTTCTGCCTCAGGCTCCGCTGTTGGCGCTCGGTTTTAAGTCATCCCCTTCGTGCTTGATCATCGCTTCGCCTCTATAAGCGGAGGTGCCTTCCTACATGACGCTGACTATAGTGGTCCAAAAGAATCGCGAAATGTACTGGGCCAGTAGCATAGCGCATTGTCACCAACTAAAATTACGAGGTGTATTCTGAAAGTAAATACCGTTTTGAGAATAAAATGTAATAAACATATTTTCATTTGCATTGTCACAAGAATGAGCCTACCATAAACTAATTTTCTTTATAGTTGTCACCGTTCCTGACGCACTTGACGTGGCGCTCGATCACCCTACCTACTCCTACCTCATAGAACGATGCCGCCAGTGATGAGAACCGTTGTTTCTTGTCAGCTTTCTCCCAAGAGATTAAACCTTCAATGCAGCCTGATACTGTCTGACTTTCAAAAATCGTCGACATGCCATGCAGAACAGAAGGAGAAGGAAGCTGAGCAGAGAAAATGTTCTGCTTCATGATAATGCTTGCCCACATGCTGCAGGTGACATACAAACTCCTATTCAGTAATTATTGATATGGAGTCTGTTCTTTTCTATCATGCCCGAAAAGAACAGACATGATATTACTAAATGTACATACACCCATCAGAGGCAATTAACGATTTCAGTGTGGACACATTAACACTCTAGATCCCTCGCTGGTATCAAGTCTAGGGTGGGAGCAAGAGGAAGTAATTGGCAGGGCATATTGTCATCAGCGTGTGGAATAAGTTGAGAATTTGGGTTGGAAGGGAAGCGTGCCTGGATAGCCTAATTGGTTACGGCAACCGCTCGCCCGAAGCGGGAATTCCGTGTTTGAATCCCGGACCAGCACAAAAATTGAACTGTTGGATTTATTGCAATGCCCTGAAACGGTTGAAATGCTTAAATATTTCGATTACGTCTCGTTCAGCAGTTTGGATGGAAGCAGTTCGACTACCCGCAGTACAGCTTACACTTAAAGCGGTGGATTGGCGAGAAACGTTTGCAAAATGACGATAAATTGATCGACCGCCTTGTCAACGGTCGAAGCTATGTGGAAAAGTAGTTTAAGATACGTTATTTCTTGTGAGTACAAAAATTTTCAAGTAAAAATGTCTATTTACTATATTTCTTCCCAAAACTGGACGATTCGCACGTAGTTATATGCGAACATAAATTCGATGAATGGCTACAAATGGCTTTCAAGTAATCCAATAGATTTTCACGTTCAGCTGTACTAGGGGACCCAGAATACTGCATATAAGAACAGCCTGCACCGTAATGGTCGCACCATCAGCTTGCACACTACATTTTTGAAACCTTGTGTCCATAGTTTCGTGAGTTCTGTGCCACACTCGACCATATTGTCCCTTCTTAAAAACGGAAACTAGAACTCATCTGACAAAGCCACATATTTATAGAGGTATACGTTCCAACCGATATGGAGAGAAAGCAGACGACTAGTGTTGTTATCAACGGCAGTCTAGTCGGTCTTCTACTTCCTTAAGGCAATAATGCAAAATAGAGTCACACTCTCCTAGCGGAGAGTAAGTTGCACGTTCCACACTGATTTCTGAGAGTTTTAGCGTTGACAACTCTGTGCAAACGCTACTGCTCGCGGTCATTAAATGTAGGCTTCAGGCACTGCGTTGACATTGGTGAGAGGTAATTTGATATTCTCGACACACTCTCAACATTGTATTTCTCGGAAAAAAAGTCCCTAATGATTTTCCATTTGTCTGCCTCCAATTACCATTTCACGTTGAGAATCCGTCAGTTCCCGTCGTACTCCCATAATCACGTTTAAGCTAATTCCTAATATCTTCTTACCCTTCTCTCTCTCTCCCCCTCTCTCTCTCTCCCTCCCTCCCTCCCTCTCTCTCTCTCTCTCTCTCTCTCTCTCTCTCTCTCTTAGTTTATATTTTTTAACCAACGCGAGCCGGGCGCGGTGGCCGAGGGGACTGAGACGCTTCACTCACGGTCTGCACGGCCACTACGGTCGGGGGTTCGAATCCCCCCTCGGGCATGGATATTTGTGCCGTCCTTAGTTGTAGGTAGTTCATAAGTAGTTTGTAAGTTTAGGGACTGATGACCCCGTAGTTAAGTCCCTTAAGCTTAACAAACATTTGAACATTTTAACTAACGTGAGAAATTTATCTTCCGTTGTCACCGTTCGATTTATGTCATCATTGTATGTTGTTCAAGACGCAGGTGTGAAATGTGACCGCCGCGGCGGATTAGTCGTGCGCATTGGGGCGCCTTGCTGCGGTACGCGCGGCCGTTCGCCGTCGGAGTTTCTAGTCCCCCCTCGGTCATGGGCGTGTGTGTGTGTTGTCCTTAGGTTAGTTTACCTTACTTTGAGTAGTTTGTAAGCTACGGACTAATAACCACACAGTTGAGTCCCATAGAGTTACAAACATTTGAACATTTTGAAATGTAACCAGATGTTTCACAGAATTTCATTTCAAGTACTTTCGTTGCCTTTTCGTTTAATGTTATTATTATTCTGCCTAAAGCCCATTCTGATTTATGCTTCCTGCAGGCCCTCTATCCTGCTCATAATGAAAGGAAATGTCGCAAACCAGGTGGTACGTGCTTGAACTACGATTTAGTAGTTAGTAAGAGCCCCTTTTGTTCTACTCAAAATGCAAATGAGTAGCCCATTAGCAAACACAGCTATGTACATAAAATTATGAAAATGAAGTGTTGCATGATGCTTTATGGTGCTGGCTTCTAATTTAGCTATTTTTCAGGTTTCAAAACAAGTAACCGCTTTAAATTTCAAGTGACATACGGCAAACAGTTGCAAAATCTGCTACATGCATGTCATGTACGGATGCAAAACCCGCTAAAGTCACAGTTCTGTGTTTACATTTGCAAAAAAAATGTTACATGTGCGTGACCTACCATGGTCGTCTAACGAGTCGGTTGAAAAGGCTGCTGTTATCCTTACCACAGGAACAGTATTGCATTCTTCTTTGTAAAGGAAAATAACGATAAAATTCTTATTTCTATCGTTGACAGTTATGCTGGCTGTACTGCATGGTGTGGAGAGACGTGTGTGAAATTCTGCAAGCAACTGTTTCACTCGCGCTATTTTCTCTGAGTTCGCTGATATGGCTTTAACCTACAAGCTGACGTCTCGTTCCTACAGAGATATGCAGTGTTAAAATGGATGAAGATAATCGGCCAGATCGAGAAAATATCGGTACTGACAGCGATAAAGAATTTATTGCCGAGACTGAACCATGAAAATCGAGGAAGAGGTGTCCTCTGACACTGGAAAGGAACGATGCTGAAGTTTCAAGTTACGTACGTTAGCATTTCATTGGAATTAATCTACATTCCTATACTATTTTCCTGCCTAACCGGAAATAGTATATGCACCTAAAATTATTACGTTCTGTTTTTAACTTTATTGGATATCAGCAGTCTGTTTTTCATGTTTCTGTATGACATAGTAGCCTACTATTGCGAAACAGATTTACTTTCCTCTACGTGCAATATGCATACTGGAGTTAAACATTAAATGTTCAAATGTTTTTAGACTCATTGGACCAAACTGCTACGGTCATCAGTCCCTAGACTTAGGGACTACTTAAACTAACTTCTACTAAGGCCAACACCGACACCGATGTCCGAGGTAGGATTCGATCCTCCGACGAGGAGAAAAAAAAATGTTCAAATGTTTGTAAATCTTATAGGACTTAACTACGGGGTCATCAGTCCCTAAACTTACAAACTACTTATGAACTACTTACGAACTAGGACGGCACAAATATCCATGCCCGAGGGGGGATTCGAACTCCCGACCGTAGTGGCCGTGCAGACCGTGACTGAAGCGCCTCAGTCCCCTCGGCCACCGCGGCCGGCGACGAGGAGCAGACGTGCACTCTGCAGAAAGGCACCTCAAAGCGTACGACCACTCCCGCGCGTCTGAGGACTCGAACATCGGACGAGGAACAGCAATCATTAACACGCACATCTACAGCATGAATTGAAACCAAAAGTCGATTAATAATGGACCAATACTTCTGGGTGTCAGTTAATTTTTTATTAATACTTTTTTTCAGGCAATGTGTAGATTTGGCTAATGTGATTTGAGTTCAATGCCATATTTTGTACTGACAAAATGTATGTTACATAATTTAATAATCTTAGGGAGCAATAATAATTTAATAAATTGAATGGTAGATGCCAACATCGCAATGTTTTACTTTATTTATTCAAGACGAGCGGTTTCGACCCTCTTTGGTGTCATCATCTGGTCTCATTGACAGAAACTGCTTGTGACAATGCTCCACATGAAATGTGGAAGGTTCTGATTGATATTTGTATATAAAAACCATGTGCTGTCGGGTAGTCACAAATAACATACATGTCTGGTAAAAATTTACATATAATAATGACCACCATAGTGCATATGTCTGGTTGAGCAGCTACATAAAACTTAATGCCCATGAGACCAGATGATACCATAGATTGTCGACGCGGGTCGTTTTGAATAAAAAAATCGCGATCTTGGAATCTATCCTTCCAAAATGTACTTTATGTAACTGCCTTAATTTTTTTCAGGTTTACGGTAGTTTGAAACCGATTTTATAATTTTGAAACAGGTAACAAGGTAATAACATATTTGAACAACAAAGTGCCAATCAGTTTATAAAACATCTCGTCTGGAGATCATCGCACTTTTCATTATTGATCGTCATCTGCCAATTTTTGCAGCATCTAAAATATAAGTCCTTCTGTAGTCAGTTTTGACTTTTTGATGACTTTACTGTAGGATAAACGATGCCATCGTATGAAAATAACCTTCACATTTTCTCCCAATCATTTATTTTATAAGACAGGCGAATGCCAGGCAATACTTATGTTTTAGCTGTTCCCTTTCCCCTATTTCCTCGAATGTCCTGTCTGACAGGAAATCTGCAATCCAATTACATAACTGGGACCATATTAAATAAGCAAGCAAATTGGTTCGAAGTTGTTTACTAGGTGCCATGTCGGGAGGCTGAAAGTCTAGGAACGCTGCTCAGAAAAATAACAGACAGCAGGTCGGCTATATAAGAGGAATGTCATGGCTACTCGACAGTTTTTTACCTCCTAAAATATCCAAGGAAAGGTCGATCTAATACTCTACTTGAATTTGCTGGAAACCTTAAAATTCATTTCGTGTCGAGAGCATGCATCATACATTGTCATATGTATACCTATGGTGTCTATTCAGAAATAACAGACGTCACTTCTGATCCCGAACTTGTTATTCTTTCATATTAACAAAATATACAACATCAACTACCAATGAGTGAAGCTGAGAATGTGTACTCAGCCGGGATTCGAACCCGGGTCTCCTGCTTTCTAGGCAGTTGCGCTGACCCCTACAGCACTGGGGACACAGTGATCACCGCACCTGCAAGGACTACCTAAGCACGCTTCCCCAGTGGTGTAGCGGTCAGCACAGCTGCCTAGAAAGCAGGGGACCCGGGTTCGAGTCTCGGCTGGGTACACATTTACAGCTTCGCCCATTCGCAGTTGACGTCATATATTCTGAGAATATGAAATAATAACAACTGCAGGATCAGAAGTGACGTCTGTTCTTTCTGAGTAGACGCCATATGTATATATATATAACATGCCGGTGACGGGCAATGATCCTTTCGTTAGTGGGGAGGGGTGGAAAAGTTTCAGGCTCTTACTCTTGCGGCAATTAGTTTCAAAACTACGAGTTGGAGTACTGTGCGCAGAGTAAAACTGGGAATTTGTTCCTGACGGAAGGCGTGCTTAGGTAGTCCTTGCAGGTGAGTGATCACTGTGTCCCTAGTGCTGTAGCGGTCAGCGCATCAGCATAAAAAGCAAAAGACCCGGGTTCGAGTCCCGGCTAGGTACACATTTTCAGCTTCTTTCAATGACCTTGTCATTGTTTTCCGTTGACTGTCTTAGTGCCTAACTTCGAATGAAATGCATTATAGACAACGCTGCATTAACCTTTACCTGTACAAAATAGCTTACAGTGGACAGAAGGATTTTTACGATTCAGAAATTAGGTCGTGACCGTGCACACGTACATGTATGAAGAAACTAATCTGACACATTGTTTCCAGAAACGCTAGGCGGTTATTATATTGTACAGTAAGGATGAACTTTCACCGGATGTTGGCGCCGAGAGCAAATAAATGCTACGAGGTGCGTTGCGGCGTGCTGGTCGGTACGCCCTGTGGATACGACCGAGGGTTGGAGATTAGGGGCTGCTGGGGCGCACGGGCCCGCTTAATAACCTTAGCTGCGGCTAACTCTGGGGCTTACCTGCGTGGTGTGTGCAGGTGGGAAGGGGTAGGGGTGGGGGGTGCAGCGACTGACGCACCTCCTCCACACACACACACACACACACACACACACACACCACACACGCACGCACACAGGGCTGCCGCAATATTGTAACATCGCAGGCGTAAACTGAGTGCCTCTGTGTAATTATCACTGCTGAATGTAGCTCGTTGTAAGATCTTACTATAGGAATACATTTAAAGGGGTCTGACAAAATTATACCATCGTCAACAGATTCAATCAGGTTACTACTTCTTCCATAGATCATAAATAAGACATTTCGCAATCATGAAAAACGTCAAATTAATAAAATGTGTCTATACATGACATTCGTGCTCCTCGGTTGCACAGTGGTAGAGTGCCAGACTACAAATCCAAAGGTCGCGGGTTCGATCCCCGCCAGGTCCTAGGATTTTTTCTGACACTTTACACTTCTTTCACCTATGGCAGTATTGCTCATGTGAAAAATACAGAGTAACACCGTGGTTCGGAGCCCACGATAAACTGTAGGTCCCCCTATAACTGACTGGGTAAGTCAGTTCGAAGGTCGGAGGAAGGCAACGGCATACCACCTCCATACAGGACTATGCCTAGTAAAGCAATGTGGTGTTCAAACCAATCTTCGGATTGTTGACTGCTTTAGCTTTACCTTACATGACATTCAATATTTTAAGGCCTTTTTATTTTAATTTTGTATTTTTTTTTTTCAGCGAAATTACTAACCTTTATCTAAAAATTCATCTAATGTGCCACTCAGAAATTCTTTCAATTTCTTTCCAAATTTAGTGGGCTATTATATCAGACTTTTGATGCTACTTGCTAAGTGATAAAAGACTTTTTTAGCAGCAAATTTCACTCATTTCTGTGCCAAAGTTAGATTTAACCTTGAATGGTGAATATCATCCTTTCTCCTAGTGTTGTAGCTATGGACTCTGTTATTACTTTTGAACTGGGTCGGATTATTAATCAGCAATTTCTTAAGTGAGTACATATCTTGTGAAGTTACTGTGAAGACCCCTAGATACTTAAATAAATGCCTGCAGAATGATCGTAGGTGAACTCTAGCAATTTTTCAGGTTACACGTTTCTGTGCAATGAACACTTTTTTACTCAGTGTTGAATTGCCGCAGAATACGATCCCATACAAAATTAGTGAATGAAAATAGGCATAGTAAGTTAATTTACTGAGACGTATATCACTAAAATTTGCAATAACACTGATAGCGTAAGTAGCTGACCTCAAAGTGTTTCTTGCAATTCAATCGCTCATCAATGCAAACATCTATCAATTTTGAATATTCTACCTTAGCTAAACATTTCAATCATATTTACGATGTAACTAGACTGATTTTCTTTGCAACTTGTGGCAACCCTTTAGGCTTGTGTAGGTACGATATCTTTGACCTTTGTCTATAAGTTGCTCCTAGTTCAAGCGGCATATCGATGCAACTGCTCAATCGTGAGTTGTGCAGTAGTAAGTTAGCACGTGTCTGTGTCTCTCGTCGTGGTAATGAAACTGCATAATTTTGCTCAACAGTATGGTATATCTTTTTGCATTCCCCATCAGGGGCTAGTATCCCCCATCCGGCATGGATGTTTGTGCCGTCTTTAGTATAAACTAGTTCATAAGTAGTTGGTAAGTTTACGGACTGATGACCATTCAGTTAAGCCCCTTAAGATTTACAGACATTTGAACAATTTGTTATCTTTTTGCTTAAATTGGGTGAAAACGTGACGAAAACTTGCGGTAAACTTCAGAAGGCTTTTGGAGAGGAGGTTTTGTCAAGAGCTCAAGTTTTTCGTTGTCATAAAATGTTTAGTGAAGGCAGAACGAATGTTGACTATGTAGATGGCAGTGGATGACGATCATCCTTTTCTCTGTCAGTATAGAAATTTTTATCCTCAAAACAAATTTCATTACTACCACAGCCACCTTATTACTAGATATCGCTCCGTGCGCCTTTTTTACATTTCCAAGAGGCAAAACGGTGATCAAGGGACACAATTTCAAACAACACAAGATGTCTAAAAAAATCTGACGAGGGTCTTGGAGTATACTACTGAAGATGAGTTCCAGAAATGTTGCCATCAATGGGAGAAGCATTGGAAAAAGTTTGTGCAATCAGACACTTCATTGAACGTCTTTTAACGAGACAACACTAAATTTGACTAAATCGGTAAGCAACTTTTTTCACATCAATCTCATTATTGTGTGCTACCTTAGGTCAAACTGTTTCATCTCTTAAAAATGATAAATATGTCACCCCGTTTCTTTAAAAAAATTCTTTTTAAAGGCGACGTCTTTTCAAATAATGTATTACTTCTCGTTTGAACATCAAATATGCTGAATTTTTGGTAACAACTTCATGGCATAAGTGAAGAAGAGCATCTGTTATAGCGGTACTGAACATTGCACAGTTGCACCATGCTCGTAAGTATTAAAAATATTTGTGTGCCGAAACCTATCGCCAAAAGAAATAAATTCAAAGTTTTGGTAAAATGAGTGTCAACAGCCGTCATGTATTTAATAAAATGCACGTTATCCATCAGCTGTTTTATTAATTCCTTAAAATCGACTCGTTTCGGTCCAGGACCATCTTCATAGATGAAAAGGTGTTAAAACAGTTAATATTATCAATATTTTATGTCAATAGCGAATTTCTCTTAGCGTCAATGTATAAGGCATGGATGTGCTACCAAATGGTGACATATTAAAATTTGCGCCTGGCCGTGACTCCAACATCCATACCTTATACAGTGACGCTGAGAGAAATTCGCTATTGCGAGAAAATATTGATAATATTATCATCACTGTAATTCGTCACCATACAGTAATTTAACATGCCTAAGCGAGGCAATGACGATAACAGCATAGGTTAATACCTCATTGTTATCATTCTCCCTGTTGCGGGAATACAGATTAAGCTGCCAGTGCTAAGGGATGAATGCATTTGACTCATATGTGTAGTCAGTATGGCATATGGAAGTTTGGGTTGGTCCTGGAGAAAGAGAATGACTGTATACATGAATACGAAGAATTTATAAAGGGCGAATTGTATAAACTATACAGATGGGAGGATCATAAAAAGAAATTTGGCAACGTGTTAAAAATTTTGCTCCTGGAACATAAAATAACATAAAGACCTAAATTGAAGTCGGCTAGCCTGATTATGGCTTCAGTGCCAAAGTAGGGGATTGCTGCTGAGGGTGAAGTACGGCGGGGACTTCGTGTGCCTCGTGGCCGCTACGGTATGGTACGGTAAAAAAAAAGTGCTGAAGCCGTTGCAATGATTTTCGAAGGTGCTCTGCAAGTGTGGGCCATGAAGAAAAACCAAAGATGGACAACCTTTGCGACGAACTGAAGCGAAAGTAATTCTTGTTACCAAGAAGGAAACAAGTGAGGAAGAGTGTATGCGTCTTGTGTGTCAGCTGTTAATATTAGTTATGAAACCATTGTTATGATTAATTTAATTCATAAGTATAAGAAATGTATTAAAAATGTGGGTAAGGCGACCGCTCACGAAAAGCGGCAAACCCGGTTTCGAGTCCCGCCGCGGCACAAATTTTCATATGTGACCTTTTGGTAGAACATCCATACCTTATAAAGTGACCTTATAAGAGAAATTCGCTATCATCACTGTAATTCGTCGCCATACAGTAATTTAACAGATGCCTAAACGAGGCAATGACGATAACTGCGTAGGTTAATGCCTCGTTGTTTTCATTCTCCCTGTTGCGGGAATACAGATTAAGCTGCCAGTTTGGGTTGGCCCTGGAGTCGTGCTCGGTTAGCCTATTGGTTAAGGCGACCGCTCGCGAAAAGCGGCAAACCCGGGTTCGAGTTCCGGCCCGGCACAAATTTTCATATGTCATGATTTGGTAGAACATCCATACATTACTCAGTGCCGCTAAGAGAAATTTGCTATTGCGCTAAAATATTGACAATATTGACTGTATTAATACCTCTTTATCTATGATGATGGTTCTGGACAGAAACGAGTCGATTTTAAGGATTTAATAAAACAGCTGATGGTTAACGATGCATTTTATTAAATATATGATGGCTGTTAGCACTCACTTTACCAAAACTTTGAATTTCTTTATTTTGACGACAAGTTTCGGCACACAACTATTTTGAATATTTACGAGCATGGTAGAACTGTACATTGTTAAGTACCGCTAAAGCAGCTGCTTTTGTCCACTTATGTCATGAAGTTGTTACCAAAAACTTTAACTTTCAGCATATTTTATGTTCAAACGAGCAGTAATACATTGTTTGGAAAGACGACGCCTTGAAAAAGGATTTATTTTTAAACAAACGGGGTGACTTATTTTTAGTTTCTAAGAGATGAAACACGTTAATATAAGGTAGCACACCCCAGCGACAAATGTACGTATCTGTGATGCAATTGTATCGCTGTTAACCAGCCTCATCAAGTCGCTTTGACTGTCAACAATATTTTATTGTTTATGCTATAGTGTATTTTATTGTGTATACTTTTACAGATTTTATGTTTGACTCACCATCTGTAAATTTTTAAATGTTTGTAACTTTATCGGACTCAACTGCTAGGTTATTAGTCCGTAGCTTATGAACTACTGAAACTAAGTTAAACTAACCTAAAGACAACACACATCCATGCTCGAGGGAGGGTTCGAACATCCGACGCGGGAGGCCGCGCCATCCACAACGTGGCGTTCTAGACCGCTCCTGCGCGGCTCACCATCTGCATGTAAATACATACATGCTCTAAAGTAACAGGTATGAGATTAATATGTGAAATACGGTAATCAAGATTTCGGCTTCTGTACACGTTGTACTTCATTTTTCCAAAGATCCGAAGATAGTACCTCAGCGTGACGAAACAGGTCGTAAAACGAGATGTTTGAAAAGAAGTCGCCTTGAAAAAGGAAACTAGTCGAATTTAATGATTGAATAAAACAGCTGATGGTTAAAGATGCATTTCATTAAATAATTAAGTAAATAAAAAGTGATCTTGGCATAATACTAATTTGAACTATCTATTTAAGACGAAGATATCAGTCAAATACCCTGTTTGAACCGCTTCGCTGTTAGCGCTGAAGTAGTGTGGTGTCGCACAAATCTAAAGTACCCGCCACCTACTTTCGCCGCGCGCCGCCTTGCACTCACGGCGCGGTGTTCTTACGACGTCAGCCATGAGAGCCCTCTGCTGCGATCTCGCTCGTGGCCACCACTGAACGACATCGTTCACTTGGGACTGAGACAGGAACCAGTTAACACTTCGGAATCAGATAGGCAGCAGTGAAGACTTGGCTATCGGATAGGCACTAGGCAGGCCTCTAGCTCAACTATGTATCTGCAGTACTGAGCTATGTAAAAGGTGACTATTACTAAGTCTCTGTGAAATATATATCTCGTTCTAATTTACTCTAGTGTTTCTAGTTTCTGCTGTCCCACTGGCTGGTCACCTCCATACTGCACAAGCGTGCATTCTTTATTCCTGTGTCGGTCTTTCTACTCGGCCACCGACACCTACGACGGAAACGAGACACAAAAGTGGCGAGAGGCTGGGACACAAAATGTAGCACATTAAATAATAAACACTCTCCACATCGAGTTGTCGTAATTCTCTGACTTGACGCAAAGTCGCCGTAATTGAAACCGTGGGCTGTACCTGTCGGAGTGTTTGCGCGGGTAACAGGCGGTCGGCGGCCTCTTTGTATTCAGCGCGCGGCGGATGCGCCCGCAGCAGGGTCGGGGTCGTGTTGACCGACCGCGCGCGCATCGAACCGCGGCCCGGCCGGCCGCTAATCCTGCCAGAGAGAGGCGGCATCCGCGCCTCCTGCAATTTGGATGGCGGATGGCGGGGCAATCACCGCGCTGCAGCCGCTCTCACCCAGCCACGGCTGTCCCTTTCAGACCCACGGTCGTAGGCGATGTGACATTAATATACAGAGGGACGTTCATGGTACAAAATGCATATAGTAATTTATTACAAAAAAGATTTTTTCTATCTTATTTTCAAAACTTTACAGAAATTTTCTATCACACAATTGTACGGTTTGGGCTTTCAGTAAAGTTTTTTATTATCTCCACAATCTTACAGTAACATGTCTTCATACTGGAAAATGTATGAAACGAGGCAGACGAGAAACTCAATTTTCTTGACGTGACAGTTTTCAAAAAGGGAAATGGCAGATGGGCCCATACAGTTTATGGGAAGCCCACACATACAGACCGTTATCTGTACCGGTATTCAAACCTCCACCCACAGCAAAAGAGGGGCATTATAAACACGTTGGCGGACAGAGCAAGGAACAACTGCGAACCGGAATTACTCGACGCGGAATTGAAACGCCTGAGTAATGCTTTACTGAAGAATGGCTTTTCGTCCACAGAGATAAAAATGTTCAAATGTTTGTTAAGCTTTTGGGACTTTACTACGGGGTCACCAGTCCCTAAATTTACGAACTACTTATCAACTACCTTATACTAAGGACGGCACAAATATCCATGCCCGAGGGGGGATTCGAACACCCAACCGTAGTGGCCGTGCAGACCGTGACTGGAGCGCCTCACTCCCCTCGGCCACCGCGGCCGGCCACAGAGATAAGGAGAGCGTTGAGACCGACACGTAAAATTGAAAACGATGAAAAGGTTCCTGTGAAATCCAAAGCCTGCCTTTTATTAAGGACGTCACCGATCGCATCGACAGAATTTTTACGAAACGGAATGTTGTCGTTATTTACAAAACCTACACGGAAGATGCAGGTTCACCTGAAATCGGCGAAGGATGCTCGCAAACCGATGGAAAAAGCAGGAATTTACAGAATTCGCTGTGGAGACGTAACCGTGGATGTCACAAAAAGGTCAAAAAATGACTAGATGAGCACAAGGGGAATTGTAGAAAGGGAGAAATTGACAGATCATCTGTTGCTGAACATGTTTTTCAACCAGGGGACCACCTTATTCAATTTGGTAAGACTCAGGTTTTAGCAGCCACAAATGGATACCACGAAATACTGTACAGAGAGGCTATAGAAATTGTAAAACACCCCAAAAATTTCAATAGGATTGAGGAGGGCGTGAAAATGAAATCTGGATTCCGGTTTTGAAGAAGAAATGTAACAGTCTTCCACCATGGGACGATTTTATTGGACGACGGCAATCGGCAACGACGAATTGCGCGTGCATATCAAAAACATCTGACGTTACATCTGTACACCGAGCCTTCGTAAACAGAATTTGGCTTCAGTCAGTAGCGAGCCAGGGTGTGCATCGGACATTCAAAAGTGCCACGATCCCCCTTCAAAACGTCGGGGACGAAACGTTGGTTTTCCATATTAAATCCACGAGACCACGGCATAATAGCCCGGAAATTTCTAGTAATATTGATGTCTCCATACTCATTTCTCCATACAATATAAGCGAAAATACATTGCAACTTTTGACAAACATCACATTTTCCACATCTGGTTCTTGTTCGCCAGTTGCAACCGCTTCTGTGACAACACGTTGCAGATTATAAAGTATCAACAACAGGAAAATGATAAAATTTTGTCCAGTCTGTTGTCTCACCAAGATGAACCGTTTCTTACGAGCTGTATTTACGTCTTTTTCATCTTCATCTCGCTCTTCGTCAATGAATGGCATTCCATTTGCTGGAGGGACCAATTATTCCCCACAGCCATCTGTAATTCAAGAACATTATGTATGTCTTTTCGTGACACTTTATTAGCTTTACTGTCATGACTGTAGTAAGCAATGAATTCACACATGCATTGTCCATGATTTTCATTGTATTTTGAAGTAGATGTTTCTCCAAAATCTTCACCTGAAGACAAAGATGCAGACGAACTTTCCCACGCGTTTTCCGCATTCCTCTTTGAATCGAGGGGAGCGTCAAACTTCCTTAAATCCTCTACACCTGTCGAGTTGAATAAACTAGCGATTGCAGAATCACTCAGAGGTGCTGAAATTGCAACAGAAATTTTTATATTTCGGTTCTTGATAATTACCAGATTGGGTGATATTTTTAAAGAAATAACATAATATCATCACAGGATCATATAAAATCAATTGGCTGTCAGATATGATCTCTTCACATATAGAACATATAAGGAAATCAAGACCTTGTCAACAAGTTATTTATCATAAAAATCTGATATTAGACGCAATACGCACAATTGTACGTGAGCTAATGTTGCAGATTATAGCTCTCACAATTAAAAAAAAATTACGAGATATTTACGAAACATGATCTACCTGCAATAGATCTATGTCATAAAAATGAACGAAAACAAATTTATGCAAGAAGAATACGGACAATCCTTCGACCGTGCGCTTTATTGCCGCCATTGTAAGTGTACTGGAAGTCCGCCGACTGCTGGTGGCACCCACTTTAGAAACATGTAACTGAAACACATTCCGCACGTTACCATAGTCCATCCCCTATTGTGTGACGCAGGCCTTAACTTCCTAGTGTGAGTCACAGAAAAATAAAGAGAGCAAAACGATACCAGCATAATTGTGCGTGTAGGGCCTGAAAGGACTATCAGCGGCAGCAACTCTTAATACAGGAACACGGTAGAATCTATGGGAAACGCAAAAATGTTTATTACTATAGTCTTTAAAATTTGAAAGTAATTTCCAAGTCGACACATTGTTAAGAACCACTTCTTTGGAATGCCTACTAAGGCGCTCGAGGTTAGTTTTTGGAACTTTTTACAATCGACACACTTCGCCAAAAAGTATCTATCAACGATCGTACCTAAGATGATGATAATGATTGGTTGTTTGGGGTCATCAACGCCCTTACTCGAAACAATCAAACGAATGTCAAGTAGACTATTGCATGAGAAAAAGAAATTTACAGCCTAATGTAATAATGTTGAAGTTATTCTGAGACAGAACAAGTCATAATAAAATGTGGTTACACACATAGTTAAAAGGTCGGCATTGGGTGTGGCTTAGTGACTACTAAGAAATATCTACATCTACATATACATAGATACTCTGCAAATCACAATTACGTGCCTGGCAGAGGATTCATTAACCACTTTCATAACCTTTCTCTCTAATAGCGCGCGGGAAGAAACAACACCTAAATTATTCGGTTTTTGGTCTGTTTTCTCTTATTTTATTGGGATGGTCATGTTCTCCTAAGTAGGTGGGTGCTACCAAAATATTTTCACATTCATAAGTAAAAGTCGGTGATTGAAACTTCGCAAACAGATCACGCCGCAAAGAATAACGTCGTTCTCTTTATGATTTACACCCCAATTCGTGCAAAAATTCCTTGACGCTCCTCCCCCCCCCGTAACGTCATAAAACAAAACGAGCTGCCCTTCTCTGAACCTTCTCAATATCTTCCGTCAGTCCCACCTGGTGTGGGTCACACAATGGGCAACAGTACTCTAGGAGAGGACGCACAAGGATCATGTAGGCAACCTCTTTGGTGGAACAGGCGCATCTTCGAAGCGTTCTGCCAATGAAACGTAATCTTTGGTTCGCCTTCCCCAGAATATTTTCTATGTGTTCTCTCCAGTCTAAATTGTTCGTATGTGTAACTCCTAAGTATTTAGTAGAATTTACGACCTTAAGGTTTGACTGATTTATCGCGTAATTGAAATTCAGCGGATTTCTTTTAGTGGTCATGTGTATTACTTCACACTTTTCTTTATTTGGTGTGAATTGCCAATTTTCGCACTATGTAGAAGTTCTGTTTAAATCGCTTTGCAGTTGCTTTTGATCCTCTATTGACTTCACTAACCGATAAACGACAGCATCATCCGCGAACAGCCTAATGGAGCTATTCAGATTGTCTCCTAAATCGTTTATAAACACAAGGAAGAGTAGAGGGAACGGCAGATATAACTTCTGTTGTTCATTTCTGATAGGAAATCGTGAATCCAATCGCACAATTATTGGCATATTCCATATGCACGCAATTTAATTAGAAGTCGCTTGTGGGGTACAGTGTCAAAAGCCTTCCGGAAATCCAGAAATTTGGAAGCGATTTGAGATCCCTTGTCAATGGCACTTATCACTTCATGTGAATAAAGGGCAAGCTGTGTTTCGCAAGAGCGATACTTTCTAAATCCGTGTTGAGTATTGGTTAATAAGACGTTCTCTTCGAGGTAGTTGATAATGTTCGAACAAAGTATATGTTCCAAAATCCTACTGCAAATCGACATCAATGAGATTGGCCTGTAATTTTGGGGATCACTCCTATTGCCTTTCTTGAATATTGGAGTAACTTGGGACACTTCCCAATGCCTATCCAATACCTCTTCGTCAGTTAAAATACATTGCAAGACACAAATTTTTCCTCAGACCGTCATAAAAGACACACTCTGTTAAAATATGCCTAATCGACATTTGTGTTCCACATCTGGCACACACTGGTGATTCCTCACGGCGTAAGAGGAAACCGTGTGCTAGTGGGCAATGTCCTATTCGAAGACGAGTCAGGACAACCTCATGTGTTCGTCGAGGGCGGAAGGAGGTATGCCATGGACGCAAAGTAGATTTTACGGAGACCTAATTTGTTATTGGTCTCTTCCAGCCACTGACCCTCCCACCAAGCCATGATTTTTCGTGTTACGTATGTCGTGACGGCTTTAAGGGGACAGAACAGTGTCCGGAAGGTGGAAGAGAGCAGGCCTCCTTGGCAGCTTTATCAGCAAGCATCTTTTTATTTGGGCAGGCATGGCAAAACACCGCCACGCGGGCGCGGGCGCACTCGGCGTGCCCCTCGCCGCCGCCCGCCGGCGGCCTTTGCCGCGCCCCTGCCCCTCGCACTGTGCGCAGCGGCGTGTGAGGCACTAGCGACACTCGGTCGCGGCGGGCGCGTGAACTACAGTGTACTCCGCTGGCACGCCCGCCGGGCGGAAATGTTGCCCATTCCTGATCTAGGGTCTTGCGTAGATTCTTCAGTCGGTAGATCAGGTCACCGCTGCTTCGTCGGCGCTGAAGATGATGTTGTATATGAATTTTCGAGAACAATTCTACAAGAAAGTAACACAGTAGTCAGTTATAATTTTTTTAAAGTGATTCCAATTTATACTACGTGTCCTGACCCATTCATAAGACTTGCGTATTCTTTTCATTTACAGTGGTTAGTTATATAAAAATTAAGCTGTCTCTATTTACAAAGGACTGCAACTTATCCGTTCCTAAACGTGAGGACGTGGGCGGGTTCTACTATCTACGATCCATTTCCTAATAACACAGATTACATTGTTATTAGTAATATCGCAGATTAATATAACTGTCTACATTCTGCAATAGGTATTCTAACTAGCGAAAGGCAAAATTCACAGATTCGAGTCCATGTTCCCGTAGACACGTTTAATCAGCCACGAAGTTTCATACTTGCGCACACCCCGCTGCAGAGTGAATGTTTCATTCGTGAAACCATCACCCCGACTCCACTGGTTTCATCCAAGGCCTTGATCGCGCAAGGTGGGGAAATCATCCAGAAGCTCCTTCATCCGGCCAGATTAAAAGGACAGTTCGCGTCATAATCGGATAACATTCTCGTTTTGTGTATTGTGCCAATGTGTACCAACTCTCATCGGTACATGCAGCGTTTCTCTCCTAATTTTCGCGATGCATTAATTGCCTCTTATGAATTCTGCACGTGCGTGAATATTAAATCTGTCAAGTTGATTAAATTGCACGCTTGTTCTTCATCACACAAATTCCGTAGGACATCTCTGCTTGTAATAATTTGCCTCAGATCGCGGTCACCACGGGTGTAAGCAGAGCAATGGAAGTCTGTGCTCCATATTCGCAGACTTTATCTTTTCCCAATACCGTATAAATACACAGGATATGGGCCGTGGCAGTTAAGAAGTTTAGAAAGACTCCAGTTGAATAGATTTTAATATTTTCCCTTTCTCTAACTAAAGAATAAATTAAAGACATTATAAACTTTTATTTCATTGTATGCTGCACTTTTATTTAATTTATAGATGTTACGTAATGAAGAAGAAAATTTCGGCTTTTCGCAATTCTCAAGTGAACTGCAATATACACATACATATAAATACATACATACAAATACTTATTTACGTTCAACTAAAAATGTTTTGTTAATATATTTACTATTTCTTCTTACAGTTAATGTCCTAGAGTGCTTTTATTAGCATTTTTCTGCTCATATATATTACATGATTTATTGAGCAAGTTATTATTAATTTTATTATTATTATTGCACTAATATTAATTTCGTAGTATAGGGCACTCCTTTCACATTCATCTGTTTAGAAAGAGTATACATTTTTAGGGATGTAAGCTATGAACAAAGACATTCTTACATGTCAACATTATACATGCGCCAAATTACAGATACTATTAAGAAAATATTTCATAAGACTAAAGTGAGAACGGCTTTCCCCACCAACAACACTATACAAAGAAAAATGGAATCATATAAAACGAAAATCCTGAATTTCTCCAACTCTGTAATTAATAAAATCTAATGTAACGACTTTAATCAATTTAACAGTGAGAAAACAGGTCGAGACTTCACAATTAGATTTAAGGAACCCAAATAAAATTTCAAAAGTAATCAGTTAACATTTCACATACACTTATGTGACCATAAACACAAAGCAGAACGAACAGATAAAACAATGGAAAATGTACGTCATGTACACAAATGAATCGTAATGTTTATTATGAAAGAACTTGAAATATATATAGCCAATGAATGCATTTCCATTATGAAAGAACTTGAAATATATATAGCCAATGAATGCATTTCCAGGCAAAATTGTAAACGAGAAATCAAATTTAAAACACAAACGATATTCAGAAAACTTTATTGATTTCATGAAAGAAAAAAGAATGACTTTCGACACTTCAGGCTTTAAACAGAAAAAAAAAACATTTACGTAAATTAAATAGTTGAAATGAAGCATAAAATATTACGATACTTAATACAACCGCAGACATTAAAATACATGAATTTGAAGCCTAAAAACATTGCTATCTTCGTTCATATCGTACACGTTGAAATTCCATAAAGTCTAAAAGTATACAATCATTGTAAACAGGTAAATGCCAATATATACTATACAACGAAATTAATATGTAAATAAATAAAGTAAAATAAAATAAAAATTCTAACTTGCTCAATACATCGTATAAGAAAGATACACGAGCAGAAAAACTGCAAAGAAATGAACTACAGGAGATTAAACTGTATGAAGAATTCGTTAATATATAAACCAAATATTATAAATTAGAGCTAAAGAAATATTTTTATATTTTTGTTTTTATAGGTATATACATAGTGCAGTTCACTTGAGAATGCGAAAAGCCGAAACGATCGTCGTTTTTAGATAATACCTATAAATAAGAAACAGTGCAACATTCAATGAAATAAAAGTTAAAAATGTAATTTGCTGGCGTAATGATGCTGCAGGACCACAAGAAGAGAAGCTTTTAGAATTATTAAAAAACTGAAAGACCTTTCTTGCAATGTCAGGAAGTCCAACTAATATTGTCAAATATCTGTTGTGGCTCTTTTTATTTCTTTAATTCTTTGGCAATCTTTCGCCATCATTTGTTCTACCTATATGTAATCAGGCCTTTTATTCCTACAAATTGCAGCATACTGCAGTATTGTCCCAATTTACCGTCTACCCCATTTTCGCTGCCCTCGTTATTTTTGTCATTAAATTATTAGACACTGCAGACGCTGCAGAAATATAATGGCCAAAGTTAGGTAATGCGGCTATTCTTTTAATAACGTGTTTCGGAACAATCATCATTACGACCATCAGTTAGTGCTACGTTATATATATTAAAAAATACTTGAAAAATTAGACACAATACATTGAAAATACAAAGAGTCAAGTGCACACCCAGGCCTGGAGTAAAGTTTAATACAAAACGTGTATCGTCATTTCCCTGCTGAAGTATACTAAGGCAAAGTAGCAAATATCGTCGTACAGGTATGCGCAAGACGCCGCCAGGTGATTACAGTATACGTGATAGAGTTTGTCAAAGTAGGAATTATACAAAAAGCAATAAAAATAATGGAAACTTAGTTTTCATAAACAATTAAAAAATTAAGGGGAAACGGTGAAAATTTGCTTGCGAAATATTATTGCATGTAGCTCCTACTGTTAGAGGTATGACAATGACCAATGGCACGACGAGGGTGGGAGGGCGGGAGATAGGACGGTATTCAAATGGGAAAGAATTAGTGAAAAATGTCATCTATTATAAAATGCAATAACTCTAGGGATGGCATGATAAAAAAATGCCTAAGTCGGATTAGTAGTCTTACATAAGAGTGAAGTTCAGTCGAATGCTTACATATCAAAAACTAGCGGAAATAAAAGCTGAAAGTGTGAGAAATGAAATCTGTATAATACCTACGAAGTGGGTTAAAAGTGGCATTAAATCCCACGTTACATTAGTAGGTTAGAGTAAAGATCTTATAAATACATACATGTTATAAAATGAACAAACGTTACAAACAAAAATATTAGATACAAAACTGTATACAGCTGTCATGAAGTGGACAACACAAATCATTTTAAAATAGTCTTATTTTGTATCAAAACCTTGTACCTGCTGTTATACAGAGTCCCACAACAATGTGAAATGCCTCTGAGCCATTTTAGACCATACGACAAAAATCACTAGTATTTCTAACAGTTTATTTGTAGAAACTAAATAAAAATTTCCGCCTGGGTCTAAAAGACCCATTCACAATAAGTGTGTCAAAGCTACGTATCTCCGAAAGTAATTTAGATTTTGAAACTAAAATTGAGTATAACATAAATTATTACCTATTTGAGGAATGCATAACGCCATGTTGCAAAATAAATAACTTTCAGGGGTTTATGTTAATTTTAGTAAACGAACAGGATCAGTTAGACCCATTCATAATAGGAATATTAAGTCAACACAAAACGCCAAATACATTCACAACCGCGGCATACAAAAAATACTCTTAAGATTATTAATATTCATAATAATTTATTACAGTTGTTCTATTCATAAAATTATTTTAATTTTTGCGGTTTTTGGATAGTAGCTCATTGGGGTTGCTAACAAAATATTAGCACCTCCATATTATACAGAGTGAATGACAATATCGCTATGTGGCCAAAAATATGGTATTTCGTTAACAAAGAAAATAAAATTCTTTAACCTAGTTTCGGCAATAACTACGACTGCCTTCATCAGAAATTATAAATTAGAACAAGTCACATAATAAAAGTTACAACTCAGCTGTAAACCTTAAGTCACAAAATATGGAGAAAAAAAACAGGCTGACGTAAGCTTTACAAGTGAGTTGTAAGTTTTATTTGTTTTAATTTATAATTTCTGATAAAGGCAATTATAGTTACTGCCGAAACCAGGTTAAAAAATTATTTTTGCGACCGAGGGCCGCAGTTTTATCCTTTGGCGTTGTAACGGACGCTGACAATAGCAGCTATGTTCGAAAATTTTGGTATTTCATTAACACATAAATTAAGATAGTAATAAAAGTAATGTCTAAAACACGACAGAAAATGTTAGTATACGGCGAACTGAATTACGTAAGAGCTGAGGAGGTCGGAAGCTAGACGAGACTGTGAGGTTTTGATGGTGAGGGCGGCATCGGGTGGGAGAGAGAGGGTACGATGCCATATATTAATACATGTGCGTTCATAATAACATTATAGTGTGGTCTGCTATAATTTTTAATCAATGAAATAGTGATGTGGGCTTTACTTATAGGAGTAACAGAGAGTATACATCTATTATTACATATTCTATTATTAACAGACCGTGCAGAAACAACCTCTTGAACTATTTCAATAAATAGCTATATTATCCTCTAAAGAAATCATTGGGTCAATGCCGAGAAAGGCCGCGAAACATGAATAAAAAATCGTTGGACTTAGACAAATGCCGAGATGTATGGTGGGAAATGGAGAGGATGGATAAAGAAGGAAAGGAAATAAGTTATGATGCCAAGTGGTGTAGGTACCCCCAACACGAATAGTGCAGATAATGTGGTGAGGGACTTCGAAACCGCGCTTGGAATACCAGATGCCAATTTGAGTAAAGCACATGCAGAGCTTATGAGGTGATAACTCGTTATAAATGTTAAAATACCACTGGCGGGCGGCTCCCGTTTGTTCGTTAACTATTCTCTTGGGTAATTTTTTATGTGGGAGTGAATCTCAACCTCTTCCAAAATGTGAAGTGTTCGGCCGTTGGGTTCAACTAGCAAAATTTTCATATTAGCTTCACCCGGTGACGAGCACTTATTTTGAGTATCGTATATCACAAATCATTATGGAATAAAATCAGATTGCTCACAGTTCCTGTTTATTACAATAAACGCATACGACAGGATTTCAGAGAGATGTTGTAGTTTTATTAAAAGAAGTGTGTTTCAGAAATCGGTATGTGACTATACGTTTTTACAGGAGCGATGGCACTCTTCGACGAGTTTGGTAGGAATTTGTGAACCATGGCGGAACACAGCGACAAGAAAGAAGCTGCCGTCATAGCATGAGGTTAGAGCAACAGTCGGAGAACCACTATGAGTTCCGGATTCCTCATTTATCATCGATCCGTCACGCAACTTGGCCTTCAGTTTGTACAAGAATTATTAATAGGCGACTATGTTCTGTGCTCCGCTGCGCCGATTACAATTAACCTCTACAGCAAGTAGTCAGTCTGCATGGTTATGGGTACATTGCTCCTGTTATATCGTGAAATAGAGTAGAAGTGTCTCCAGTGATGAGTTCCGCATGGAAACTGAGCACTGATCACCAGCGACGGCGTGTTTGGATACAGCCGTGGTCTACCAACCTGTCCCGCTACATTCCCAAGAACAAAGATTGATATTCTGGGTCGCCATTTCCATTCATCTGTCGCCCGCGGCACATTTAAGGCACAGCAGTGTGTTTAAAATAATCCACACCCCATTTTGTTCACCTTCATGTCAAGCCGTCCTGGGATTTCACTTCAACACCTAAATCTGCTCACGGCGAGGGACTACGAGGGTTGCAACTTAATTAGTGATACTATTTATTCAGAACCGATACAAAAGCATTACAGGTTTGCACCTGTTACTGTCCTTCAAAGTAGTCATCAGCGTTGTGTAGAACCCGTTACTATCGATATGGAAGACGCAGCATACCGTCGGCCGAGCTTGATCTGTTGATGGTGCGAATGGAGCCGTCTACTGCCTGTCGAATCTCTGCAACAGTTCCGAAGCGTATGTCACAAAGTGGTTCCTTCATCTTAGGAATCAAATCAAAGTCACAAATACATGTCCGGTGAGTATGGTGGATGGTACTGTACATCCCAGTCCAATCGACACAACATGGCAGCCACAACTTACGCTGTATGCGGCTGTGTAGTGCCGAACAAATTGTTGGATTGGTTGTGCAGGAATACTGTGTACTGACGGTCACCGAGGTTTCTGTTTCGAAACCATAGTGGCACCGTTACGTCAGACCGCTTGCTGACACGTTACTGAGTTTCCCTCGCCCGCCGATGACATTGAACGGGCAAGTCCATTTGTTCGGTGGTAAGGTAGGTATATCAACAACGTGTGCCATTAGCGGCAATAGTAGATTCCATTGCATAGTGTCTCCACAGCAGTATTGCCCATGTTGAAGACCCAAACCTCGTATATTGCTTGCCTTAGTGCTTGCCAAATTTTACTTTAGCCAGCAATGTCACCGGATATCTACTCAATTGAGGACTTTAGCAGGGCCTTTCAAAATTGGATAATCTAATACGCCACTAAAACGCATTTGGGCATCATATGCCTCATGAGTGTAGCCAGAACGCTTGTCTTCGTATGTATAACTCACTTTCTGTGGCCCGTTTCTCAGTGATAAGGTGACCATCTACATGCATAAAAGCCATACATGGACCAAAACGGTATTTGTGAGACTCTTGATACCATAATTCAGTATATCTAGGTCTACAATAATTCGGTTTTGTACATGTACAGTAATTCTACCTATATCTATCCCCTATGGATAGTTCCCTCATGGTAGTTTCTTGTTGTGTTGGTTTTTTCTCCCTGCAGTGTCTGCAGAGTATTTTGGTTACGAAGCGCATGAGGAGTCTATTATAAAATTAAATTTTGCTGAAGTTCTGCGGAACCAAAAAAGTTATAGATTTAGCAGATTCTGAACGAATTCAAAAGAAACGCATCAATTGTGTTAACAGGATTCTTCAAGTGACCTCCTCGGATATACTGGACAGACTGAACAGACAACTCTTCAAATAAGGCAGATACAATTTTATTACGTAATGTCAAGAATCTGGTAATGTACTACAATCAGCAATGTATTAATCTCCCAGGACTGTGAATACTAACAACACAGAGGTTTTAGAACTTATTTTAACATCGGGTGATCAAAAAGTGAGTATAAATTTGAAAACTTAATAAATCACCGAATAACGTAGATACAGAGGTAAAAATTGACACATATGCTTGGAATGACATGGGTTTTTATTAGAACCGAAAAAATTCAAAACATGTCTGTCAGATGGCGCTTCATCTGATTATAAAAGCAATAATTAAACTAACAAATTAAACGAAGCAAAGATGATGTTCATTACAGGAAATGCTCAATATGGTCACCATCATTCCTCAATAACAGCTGTAGTCGATAACTAATATTGTGAACAGCACTGTAAAGCATGTTGGGAGTTATGGTAAGGCACTATTAAGTTCAGATCGGAAGATTCACATGAATGCTAGTCTTGTTTAAATGACTGTATTACAACACCGTTGCTTACACTGTTACCGAAACATTCAACACAAGATTAATCGAGTGAAAAACCTATTACCTAGATGGATTGTAGTAGTGAGAGCTTGTCATCTGCTGCGACTCTCATTAATGTTTTACTCCATCATTTTTTATTTTATTTATTTATTTTTGTTCTAATAAAACCCCATGTCATCCCAAGCATGTGTGTCAATTTTTACCTCTCTATCTACATTATTCAGTGATGTATTAAGTTTTCAAATTTATACAGACCTTTTGATCACCTGGTATTTTGCGAACGGAACATGATAACGCTCGTGTGATACAATTTGAAACATCGTCTGCTTTGCACTTCAGACTGCATTGCGGAGTATATATGCAAATGTACATCCTAATAGACTATCTCAGTCTGACCTAATACACCATCAACATCCCATCAATAATGACGATATCTCATCTACATACTGACGATGGCTTCACGAAATCTTATTGCAAATTAAACTGTAATCATCTCTCCAAACTAGCAGGAGACATAATTATCGACAGCCAGATTACAGAGATGTTACACAACAAGGCTATCACCTCAAATGAACGGGTACAAGAAAGATAAGAAGTTACAAGGTACTCCATAGCCCCCATTGTAACCCGTCCCGCAGTCATAATCCCTTTAGATTTTTTTGTATTTACCATACAAATTTTTCATTTTATACGCTTAAGTGTTACCGTAAGGGACTACTACGGTATTTATCCGGAATTTTTAACATACGTACCCTTAACATTCTACAATAGTATATTTCAAATCATACTTAAGTGCCTGACAAAGTGTATATCGAACCACTTTCAGAATATTTAGCTACCTTTTCGTTATCGAATAGCGTCCGGTAATATAATGGAACTCTTCGTTTGAGCTGTAATTTCTCATATTTTATTGTCATGATCATTGGTCCCTGTGTAGGTGGTATTCTATAATTTATTTTCGCATTCAGAGGAGAAAGATAGTGGTCAAATTTTCATTAAGTATATCTCACGGCAACCTAAAATGCTGTTGTTCTGTAGTCAGTCGCTTATCAACTTTTCTATTACTAACACAGCACAAATGTGAAGGTGAACCAGTTATAGAGTCAAAGGGACTGCGTTGCGTACTTTTAACACTCACTGGTTTGAAAATGCCTACTAATGGCCGAATATAATCACCAGGACAGAAATAGCTTTGTGCGACCTCGACAGAAAAATTAGAATAAAGTAATATAAATCTGGAAAAACTGGTGGCTCTCCTACTTCAGACGCCCCCCCCCCCTCCACTCCACCCCTGTTCACGTCATGCATCTCGATGATACAAACGTGCTGCTCTTCTTTGTATTTTTAGTTGGAATCAGTCACTCTCAACTTAAAAAGACCCCACGTAGGAAAAGTCCAAACGAAGACGGACAAGTATAGTGCAGCAAGCAGTCGCACATTTGGGTTTATAAAGAAAAATTGCATAAAATGAATCAGTACAATAAGGCAACAGCATATACATTACGCGTCACTTATTCCAATCTACTACACGCCATTTAATTCAAGTTTCATGTTTTGGCACCATATAGTCAAAATGGAAAGCATCTGTCACAGTGCCGACGCAAACATGGTTTTTAGTTTTGGGACAGCTTATACCATGTAGTGGTATTGGTAAGAGTTTGGAATTGTAGGATGCTGTAAGTTGCTACAGTTATTTAAAATGAAGGTTGACGCTTGTGGAGGGCCGAGGAGACTGAGGCGCTCCAGTCGCCGTCTGCACGGCCACTACGGACGGAGGTTCGAATCCCCCCTCGGGAATGGATGTTTGTGACGTCCTTAGTGTTAGGTGGTTCATAGGTAGTTTGTAAGTTTAGGGACTGATGGCCCCATAGTCGAGTCCCATAAGCTATACAAACATTTGAACATTTTTTTTGAAAGGAAGACAATTGGGTTTAATAACTACGCGTTGCAAAACTTTGCAATTTAGCCTAAACAATAAGTGTGAAGTCATCCATATTACCACGAAAGCAAACCCGTTAAACTTAATTTATGCATAAAAAAACTATAGGCCGTAAATTCTACAAAGTACCTAGGAATAACCGTTACGGACAACTTAAACTTGAAATTATATATATTATACCTTGGGGTAAGGGAACAGAACGCTACGTTTCATTTACAGACCATTTAAATGATGCAACAGTTCTGCTGAAGAAACAGCCTGCACTACATTTTTACGTCCTATTTTGGAGTATTACTGCACTTTGCTGGACTCAGAGTGGAACAGATAGAGAGTACAGAGAAAGTTCAGGTAAGGATAGCTTGTTTTGTATTATTGTATTATCGCGATATAAGGGGGACAATTTCAAAGAAATCTGACATGTATGATTGAAAGAAAATCGTTATTCGTTACGGCGAGATTTATTTGAGAAATTTATCTCATCTACTTTCTCTTCTGAGTGGGAATATATTTCGTCAGGCCCCGTCTACGTAGGAAGACATGATCATCATCATAAAATAAGAAATATCAGATCGAAAACGGTGAGATTTAAGTGATCCTTTTTCCTGCGCGCTATGAGAATGGAAACGTAAAAGTATCATAAAATCTATGCTATGAGCCCTCGGCCATGACCTTAAATATTATTTTCAGAATATTTATATAGATAATTTGATTCGTAGAAGTAAGATATTACATTTGTTCATTGAACTAAATTACAACGTGCTTTGTAAGCTTCCAGAAAAAAAGTCAGGGCGTTACATACGGAAGAATAATTGCGTCTCAGAAAAAGGTGAGGAGAAATTTACCTGCAGACAGAGTGTTATTTTATTTATTTATTTTTTCATTCGGACTGGTGATGATGGATGTTTCCACTACATGGACGCGGCCCCCGATTCGCGCATATAATAGTGGACCCCGTTTCATCGCCCGTCTTAATCCGAAAGAGAAAGTCATCGCCATATTCGTGATCGACCTCTACCCAACGGTGTATCGGTGTCTCGCACGTGCGCATTCACCTGCTGTGTCGTCTTTCACCCACAGCGGTTCAACGCTTCTTCCGCATGCAACGCCCTCATTTTTTCCTGGACGGCTTTTTGAAGATTGTAAATCAGTTTGATAAATGTCTCAATCTACTTGTAAATTATGTACAAAAATAAAGATATTCCTTATCTTTGACATCTCATGCAATTTTTTGTCCTTTCAAACACATATCTACCCACAGGGGGCTGTTATTTTCCAACTCCCCCTCTTAATTTGACGGTACGGGTCATACAATTCAGTACGTAGATGAATAGAAAAATCGTCGCGGTGGAGTAGCCGGGCGGTCTACAGCGTCTCGCTGCGGAGCGCGCGGTTGCTCGCCGTGGAGGTTCGAGTCCTCCCAGGGGCATGTGTGTGTGTGTGTTGTCCTTAGGTTTGTTTTACTAGGTTTAAGTAGCTTGTAGGCTACGGAATGATGATCACGCAATTTTGTCCGATAGATTTACAAACATTTGAACATTTAAAACAGAAAAATCGGATTATTATGGGGTCAGCAACACTATTTCGTGGGAGAAAAAATGTGTTACAGGAGAAATTTGTTTGGCAGAAAGAATGACAGGGATGAAAGACTAACTGAATAATGTAATACACTTAAGATAGTAACAACGAAGACACTTTTAAAGGTTTGCAAGAATGGAACGTGCACTTTGGATATGTCTGGAGTAACGACCAAGAGAAAAGTACAGAGTGTCCAAAAACAGATATTCCACGCCGACAGAAATCATAAGAGGAAAATTCTTCTCACAAGGCGAGAAGGTTTGCGTGTTTCGATAGTCCCCAAAACTATGTTTTGGGATCTATGCTTTAGGTAGGGTCACGTATGTTAGATTGGTCTGATGGTGAAAGGCCAGACAGTGAGAACCCTCATAGGAGGCTTCCTTTCTTGGTAATACTTTGGCGTCAACATGGACTATTAGCGATGCAGGATGCGGCTTTGACCTCATTACCAGACCTCATCTGCTCGCTTTCCCATCGACCTCTTTCGCTCGATTCTGGTTTCTTCGACCGATGAAGTGGTTCATACTTTTGTAACACTATGTTGACAATGAAAGCAAGCTTGAACCGTAGCGAAGGTAAGCGCTGTAGAGGAAAGTCCTAAATAAAAATGATATCCTGCCAGCAGGGAGTTATTTGGAGTGATTGTGACTCTCCAACCCAAATCACAGTCAGTCGATTCAAATTATATGGCCGGAAACATGTAATAATAATTAAACTAAACATATAAAAGTGGATAGATCGGCAACTGGAATAAAGTGTTTCAAAACTCTGTGTATGGAAGATGAGAGGCACAAATGTGACAGAGCAAGTGTTGGACTGAGAAGGAAGGAGAAAAGGCACTAACTGTAATTGAACCTAAAGGAAAACTGAAAGTAGTACACTATGAAATATGACAAGAAGACAAGATTTCGGTGTAGGACAGTGATATTAATCAATCAATCAATATATATATATATATATATATATATATATATATATATATATATATATATATATATATAGAATTCCCTTAGAGAATCGTCTGAGTTGTAGAGGCTAGAGATAAATGAACATTCCACATTCAGAAATGTACCGTTTGTATATAAGTCTATCAATTCACTTCCCATTTACTCATTTCCCAAATCATGTGATTGACATTTTACAGAGGTGGCCGCTGTCAGCACCTATTATAAGGGTGATGACACGTGCCTTCGACGTCCGACTGCAACTACGTCCAAAGCTGTTACATTCGCATCAGGACTGTCTACGGTGCTGGACGAACGTGCTGCACTCTCCATTTTGAAGAGGACGTCCCTTCGCCGTGAAAAAGGTAAATCGAAGATAAGTGCATAAAACTTTGTCCATGCCATGGTCTCCGGCCGAGCACAAAGGTCAGAGTTCACTGTCTGCCCTCTGTGGGTACCGTCAAGCGGCAGATTGGAAAGTTATCCGATCTTCAAAGTTACTTTATATTCAAAAGGTACATTTCCGGTCTTGGCTTCCTTATTGAAACTTTATCTATTAAGCTTCTTCTACGACCCCTAAAAGTTGTAACATACTATACAGGGGTGTTACAAAATGGCACGGCCAAACTTTCAGGAAACATTCCATAAACACAAAGAAAGAAAATATGTGGACATGTGTCCGGAAACGCTTAATTTCCACGTTAGAGCTCATTTTATTACTTCTGTTCAAATCACATTAATCATGGAATGGAAACACACAGCAACAGAACGTACTAGCGTGACTTAAAACAATTTCTTAGAGGAAGTGTTCTCTTTAAATGTAAATTGAAATAATTCGTACAGACAACTGTACAAATACCCTATTGTTTCGTTAGTATGTACTGTACTTCCTCGATTCACGTCATCAACACAGATTTTCTGTGAACGTTTGGACAGGAATTGTTGGTTATGGCCGGCCGCGGTGGCCGAGGAGACTGAGGCGTTTCAGTCACGGTCTGCACGGCCACTACGGTCGGGGGTTCGAATCCCCCCTCGGGCATGAATATTTGTGCCGTCTTTAGTATAAGGTAGTTCATAAGTAATTTGTAAGTTTAGGGACTGATGACCCCGTAGTTAAGTCCCGTAAGCTTAACAAATATTTGAACATTTGTTGGTTATGTCTCGATTGGGCCTCATGTTCTTCCACCTACGCTCACTGGAGCACGTTATCATGATTACATACGGGATACTCTACCTTTGCTGCTAGAACATGTGCCTTTACAAGTACGACACAACATGTGGTTCATGCACAGTGGAGCTCCTTCACATATCAGTCGACGTGTTCGTACGGTTCTCAACAACAGATTGGGTGACCGATGGATTGGTAGAGGCGGAAAGATTCCATGGCCTCCACGATCTCCTGATCTCAACCCTCTTGACTTTCATTTAGGGGGGCATTTGAAAGCTCTTGTCTACCCAACCCCGGTAGCAAATGTAGAGACTCTTCGTGCTCGTATTGTGGACGGCTGTGATACAATACGCCATTCTCCAGGGTTGCATCAGCGAATCAAGGATTACATGCGACGGAGGGTGGACGTTTGTATCCTCGCTAACGGAGAACATTTTGAACGTTTCCTGTAACAAAGTGTTTGAATTCACGCTGTTACGTTCTGTTGCTGTGTGTTTCTATTCCATGATTAAAGTGATTTGAAGAGAAGTAATAAAATGAGCCCTCACGTGGGTATTAAGCGTTTCCGGACACATGTCCACGTAACACGTAACGCATCAGCGAATCAAGGATTACATGCGACGGAGGGTGGACGTTTGTATCCTCGCTAACGGAGAACATTTTGAACGTTTCCTGTAACAAAGTGTTTGAATTCACGCTTTTACGTTCTGTTGCTGTGTGTTTCTATTCCATGATTAAAGTGATTTGAAGAGAAGTAATAAAATGAGCCCTCACGTGGGTATTAAGCGTTTCCGGACACATGTCCACGTAACATATTTTCTTGCTTTGTTTGTGAGGAATGTTTCCTGAAAGTTAGGCCGTACCTTTTTGTAACACCCTGTATACATGCTGTTGATTTTTTCTCACGAATATTGTAGAATAAGATTGGTGTCTCCATCACAGATGACACAAGTAAATAAGTGGAAATGGCATTATCATCCAGTGTGGAAAGTTAGTTAAAATTAACTGCAAAATATACACCCAACAAAAACAAGTAGAGATGAAAAGACCTACAGAAAACGTTAGGATCCATTATGAGGACAATACAACATGCCGTTTTCTGGCTTCCCATTCAAGTAAAGCATTATTTGTCACTAGGCAGCGTATCTCTGTCCTTGCAAGATACTGGCAACTGCAACTGCCAGCTGCATCCACGTTATCAAATAATGTCAGGAGAGTGGTCTTTGTGGAACATTACTTTGCTAACTAGTCTATTCCAGGAATAAAATTTATCAGGTTTTGATAAAAGTAACAAAGTTGTAGGACGAATTACTACAACTAGACCGTGATACTTACTCAATACTCTTTGCTTGTCCCAACAGGATCGTCGTCAGTAATTTAAACAATTTGCGGCTGTTGCGCCAGTGTCTAGTAATTTATTTCGTTGTGATTTACGACATTTCAGTACATCTAATTTACTTATGTAATTTACTCATCGGCACGCATCGAACACTTAATTACACTCACTATGACAAGTGTTAAGTTGTCCGTATCGATATCGATAAGCGAAAGGAAATCGTCGGTTGTTGTAAAAGGACTTTGGCGCATTACTCAGTGTATCGGAACAGCCAAAACAGTTCTAGTGAAGGACAATACATTATAATTCTTTAAATTTATGATCAATGGTTTCAGTCCCTGATACTCTAGTTAGGAATCTAGTCTCACGGTCATGGAGTTTTACGTTATTATTTAACTGCTTCTTAATCTGTTCCAACCAAGATTAGGGTACCGTTTGAAAAATCACTGTTGAGTGTTCAGGAAAACTAATATCATTCTACAACATATAGCTGAAGGGATGGAACGTATAGAGTTCCGGTTCTTTTCTGGAGAGATTTGGGACCCGTCTCTCAAAGGGTGACGAATTCTTAATGGCTGAGGAAACTATTGTACAGAACATGATCCCGTTAAAATTTATTGGAAAATATCTTATATTGCTAGAACCGTATATAGTTTTGCCTGAATATTGTATATGTATATCTAAACTTAAAAATCAGGCAATCTTAGCAGAATATCTGAGACTTTTTCCACATAGAGCGTCATACAGTAATCTGCAATAAAGATGTTCCACCTGCATCATGGCAGTAGTATTTGTCTGTTATATAAATATGCTAAAGACTTTATAAAATTGAGAAATATATGGCTCTGTATGAAATTAGAAATTTGATATTTAATTTTTAGGCTTTAGCTTCTATTTCGACGCAAGAAATTGACATTTTACTTGACGTACCATTCGTGTTGTTTCGCTGACTTTCATGATAATAGTTCCTAATTTATCGTACGCGGCCTAGTATATACCTTCTAAAGTATTTCACATCAGTATCTCCACAAGAAGTAGTAAATAATGAGTGAAATATAGTTAAACTGAGATATTTGTTGAATTTGGTTGTGAAAAACATTAAAAAAATTGAAGATGTTGAGAAGTTTATTTATTCAGATTTAGATCGACAGCCTAATTTTGAATTAAGAATTATCTTGCTGTGATGAAGTACCTTGTTTTCTCCCCATCATTACAGACATGTGTCATTTAGTTTTTGATTTTACCTTTTTTGTGCACAACGCAAATTTATTCATTTATTTGCATCAGCTGTACGATATTACTCGTTACAAGTTGTTACTAGAATCAACCTCTACCAAATTCTTACACTTTCTTTTTACTTAAAATGTTCTACAGTGGGGCAATAGATAATGACAACCTACTTACCTACTGTCTGCAAGCCAAGTCAGGAAGGAGCAGGAACTTACCTACAAGAAAGAGAAAGTGTCGTGCCATTAATTCTTGAACACGGAAAATGAAGTACTGATTTTTAATATTAATTGTACATGGAGGCAATGGGAACATATATAACTCGAAGAGTTCTTGGATACAATTGTGCACTAACCAAATATATCGTGTGTGCGTTATCGTTAACGGTGGTAAAGGAAAATAGATATTAATGTTATCTATCATTATTACTTTTCCTCCCGTGTGTTAAAATATACAATCGTCGTAATAACAATTTCCTGAAGTCGTATTGTATGAACGCTATTGAACGCTAATGTACAAATGGTTCATTTCAGTTACAAATACCTACCGGACAGTTAAAATGTCACAACAAAGTTTTTAAATAGCGTTGAGTGTTTCTGTCATTATTTCGTTTACTTTCCTGTAATTTTGATGCTGTTTACTATCATTAGTACAAAAAGTGAAGCAAATTAAGTGTTACCACATATTTATTTTGAATAACTACAACGAGGAATATCGCTAATGGGTAGAGAGTTGAATGATGAAGAAATGGCCAGAGAGGAGAAAGGTACCTTTTATACCTTCTGTTCTGTTTCATTCTCCACTCCTAGGAATTGGAGTGGGAGCAGTCCATAAAGAATCACGGTTGTTTTCAGCCAGTTATGAGACAAGCTGGGGCAAAGGGGGATAGCCATTGTGATAATTCTTAATTCAAAATTAAGGTAAACCTCCCGAAAACCTAGGTTGGAATCAGGAGATTAGGAACAATTTAATCAGATATTAAGAATCATAAGCGAACAGTAACCACAGTAGTTTGGTCTGTCTTGTCATTCACTTTGCTGTCTATAAAGATCGAAAATTTTATTATTACTATTAACGTAGCGTTTTCTGCTTGTTTGTATATAGCGGTTTTAAATTTCATCATGTCAGCACGTTGTAGGTGTCGCTACCGGCGCCAAACTTGTGAGAATGCTGTGAAAAGCTAATCATTTGCATATCACAGCATCTTCTTCCTGTCGATTAAATATGGCGTCTGTAGCATGTCATCTTCGTGGTGTATCAATTTTAATGGCCAGGTGTGTAATAGAAGTATCTTCAACTATTTGTACATTGCCAATACAAAATTTTGATGTATATTTCTGAATACACTAAATAAGACACACATATTGTCCTCTAAAAAGTGTATGTTCTGGGATATTTTACTGTGTTACGATATTTTGCGGTTGCTAACTCCCTACAGGCAGATTCTGTGTTAAGAGTTAGTACTAAACAAAAACGTACGAATATAAAAGACGACTTTTACTACTGAATATTGCTTCAAGTCATAATGATAAATAATATTTACTCACGATACGTAACTGTGGGCTCTGTCCGGTTTCCCAGTTTTTGCTCTGACAGTTAATTATCCATTTCTTTCTTCTCTCAGAATCTCTCGGGAAACTAAACATTCTCTATCCACCTCTGGAATGATCTGAGGAGTTTATGGCAACATATCCGCCCATAATGTCGTGTTAAAGTGCCGTGAAACAAATCCTATAGCACCACAGTATGTTTGACTGGCGAGCTACGGGAATGAAAATGAGGGATACTGCCCATTCTATTTTGTCGAACTGTAGTTTACCAGGTGAGCATTACAGAAATCGTGCGAGTTCTGCACTAATGTTGTCCTGATACCTTACTCGGCGGTAACAGCTGTAGGGAGTGAACATGACCGAACGCTTGTAAATGCAGCCATTTTTGCACTCCTGCTTGCAGCTACGATTTTGCACACAGTAGAATGCATTGCCGCAGGGTAGGGGGCGGGGAAGGGGTGGCAGGTGGTGGTGTTACCAGGGGGAGGGGGGAAGGGGGGAGGGCGATACGGGCGCAGACCGGATAGCGGACGTGTTTGCTCTCCCCTCTGGCTATCTGTTGTTCGATGCAACAAACGGCGCTCCTTGCAGCCTGGAATTCCTCTTGTTTTTCGTGTCGGCAGTCAAAGCGCCTGGTGCTCGCTGGATACAGCACCTCTCTGTAGGGACGAAGTGCCTGAGATATGTGCAGCACATCAAAAGGGCGGCACATGTTATTTATGCATTCCGGCAGTAACCAGTACACCTGAGTTGGTAGCATCGTAAGTTAGTCCCCTGACGACTTCTTTTAAACAGCTCATGTTATATAAGTACATGGTATACATAAAAACGACGAACACTTTCAGTTATTGGAAATAATGTAAGTCTTAACGACACTTGAAACTTCATTAAAGCCTTACACGTCTCCATATTCCGTTATTTTCAAAGGCAAGCTTTGTAAAAAAAAAAAAAAAAAAAAAAAAAAAAAAATCTTCCCCTTAAAACAAATGTTTTACATAGCTTTGCCTTTGGAAATGACGGAATGTCGTAAAGCGTAAGACTTTAAACAATTTTCAAGTGTGGTCGACACAGTAATCCTTTAATTCATTGTGTAGCTGATCAGCTACGTACCTTAATTTTTCGGTTATCTTTCAAACTGATCGACATTATAGTACAAATTCATTAGTAGCTGCTTCTATACATAGTTTTGCATATGCAAGTAGTTCGTCGTAGAAATTATGAATTGCAGAGTGCTACTGAATCAGTTCGACAGCTGCATTGAGCTAATCCTACGATGTGCGTTTGTTTACTTTAGTATTCCTATTTTGTTATGTAAAATTAGTCAGCTACTACGGTTGCATTATGTTACTTTCTGGAAAGATTAGAGGCATGATAGTGACATTTACTGCATCGGGTATATCGTGGAAGCACTATATAGCTCACCAGCTTAGAACCTTTTATTGCTAGTATTGCGTAGTACATAATAATTTTAAGGAAGTTTTTTTTTCAATATTTTTCTCAGTACATACGCCATATACATTAAACGTGGCAGTTTTTATAGCTTCTAATAATAAGTCATGCATTAAAGGGTTAAATTATTTCCATGTACATCCATATGCCCACAACGTCTCAACCAAGTCTACTGCAGACAGCAATGTTTCAACTAAGTATTTATTGTACAGATGTAATAAAACCAGACAGCGGTTGTCAGACTTGAAGGACATGAAAGGGATACAGTGGTTGCGAAGGGAGTAAGACAGTGTTGTAGCCTTTCTCCAATGTTATTCAATTTCTACATTGAGCAAGCTATAAAGGAAAGGATGGAGGAATTGAGAGAAGGAGTTAAAGTTCAGGGTGAAAAAAATATTGTGTTTTGCCGACGACATAATAAGTCTGTGAGGGACAGCAAAGGACCAGGAAGCAGTTGAACGGAGTGGACCGTGTGCTGAAAGGTGCCTATAAGATGAACATTAACAAGAGTAAAACAAAGGTAATGGAATGTAATGTCAGAAAATCAGGTGATGCTGAAGGAATTAGATTAGGTAATGAGACAATAAAAATAGTAAATGAATTTTGTTATTTGGGTAGCAAGATAAATTCTGATGGCCGAAGTAAAGAAGATATAAAATGCAGAATGGCTATGAGGAGAGAAGCGTTTCTAAATAAGCGAAACTTGTTAACATCAAATATTAATTTAAATGTTAGGAGGTCCTTTCTGAAAGTATTTGTCTGGAGTGTAACACTGTATGGCAGTGAAACGTGGACGATAAGGAGTTCAGACAAAAAGATGACAGAAGCTTTTGAAATGTGGTGCTACAGACGAATGATGAAGATTAGATGGGTAGATCACGCGACTAATGAGGAGGTGCTTAACCGAAGTGGGGAGAAAAGGAGTTTCTGGCATATCCTGACGAAGAGAAGGGATAGATTGTTGGGACACATTCTGAGACATCAATGAATTGTCAACTTAGCATTAGAAGGAAGTGTGTAGGGTAAAAATCGCAGTGGGAGACAGAGGGACGAATACAGTAAGCAGATTCAAAAGGATGTACGTAGCCGAACGTATTCTCAGATGAAGAGACTTGCACAGGGACAGGGTAGCGTGGAGAGCTGCATCAAACCAGTCTGCGGACTGATGACCACGACAACAACAACAACAACAACAACAACAACAACAACAACAACAGATGTAATAAATATTGAGCTTTGAAGAGAACCACGAGTGACTCGACAGACGTCAATACTGTAATGGAATTCCCGCCATATCCGTCATCCGTCCCAGCATAGCAGAGTCGACTCTCGCAGTCGCTTCCTGTTTTCTCCCTGATGTCTGCTACACCACGTGGTAGAGGCGTTACATACACCAGATTAATGTGTCCTCACAGAAGAAAGTCACGCCGAGTGACCATTTCCTGAAACAGCTGTCGCCTTCTGTAGCACGACCGATCCATGGATGCTGCAGTACCGTGTCCAGGTACCCACATCTTCGCTATAAAAATGGAGTGGAACCCCATCCTGCTGAAAGATGAACGGAGAGACCGATGGCATTTAAAGCATCAACCATTACTACAACACATCCAAGTAGAAAAATCCAGTGACAGTGCTCTTGCCGAAAAAGAATGGCCCGTGCAGTTTTCGAAGTGAGTAGCCACAAAAAACATTTACCTTCGTGGAAATAACGCTCATATTCAATGCATTCGTGTGGATGCTTCGTACCTCATATTCGCCAGTTATGCTTGTTCACTTTCCCATTAGTGTGAAAAGTGGATTCGTCGCTAAAAATTAAGCGACCAACAATGCTATACCAATGATTATTTAGTTGTTGGAACTGCGAACAACACTCAAAACGTTTGTCTTTATTGTCGTCATTGAGCTTCTGTACTAGCTCCAATTTTCATGGTTTTATAGACAGCTTCTGTCGGAGGACTTTAAACATTGTCATTTGAGACATTTAGAGTTCACGGGATGCATGACGCACCGATTTCTCTGGACTCTCTATGAATGTCTGTAACTCCAACACACAGAGAGCTCGCTCCTGAACCCGTCGTGTTTGCGACTAGCGCTGGCTATTGGAAAATTAGCGAACAACGCAGTGGCGGTATACATGAAAAAACCTTTCCTGTTATCTCTTCAAAATGACATATGAATTATATCTGCAAAATGTTTGGTTCTTGTGCAATAAATAATTGAAAGTGTTCTCGGAATTATGTACACCATGTAAAGAACTGTTACGTTCTTCTTCAATCAAACCGACTGGAATTACTAATCTAAGTACTGGAGGATGCGCAGGTAAGTATTTTTTCCATTCTTAATCAGACCAGTTCCCTCTTACCCTACCTGACCATCGCTTTATGTCCTACTATAATCATTTCTTTCTTGCCTGCGAAAATTTCGCCTTGTAGTTTCCATGGATCGTAATTCTTTTGACATATCTCCTTAACAATCTGTCCTAAAGTAATATAGTTCTACAGGACCGTGCAGTGCAATGTTAAAAAACTGTGTGCGATAAATTTTGTGAACGGAGTAAACAGCAAAGACCTAATGAATAACGTGTTAAGCCAAGAGAAGGAAGGGGGTTGTGGCATATGAAGTCAAATTTCCATTACTATATGTATAATAAAATTTCGATGGTAGATTTACATTTAGATATGCGTACCATCTACAAAATGTCTTGAGAATACTGTTAGTACATCTAAATTAGTAATCTGCTATTCCTGGCACAAGGTTGATCGAATCACTCATATTATTTCTCTACCGTTCTAGTCTCTAACAGCATGAGGGAAAAAGGAACATTTTTTTCTCTTTTGTAGTTCTCTTATTTTATTATTATACGGTAATCATGTCCCCATATGAAGGTGGGTACCAAAAATAATATATTTTGTTTCGGAGGAGAAAGTTGATTCGCAATTACATCTTACCGTAACAAATGACACTTTTGTTTTAATGATTCCCAGCCCAATTCGTGCATCATTTCTGTGACACTCTTTCGCGATAATACGAAACGAGATGCTCTTATCTGAACCTTTTCTGTTTCCTGTCAGTCCCAACTAGTGATGATTACATACTGCGCAGCAATACTCCAAAATGGGATGGACATGTGTAGTGCAGGGATACCATGTAGGCTCTCGACGACGGCGTCTTTATTAATTTAATAATTCTTTGGTAAGATGTTGTGGTGCATTTGTAAACTTTCTTTATCCTGACAAGATGTCCACTCATCTCGAAAATGTTTCCGATAGGAGAGAGAAGGAAGCAATGAAGATTAATGTGTAACGGTCCGTCGACAGCGTGGTCATTAGAGGGGGAGGATTTTTACAAATGGACCAAGGCATTTTTTTCCCGGAAGAATCCATTAATATAACGCAGGCAGTTTCGATCATGGAACATTTACGTATTTTGTTATGCCAATGAGAAATTGCTTTTTGTTTGATTTGCCAACAATACTTTTTGTCTGTCCTTTCACATTAAATTGTTTATAAATACCAAGTATTTAGTTGAATTTACGTCCAGTAGATTTTCTGATATACCGTATAAATGAAGTTTTACGGATTATTTTTAGAGCTCATATGGATGATTTCACACTTTTCATTATAAAGGGTCAGCTGCAAATTTTTGAACCGTGCAACTATATTACCTAAATCGTTTTACAAGCGATATTGATCTATGGGCAATTTAAGTATCTAATAAGCGACAGCATCACCCGCGATCAGTCTAAAAAAGCTGTTCATATTTTTCGTGATTTTTTTTATAGTTGTAAGAAACAATAGGAGCCCAATAACACTTTCTTGGAGAATGCTAGATCTCACTTCCGTTTTTCTTTATGACTTGTCATTTATTACCCTAGTGTGTTGTTTCCGACCGAAAATGTCGAATCAAATCCGTGATGTCTATGAGTCAATAGTTCGTGCTTTTCAAGGTTCTTCATACTGTTCGAGAAAAGTATATGTTCCAAACTTCTACTGTAAACCGAAGTCACTGTTAATTTGCGGGATACTCCTGTTACGTGTGCACCTTTTCAGTCATCAGACAACTGTTCTTGATTCGAATTCTGAGACATTTTTCATTATCTCAAAGGAATGAATACTTACACTGCCATGAACAATAGCGTAGTCTTAACGAGTGTGGAATGGTGTATGCGGTTGTTTGGATCGTCAACGAGAAAAATTTTCCTCATTATTTGGAATCATATGTAAAGCTCGTTGCAACCTGGCTAAGTGTTCTTATTCTCAAATAATGCAGGGATAACATCTCGTAATTCATGCGCTGTAAGATGCAGCAATTTTTCTCCCATCTCTTAGTTTATGATGTCATGTTTTCTGCACTGTGCCCACAGATAATGTTGCCTCGTGGTGATGATTATTATCCATACAGTTAGTGTTGTAGTGTTGCATTACAATGAGGGAAATGCGTGTCAATCTTGGCTAAAATTGGTCGAGTAGGTCAGGCCGAAATGTGAAACACACACACACAGACAGACGTACAATGACTTTTATAGACTTTTATAATATACTGGGAGTCCCACTTACACTTTCACCACCAAAGTGTGTAAAACAAAAAACTATATTGGGAATGACTTACATGTACAAGTACATACGATAAAGGCTTATGATAGTATGTACCAGGAGACGTACAGAAAAGTAATCAATTATAATCTTTAACACAAACTTTCATTATTTTAAAATGATACTCCGTATTAAAAACTTATGCAATCAATAACATGTAACATCGAATATGAAATGGCGTTAGTAGCACTGACATAACTGAATAACATCCAGAGAAATTACGAAGTGAATTTGACGCTTGAAATAAACGCAAACCGCTGAAAGCGCACGACCGGAGACACCTGCGTGAACCTCAAGTTACCCGTAATCTTGGAGCAGCTGCGCACTTAATCTATTTCAGGCGTCAACTTCGCTTCGCAATTACTCGTACTGAAATTTTTGCTAACGGCATCCTTCTTGCGATTTTTCATGCTATTGATTGCATAAGAAGTACCCGTGAAATAGCAGCGTGGTCTAAGGCGTCATGTTCCGAAATGGGCGGGCCTTCCCGCCGAGAGTGCATGCGCGTGTGTGTGTGTGATTTTGTATATTGTCTTAGTGTATGTTAGTTTAAATTGTTTGTAAGTCTAGAAACTGATGACCATAGCAGTTTGATCCAGTGCCTTCACATAACATTTGTATATTTGAATCCAGCAACAAACAAAGTTTGTGTCGAAAATAATATTTACGTTTTCGAATGACGTTACTTAGTTTCACAATGCCCTGTGGAAATTATATGCCCGCGAAAGTCGTTTTTCGATGTCTACTTTTGTTCCAGAGATATATAGGGTATCAAGTTTAGAAATATCCTGTAAATGGATAAATAGGAAACTGGTTTTTTCTTGAGAAAACTTTATCGATGTGATTGTGCTGCTGCACGAAACTCTGTAGCGGAATCATAGCGGTAAATTTTCTAATTCCGGAGCGCGGCTAGTACAGAAAAGTTATGATCGTGTCGACAGACCTCAGAAGTAAGACAGTGCCTTGCGTCATCCCTACTAGGTCAGATCGGTCGAATAGTACATACCAGTGCCAATCTGAATAGTGCGCATCAGCTGAAGTTTTGTGGAGCATTGCAGACCTGCTGAATCACGTCTCTTCGTGACGAATGTGGCATACGTCTAACACATCAACGCGTATGCATGACTATGAATTAATCTCTTACACAAATACGGGAAGATGTAAACAAAAAGTATTCAAATGTTTGTAAATCTATCGGACCAAACTGCGTGGCCATCAGTCCGTACCTTACATACTATTTAAATAAGGTAAACTAAGGACAACACACACACCCATGCCCCAGGAAGGACTCGAATCTCCACGGCGAACAAGCGCGCGCTCCGCAGCAAGACGCTTTAGACCGCTCGGCTACACCACCACGGCAAGATATAAACGCTGACACAATCGTATAGCAAAGCCTATGTGATCATGACAGAGGATGTTGAGCAAATTGTAGCCGCTCTCCCCAAAATTTAGATAGCCCGGCACAAGCTCATAGACAGTCGTTCACACGAATCGATGGCTTACTTTTTGTTTGACATGTACTTGACGGTGGTGCGAGTGTGTTGTAAATTTACGACTCTGTTCAACATCAACTGCTAACGGTTGAGATGCAGAATAAGAGTTCCACTGCGGTGAACGGCCGTGCGGCCGTGGATACCCCGGTTTAGGCGAAATCACCGAAGTTAAGCACCGTCGGGCATGACTGGGATTTGGATGGTTAACCGTCCGCACGCCCCTCGCTGTTGACAATTCATTCTTAGCCTTGCGGCAGAGAGGACAGGAAGGGGTGTTGGTATGAAGTCCAGCTGCGGCGGTGTGGTCGAGCGCATTGAGGAGCTATGATGCGATGCGAGAGGCCGTTACCCGTCGGAGGTTCGAATCCCCCCTCGGGCATGGATGTTTGTGCTGTTCTTAGTATAAGGTAGTTCCTAAGTAATTTGAAAGTTCAAGGACTGATGACTCCGCACTTAAGTCCCATGAGTATAACATCAGAACAAAAAATGTTCAAATGTTTGTTAAGCTTATGTGACTTAACGACGGGGTCATCAGTCCCTAAACATACAAACAACTTATGAACTACTTACGAACTAAGACGGCACAAATATCCATGCCCGAGGGGGGATTCGAACCCCCGACCTTAGTGACCGTGCTGATCGTAACTGAAGCGCCTCAGTCCCCTCGGCCACCGCGGCCGACTCCCAATCTCTCCACAGTGTCCTCATTGAGAGCGTGGGACACTATTGATGGTGATTCGTTCGTCGGAGACGTTTAACCTCATTTATACAATGATACTTCTGTTCTCAAGGAACAGAATTGCCGATGGTGCGCCTCTATAAATGTTAATTATACAAATATTAATTCGCAATTTGTGAGAATTTCCGACTTTAGCTGTGATACTTTAGTTGGTCTATGCTTTAGCAACACATGAAAATGTATGCCGGACCGGGACTCGAACCCGTATCTCCCGCTTATCGCGAGCGTTCGCCTTAACCACTCGGCCACCAGAACACGCTCCCCAGCCAGACCCAAACTTCCATATGTTGCAGTTTCCTACTTCCCCTTGCGCTCGCACGCATTTAGCGTTATTCCCGCGGCGGGGACTTACTTACACCATATTTACCCAGTCTAGGCTCTCATATATACAATGATACTTCTGTTCTAAAGGAACAGAATTGCCGATGATTAATCTTTAGTTGGTCTATGCTTTTGCAACACATGAAAACATGGTAGTAGGCAAGTGCAACGTATGGAAGTTTGGGTCTGACCGCAAATTGCAAATTAATATTTGTATGATTAACGTTTAACCTCGGTGGCCCCCACGTTTTTGGAGTGGAGTAGGATATGTGCGCCTCGGCGAATTAGCCGCGCGTACTGGAGCGCCGTGTTGCGGTGCGCGCGGCCGTCTGCCGTCGGGGGTTCGATTCTCCCCTCGGGCATAGGTGTTTGTGTTGATGGCCATTTTATTATATGACAGATGTCACTATTCTATTTGATTGTAATTTGCAGATGCAGGTGATGATGAGATATAAAAACCAGGACAGTGAATACAATAGAAAACTTTAAAATCAACAACTGTTGTGGCTGCAATTATTAAAGACAAAGTATAATAAGGATACTTATTTAAAACAATGGAAAAAATTGAAACAGTTAATGAATTTTATCCCATTGAAAGAAAAAGTATGTAAAAAATCCTTCAAAATATTAATATATGATGTCGTAAATCACAGGAACTTCAAATATTCAAAATATAAGAATGAAATACGGTACAATACGTGTTAGAAACGTAATTGCATTCAGCACTACAACATTGCCCATGCAAAGAACCACGGTAAGACAAATTTTCGCGAAAGATCCAAAAACTTAACAAATTAAAAATAATGCACGTTTAAAAAAAAATTTCGAATGTTTAAGCTTATGGGACATAACGGCGATGTTATCAGCCCCTAAACTTACTAACTACTTATGAACTACCTTATACTAAAGACAGGAAGAAACATCCATGCGCGAGGGATGATTCGAACCCCCGACGGGGAGCGGCTTCGTGCACCGGAGCATAGCGCCTCAATGCGCTTGGCCACTCCGCCGCGGCTTCATGTTTCATCTTGGCCTACAGAAGTGGAATAATTTTCTTTTTTGAACCTGTTTGAGCCTTTCATGTATTTTTTTCTACTTCTTCAGTATCTTTATCCCTTAACCTCCTTCGTTCTCCTGAATAACAACTTATCGTATTGATTTTTCTTTTCATCTGTTTGTCTAATTTTCTTCAGATTGCTAAAAAGAGTTTGCAAGACGAAGAATGAAGTAGTATTCTCACGTGTTCTTTGTTTTGTATTCACAGAATCCACAGAATATGTACCGGGTGATCAAAATGTCAGTGATTTGAAAACTTAATAAATCACTGAATAATGTAGATTGAGAGGTAAAAATTCACACGGATGCTTGCAATGATAGGGGTTTTATTACAACATCAAAAAGTTTAAACATGTCCCACAGATGGCGCTTCATCTGACCAGAAAAGCAATAATTACCATAACATTTTAAGACAAAGGAAAGATGATGTTCTTTACAGTAAATGCTCAATAAGTTCACCATCATTCCTCAACAATCGCTGTAGTGGAGGAATAATGTTGTGAACAGCACTGTAAAGCATATCCGGAGTTAAGGTGAGGCATTGGCGTCGGATGTTGTTTCAGCATCCCTAGAGATGTCGGTCGATCACGATACACTTACAACTTCAGGTAACCTGAAAGAAAATAATCTGGGGACCTGGGACGCCAAGCATGACGAAAGTGGCGGCTGAGCACACGATCATCACCAAACGACGCGCGCAAGAGATCTTTCACGCTTTCTTTATCACCCGGTATATAGATTTTTTTTTGTTTTTCTAACAAATATGAGAGACATTGAAATATTTACAGACACACAGCATTTCGTAGACATAGCGAGAGTTCCAGAAATCACAGTCAATGCACCCGACGTCATTTCCGAAATCTCATTAACATCTTTCAGTTGATCATCTGGATATGGAAATTTTTCAGTCGTAGAGGATTGAGAACTTCTTTATTGGATCTAACTGTCTTGAGGCACATGATCTTCAAATGTCTCAACTACGGGTCTCCTGAGGAGATTTGCCTTTTTTCTGTTAAGCAAATAAAATACGGAGTTTTATCTACCCGTCACTGAATGACATATGTGGCTGAAACTCTAACATTCTTATTGTGTCCATGATACAAATGCGGAAAAACGTTTAAAAATCCACTTAATTGCTTCCATGCTGTAGACGTGTAATGCAGACAATCAGGAAGCGAATAAAATAAACACTGGAAGCATCTGAAATGTGATGGTAAGGATGTATGTTGAAAATTACATATAGTACAATTAATCGTCTCGCAACAATAGGAGAGGAGTGAATACGCAAAGGGCGGTCAGGGGATGTTGATAGCATATTATACGGGATGTTGGCTTTAGATGTTGCACACCGATAGGAAAAGATGAGAAATTAGCAAGAGTTACGGAGGACCTCTTATAACATCAGAAATTAATGACTCAAATGAAGATTAAAAATTTGGCGCGAAACTATAAACGTCATACGAGACAATTATTAAACATCCCCAATCATTAGAATTTCAATTACTTATTCATAGACTTAAAATCAGGAACATATGAACAGTTGAGCTTCGTAATCTGTAAGGATATGCTTCATAAAATTTCGTTTGTCATTATGTTCATAAGGTTTAATATTGTATCTTATAATCACTACCCAGCAATCCATTAATGCTTAGCTTTCCTCCTCACGCAACAATTATTCTAAATATTATGTTGTTGCTGTTGTTGTGGACTTGTCCACAGACTGGTTAATGCAGCTCTCCACGCTACCCTATCCTGTGCAAACTTCTTCATCTGAAAATACGTATGGCAACCTACATCCTTCTGAATCTGCCTACTGTATTCGTCCCTAGGTCTCCCTCTAAGATTTTTACCCCACACACTTCCTCCTTATGCTAGATTGATGATTTCTTGATGTCTCACAATATGTCCAACCAACCTATCCCTTCTCTTAGGATTCGCCAGAAACTCCTTTTCACTCCGTTTCTGTTGAACACCTCATTAGTTACGTGATCTCCCCATCTAATCCTTATCATTCGTCTCAAGCTCTACATTTCGAAAGCTTCTATCATTTTTTTTTTTTTTGTCTGACCTCCTTACCGTTTACATTTCACTGCCATACAATGCTACACTCCAGAAAAATGCTTTTAGAAAGGACTCCCTAATATTTAAACTTATATTGGATGTCAACAAATTTCGATTCTTCAGAAACGCTTTCCTCTCATATCCATTCTTCATTTTATATCTTCTTTACTTCGGCCATCAGAAGTTATCTTGCTACACAATTAACAAAACTCATCTACTACTTTTATTGTCTCCTTAACTAATGTAAATCCTTCAGCATCATCTGATTTTCTGACTCTACATTCCATTACTTTACTTTTACTCTTGTTAATGTTCATCTTATACCTACCTTTCAATACATTATTCCATTTAATTGCTCCTCTAGGTCCTTTGTTGTCTCTGACAGAATTACTATGTAATTAGCAAACCGTAAGGTTTCTATTCCATCTCCTTGGACATTATTTCACTGTCCAATTTTCTCTTTGCATTTATTCACAGCTTGCTCAATGTGCAGAATGAATAACATTGGGAAAAGGCTACAAACCTGTCTTACTCCTTTCCTAATCACTACGAACCTTTCATGCACTTTAATAATTGCAGTCTTGTTTTTGCGTAAGTTGAATATAGCTCTTTGCTCCCTATATTTTACCACTGATAACTTCAGAATTTGTCACTCATTGTGATAATTATGTTTTACTATAATGACATAGTGCACCTATGCACTGTAAATTGTTATAGAACAACTGTTTGACACTACAAGATTATGGCCTTGTAAAATATTTTATTTGACCTGATGATGCTGACATAGTTCAGCGAAACCGGTCGTCGTTAATAAACATTGATGATAAGCGATCTTGGCTATTTTATGTCTTTCTACAATATTAAAAGAGTGTATTCTAGTCAGCATTGTCAGAAGCTTTCTCCATATCCACAATTCTAAAAACGTAGGGATCCCTTTCCTTAGTCTACCTTCTAAGACAAGTCTAAATGTGAGTATTGCCTCGTGTGTCCTACATTTCTCTTAAATCCAAATTGATCTTCTCCTAGGTCGGATTTTGTATTTTGTAAGCATGACTTATTAAACTGGTAGTGCTGTAACTTTCAAATTTGTTTGTACTTGCTTTCTTATGTTTTGGAATCATTATATTCTTCTTGAAGTCTGAAGATATTTCCTCTGTCTCATACATACTGCACACCAGGTGGAACAAATTCTTCATGACTGGCTCTCTTATCGATGTTAACAGTTCAGACAGAACATCATCTACTCCAGGGGCCTTGTTTGTACTCAAATCTTTCAGTGCTCTGTCAGTTTATTGTTGCTGTACAGCACCTTCGATCTCATCTTCCTCTACTAAATATTAGATCACTTCATTAATGGTACTGAGGGAAATAACATGAAAGCGTTATTAATCTTCGTTTCAGGCAGGTAAGAATCGTTTGTACGTAGGGTCATAACTTATTATCAGGAAAGTTTGCTACATTAAACAGGTGATCCTATTCAGGTCAGCGTAACACACACAGTTCGATTTAGTAATGTCAGTGCGGATATATCTTTACCGGTGTGACAGAACTGACATTGACGTTTATCAATTACTGAACTTTGTTCCGTAAATGGTTTTCCTGCATTATTTTGAAGAGAATCGCAAAACCGATTTTCCGCTGCTTTAGTTACTAATTGGACGGTGTCAACGTGAACGTGGCACAATCCACGGATAATTAAGGTTAACAAACATCTTACTAACTAGATTCATCGTTTTTAGGCCCTAATCAAACGTTTCAATAAAGGGAATAGCTGCTGACGTGATTTAACTTATCAATCTGGTAGTAATGCATATGAAACGCATGCAAACTCTATAATATGGCCACTTCACCCGGTGGAAAACAAAACGGTGTTTCCGCATCGCCGCTTAATGGCGTACGTTGAGTATAGTCGTCTTACTGAAATATGAATGTCAAGTTCACATGGAAGTAAATATTAGTTTTGCCATTAGTTTCGCCAACAAGGAAACAAGTCACAAAAACCTAAAAAGAACTATATAATGGATGTTACTGTGTGTCACTACATTCAGCTGAGTAATAACGCATTTCTTACGCGATGTTGAGGAATTATCGACATGTTAGACATAATACGATGAAAGGTACCCCTCTCATATGGGTGTACATTGCGTAATATGTGTGATCAATTCAGTGTATAAGCACAGGCTGTAATAATGAGACAACTGAATGTTCAGTTAGTTTGTAACACTAAGAGTCTGTTAATTTTAAAAATAGCTTTTTCATCACTCGAAGGGAAAAAATCAAAACTTTCATGGAAATCACGTTTGTTATCATAGCAGAGTGATAAGGTTAATTGTAATGTAATCTGGAACGGTCAACGTGGAACATTAAGTTAGTCATCACCATCGATAACTTCTCAGCAGATAATATGATCGTTGACTTCGTTTCACCTTGAATTTTAATTCCTATACTTAATGGCTTAGTAAATTAGTTTTTTTCCATATTAAGCTCTTCTAAGACATAGTGGTAACATGAACCAATGATCATCCCGTGAAATCCCGAACAGATCAAGCATGGAAACAAGAAAAAGGTGATTGTAATTGTGAAAATAGATGGAAAATAGTGAACAAATTGAGCTGAAAATAGGGACTTCGAGCGAATGTGGCCATGTGATCATTATGCTGGATTGCGAAGTGGAAGATCTTTAAAATTTTGATCTGTCCGTCTGGTCACTGACAACACTGTTCTCTTTCTGAAATGCTACCAATTTTCATACTATTCATTGGTTACAGAATTTGGGTGACTCATGTTGTACGAATATATTATCGTCGCAAGTGAATGTGTTCAATAGTGAGAGCAAGGGTGCTTGCTGCATACATATGATGACAACAAAAAACGATTTGTGATGTTAATGAATGGAATTCCAGAATCAAAACCTACATAATGGAACGCCAGAGTCATACATAACATGTTGCACTTGTGTAGAACAAATTATAGGGACCTGTCTTAGATTTCTTTCTTAGAATATACAAGAACACGTGAACAAAAGTCCGTACAACTAACAGGTACGTCAAAGAAGTACAATCAATTAACCAATATCTGAAAAAAAAAGATTCAAGACAAGGGTGGTATGAACACCAATCTCCCACTTTATAGCCCTATCCCGTGACTGTACGGCCAAGATACATTGGCTCTTCCAATTCGCTCGCTGTTCACGTCTTTAGTCAGCAGAGTTCTATTTTGTCTATTCTGATCCTAGTTCAATATTTGACGTGTTATCAGTTGGGTCATCTTACTCCTGAATCTGAGGGAAGACGATAAGTGCTTCGCTTTTTAGTACCGCCATAAAAGAATAGAGGGGAAAATACGTTGTAGTGGTCGAGCCCAAGAGACAATGAATAATATTTCACTACCAACAACACTGCAATTATAATTACCAAGATGCTGTTAGCCGTTGAGTCGAATGCTGAATTTCTTAAAATGCCCGTCATATTCTATTCCACATTAGGTTGGGTAAATAATCTTTAACTAACAAAGTATGTATGCCTATGGTAACTGCTGGTATTACAGAGTAAAACAGCTATTGGTCTTACAGGTTATCGGTAGTTACATAGCGGTTCGATATTTCTGCCTGGTCGTACCGTTACAGTAAGTTATTAGGATAATATAAGTGTTACATTCCTAACAATTAAAATGTGTTCGTCCTAGAACTTTACGAATATGCTACAAATGTAAACATATCCGAACACTTCATAATCACATCATTTCATTGAAAAACGAGCCGATACCAAGAATTGGTGACCTGTTAGGCACATTTTGTTCACAGGCTCTGGAGCGCAACTTTTACTTGTATATAATATAGTAGGGGAATAATCTTTCTTGAGGCATAGGCATGGTGTTAATGGTGTTCACTTAAACATTTATCCAACTTTCTCTGTCACTAGTGGCGAATTACCATAGAACAAATGATCATTCTTGGAACTCTTTTTTAATCTCAAAAGTAATTGATGGTACTTTATGCAACGACAATAATATTGCAAGAATGGTTATAATTTGAAATTGCACGCTTCGTTTCAACTAAGTGCAACGATGTTACCCTGCTCATTACATTTGTACAGAATGAGTTTTAAAATATAACTATTATGCTCGGAATTAAAAGTGTCTTCGGCCCAAATGTTGTCGTTCGTCTCTAATGTTCAATACATGGATCGAAGAAGCATCGACGTAGACAAAAGAGCGAGAAAAATTTCACTGTGGGAAAAATATTAATGGTAAGATTCGCTGGTGACATTGGTATCCTAAGTGAAAATGAATACTCTGCTGAGTACAAAATATGGACGTGTTATGAATAAAAAAGACAAAAGGAATTAGTTGAAACAGAAGTAAAAATCACAGTTGGTGAACTCGATGTGTGTGAAGAGAATATTTTCTTTTACATTAAAAACAGAACGACCTACGTCGGAGCAACCAAGGACATAAAAAGCCACACGAGAAAATGGACAGTGTGGTTAAGGCAGTCTACAGGTATCAAATATTGACCTTTATGTAAGAAATTTCAGAGAACATAAATTTGAAGCTCAGCAGTGAATGGTAGTGAATCGTCTGCAGATGGTAACCCGGAAAAGGATAAAACCAGTTAGTTTGGCATATGGTGCTACAACAGATTCATTACAATTAAGATACAACGAGTGAGAAAGTTCTCCTAAAAATCGGTGAAGAAATAAGTATACGGAAACAATTGACAAGAAGTACATGTGTTAAGACACCATACCTTCTGCAGTACTCAAGGTAGATGTAGAGGATAAATGATATAGAGAAAGACAAAATGTGGAATCCACCCAGCAAGTAACTGAGGACGTAGCGTCGAAGTGAAATGACGAGATTAGCGTAGGAAATAAATTCTTGACCGGTGCCATCAAATCATTCCTATAACTTGTTAATCAAGATTTGTTATTACATATCTAATCTGTTATTACGTTTATTAATGATCTGGGGACTCAGCTGGCTAGTGGAAATGGCTGATATAATTTAACCGAACAACATTCGCGGAAGTGATAGAAATAATAACTTACGGAAAACTCCATACTTCTGTTTCATCTAAAATTCCAACATAGTTTCGATTCTCTAGTAGCTTATAGCTTCCATCAAGTGGCTACGTAAAGAGATCGCTTTAACAGAATATTAAGAAAAATGCTAATATACCAATGAGTAGTGATAACCGGAAAAAAACCGAACTACGTTTCAAAAATTCAAATAAAGTAGGGGAATATGGAAACGGTAATTATCTTTTATTGGATGTCATGATAAAGAACTATGGAATACGGAATAAAATGTACTGGTGCGCAAAAAAAAAAAAAAAAAAAAAAAAAAAAAAAAAAAAAAAAAAAAAAAAAAAAAAAGTTGATACCAAAACTGGAGCTAAACTTCATTTCCATTATTAGTATGGAATGGTTAGGGAGTCATTTAATGCCAAATTTGACTTGCTGGTTAATTATGACACTCGGAGTAAGAACAAATGAAACAATATTTAACTCAATATCACCCTAATATTATTTCGTTCTTTGGGACTGATGACCTAGCTGTTTGGTTCCATACCACCACTAACCAACCAACCATACTTATTATTTTTATAAGCATTAGTTGCATGCCGAACGCTATTAAAGTTATTAGCCTAATCTAGAATCAGAATTATTACTCCGGCAGCACTCATTATTAACGTCAAAACCGGCCTGCATTTCATATCGCGGTTAGAGGAAACCGATAGTCTGCTGCACGCGTGGCTTGCTCCTTATTTCACAGTAGCCTCATAATTCACTGAATTCGGGATTTTTCTACTGATATTATGAAGCATTTTATGAGTCACATTGGGAAGGAGGAAGATTACGAGCCGCTGCATTCGTGTGTTTCACAGCATCTAAATTGTTTAACATCCTAACACGAAAAGATGTGATTCTCTAATATTAGGGTACATAAAATTCAGTTAACATCTTGTGTCAGTGTCAGCTCAAACAGTGTAATAGGCTGAAATTACTGTATAATATAAGGTTCGCCATTAAATTTTGGGAGCGTATCTCCTTGAATTTCACTTCTTCCAATATTTCAGCTGTATACCGACCAGCTATCTTCAGATTGAGTCGTTCTAAGTCTGTGGATCACGCCACTTCGCATGCGGACATATGTAGGCAGGCGCCAGTGCCCATGATCAGTGAAAAAGAATAAAAAAATGTACATAAAATAGAGCTTTTGTAAAGCGGGCCATCAACGATGGGATACCAATACATTACTGTCAAGAGGACTATGGCTATGCCTATGCAGTTGGTTTTCAGACGAGACGTAAAGTCTCACAAGAGATATGGGCACATTTTCATGAATTTCAGTTATTTAACGGTGCAATTAAGGACTATGATAAAAATTTTAGGCCACAGGTGGTGATGCGGCTTTACGACTATTTACACTGTTAGAAATGATATCATCATCAGGATCCAGGCCAGGGAAAACACATCATGCTAAACGTGTGAAGTCATGGAACTATGGGTAAAGAAATTTAATTTGCTTGTGTTGTACAAAACTATGTCTCCTCTTAAGAATAATAATGAAAATAATTCTTGCAGTCATATTCAGCCAGTAAATTTTACACAAATTCGCCCAAAAAAGTGGCGTCACATAATATGTTTAAAAGAAAGGCACTACGAACGTGATACTCTAACAACACAAGATTCCAAAATACAATCTTTTATTAATGCATCGCTTTTCAATTATAAAAAAGTACAAATTTTATAAGACTTATTAAAGATGGAAAAAATAGATAAATTCGACCTGATTTTATAAAATACTAGCTTTATACCCTGCGTTGCCAGGAAGTTCATTTATCCTACACTGTCGTTGTCTACATCCCCTTCCCCCTCTCTCTGCATCCAGCGCTTTCTCTCCCATCTCTCTGTTTGTTTCCACCTTCCCCTCTCTTGGCAAATTTTTCTGCAAGGTACACTCTGTCATGTACCATACAAACATTTATGTAACCAGTGATCTTCCTCTTGGTTTACAGGTCATTTGTGCAAAAATTCATAAAGATTTGAGCAAAACTATGCATTTTGTAAAATTCCGTAAGTTAAGTACCTCCAGCATGCACCAAAGGAATTTATACATACAGTGACATTAATCCTGTTTTTAAAGTAGTGTATGCAAGATTTCATCAATATCGGAACAAAACTATGGATTTCTATGTAATAGAAACGCAGGGTCACATTGAAAAACGCACTTGTTCTTAAACATTCCAGTTTTATTCATACAACCCTTGCTCTGCGCGTAACGAAAAAAAAAAAAAAAAAAAAAAAAAGAAAAAAGGATCTGTGAATCTCGAGTTACGGCGCGACGAAGGTATTTAGGGATTCATTTTTATGTTACAAAGTACCATCCTCATGCCCCGTATGAAACCTACGTTAGACGGTGACCTTGATCTTGTTTTGAAGTACAAGCGTTCGAAATTTCGTGAAGCTCGGAATGAAACTGTAGATTTCGTGAGTCTGTAGGAGAAGTATGCTCCGCCATGCCCTTGACACAAAATACTTCCTTAGTTGTCGTTTTCTACCTTGAAACTACATTACTGCCAAATTTCAGATTCATAGATGAAGTAGTTTTCGAAATTTCTTGTTTAGTCAGTGAGCGAGTGAGGGTCTTTTCGCTTTTATATAGACAGAGATTGCTTAATTTCGGATTCAAGAGGATTAAGGGAGACTTGCAGACAACATTAAAAAGTAACATGCAAATCTGTAATCCTAACTTTATTTGATACAAGGTCATGCCTGATGCGACAGTATTACGGCATCTACAGCGTAACTGTTGTGAGCGGTAGACTTCGTTTCATCGTTTTGCGCGTGTGTGTGTGTGTGTGTGTGTGTGTGTGTGTGTGTGTGTGTATGTTCAGTTACAAAACGCTTCATAATCGTCGGAAATTATTGAAACTTTGCTGCAGGACCCTAACTACTCACATTTTGCAGTAATTGACGCATAAATCTGGTTGTTTTCACCCCGAGGTCGAACATTATTTATGACGTCATAGCTACTGAGCTATGTGTCGTGCTCTTTTGTTTTTGCAACCTTCGAGGGTGTACGGTGAACAGTTCACCAAACTTTAATTTCAATCGAATGAATGGTTTATTAACACACAGAGGACATAAAGAGAAACATTCATTTATATACTAGGTTCTATAAAATCGTCTAAACGGAGCGTGACAGTCTGCAGTACAGTGCAGAGTTAGAAGTGCCTCTGCTGCGGCCTGTGCAGACTCGGGTTAGGAGCGACTCGAGTCGAGACACAGGCCAACTGAAGTTGTTAGTGGCTCTCGCGCCGTGCCGCGCCACCTAGGGTTAAGAAGTGGCTGTGCTGTGAGTCGGGGCTACTCGGGTTCCGTCGGCCTCTCGGATTAACAGCGTGTCGTGCCCGGTTGAGTGACTGGGGTTCGGTTGGTGCGATGACTTGGATCGACGCGACAGTGGCAGTGGAACAGACTTGAGTAGTCGTAACTCTGGTTGATCCGAAAGATCCTCAACTCGAGTTAACCCGAGACAGTCGTAGACCGGCAGCGCCGGCCGCGGTGGCCGAGGGGACTAGGGCGCTCCAGTCACGGTCTTCACGGCCACTACGGTCGGGGGTTCGAATCCCCCCTCGGGCATGGATATTTGTGCCGTCCTAGTCCGTAAGTAGTTCATAAGTAGTTTGTAAGTTTAGGGACTGATGACCCCGTAGTTAAGTCCCATAGACTATACAAACATTTAAACATTTAGACCGGCAGCTGTGTTAGTCGTACTGGTTTTGGCCAACGGCAAAGGTTATGTCTACGGACAAAAAAGGTTTCAGATTGAATATGGTCAGTTGTTGTCGTGATGGCGCACAGTAATTCGGTGTTCCAATACAACTGTAATTGTTATGAGTTAAACCGATCATTATCCCCATCTCATAAGTGTCGAATTATTGAAACATTTTTGTGAGTAGCTGACGGAAAATTAATAGTTATAACAGTACCGACATATCTACATGTACATGGGATACTCTGCAAATAACATTTAAGTGCCTGGCAGCAGGTTCATCTAACTACGTTGATACTATTTATCTCCCATTGCATTGTCGAATAGGTCCCATGCAGAAAAAAAAAACACCTGAATCTCTCCGTTCGAGCTCTGATTTACTGTATTTTATTCCAATGATAATATCTATCTTTGTAAGTGGGAGTCAACAATATATTTTCGCATTTGGAGGAGAAATTTGGCAAATGGGGTTACGGAAGTAGGCCACACCACAGCGATGCACGCCGATCTTGTAAATATCCAGATCCTGTTCCGTGACGCTGTCTCCCCTGTATCGTGACAAAACAAAATAAGCTGCCCTTCTTTGGACTCTTTTGATGTCCTCCGTCAAACTCACCTGATAGGGATCCCACACTGGGCAGCAATACTCCAGAAAAGGACAGACAAGCGTAGTGTATGCAGTTTCTTTAGTACTTCTGTTGCATCTTTTAAGGGTTCTGTCAATAAAACGCAGTCTCTGGTTCGCCTTTACCACGACATTCCCTACGTGTCCTTTCCGGTTTAAGTCTGAAGTAAGAGTGGTTCCTAGGTATTTGGTGGACTTGGCGGCCTTCACTTTTGATTTTATTTCGTAGGAAAAGTTTAACAGATTTCTTTTCGTACCCATGTGGACGACTTCATGCTACTCATTATTTAGAGTCAATTGCCAGTTTGTACACGATACTGATATCTTATTTAGATCGTTTTACAGTGGTTTTGATCTATAGACGATTTTACTAGATCGTAAATGACGGTGACATCTGCAAACAATCTAAGACAGCTGCTCACATTCTCTCATAACGTTTGCCGCGGTGGAGTAGCCGAGCGGTCTAAAGCGTCTCGCTGCGGAGCGCGTGGTTGCTCGCCGTGGAGGTTCGAATCCTCCCTGGGGCATGGGTCTGTGTGTGTGTTTGTCCTTAGGTTAGTTTAACTGGGATTTAAGTAGTTTGTAAGCTACGGGCTGATGACCACGCACTTTGGTCCGATAGAGTTAAAAACATTTGAACATCTCTCATAACGTTTATTTAAATATGGAACAGCAGAGGACCAATAACACAATCCTGTTTTAGTCGATGCCTTACCATCGACTCCTATAAACTGTGTCTCCTCTGACAGGAAATCCTCCATCCAGTAGCAAATTTGGAGTGAAATACCATAACCACGCAATTTGGTTGAAAGCCGATTGTGAGGTATGGTGTCAAAAGCCTTCTGGAAATCAAGAAATACGGAACCAATTTGGGATTCCTTGTCGATAGCATTTATCACGTCGTGTAATTAAAGAGCTAGAGTGTTTCGCATGAACGATGTTTTCTAAATCCGTGTTCACCTTGAGTCAGTAGATTTTCTGTTCCAGATATTTCATAATATTTTAATACAGGACATGTTCCAAAAAGCAGCTGCAAATCGACGTTATTGCAATAGGACTGTAGTTTACTGGGTTACTCCTACTGCCTTTCTTGAATATAAATGTTACTTGTCTAACTTTCCATTCTTTTGGTACAGATCCTTCTTTCAGAGAGCGTTTGTATATGACTGTTAAGTAAGGAGTTATCGCTTCAGCATAATCAGATAGAAATATAATTGGTATACAGTCAGGACCAGAAGACTTGTTCTTGTTAAATGATTTAGGTTGCTTCACTACTCCGAGGATACCTACTTCAACGTTACTCATTCCGACCTCTGTTAGTAATTCGAAATCCAAAATATTGTTTTTCTGTCATTTGATGAATGAATTTCGAAAACCTGTGTTTAGTAACCTGAATAGTTGCTGTAATGAATAAAATACTTTAACTCTGCTTTAACAGCGCTTCCATCGGAATAATAGCCATTACTATCACGTAGTGAAGATATTGATTGTGTTTTGCCCCTAGTATATTTAACATATGACCAAACTCTCTTTGGATTATCAGTCAAATTTCGAGAAAGAGTTTCGTTGTGAAAAGATTTGTAGGTTCCTCGCTTGTAAGTCCTTGCTAAATTTCGAACTTCTATCTAGGGTCGCAAATTCTGGGGATTTTGTGTTCGCTTAAATTTAACGTGCTTTTTCCGTTGCTTTTGCAACAGTTTCCTGTCCTGTTTTGTGTACCAAGGAGGATCACCTCCTTCTTTTATTGATTGATTTGGTGTACGAGTGTCAATTGCTGTCGATACAACTTTTTGAACTGAAGCCGCATCTGGTCTACACTTAGGTTTAATGTTTGGAATTAGTGGAAACTCTCTTTCAACAAGCAATTTATTGTATTTCTATCTACTTTCCTGAACAAATGTAGTCTACTATTCGTCTATTTTTGGTATCTTTGGGACTTTCAATATTGAATCTCGCTACTACAGCTCTGCGTTCACTAATACTTGTAAACATTTTGATGTTCGTTATGAGCTCAGGATTATTTGTTGCTAAGGGATCAAGTGGGGTTTGACATCCATTTACAATTCTAGTTGCCTCATGAATTAATTATTCGAAGTAATTCTCAGTGAATGCGTTGAGTACAATTTCGCACGATTTTTTATGCGTACCTCCTGATTTGATAATATAATTTCGCCAACAGATTGAAAATAAAATCACCGCCTACTATTATTTTGTGAGTCGGGTAGGTGATTGCAATTTGACACAGGTTTTCTTTGAACTTTTCTGCTATTGTATCGTCAGAGTCGGGAGACCGGTAAAAGAAACCAATTATTAACTATTTACGATTTTCGTGTACTACCTCTACCCATAATAACTCAACGCAATATCAACTTCACTACACGACAGACTACTTTTGACGGCGATAAACACGCTTCCACCTATTTCCTTTAATCTATCCTATCTAAACAGAGTTAGATCGTTTGCAAAAACTTCTGCTAAACTTATTTCTACTACAAAGCAAACTTTCGCTACCTATAATGATACGTGTTTGATGTTCTGGTACTTTTCCGACAAAGCTACGACAATTTACAACTTCTTCAGCGGAACACGGAACCCCACCACCCGCGTGCGCAAGTCAAGGAATCTGCAGCCTGCACGGTCACAGAATCGCCTGAGCCTCTGATTCAGACCATCCAATCAGTAGCAGATGACCGCAGTCGGTCGTGTCAACTATGCTGCAGATGGTGAGCTCTGCTTTCATCTAGCAAGTTAGACTGGCAGAATTTACCACTTCAGATTGTTGTGACCTCGTCGCCTTTTGTTGAGTACTGAGTACTTTTTATTAACTGAAAATTATATTACTCAACTTTAGAACATATGTCTGTTTCTTCTCTCTTCTTGTTTCTTGCGGCGGCAGCCGTATGATGCTAGCTGCGCCGAGACCCAGTGACTGCTAAATTCGTAGCCGCTTTCTGACTTAGTAACTGCCTGAGTTATGTCTAGTAACTGTCCGAGGACTCACTAGTAACTGCCGGGCCGTCCAGACATATGTTGGCCTAGATATAGCAGCTTGTAGAGGGCGCTCGTATTCGGTTACTCCCTTCAGGATGCGCGGCGCCTGCTTGCGATTGGCTTTCGGACGATTACTGCCTTCTCCACGATCGTTCTCTTACATATGGCGTGTGGCGCTGACGTTACGCCACAACACAGATAGCCACTCAAAACCTGAGAGTTAACAGGCGGCGGGATCGTTATATGTTTCTTGCTGATAAACCCGTTTCCAAGTGTCTTCTTGCTTTCCAACATAGTGTAACAGTGTACAGACTACATTCCATTTGGAAAAGAGTACAATCCTGTCTTAATTCCTACTCAAGCAATGAGTTATTTTCACGCCATCCGACTCATAAGACTGAGGCCAGGTTTTTGCACACGTTACAAGCTTTCTGCAAATTTCTTTGACGAACTGGAAGTCTTTCAAGTTGGTAAACTTTATGAGTGCTTTACGTATTACGGCCAGGTATACGGGGCATAGAAGAGCGGTGAAACTCAACGTCGTTGACCTGTCTCGCTGACTGCGATCGCAAATATTGACGTGCTGTCACAGATAACACGACGGTCGCGGTGTGCGCGGACGCCGGCCTACGCCAGGGTCAGCACACACGCCATACTACGGCCAGACGTCGCTGGGGCTGCGAGCGGCCGTCTAGGTCGACGTGTGATCCGACCGCCGCTGTTTTGCTTGGCGCATAATCCTCGGCCCGCTATTGGTGGACTAATGGAGCCGCAGTCCGCTTGTAACAACAAAAGCACCAGTCGCGTGTTCTCCGGCCCTGTGTAGGTCGACACCTGATGCACCTGTGACCGGCATCCGCAGCCCATCAGGCTCCAACGGACCCACGAGGAAAGAGTATGAAATGTGGGGCACCGATTTTAAACGAATTTTGCTTGGACCATATTGAACATAAAGTTACACATGTTTCCGCTTTTTGCTACAAACTCAGAAGTTTTTGAAAAATTCTAGGTCAAAGTTGATTGTGGAAAATCGCGTTTTCAATGCTATACATTGAAATACTGTCTAAAGGTGAGCGTTGATAGTAATACATGGAGTCATATGTTAACGACGTTAATCAAGGTTTTTTGTACAATGGAACTTTCACTCTGCAGCGGAGTATGCACTGATATTAAAATTCCTGGCAAATTAAAAATGTGTTTCGGAACCGGGAATCGAACCTGGGACCTTTGCCCGCGAAAGGCAAAGGTCCCACGTTCGAGTCCCGGTTCCGGCACACATTTTTAATCTGCCAGGAAGTTTCATATCAGCGCACAGTCCGCAGCAAAGTGAAAGTATCATTCTGGAAACATCTGGAAACATCCCTTAGGCTGTGGCTAAGCCATCTCACCACCATATCCTTTCTTCCAAGACTGCTAGTCTTGCAAGGTTCTCAGAAAGATTGGAAAGTAGGAGGCGAGGTACTGGCGGAAGTAGAGTTTTGGGCCGGCCGCGGTGGCCGAGGTCTGCACGGCCACTACGGTCGGGGGTTCGAATCCCCCCTCGGGCATGGATATTTGTGCCGTCCTAGTCCGTAAGTAGTTCATAAGTAGTTTGTAAGTTTAGGAACTGATGACTCCGTAGTTAAGTCCCATAGACTATACATACATTTGAACATTTTTTTAGAGTTGTGGGGCGGCATCGTGAGTCGTGTCGGAATAGCTCAGTCGGTAGAGCGCTTGCCCGCGAAAGGCAAAATATGTTCAAATGTTTGTTAAGCTTATGGGACTTAACTACGGGGTCATCAGTCCCTAAACTTACAAACTACTTATCAACTACCTTATACTAAAGACGGCACAAATATCCATGTCCGAGGGGGGGATTCGAACCCCCGACCGTAGAGGCCGTACAGACCGTGACTGGAGCGCCTCAGCACACATTTTTAATCTGCCAGGAAGTTTCAAGGTTTTTTTGTGTTTCCATGCCGTAACTTGGGTACTCGTAAACTTTCCGAGCGCTGGCGTGGTAGCTCAGTGTGCTCGGTCAGAGGGCTCAATAAAGTGAAATAAAAAATAAAAATAAAAAAAGAGTAAACGGTCAACGAACAATCTAGAACAAAACGAACAAACGACGGGAACGAACGGATCTACATGAAAAACAATAAAAAGTAAAATAAAGGTATGAAAAAGAAATATAGTCCAATCCTTGGATCTAGGTTCCAATGTTCAGCATGGCAATAATTGTTAGATTTTGCTATGTATTTGATAATATTCTTATATTTGTAATTGCTTTTCGTGCCTAATTTTGGAGTGGAGCGTCAGTAAATGTAATAAATTTTCAATTCAGTGTGTTGTCTGTTCACAGCAGTTTTCCTTTATTTTTTTATATACAGTATTAAAAAAAATAAACATCAACATACGTACTCTGCTAGTTCTATTGAAGTGCATGGCAGAGGATTCATCGAATCGCTTTCATGCTATTTCTCTACCGTCCTCTTCTCCAATAGCACGCAGGAAAAGGGAACACCTAATTCTTTCTGTTTTCGATCTTTGTTATCTTATTACCATGATCGTATCTCTTGTCGTAGGTGAGTGCTAACAAAATATCTTCGCATTCGAAGGAGAAATTTGTTGAAAGAGATTTCGCCCGCAACAAATAACGCCTTTCTTTTAATGATATCCATCCCAACTCGTGCATCATTTTCGTGACACTCTCTCCCCTATATTATGATAATACAAAAAGAGCTGCCTTTCTCTAAATTTTCTCTAAGCCGTCCGTCAGTCTCAAACGGGAGTGGATCCCACAATGCGCTGCAATAGGTAGGCTAGACACTTTCTATAGTAGTGCTGTTGCATCTTCTATTTAATCTACTTTTTGGTTTGCCCTCAAAGTTTTGTAATGCGTTCCTTCCAATTTACGTTTCTCGTAATTTTTATTCCAAGGTATTTAGTTGATTGACGGCCTATACATTACACTGATTTATCGTGTAACTGAATTTTAATGGATTTCCTTTAGTGGTCATGAGGATGACTTCCAACTTATCAGTATTAAGGGTCAATTGCCAAACTTTGTAACACGCAGATATCTTATCTAAATCATTTGGCACATAAATAAAATAAGAAAACTTCTAAAGTATATTATTACTTAATTCCAAGTACTGACCGTCTGTTCGTCAGTATTGTCACAGCCATTAGGGTGAAACGTATCATAAAAATAACCAATATACAAATATTTCTAACACAATGAACAACACTGGAACGACACATTACCACTTTCTCATGTTATCGGAGATATCATTCGTAGAAAATATCCTTTTATTGATTTGATTCTCACATAAATTAATATCTCATTGATCTGTCTTCAGAAATATAAATCAGGTATCGATATCGGTGACCCGCATTTCAGACCCTCTCCTTGTCATTTACGATCGCTGTGGAGAGCTTCAATCTACAAATAACCAATTAGATGTGAGATAACCACAGACATGTACAGCTACAACCAAATCTCGCAAGCCACATCACTGTCTGTGGTGGAGGGTTCTTTGTATACACCTGTTTCGAATAATTAAA